>LR738711.1:411686087-411730479 GCA_902687465.1 Secale cereale
GGGGGGGAGAGGGCAGCCGCACCCTTGCCCCTGGCGCCTCTCCCCCTCTCGTCACACCTCCATACTCCCTCCGTAGGGCGCCGGCGAAGCCCTGCAGGAATCTCCACTGCATCCACCACCACGCCGTCGTGCTGCTGGATCTCCGACGACCTCTCCTCCCCCCTTGCTGGATCAAGAAGGAGGTGACGTTGCTGTACCGGACGTGTGTTGAACGCGGAGGTGCCGTCCGTTCGGCGCTAGTTCATCGGTGACGAAGAACGCGAAGAGTACGACTACTTCATCCACGCTTCTTCGAAAGCTTCCGCTCGCGATCTACATAACGGTATGTAGATGCACTCTTATTTGCTCGTTGCTAGATGTCTCCTTAGTTGGCTCTTGGTGAAAGCGTAGAATTTTTTTGAATTCTGCTACGTTCCCCAACAGTGGCATCTGAGCTAGGTCTTATGCGTAGCATCTTGCACGAGTAGAACACAAAGCAGTTGTGGGCGTTTGAGTTTGTTCAACTTTCTTGCCGTTACTAGTCAATCTTGATTCGGTGGTATTGTGGGATGAAGCGGCCCGGACCGACTTTACACGTACGCTTACGTGAGACTGGTTCCACCGACAGACATGCACTAGATGCATAAGGTGGCTGGCGGGTGTCTGTCTCTCCTACTTTAGTCGGATCGGATTCGATGAACATGGTCCTTATGAAGGGTAAATAGAAATTGACAAATCACGTTGTGGTTTTGGCGTAGGTAAGAAACGTTCTTGCTAGAAAACCTATAGAAGCCACGTAAAAAACTTGCAACAACAATTAGAGGACGTCTAACTTGTTTTTGCAGCATGTGCTATGTGATGTGGTATGACCAAAAGAAGATGTGATGAATGATATATGTGATGTATGAGATTGATCATGTTCTTGTAATAGGGAATCACGACTTGCATGTCGATGAACTTGACAACCGGCAGGAGCCATAGGAGTTGTCTTAATTATTGTATGACCTGCGTGTCACTGAATTAACGCTATGTAATTACTTTACTTTATTGCTAAACGTTAGCCATAGTAGTAGAAGTAATAGTTGGCATGACGACTTCTTCAAGACACGATGATGGAGATCATGGTGATGAAGATCATGGTGTCGAGCCGGTGACAAGATGATCATGGCGCCCCGAAGATGGAGATCGAAGGAGCAAGATGATATTGGCCATATCATGTCACTTTAATTGATTGCATGTGATGTTTATCATGTTTATGCATCTTGTTTACTTAGAACGACGGTAGTAAATAAGATGATCTCTCACTAAAATTTCAAGAATTGTGTTGCCCCTAACTGTGCGCCGTTGCTAAAGTTCGTTGTTCCGAAGCACCACGTGATGATCGGGTGTGATAGGTTCTAACGTTCGCATACAACGGGTGTAAGCCAGATTTACACACGCAATACACTTAGGGTTCACTTGACGAGCCTAGCATGTACAGACATGGCCTCGGAACACGGAAGACCGAAAGGTCGAACACGAGTCGTATAGAAGATACGATCAACATGAAGATGTTCACCGTTGATGACTAGTCCGTCTCACGTGATGATCGGACACGGGCTAGTCGATTCGGATCGTGTATCACTTAGATGACTAGAGAGATGTCATTCTGAGTGGGAGTTCATTAAAATTTGATTAAGATGAACTTAATTATCATGAACTTAGTCTAAATTCTTTACAATATCTCTTGTATATCAAATGGCCCACGCTCCAGTTTCCCTCAACTTCAACGCGTTCCTAGAGAAAACCAAGCTGAAAGACGATGGTAGCAACTATACGGATTGGGTCCGTAACCTGAGGATTATCCTCATAGCTGCCAAGAGATCATATGTCCTTGAAGCACCGCTAGGTGATGCACCCGTTCTCCCGGCGACCCAAGACGTTATGAATGCCTGGCAGTCGCGTTGTGATGATTACTCACTGGTTCAGTGCGGCATGCTTTACAGTTTAGAATCGGGGCTCCAAAAGTGTTTTGAGCACCACGGGGCATATGAGATGTTCCAAGAGCTGAAAATGGTTTTCCAAGCTCATGCCCAAGTCGAGAGATATGACGTCTCCGACGCATTCTACAGCTGTAAGATGGAGGAAAACAGTTCTGTCAGTGAGCACATCCTCAAGATTTCTGGATTGCACAACCGCTTGTCTCAGCTGGGAATGAATCTCCCAGATGAAGCGATCGTTGACAGAATCCTCCAGTCGCTCCCACCTAGCTTCAAGAGCTTCGTGTTAAACTTCAATATGCAGGGGATGGGGAGGTCCATTCCCGAGGTGTATTCAATGCTGAAATCAGCGGTGGTGGACATCAAGAAAGAACATCAAGTGTTGATGGTCAATAAAACCACTAAGTTGAAGAAAGGCAAGGGTAAGAAGAACTTCAAGAAGGACGGCAAAGGAGTTGCCGCGCCCGGTAAGCCAGTTGCCGGGAAGAAGCCAAAGAATGGACCCAAGCCTGAAACTGAGTGTTTTCATTGCAAGGGAACGGGGCACTGGAAGCGGAACTGCCCCAAATATTTAGCAGACAAGAAGGCCGGCAACGTCAAAGGTATATATGATATACATGTTATTGATGTGTACCTTACCAGCGCTCGTAGTAGCTCCTGGGTATTTGATACCGGTGCGGTTGCTCACATTTGTAACTCAAAACAGGAGCTGTGGAATAAGCGGAGACCGGCGAAGGATGAGGTGACGATGCGCGTCGGGAATGGTTCCAAGGTCGATGTGATCGCCGTCGGCACGCTACCTCTACATCTACCCTCGGGATTAGTTTTAAACCTTAATAATTGTTATTTAGTACGAGCTTTGAGCATGAACATTGTATGTGGATCTCGTCTTATGCGAGATGGCTACTCTTTCAAATCAGAGAATAATGGTTGTTCTATTTATTTTAGAGATATGTTTTATGGTCATGCCCCGCTGGTCAATGGTTTATTTCTGATGAATCTCGAACGTAATGATACACATATTCATAGTGTAGATGCCAAAAGATGTAAAGTTGATAATGATAGTCCCACATACTTGTGGCATTGCCGCCTTGGTCATATTGGTGTCAAACGTATGAAGAAGCTCCATTCAGATGGACTTATAGAGTCTCTTGATTATGAATCATTTGACACGTGCGAACCTTGCCTCTTGGGCAAGATGACCAAGACTCCGTTCTTCGGAACAATGGAGCGAGCAACCAACTTGTTGGAAATCATACATACCGATGTGTGCGGTCCAATGAGTGTTGATGCTCGCAGAGGCTATCGTTATGTTCTCACCCTCACATATGACTTAAGTAGATATGGGTATATCTATTTAAGGAAACACAAGTCTGAGACCTTTGAAAAGTTCAAGGAATTTCAGAATGAGGTTGAGAATCAATGTGACAGAAAAATAAAGTTCTTACGATCAGATCGTGGGGGTGAATATTTAAGTCATGAATTTGGCACGCACCTTAGGAACTGTGGAATTGTTTCACAATTGACACCGCCCGGAAAATCTCAGCGTAACGGTGTATCCGAACGTCAAAATCGTACTCTGTTGGACATGGTGCGATCTATGATGTCCCTTACCGATTTACCGCTATCTTTTTGGGGTTATGCTTTAGAGACTGCCGCATTCACTTTAAATAGGGCTCCGTTGAAATCCGTTGAGACGACTTCGTATGAACTTTGGTTTGGCAAGAAACCGAAGCTGTCGTTTCTGAAAGTTTGGTGTTGCGATGCTTATGTCAAGAAACTTCAACCTGAAAAGCTCGAACCCAAATCGGAAAAATGCGTCTTCATAGGATACCGAAAGGAAACGATTGGGTACACCTTCCACCACAGATCCGAAGGCAAAGTCTTTGTTGCAAAGAATGGATCCTTTCTGGAGAAAGAGTTTCTCTCGAAAGAAGTGAGTGGGAGGAAAGTAGAACTTGATGAGGTGACAGTCACCCCTCCTGAACCGGAAAGTAGCGCAGCGCAGGAAATTGTTCCTGAAGTGCCAGCACCGACAAGGGAGGAAGCTAATGATGATGAACATGAAGAAACATATCAAGTTACTACTGAACTTCGAAGGTCCACAAGGGCACGTTCCGCACCAGAGTGGTACGACAACCCTGTCCTGGAAATCATGTTGTTAGACAACGGTGAACCTTCGAACTATGAAGAAGCGATGGCGGGCCCGGATTCCAATAAATGGCTTGGAGCCATGAAATCCGAGATAGAATCCATGTATGAAAAC
Organism: Secale cereale; assembly: GCA_902687465.1. Lineage (NCBI taxonomy): Eukaryota > Viridiplantae > Streptophyta > Magnoliopsida > Poales > Poaceae > Secale > Secale cereale. The sequence goes on from LR738711.1 coordinate 411,690,312, forward strand.
AAAGTATGGACTTTGGTGGACTTGCCTGATGACAGGCACACCATAGAAAATAAATGGATATTTAAGAAGAAGACAGACGCGGATGGTAATGTGACCATCTATAAAGCTCGACTTGTCGCTAAAGGTTATCGACAAGTTCAAGGGATTGACTACGACGAGACCTTCTCTCCCGTAGTGATGCTGAAGTCAGTCAGAATCATGTTAGCTATTGCCACATTCTATGATTATGAAATATGGCAAATGGACGTCAAAACAGCATTCCTTAATGGCTTCCTCAAGGAAGAGTTGTATATGATGCAGCCGGAAGGTTTTGTCGATCCAGAGAACGCTAACAAGGTATGCAAGCTCCAACGCTCGATTTACGGGCTGGTGCAAGCATCTCGGAGTTGGAATATTCGCTTTAATGATGTGATCAAAGCGTTTGGCTTTATACAGACTTATGGAGAAGCCTGTATCTACAAGAAAATGAGTGGGAGCTCTGTGGCATTTCTCATATTATATGTGGATGACATATTACTGATGGGAAATGATATAGAATTCTTGGAAAATGTAAAGGCCTACTTGAATAAAAGTTTTTCAATGAAGGACCTTGGAGAAGCTGCTTACATATTAGGCATCAAAATCTATAGAGATAGATCAAGACGCCTCATTGGTCTTTCACAAAGTACATACCTTGACAAGATATTGAAGAAGTTCAATATAGATCAGTCGAAGAAAGGGTTCTTGCCTGTTTTGCAAGGTATGAGATTGAGCAAGGCTCAGTCGCCGACCACGGCAGAAGATAGAGAAAAGATGAGTGTCATTCCCTATGCCTCGACCATAGGTTCTATCATGTATGCCATGCTGTGTACCAGACCTGATGTGAACCTTGCCATAAGTTTGGTAGGGAGGTACCAAAGTGATCCCGGTATGGAACACTGGACAGCGGTCAAGAACATCCTGAAGTACCTGAAAAGGACTAAGGATATGTTTCTCGTATATGGAGGTGACGAAGAGCTCGTCGTAAAGGGTTACGTCGATGCTTAGCTTCGACACAGATCTGGATGACTCTAAGTCTCAAACCGGATATGTGTATATTTTGAATGGTGGAGCAGTCAGCTGGTGCAGTTGCAAGCAGAGTGTCATGGCGCATTCTACATGTGAAGCGGAGTACATAGCTGCTTGCGAAGCGGCACAGGAAGGAGTCTGGATGAAGGAGTTCATCACCGACCTAGGAGTCATTCCAAGCGCGTCAAGCCCGATGACTCTCTTCTGTGACAACACTGGAGCTATTGCCATTACAAAGGAGCCCAGGTTTCACAAGAAGACCAAGCACATCAAGCGCTGTTTCAACTCCATCCGGAATTATGTTTAGGATGGAGATATAGATATTTGTAAAGTGCATACGGATCTGAATGTTGCAGACCCGTTGACTAAACCTCTTCCACGGGCAAAACACGATCAACACCAGAACTCTATGGGTGTTCGATTCATCACAATGTAACTAGATTATTGACTCTAGTGCAAGTGGGAGACTGTTGGAAATATGCCCTAGAGGCAATAATAAAAGTATTATTATTATATTTCCTTGTTCATGATAATTGTCTGTTATTCATGCTTGAATTGTATTGTACGGAAACAGCGATACATGTGTGAATACGTAGACCACAATGAGTCCCTGGTAGGCCTCTATTTACCAGCTCGTTGATCAACAGATGGTCACGGTTTCCTGACCATGGACATAGGATGTCAGTGATAACGGGATCACATCATTAGGAGAATGATGTGATGGACAAGACCCAATCCTGAGCATAGCACGAGATCGTATAGTTCGTAATGCATAAGCTTTTCGGTGTCAAGTATTTATTCCTTGGACCATGAGATTGTACAACTCCCGGATGCCGTAGTGTAGGATCGAAAGTAGGTCTAGAGGGGGGGTGATTAGACTACTTGACAATATAAAAAATCTGCCTTTAGATCATGCAATGTTTTCGGCAGTTTCACAAACAAGATCAGTTCAAGTAACACCCTACACATGCAATTCTAGAGTTTATGCAGCGGAAAGTAAATTGCACATGTAAAAGAGAGGTGGAGAAGATCAAACGCAGTTTGGTGACACGGAGATTTTTGTCGTGGTTCCGATAGGTCGTGCTATCGTACATCCACGTTGATGGAGACTTCAACCCACGGAGGGTAACGGCTGCGCGAGTCCACGGAGGGCTCCACCCACGAAGGGTCCACGAAGAAGCAACCTTGTCTATTCCATCACGGCCTACGCCCACGGAGGACTAGCCTTACTCGGGGTAGATCTTCACGAAGTAGGCGATCTCCTTGCCCTTACAAACTTCTTGGTTCAACTCCACATCACGACGGAGGCTCCCAAGCGACACCTAACCAATCTAGGAGGCACCACCCCCCAAAAGGTAATAGACGGTGTTGATGGTGATGAACTCCTTGCTCTTGTGCTTCAAGTGATAAACTCCCCAACACTCAACTCTCCTCACTGATATGGCTGTGGTGGAAGAAAGATTTGAGTGGAAAGCAACTTGGGAAGGCTAGAGATCAAGTTTCATATGGTAGGAATGGAATGACTTGATCTCAACACAAGGGTAGGTGGTTCACTTCTCAGAAAGTGTGTGGTAGAAGTGGTGGTACTTTCTGATGGCTCTCCTCACGAATGAGGAGGGGGTGGAGGGGTATATATAGCCTCCACACAAAATCCAACCGTTACACACACATTTGACCAATCTCGGTCAGACCGAAGTGAAAACTCGGTTAGACCGAAAGTTCAAATATAGTGAACGTTGGGATTTTCGGTGGGACCGAAAATACCATCTCGGTGAGACCGAAGTGAGTCAAAGGTTAGGGTTTGCCATTTCGGTGAGACCGAAAATATAAACTCGGATATTCCGAATTGATGTCAACTGATCACAGAAGGTTGGCAGCCCTTTTTCGGTGAGACCGAAACTCAGAATCGGTGTGACCGAGAATTTAGGGTTTGGAGAAACAACTGAAGTGGTTCATCTCGGTGGGACTGAGTTGGAGAAATCGGTGTGACCGAGATTACTTATGGGTGTGTGTTAAGTAGTGAATAGTGCTGATAGTTGAGGGAGTTAGATCACCAAGCACTTGAGCAACGAGAACATTAACACAACCTCATCCCCTTTTGATAGTATTGGCTTTCCTATGGACTCAATGTGATCTTTGATCACTAAACCAAAAATGGAGTCTTGAGCTTTTGCCAATGCTTGTCTTAGCATTTTGAGGGGTCCACTTCTTCAGACATTTCCTTACCCACATCATCGAACTTTTCTGAAATGATTCTCAAGAGAATATTAGTTCAATGATATATATGTTGTTATTAATTACCAAAACCACCCGGGGATTAGTTGCACTTTCAATCTCCCCCTTTTTGGTAATTGATGACAACATATAGATCAAAGCTTCGACAAAAGATATAATCAAAGAATAATATCGTCGCTTTGAGAAGTATGTGATAAACAAGAGCTCCCCCTAAATTTGTGCATTATTTAAAATTTGCGTTTGAATGCAAATGCACAATCGATTAGGATTATGGGTCACTCTTCCATGTCACATACATCTTGGTGGAGCGCACAAAATGATAAGAAAGAATAACATGCACTCAATCACCAAGACAAGAGTAACTAGCCATACAATAAGAAATAGCATATGATAAACAATAAGCACACATTAAAGCATAGTATGACTAAGCACTCATTAAGGTAGCATCAAACGTAGTAGCAAGCACACTTAAAGTATCTGGAACCAAAAGAAACCAATGTATCTCAAGGAAAACGGCAAAAGAACGAAAAGACGAAAGAGCACTCTCTCTCTCGAAGCCCTATGATCTATAGCAATTTCTCCCCCTTTGGCAACAAGTTACCAAAAAGTTCGAAAAGGTATAGAGCTAAACGTCACTGCGGGCTCGGCTGGCTGCTCCCGTCTGGGTCGATGTCGGTGTAGAGATAGCTGCGTCGGCGAAGACTTCTGCGGATGTCTGCGCTGGAGGAGTAGATGCTGGAGCTGAAGGAACTGCTGGAGCTGTAGCTGGTGCTGAAGTGGTAGCCCTGGAGTCTGTCACTGGGATAGCTGCAGACCTGGATCCTCTGGGAACCGGAGCAGTCTGGCGATGAGAGTCCTGGACTATATCATCCTGCATAAGCTCTGCCCTCTCCTGCCTAGTCTCCTCCATGTCTGCCTCAAGCTTGTTGACAGACACCTGAATCTCAGTCAGCTTCACGTCTAGAGCGTGGATCTTGTCCTCGACGATCCTCTCAAGGCTCTCCTGAGATTGCTCAATGCTGGCCAGGCGTTGTTCAATTCTCCGGGTTGCTTCAAGAATCTGATCTCCGAAGCTCTTTGGCTTAGCTGCTGCTGCTGCTGCCTCTCTGTCAGCTTTGGCTTTCTTTGCAGCTTCGATCTTGGCTTGCCCTTCAACTGAGGTGGGATCCTCTTCATCCATCACAACTACGTTGTCCTCATACTCTGGCTGCAGTGGTAAGTGCTTCCTATCCAACATGAATTTGCCCGTGCCAAACTTGGCGTGGAACATTGTTAGTGGAATCAAGAGAACTACTAGAAGTAACAACATTGGATTTAACATTGTTATTGTTACTACTAGAGGAAGAATTTTTCTTATGCTTGTCATGCTTAGTCTTAATAGGTGGCAAGAAATTAGACAAGAGAAGTCGTTTGGCAAGATATGAAGAACTCTTCTTTCGAAGATCGTCATTGATCGCTTTTAGAAACTCATGTTCTTGCTCTAGAGTGAGCTTCTCGAAGCGTAGCTTCTCATGAGATCTTAGGAGCTCTCTATGATCTTCTTGAGTTGTTTCATGAGCTAACTTAAGAGTGTTTAGTTCTTTAGTTAGACGCTCAATCTCCTTCATAGCATTGTCATTCGACTCTTCTCGACTATAAAGACTACTAGCATTTTCATCATTACTAAGCTCACTAGATTTACCATGCAAGAGCTCATCTTCACCAAGCAAGTCATCCTCATCACTATCAAAGTCAATGAATTCAGGGTGTGTTACCTTGGGACCTTTAGCCATGAAGCATCTTCCAATTCCCTCATTTGGTGAATCAAATAAGTCGTAGGAGTTGGAGTTGGAGGATACGAGTGCAAGTCCAGCAACACCTTCATCTTGACTATAGTCGGAGTCGGAGTGATAGCTTCCATCGGATTGATTGTCAGAGTTGGAGCCGGAGACCCATTCACCAACATGAGCTTGATGTGTTCTTCTTGTGTAGCTCCTTGATGACTTGTCTTTCCTCTCCGAATCCTTGCTTCTCCGAGAGGGTCTTCGTTCATAACGATCATCTCTACTCCTTCTCTCTCTCCGAGGTGACTCATCTCTTGCTCTTCTTCTTGGAGATTCTTCTCTTCTCTTGTGGGGAGCCGTACACTCATTTGAGAAGTGTCCGGGTCTTCCACAATTGTAGCAGTTTCGATCACGACTAGAAGATCTCTTTTCATCATATGATCTAGACTTTGAGCTTCTTTCTTTGCCTCTATTCTTGTAGAACTTGTTGAAGTTCTTGACCATTAGGCTTATCTCTTCATTGGAAATTAGCTTGTCACTTGAGGTAGTAGGAGCATCACTTGTAGCTTTGTAAGCACCACTTGACTTGTTGTGAAGCTCTTCCTTATCCTTAAGTGTCATCTCATGAGCAACAATTCTTCCAATGACTTCAGTTGGCTTGAGGGTCTTGTAGTTTGGCATCATTTGGATCAAAGTGCACACGGTGTCATATTTTCCATCCAAAGCTCTGAGAATCTTCTTAATGATGAATCGGTCGGTCATTTCTTCGCTTCCTAAGCCGGCAATCTCATTTGTGATGAGAGCAAGCCTAGAGTACATTTCAGCGACTCCTTCACCATCCTTCATCTTAAACTTGTCAAGTTGACCTTGAAGAATATCTAGCTTTGATTCCTTCACAGATTCAGTACCTTCGTGCATTTCAACCAAAGTATCCCAAATCTCTTTAGCATTCTCAAGACGGCTGATTTTGTTGAACTCTTCGGGACACAAAGCATTGAAGAGGATGTCACAAGCTTGAGCATTGTTTTGCAGCATCCGCAACTCTTCGGGTGTAGCTTCGCGATCCGGAACTTTTCCTTCTTCGAAGAAATCACCTTGCATACCAACACAAATAATGCCCCATGCGGCTGGGTTATGACCAAGAATATGCATTTTCATTTTATGTTTCCAACTAGCAAAATTTGTACCATCAAAGTAAGGACCTCTACGATAATTACCCTCACTAGACGCCATACTCTCCTAGGTTGTGAAACCAAGCTTATGGAGTCCAATGCAATGGAAACCAAAACAATGGAAACCAAAGCTCTGATACCACTTGTAGGATCGGAAGTATGTCTAGAGGGGGGGTGATTAGACTACTTGACAATATAAAAAATCTGCCTTTTGATCATGCAAAGTTTTTGGCAGTTTCACAATTAAGATCAATTCAAGTATCACCCTACACATGCAATTCTAGAGTAATAGCAGCGGAAAGTAAATTGCACATGTAAAAGAGAGGTGGAGAAGATCAAACGCAGTTTGGTGACACGAAGATTTTTGTCGTGGTTCCGATAGGTGGTGCTATCGTACATCCACGTTGATGGAGACTTCAACCCACGGAGGGTAACGGCTGCGCGAGTCCACGGAGGGCTCCACCCACGAAGGGTCCACGAAGAAGCAACCTTGTCTATTCCATCACGGCCTACGCCCACGGAGGACTAGCCTTACTCGGGGTAGATCTTCACGAAGTAGGCGATCTCCTTGCCCTTACAAACTTCTTGGTTCAACTCCACATCACGACGGAGGCTCCCAAGCGACACCTAACCAATCTAGGAGGCACCACCCCCCAAAAGGTAATAGACGGTGTTGATGGTGATGAACTCCTTGCTCTTGTGCTTCAAGTGATAAACTCCCCAACACTCAACTCTCCTCACTGATATGGCTGTGGTGGAAGGAAGATTTGAGTGGAAAGCAACTTGGGAAGGCTAGAGATCAAGTTTCATATGGTAGGAATGGAATGGCTTGATCTCAACACAAGGGTAGGTGGTTCACTTCTCAGAAAGTGTATGGTAGGAATGGTAGTACTTTCTGATGGCTCTCCTCACGAATGAGGAGGGGGTGGAGGGGTATATATAGCCTCCACACAAAATCCAACCGTTACACACACATTTGACCAATCTCGGTCAGACCGAAGTGAAAACTCGGTTAGACCGAAAGTTCAAATATAGTGAACGTTGGGATTTTCGGTGGGACCGGAAATACCATCTCGGTGAGACCGAAAGTGTTACAGATATGAACGTTGGAGATTTCGGTGAGACCGAGAATACCATCTCGGTGAGACCGAAGTGAGTCAAAGGTTAGGGTTTGCCATCTCGGTGAGACCGAAATATAAACTCGGATATTCCGAATTGATGTCAACTGATCACAGAAGGTTGGCAGCCCTTTTTCGGTGAGACCGAAACTCAGAATCGGTGTGACCGAGAATTTAGGGTTTGGAGAAACAACTGAAGTGGTTCATCTCGGTGGGACTGAGTTGGAGAAATCGGTGTGACCGAGATTACTTATGGGTGTGTGTTAAGTAGTGAATAGTGCTGATAGTTGAGGGAGTTAGATCACCAAGCACTTGAGCAACGAGAACATTAACACAACCTCATCCCCTTTTAATAGTATTGGCTTTCCTATGGACTCAATGTGATCTTTGATCACTAAACCAAAAATGGAGTCTTGAGCTTTTGCCAATGCTTGTCTTAGCATTTTGAGGGGTCCACTTCTTCAGACATTTCCATACCCACATCATCGAACTTTTCTGAAATGATTCTCAAGAGAATATTAGTTCAATGATATATATGTTGTTATTAATTACCAAAACCACCCGGGGATTAGTTGCACTTTCAGTATGTGATATGATATGGCCAATGACATGATGAAATATATTTTGATGTATGAGATGATCATGTTGTAATAGTTAACATCGACTTGCATGTCGATGCATACGGCAACCGGCAGGAGCCATAGGGTTGTCTTTATTTTTTGTATGACCTGCGTGTCAATCATTAAGCGCTTTGTAATGCTTTACTTTATCGCTAAACGGTAGCAATAGTAGTAAGAGCATGGTGGGGCGCCGACAACCCCGATGGCAACACGATGATGGAGATCATGATGATGGAGATCATGGTGTGGCGCCGGTGACGATGGAGATCATGCCGGTGCTTTGGAGATGGAGATCAAAAGCACGAGTTGATGGCCATATCATGTCACTTATGATTTGCATGTGATGTTAATCCTTTTATGCATCTTATTTTGCTTAGGACGACGGTAGCATTATAAGGTGATCCTTCACTAAAATTTCAAGATAAAATTGTGTTCCCCCCGAGTGTGCGCCGTTGCGAAGGTTCGTCGTTTCGAAGCACCACGTGATGATCGGGTGTGATAGACTCTACGTTCACATACAACGGGTGCAAGCCAGTTTTGCACGTGCAGAACACTCGGGTTAGACTTGACGAGCCTAGCATGTACAGACATGGCCTCGGAACACGGAGGACCGAAAGGTCGAGCATGAGTCATATAGTAGATATGATCAACATGTTGATGTTCACCATTGACACCACCTCATCTCACGTGATGATCGGACTTGGGTTGGTGAATTTGGATCATGTCACGCTCGAATGACCGGAGGGATGTCAATTTGAGTGGGAGTTATAAGTAATTTGATTAGTTAAACTCACTTATCATGAACAATAGTCTAAGTTGCCTTTGCAAATTATGTTGTAGACCAATAACTGCGTTGTAGCTCCCTGTTTAATACGATCCTAGAGAAAGACTAAGTTGAAAGATAATGTAAGCAAGGATGCGGACTGGGTCCGTAGTCCGAGGAGTGTCCTCACTGCTGCACAGAAAGCTTACGTCTTTGATGCACCGCTCGATGTGCAAACCCCTACAACGTTGTCTGTGGATGTTGTGAACACCTGACAGAGACGTCCTGATGACTACTTGATAGTTTAGTGCACCATACTTCACGGCTTAGAATCGGGATTCCAATGACGTTTTGAACGCCATAGAACATATGAGATGTTCTAAGAGCTGAAATTGGGATTTCAGGCTCATGCCCGTGCTGAGAGGTGTGAGACCTCTGACAAGTTCTTTTGCCAAAAAGATGGAGGAGAATGGCTCAACTAGTGAGCATGTGCTCAGAATGTCTGGGTGCTTAAATCACTTGAACCAAGTGGGAGTTAATCTTCCAGGTGAGATAGTGGTTGACAGAATTCTCTAGACACTATCACCAAGCTACTAGAACTTCGTGATGAACTATGACATGCAAAGGAAGGAGATGATCCCGGTGCTGTTAGCGGTTCTTAGTACCGCAAAAGTAGAAATCAAGAAGGAGCATCAAGTGTTGATGGTTTAGCAAGACCACTGGTTTCAAAAGGGGCAAGGGCTAGAAGGGAAACTTCATGAATGGCAAACCAGTTGTCGCTCTAATGAGGGAACCCAAGGTTGCACCCAAACCTCGAGACTAAGTGCTTCGATTGTAAGGGTAACGGTCACATGGTAGCGGAACCACCCCAAATACATGGTAAATATGATAGCTGGCAACTTCAACAAAGTATATTTGATATACGTGTTATTGATGTGTACCTTAGTAGTACTCCTTGTAGCACCTGGGTATTGGATACCGGTTCAGTTGCTATTATTAGTGACTTGAAGCAAAAGCTACGGACTGAACGGAGACCAGCTAAGGACGAGGTGACGATGTGTGTTGGAAGTGTTTCCAAGGTTGATGAGATCACCATCGCACACTTCCTCTATTTTCGAGATTAGTGTTGAACCTAGATAAATGTTATCAGGTGTCTACGTTGAGCATGAAAATGATTAGATCATGTTCATCGCAATACGGTTATTCATTTAAGTTAGAGAATAATGGTTATTCTGTTTACATGAGTAATACCTTTATGGTCATGCACCCAATGGTTCGTTGAATCTCGATCATGGTAATACACATAATGATAATATTAATGCCAAAAGATGTAGAGTTAATAATGATAGTACCACTTTCTTGTGGCACTGCCGCTTAGGTCATTTTGGCATAAAATGCATGAAGAAACTCCATGCCGATGGACGTTTGGAGTCACTTGATTTTGAATCGCTTGACACATGTGAGCCATGCCTCATGGGCAGGATGACTGAGATCTCGTTTTCAGGTACAATGAAACGGGTAAGTGACTTATTGGAAATCATACATGCTGATGTATGTGATCCAATGAGAATTAAGGCGTGTGGTGGATATCGTTATTTTCTCATCTTCACTGACGATTTGAGTAGATATGGTATATTTACTTAATGAAGCAAAAGTCTGAAACGTTTGAAAGGTTCAAAAATTTCAGAGTGAAGATTAAGAATCATCATAACAAGAAGATCATGTTCCTACGATCTGATCAAGGGGATATTATCTTAATTATGAGTTTGGCAATCACTTAAGACATTGTGGAATTGTTTCGCAGTTGAAGTCCCCTGGAACACCACAGCGTAATGGTGTGTCCGGACATCGTAATCGAACCTTATGAGATATGGTGCGATCTATGGTGTGTCTTACCGATCTACCGCTATTATTTTGAGGTTATGCATTAGAGATAGCTGCATTCACTTTAGATAGGGCACCATCTAAGTCCGTTGAGACGACGTCGTATGGTTTGGCAAGAAACCGTAGTTGTCGTTTCTCAATGTTTGGGGCTGCGATGCTTATGGCTTCAGCCGGGAAAAGCTCGAACCCAAAGCGGACAAACACATCTTCATAGGATACCCAAAGGTAACAGTTGGGTATACCTCCTATCTCAGATCCAAGGGCAAAAATGTTTGTCCCTAAGAACGGGTCCTTTCTCGAGAAGGAGTTTCTCTCGAAAGAATTGAGTGGGAGGAAGATAGAACTTGATGAGGTCGTCGAACCCTTACTTCAACCGGAGAGTAGTGAAACACAGAAAGATGTTTCTGTGGAACCTACGACAGTTGAAGAGGATACTAATGATAGTGATCATGAAGCTCCAGATCAAGTTGCTATCGAACCTCGTGGGTCGACAAGGATGTGTACTACTCCTGAGTAGTACGGTGATCCTGTCTTAGAGGTCATGTTGTTGGACAACGATGAACCTACGAACTATGGAGAAGCGATGGTGGGCCCATATTCCGACAAATGGTTAGAAGCCGATAAATCCGAGATAGGATCCATGTATCAAAACAAAGTATGGACTTTGGTGGACTTGCCCTGTGATCGGCAAGCCATTGAGACAAATGGATCTTTAAAACTAAGACGGATGTGGACGGTAATGTCACCGTCTATGAAGCTCGACTTGTGGCGAAGAGTTTTCCACAAGTTCAAGGAGTTGACTACGATGAGATTTTCTCACCCGTAGCGATGCTTAAGTCCGTCGGAATCATGTTAGCATTAGCTGCATTTATGAAATCTGGCAGATGGATGACAAAACAAGTTTCCTTACCAGTTTTCGTAAGGAAAGGTTGTATGTGATACAATCAGAAAGGTTTTGTCGATCCTAAGGATGCTAAAAGATATGCTAGCTCCAGCGATCCTTCCATGGACTAGAGCAAGCATCTCGGAGTCGGAATATACACTTTGATGAAGTGATCAAAGTTTTTGGGTATACAAAGTTTGTTGGAAACTTGTATTTGCAATAAAGTGAGTGGGAGCACTACAACATTTCTGATAAGTATATGTGAATGACATATTGTTGATCCGAAATGATGTAGAATTTCTGGAAAGCATGAAGGGTTGTTTGAAATGAGTTTTTCAAAGGAAGACCTGGATAAAGCTGCTTACATATTGGGCATCAAGACCTATACAGATAGATCAAGACGCCTGATGATATTTTCAAAAGAACACACACCTTTGACATGATTTTGAAGGAGTTCAAAATAGATCAGTCAAAGAAGGAGTTCTTACCTGAGTTGTAAGGTGTGAAGTTGAGTAAGACTCAAAAAAAACTTGACCACGGCAGAAGGAAGAGGAAGGACGAAGGTCGTCCCCTATGCTTTTGTCATAGGCTCTGTACGGTATGCCATGCTAAGTACCGCACCTGATGTGTGCCTTGCCACATGTCTGGCAAGAGGGTACAAAGGTGATCCAGGAGTGGATTACTAGATAGTGGCCAAAATTATCCTTAGAGGAGTAAGGAAATGTTTCTCGGTTATGGAGGTGATAAAGAGTTCGACGTAAAGAGTTACGTCGATGCAAGCTTAACACCTATCCGGATAACTCTAAGGGGAGATACCGGATACGTATAATGGAGCAACAGTTTGGAATAGCTCCAAGTGGAACGTGATAGCAGCATCTACGATATGACATAAGGTTTTGCGAAGAACATAGGGATCTGAATGTTGCAGACCCGTTGACTACAACCTCTCTCACAAGCATAACATCATCAAACCCAGAACTCATTGAGTATTAATCACATATTGATGTGAACTAGATTGCTGACTCTAGTAAACTCTTTGGATGTTGGTCACATGGCGATGTGACCTGTGAGTGTTAATCACATGGCGATGTGAACTAGATTATTGACTCTAGTGCAAGTGGGAGACTGTTGGAAATATGCCCTAGAGGCAATAATAAATTGGTTATTATTATATTTCCTTGTTCACGATAATCGTTTATTATCCATGCTAGAATTGTATTGAAAGGAAACTCAGATACATGTGTGGATACATAGACAAACACCATGTCCCTAGTAAGCCTCTAAACGACTAGCTCGTTGATCAATAGATGGTTACGGTTTCCTAACCATGGACATTGGATGTCGTTGATAACGGGATCACATCATTAGGAGAATGATGTGATGGACAAAGACCCAATCCTAAGCCTAGCACAGATCGTGTAGTTCGTATGCTAAAGCTTTTCTATATGTCAAGTATCTTTTCCTTAGACCATGAGATTGTGCAACTCCCAGATACCGTAGGAATGCTTTGGGTGTACCAAACGTCACAACGTAACTGGGTGGCTATAAAGGTGCACAACAGGTATCTCCGAAAGTGTCTGTTGGGTTGGCACGAATCGAGACTGTGATTTGTCACTCCGTATGACGGAGAGGTATCTCTGGGCCCACTCGGTAGGACATCATCATAATGTGCACAATATGTGATCAAGGAGTTGATCACGGGATGATGTGTTACGGAACGAGTAAAGAGACTTGCCGGCAACGAGATTGAGCAAGGTATCGGTATACCGACGATCGAATCTCGGGCAAGTGCTGTATCGATAGACAAAGGGAATCGTATACGGGATTGATTGAATCCTTGACATCGTGGTTCATCCGATGAGATCATCGTGGAACATGTGGGAGCCAACATGGGTATCCAGATCCCGCTGTTGGTTATTGGCCGGAGAGTTGTCTCGGTCATGTCTACATGGTTCCCGAACCCGTAGGGTCTACACACTTAAGGTTCGATGACGCTAGGGTTATAGGGAAAGTATGTACGCGGTTACCGAATGTTGTTCGGAGTCCCGGATGAGATCCCGGACGTCACGAGGAGTTCCGGAATGGTCCGGAGGTAAAGATTCATATATGGGAAGTCCTGTTTTGGTCACCGGAAAAGTTTCGGGCGATATCGGTAATGTACCGGGACCACCGGGAGGGTCCCGGGGGTCCACCAGGTGGGGCCACCAGCCCCAGAAGGCTGCGTGGGCTAAGTGTGGGAGGGGACCAGCCCCAAGGGGGCTGGTGCGCCCCCCCACCAAGTCCCTAGGCGCATGGAGAGTGGAGGGGGGGCAAACCCTAGGTCCAGATGGGCCTTAAGGCCCACCCTAGGGCGCCCCCTCTCTCTCCCCCCCCCCTTGGCCGCACCCTAGATGGGTTTTCTAGGGCTGGCCGCACCCCTAGGGGTGGGAAACCCTAAAGGGGGCGCAGCCCTCCCTTCCCCCTATATATATGTGAGGTTTTGGGGCTGCTAGACACACGAGAACGTCTCCCTCTTGGCGCAGCCCTACCCCTCTCCCTCCTCGTCTCTTGCAGCGCTTGGCGAAGCCCTGCTGGAGTCCCGCGCTCCTCCACCACCACCACGCCGTCGTGCTGCTGTTGGATGGAGTCTTCCCAACCTCTCCCTCTCTCCTTGCTGGATCAAGGCGTGGGAGACGTCACCGGGCTGCACGTGTGAAGAACGCGGAGGCACCGTCCGTTCGGTGCTAGGATCTTCGGCGATCTGAATCGCGGCGAGTACGACTCCATCAACCGCGTTCTTGAACGCTTCCGCTTAGCGATCTACAAGGGTATGTGGATCCAACTCTCCTCTCGTAGATGCATCTCCTAGATTGATCTTGGTGAACGTAGGAAAATTTTTGTTTCCCATGCAACGTTCCCCAACACTTGCTACTACGTTTGATGCTACCTTAATGAGTGCTTAGTCATACTATGCTTTAATGTGTGCTTAATGCTTATCATATGCTATTCCTTATTGTATGGCTATTTACTCTTGTCTTGGTGATTGAGTGCATGTTATTCATTCTTATCATTTTGTGCGCTCCACCAAGATGTATGTGACATGGAAGAGTGACCCATAATCCTAATCGATTGTGCATTTGCATTCAAACGCAAATTTTAAATAATGCACAAATTTAGGGGGAGCTCTTGTTTATCACATACTTCTCAAAGCGACGATATTATTCATTGATTATATCCTTTGTCGAAGCTTTGATCTATATGTTGTCATCAATTACCAAAAAGGGGGAGATTGAAAGTGCAACTAATCCCCGGGTGGTTTTGGTAATTAATAACAACATATATATCATTGAACTAATATTCTCTTGAGAATCATTTCAGAAAAGTTCGATGATGTGGGTATGGAAATGTCTGAAGAAGTGGACCCCTCAAAATGCTAAGACAAGCATTGGCAAAAGCTCAAGACTCCATTTTTGGTTTAGTGATCAAAGATCACATTGAGTCCATAGGAAAGCCAATACTATTAAAAGGGGATGAGGTTGTGTTAATGCTCTCGTTGCTCAAGTGCTTGGTGATCTAACTCCCTCAACTATCAGCACTATTCACTACTTAACACACACCCATAAGTAATCTCGGTCACACCGATTTCTCCAACTCAGTCCCACCGAGATGAACCACTTCAGTTGTTTCTCCAAACCCTAAATTCTCGGTCACACCGATTCTGAGTTTCGGTCTCACCGAAAAAGGGCTGCCAACCTTCTGTGATCAGTTGACATCAATTCGGAATATCCGAGTTTATATTTCGGTCTCACCGAGATGGCAAACCCTAACCTTTGACTCACTTCGGTCTCACCGAGATGGTATTTTCGGTCCCACCGAAAATCCCAACGTTCACTATATTTGAACTTTCGGTCTAACCGAGTTTTCACTTCGGTCTGACCGAGATTGGTCAAATGTGTGTGTAACGGTTGGATTTTGTGTGGAGGCTATATATACCCCTCCACCCCCTCCTCATTCGTTAGGAGAGCCATCAGAAAGTACCACCACTTCTATCATACACTTTCTGAGAAGTGAACCACCTACCCTTGTGTTGAGATCAAGCCATTCCATTCCTACCATATGAAACTTGATCTCTAGCCTTCCCAAGTTGCTTTCCACTCAAATCTTTCTTCCACCACAGCCATATCAGTGAGGAGAGTTGAGTGTTGGGGAGTTTATCACTTGAAGCACAAGAGCAAGGAGTTCATCATCATCAACACCGTCTATTACCTTTTGGGGGTGGTGCCTCCTAGATTGGTTAGGTGTCGCTTGGGAGCCTCCGTCTTGATGATGTGGAGTTGAACCAAGATGTTTGTAAGGGCAAGGAGATCGCCTACTTCGTGAAGATCTACCCCGAGTAAGGCTAGTCCTCCGTGGGCGTAGGCCGTGATGGAATAGACAAGGTTGCTTCTTCGTGGACCCTTCGTGGGTGGAGCCCTCCGTGGACTCGCGCAGCCGTTACCCTCCGTGGGTTGAAGTCTCCATCAACGTGGATGTACGATAGCACCACCTATCGGAACCACGACAAAAATCTCCGTGTCACCAAACTGCGTTTGATCTTCTCCACTTCCATTTACTATATATGCAATTTACTTTCCGCTGCCCATACTCTAGAATTGCATGTGTAGTGTGTTACTTGACTTGATCTTCATTGCAAAACTGCCAAAATCTGTCCTTGATAAAAGACAGAAATTTTATATTGTCAAGTAGTCTAATCACCCCCCCTCTAGACCTACTTCTTCGATCCTACAAGCTTCTTTGCAACTGCTGACTGCTTCACTTTGCTTGTGCCTTTCCTTGACTGCTGCCCTTGGTGCTCTTTGGCAACCACATTCCTCTTGGGCTTGGAGGTAACTTCCTCAGCAACAAAGTCAGAGTCCTCATCATCAGAAGTTCTCTTCTTCCTGGTTCTGGTGGCTGCAGGAGGCAAACCACTAGGGGTGCTCCTCTCACCATCATCACTGGAGCTGCTAGCAGGACTTGTATCTGCCTCTGGAATTTCAGCAAACGGTGATTCAGACCTGTTCTGGCTGTCACTGACATCTGACATGGCTGAAAAACCTGTGAAAAGATAAAGTATAGGCAGAGTAGAAGAGTTATCACAACTGCAGGGGTTTTTGCAAAAAAAATGAGTTCAAAACTTAGTTTTGAGTTTTCACAGAATGTATTTCGGTCAAACCGATTTCATGTTTCGGTGCAACCGAAGTGCTCAACAGAAACCTACACACCACTTTCGGTCAGACCGAAATGGGTTTCAGTCCTACCGATAACTTAGGGTTTCACTGAAACTACGTTTCGGTCGTTCCGATTGGCACAACTCGGTTAAACCGAATTATGCAGTGCAATGGCCAGAGGCCAAATCGGTCATTCCGAGTTTCAAAAATCGGCTTCACCGAGATGCATTCCGTGGAAACCTAAACCTAAGAATTTTCCTCGAAACTAGAAGATCTGAACTAATGTATAGGGAACATCTCAAACGTGGATTGAATCATGGCAAGCCTATCGTGCAAGAATCGGAAGGGGAGCACGAAAAGGGATCGGGACACACCCTAACTTGGTGGTGTCCCTCTACGGCGGCAACGGTGGAGATGATTACCGTTGACGGCGGCGGAGACCTGCGGCGAGGGCGCACAGGCAACGACGGCGACGATCCGTAGACCAGGGCGACGGCAGCAGGGGTATTGGGGGCGAACGGTTTGAAGAATTGAATCGCGCGCAGCCCTCAGGTATATATAACCCCATGCTGTCGGTGGGACCGAGTTGAAAAACTCGGTGTCACCGAGATGTATAACTGTTGTGCAGTTACGCATATCGGTCAGACCGAGAGTTTGAACTCGGTTTCACCGAGATGAAACCTAGATCAGTCTAAGCGTTTCGGTTGGACCGAGATTGAGAAGCCGGTCAGACCGAAATGGACTTAGAAGGTTTTGGAAGTCAGCCTTAGACGAATCGGTGGTTCCGAGTGCTCCTCACTCGGACTGTCCGAAAAAGACTTGTTCAAAGTTGTGATATGAGCATGAATAGAATTTGAGACAAGAAAGCATAGATAGCTAGGGAAAGGTGCTTAGGCATTCTTGTCCATCCATTTGGCCAGAATAAAATCAAAACAATCAAAACAACAAATGGATGTCCTTGAATGGATGAAATCATGCATTCAACATGCTCACACAATAAGATAGCAACTGAAATATGTGTCAAACATGCACAACCAATCACTCTAGCTACTAGCACACAATTTGTCGATGACTAGGTCATCTATATATGAGTATATTGACTTAGGAGCCAAATGAGAACATTTGATCATAGGTCATACTCATCGTTTAAGCACAAGTGGGGTTACCACTTTTACATAAAGCATTTATGTGTTCACATCATTTGGAGATGCTTTTGCTCAATTTTTAGAGCAAAGCTCCCCCTAGATGTGAGAACCCCTTTTAAAGGGTCAAACTAACCTTGGGTTGTCGTAGAAGACTTCATGTAGATGTTGAAGATGTGGATGCTCAATGTTGATGTAGATCATCAAGAGTTGGGAGCAATCCTTTGGATTAGGGCACTTTCAATACCTACATGGGTTAGTCCCACAAGGAACAAACAAGAATATCCATAGACATAGAGTGAAGTTCACAAAAGATGATGTCCATGAAAGCAATGATTACCTTGTCCCTTGACTTACCAACAAGAGGGTTTGTGACTCCATGAACAAGTGCATGATGTGGAAGTTGATGGCACAAGTTCTTGCCAAAATGAATATGAGTGAAGTTTGTTGGCGGAGTCACCCTCAAGAACCTACTAGTTCTTCTTCTTTGGGATCCACATCATCTTGATGGGAATCCTTGGTGTTGTAGTTGAGCTTGACGAAGTAGAACTTGATGTGTCCTTGGGAACCCACTTGACCATGGCTTGAGGTGCTTCAATGAATGCATCAATCTCCTCTTGAAGCTTGTCCTTGGCCTTTAGCTTGTGGTCTTGTGGTGGAAGGTCATCTTGAGCTTGTTCCACATTGGAAGAAGTAGGATCATACTTCTCCTTTTGTGAGACAAACTGTGGAGTAGGGTATTGACCTTCTTCCCACTCAACACCTTCGGCGTTGAACTTTCGCTCAAAACCAATCCCTTGATTCTTCCGGTGTCTTCCTTGTTTGCGAACAATCTCCTCAAAGTTCTTGCTTCCGGCAAGACTCTTGTAGACACCTTTCTCTATGATTTCCTTCAATAAGCTATTTTCTTGCTCAAGTGTAACTTGGCTTGAAACATTGTTAGTGGAATCAAGAGAACTACTAGAAGTAACAACATTTGATTTAACATTGTTATTGTTACTACTAGAGGAAGAATTTTTCTTATGCTTGTCATGCTTAGTCTTAATAGGTGGCAAGAAATTAGACAAGAGAAGTCGTTTGGTAAGATATGAAGAACTCTTCTTTCGAAGATCGTCATTGATCGCTTTTAGAAACTCATGTTCTTGCTCTAGAGTGAGCTTCTCGAAGCGTAGCTTCTCATGAGATCTTAGGAGCTCTCTATGATCTTCTTGAGTTGTTTCATGAGCTAACTTAAGAGTGTTTAGTTCTTTAGTTAGACGCTCAATCTCCTTCATAGCATTGTCATTCGACTCTTCTCGACTATAAAGACTACTAGCATTTTCATCATTACTAAGCTCACTAGATTTATCATGCAAGAGCTCATCTTCACCAAGTAAGTCATCCTCATCACTATCAAAGTCAATGAATTCAGGGTGTGTTACCTTGGGGCCTTTAGCCATGAAGCATCTTCCAATTCCCTCATTCGGTGAATCAAATAAGTCGTAGGAGTTGGAGTTGGAGGATACGAGTGCAAGTCCGGCAACACCTTCATCTTGACTATAGTCGGAGTCGGAGTGATAGCTTCCATCGGATTGACTGTCAGAGTCAGAGCCGGAGACCCATTCACCAACATGAGCTTGATGTCTTCTTCTTGTGTAGCTCCTTGATGACTTGTCTTTCCTCTCCGAATCCTTGCTTCTCCGAGAAGGTCTTCGTTCATAACGATCATCTCTACTCCTTCTCTCTTTCCGAGGAGACTCATCTCTTGCTCTTCTTCTTGGAGATTCTTCTCTTCTCTTGTGGGGAGCCGTACACTCATTTGAGAAGTGTCCGGGTCTTCCACAATTGTAGCAGTTTCGATCACGACTAGAAGATCTCTTTCCATCATATGATCTAGACTTTGAGCTTCTCTCTTTGCCTCTATTCTTGTAGAACTTGTTGAAGTTCCTGACCATTAGGCTTATGTCTTCATTGGAAACTAACTTGTCACTTGAGGTAGTAGGAGCATCACTTGTAGCTTTGTAAGCACCACTTGACTTGTTGTGAAGCTCTTCCTTATCCTTAAGTGTCATCTCATGAGCAACAATCCTTCCAATGACTTTAGTTGGCTTGAGAGTCTTGTAGTTTGGCATCATTTGGATCAAAGTGCACACGGTGTCATACTTTCCATCCAAAGCTCTGAGAATCTTCTTAATGATGAATCGGTCGGTCATTTCTTCGCTTCCTAAGCCAGCAATCTCATTTGTGATGAGAGCAAGCCTAGAGTACATTTCAGCGACTCCTTCACCATCCTTCATCTTGAACTTGTCAAGCTGACCTTGAAGAATATCCAGCTTTGATTCCTTCACAGATTCAGTACCTTCGTGCATTTCAACCAAAGTATCCCAAATCTCCTTAGCATTCTCAAGACGACTGATTTTGTTGAACTCTTCGGGACACAAAGCATTGAAGAGAATGTCACAAGCTTGAGCATTATTTTGCAACATCTTCAGTTCTTCGGGTGTAGCTTCGCGATCCGGAACTTTTCCTTCTTCAAAGAAGTTACCTTGCATGCCAACACAAATAATGCCCCATGCGGCTGGGTTATGACCAAGAATATGCATTTTCATTTTATGCTTCCAACTAGCAAAATTTGTACCATCAAAGTAGGGACCTCTACGATAATTACCCTCACTAGACGCCATACTCTCCTAGGTTGTGAAACCAAGCTTATGGAGTCCAATGCAATGGAAACCAAGGCAATGGAGACCAAAGCTCTGATACCACTTGTAGGATCGAAAGTAGGTCTAGAGGGGGGTGATTAGACTACTTGACAATATAAAAAATCTGCCTTTAGATCATGCAATGTTTTCGGCAGTTTCACAAACAAGATCAGTTCAAGTAACACCCTACACATGCAATTCTAGAGTTTATGCAGCGGAAAGTAAATTGCACATGTAAAAGAGAGGTGGAGAAGATCAAACGCAGTTTGGTGACACGGAGATTTTTGTCGTGGTTCCGATAGGTGGTGCTATCGTACATCCACGTTGATGGAGACTTCAACCCACGGAGGGTAACGGCTGCACGAGTCCACGGAGGGCTCCACCCACGAAGGGTCCACGAAGAAGCAACCTTGTCTATTCCATCACGGCCTACGCCCACGGAGGACTAGCCTTACTCGGGGTAGATCTTCACGAAGTAGGCGATCTCCTTGCCCTTACAAACTTCTTGGTTCAACTCCACATCACGACGGAGGCTCCCAAGCGACACCTAACCAATCTAGGAGGCACCACCCCCCAAAAGGTAATAGACGGTGTTGATGGTGATGAACTCCTTGCTCTTGTGCTTCAAGTGATAAACTCCCCAACACTCAACTCTCCTCACTGATATGGCTGTGGTGGAAGAAAGATTTGAGTGGAAAGCAACTTGGGAAGGCTAGAGATCAAGTTTCATATGGTAGGAATGGAATGGCTTGATCTCAACACAAGGGTAGGTGGTTCACTTCTCAGAAAGTGTATGATAGAAGTGGTGGTACTTTCTGATGGCTCTCCTCACGAATGAGGAGGGGGTGGAGGGGTATATATAGCCTCCACACAAAATCCAACCGTTACACACACATTTGACCAATCTCGGTCATACCGAAGTGAAAACTCGGTTAGACCGAAAGTTCAAATATAGTGAACGTTGGGATTTTCGGTGGGACCGAAAATACCATCTCGGTGAGACCGAAGTGAGTCAAAGGTTAGGGTTTGCCATCTCGGTGAGACCGAAATATAAACTCGGATATTCCGAATTGATGTCAACTGATCACAGAAGGTTGGCAGCCCTTTTTCGGTGAGACCGAAACTCAGAATCGGTGTGACCGAGAATTTAGGGTTTGGAGAAACAACTGAAGTGGTTCATCTCGGTGGGACTGAGTTGGAGAAATCGGTGTGACCGAGATTACTTATGGGTGTGTGTTAAGTAGTGAATAGTGCTGATAGTTGAGGGAGTTAGATCACCAAGCACTTGAGCAACGAGAACATTAACACAACCTCATCCCCTTTTAATAGTATTGGCTTTCCTATGGACTCAATGTGATCTTTGATCACTAAACCAAAAATGGAGTCTTGAGCTTTTGCCAATGCTTGTCTTAGCATTTTGAGGGGTCCACTTCTTCAGACATTTCCTTACCCACATCATCGAACTTTTCTGAAATGATTCTCAAGAGAATATTAGTTCAATGATATATATGTTGTTATTAATTACCAAAACCACCCGGGGATTAGTTGCACTTTCACGTAGGAATACTTTGGGTGTGCCAAACGTCACAACATAACTGGGTGGCTATAAAGGTACGCATCGGGTATCACCGAAAGTATCTGTTGGGTTGGTACGAACCAAGACTGGGATATTGTCACTCCGTATGACGGAGAGGTACCTCTGGGCCCACTCGGTAAGACATCATCATAATGAGCTCAAGGTGACTAAGGAGTTAGTCACGGAATGATGGATTACGGATCGAGTAAAGAGACTTGCCATGACGAGATTGAACAAGGTATCGGGAATACCGACGATCGAATCTCGGGCAAGTACCGTACCAATGGACAAAGGGAATAACATACAGGATTGAGTGAATCCTTGACACGGTGGTTCATCCGATGAAGATCATCGAGGAACACGTGGGAACCAACATGGGTATCCAGATCCCGCTGTTGGTTATTGACCGAAGAGTGGTCTCGGTCATGTCTGCGTGTCTCCCGAACCCGTAGGGTCTACACACTTAAGGTTCGGTAATGCTAGGGTCGTAGAGATACATGCACGTGGAAACCCGAAAGTTGTTCGGAGTCCCGGATGAGATCCCAGACTTCACGAGGAGTTCCGGAATGGTCCGGAGGTAAAGAATGATATATATGAAGTCCAGTTTCGGCCATCGGGTGATCTCCGGGGGTCACCGGGAGTGTCCCGGGACCACCGGAGGGGCCCCGGGGGTCCACCGGGTGGGGCCACCCATCCCGGTGGGGCCCCTAGGCTGAGAGGGGGAAGTGGCTAGCCCCTAGTGGGCTGGCGCACCACATGGGCCCCCCTCCCCATGCGCCTAGGGTTGAAACCCTAGGGGGAGGGGGCGCCCCCCTTGCCTTGGGGGGCAAGACTTCCCCCCAGGCCGCCGCCCCCCTGCAGATGCCATCTGCAGGGCATGGCGCACCCCCCTGGCCCCCTATATATATGTGTGGGGGGGGGGAGAGGGCAGCCGCACCCTTGCCCCTGGCGCCTCTCCCCCTCCCGTCACACCTCCATACTCCCTCCGCAGGGCGCCGGCGAAGCCCTGCAGGAATCTCCACTGCATCCACCACCACGCCGTCGTGCTACTGGATCTCCGACGACCTCTCCTCCCCCCTTGCTGGATCAAGAAGGAGGTGACGTTGCTGTACCGGACGTGTGTTGAACGCAGAGGCGCCGTCCGTTCGGCGCTAGTTCATCGGTGACGAAGAACGCGAAGAGTACGACTACTTCATCCACGCTTCTTCGAAAGCTTCCGCTCGCTATCTACATAACGGTTTGTAGATGCACTCTTATTTTCTCGTTGCTAGATGTCTCCTTAGTTGGATCTTGGTGAAAGCGTAGAATTTTTTTGAATTCTGCTACGTTCCCCAACAATCAGTTCCGTGGTGGTCTGAAGGATGAACTCCAACTTGCTCTCACCTTGTTCGAGCCTGATGAGTTTGACAAATTCTATAACATGGCGCTTAAGCAAGAGGCAGCCCAGCTCAAGATGGAAGCTTCCAAAAAGAGGATCAGAGATGCTGTTCACTCCTCCTCGTCTTCTCAAGTGGTCGCGAAGCAACAAAAGTTTTGGCTTCCACCTCCTCCAGTGATCCGAGCTCCCTACAGCAACAACAAGAACTCTGGTGGCCGTGCTTTCTCCCACCCACCCAACCCAAGCAATCAGTCAAAGAATCAGTTTCAAGCTTCCAAGTCAAGTGCTCCTCATTACCGTCCTCTCTCAGAAGTGGTTTGCAACAAATGCACTCAGAAGGGTCATTATGCTAACAAGTGCCCCAACCCAAGGCGCCTTCCGCCTCCTCCACCTGTCAGCACTGCTATTGTCAAGCATAATCCAAAGCAAGCAAGAGTGAATCTGATGAATGCAGCTCAAGCAGAGAATTCTTCAGATGTGATACTTGGTAACCTCTCAGTTAACTCTATTCCTGCAAAAGTATTGTTTGATTCTGGTGCATCTCTCAGTTTCATATCAAGGCCATTCTTTACCAAGCATAATTTCACTTCGGCATTTCTGGATAAGAAGTTGCAAATTATTTCTCCGGGCAAGTGCATGACTTCAAATTTGAGGGCTCCGAATGTATCTATTCGCATGGGTGATTACTGCTTTCTGGCTTCTCCGGTTGTTCTCGGCAACTCCGACATTGACCTTATTCTCGGGATGGATTGGCTTTCTCAGCATGATGCTCACATTTATTGTGCAAATAAGGAAGTCAAGATTACTCATCCTAACGAAGACGTGATTATCTTCGCCTCTCGAGATAACACAATCAGGCTATTCTCTCTCAATGACAAGGGCGAGATTAATGCCATCTCTCAAATTCCGGTGGTTAACGAATACGAAGACGTTTTTCCTGAAGAGCTTCCAGGCATGCCTCCGCATCGTCAAGTTGAATTCGTCATTGAACTCGAGCCTGGTACTGAGCCAGCTTGCCGGCGTCCGTACAAGCTCTCTCCTGAAGAGTTGAAGGAGTTGAAGAAACAACTTGATGAACAAGAGCGTATGGGTCTGATCAGGCCTAGCACGTCTCCTTGGGGCTGTGGTGTCTTATTTGTCAAGAAGAAGGATGGCACGGAGCGCCTCTGCGTTGATTACCGGCCATTGAACAAGAAGACAATAAAGAACAAGTATCCGCTCCCCAACATCAATGAATTGTTCGAGCAGCTCAAAGGAGCTAAAGTGTTCTCAAAGCTCGATCTCCGAATGGGTTATCACCAAATTCGCATTCGTGAAGAAGATATCCACAAGACTGCTTTCAGAACGAGCTACGGTTCCTATGAATATACAGTCATGTCCTTTGGCCTCGAGTATCTGGATGATGATGCACTACATTTTCAACCCCTACACCAATGAATTCGTGCTTGTGTATTTGGATGACATCTTGGTATTCTCCAAGAATGAAGAGGATCACGAAAAGGACCTCCGTCTGGTTCTCGACAGACTCCGTGAACATAAGTTCTATGCCAAGTTCTCCAAGTGCGAATTCTGGCTCGATAAGGTCTTGTATCTGGGCCATATCATCTCCGCTGACGGTATTGCGGTGAACGCCGAGAAAGTTGAAGCAATTGTCAACTGGGAACCTCCTCAGAACGTCAAGCAACTCCGAAGCTTCCTTGGTCTTGCTAGCTATTGCAGAAGGTTCGTTGAGAACTTCTCCAAGATTGCCAAGCCTCTCTCCAACTTGCTGTAGAAGAATGTCAAGTACAACTGGTCTCCAGATTGTGATGTGGCATTCAAAACTCTCAAAGAAAAGCTCATCTCTGCTCTAGTTCTTACCCCTCGAGATGAGTCCAAGCCCTACGAAGTTTTCAGTGATGCTTCTCTTCAAGGACTTGGTGGTGTGCTAATGCAGGACAAGAAAATTATGGCATACACCTCTCGTCAATTGAAGCCAAGTGAGAATAACTACCCCACGCATGATCTCGAGCTAGCAGCTGTGGTACACGCCTTGATTACGTGGAGACATCTTCTGTTGGGCAGAAAAGTCGACATCTTCACCGATCACAAGAGCTTGAAGTACATCTTCACACAGCCGAACCTGAACCTCCGCCAGACTCGTTGGGTTGAAATGATCCAAGAGTATGATCCAAGCATCGAATACACACCTGGCAAGGCCAATGTGATTGCAGATGTCTTGAGCAGAAAAGCATATTGCAACAGTCTCCTTATCAAGCCGTTCCAGCCTGAGCTTTGTGAAGCATTCAGGAAGCTCAACCTCCAAGTTGTTCCGCAAGGCTTTCTTGCAAATCTTCAAGTTGCTCCTACCTTGGAAGATCAGATTGGTGAGGCCCAACTCAGTGACGCTATGGTGCAGAAAGTGAAACATGGTATTGCAAAGGGTACTCCCAAATACAAGTGCTATCGCTTTGATGAGAGAGATACCTTGTTCTTTGAGGACAAACTTGTGGTTCCCAAGGGTGATCTCAGGAAGCTCATAATGAACGAAGCACATGACTCCCTCCTTTCGATTCATCCTGGAAGTTCCAAGATGTACCAAGACCTCAAGCAATCTTACTGGTGGACTCGCATGAAAAGGGAGATTGCCCAATTCGTGAATGAATGTGATGTCTGCAGAAGAGTGAAGGCAGAGCATCAACATCCAGCCGGTCTTCTCCAACCTCTTCCTATTCTCGAGTGGAAATTCGACCACATTGAAATGGATTTTGTCACTGGCTTTCCTAAGTCCAAGAAAGGGAATGATTCTATCTTTGTGGTGATTGACAAGCTTACCAAAGTCGCTCACTTCCTTCCAGTCAAAGAATCCATCAATGCAGCTCAACTGGAAGAGTTGTACACTTCCAGAATTGTGTCCTTACATGGCATTCCTCAAGTTATCTCCTCAGACCGTGGAACTTTGTTCACATCCAAGTTCTGGGACTCCTTTCAGTCTGCCATGGGCACTAAGATCCGTTTTAGCACTGCATTTCACCCTCAGACTAGTGGTCAAGTCGAGAGAGTGAATCAGATTCTAGAAGACATGCTCAGAGCTTGTGTCATATCTTTTGGCATGAAATGGGAAGACTGTCTCCCGTTTGCCGAGTTCTCTTACAACAATAGTTTCCAAGCAAGTGCCGGCAAAGCTCTGTTTGAAATCCTCTATGGCAGAAAGTGACGTACCCCTCTCAACTGGTCCGAGACTGGTGAACGTCAACTTCTTGGCAATGACTTGATCTCAGAAGCCGAAGAAATGTGCAAAGTCATACGTGAGAATCTCAAGGCCGCTCAGTCGCGTCAAAAGAGCTACTATGACGGCAATCATCGTGATTTGGCCTTCAACATTGGGGATCATGTCTATCTCTGTGTTTCTCCTATGAAAGGCACCCAAAGATTTGGTATCAAAGGAAAGCTTTCTCCTAGATACGCGGGCCCTTTCAAGATCCTTGGCAAAAGAGGCGATCTAGCCTATCAACTTGAGCTCCCTTCCAACTTCGCTAATGTTCATGATGTGTTTCATGTGTCTCAACTCCGCAAGTGCTTCAAGACACCTGAACGCACCATTCCGTTTGAGGAGATTGATCTTCAACAAGACTTGTCTTACCGAGAGCATCCCGTTGCTATTCTCGAAGAAACCGAGCGCAAGACCCGCAACAAGTCAATCAAGTTCTTGAAAGTCAAGTGGTCACACCATACCGACCGAGAAGCTATGTGGGAAAGAGAAGATCACCTTCGTTCCGAGTACCCTTCCTTCTTCCAGTCCTAGATCTCGGGACGAGATCTTTTTGTAGTAGAGGAGAGTTTGTAATGCCCCGGATGTAACACTTTCCCCTTTTGGATATATATAAACTTTGGCTTCATCAGTTCCATTCCGGGTTCTTCATCTTTTCGGGTTTTCGTCGTTTTGTCGTGTGCGTGTGTGCATTCATCCATGTCATGTTGTCATGTGCATTGCATTGCATTTGTGTTGTCGTTTGCATCCGGCCCCACTCATTCCTTCCCGTTGTCCGTTTCGAGTTCCGACAATCTCACACGTGGCCGTGTCTTCCCCGAGTCCTCCTTTTGTGTTTGGCCGTGTAACGTTTCCGGCATGGCGTGAGACTTGTCGTGCGATGTTGTTTTGATACGTGTAACCCGCCTGTCAAGTTTCGTCGCGTTTGGGGTTGGTTTGGTACTCCAACGGGTAACCTCGTGGGCTAAAAGTACCTCCTCTTTGAGGCCCAAGACCCCCTCCACAACAGCCCAACTACCCAGCTCAACCCTCTCCATCATCTCGGCCGTTGAATTGTGATCGCGTGGCCGAAAACCGCTCCTCATTTGGACTCTCCTAGCTCCTTGTGCCTATAAAAACATCCACCCCTCCATTTTTCTCGTCCAAACCCTAGTCTTCTTCCTCCTCCAGCCCCCGCCTCGAAATTCGTGCCAGGCGGACGTGTCCGACCCGAGCCGGACAGTCCGCCGCCGCGCCAGTCAACCCCGCGTCCGCCGCCGTGCGGGCCCGAGGGCCCGTTCCCGGCCCGCAGCGCCGCCGATTTGGGCCAAATCCGCGCCGCCCCTTCGCCTTCGTCCCCGCCGCCTCCGGCCGCGCCGACCGCCGCGCCGCCACCCGCAGGTGGCCGGAGCACCGTCCGCCGCCGCCAGCGTAAGCTCCCGCCGGCCAGGAGGGCTCGCCGCCGACCCGAGCCGAGGCTTCACCAACCCCGCCGCCGGCCTTCAAGATCCCAGCGCCGCCGGCCCTCACCACTCCTCGCCGCAGGGCCTGTCGGCCACCTCCTCCGGCGACCCTCGCCGCCGGGCGCCCGGAGCTGCCGCCGGCCGCCGCCGAACCCCTACGTCGAGCCGCCCCGATCGAGATCCAGAGCTCGATCGATCTGGATCGGCCCGAGCCAGGCACCTGGGAAACTTTAATGGGCGCCCGACCCGTGGACCCGTTTGACCGCTCCACCAACCCGCGCGCCCGCTCCGTTTGACCGCTCCGAACCGCTCCGCGTTGACCCAGCAGGTTGACCCCCCCTCTGCTTTGTCTAAGTCCTTTTTAGATTTTAGTGTCTGATGCACTTTTGCGATGAGGATAATTTTTACTGTGCTTGTCCGATTTGTGCATATAATATGTCAAAATGATCGTGGTGACATGTACTATGTTTTGTTCCATTGTGTCATGCATGTTTGAGATCATCTAGATGTCTTAATCTTCATGAGAAGAGTGCTACTTGTTATAAACTGCTGCTATTAGTTGTTTTCATGCCATGTTTGAGATGTGATAACTTGATGCATGTTTATCCAAATGAAGCAAATGATATGTCCACATGTTCATCATGAGATGCTCTACATGCTGGTTTCTATAGGATGCATGATAGAATTCATATTGCCATGTTTATATCCTTTGCAAAAGTGTTTGTGGCTGTTAGGTTGTTAAACTTGTTACGAGATGCCTAGTTGAGGAGCTCGTTGCTATTGATGTGGTTGTCCCCTTGTTGCATGCTTATATGTTTTGGATTCCCCATCATGTGTTATTTCCTGTGGTGCCAACCACTTGCCATGTTATGCTTTGAGGTGACTTAAACATGCTCACAAACATTCCATGTTAATTTTGCTGTTTTAGCAGTTAGTGAAATTTCACTAAGTCTAGAATCTGTAATATCCGGATGCTATGTTTGCTTGTTGTTCTAGGCAAATCCATGTTAGTTTTGGGGTGACTATTGATGATTCCTTGTTGTATATGTTGTTGGCTATCCATTCATGCCCTCACATGTTCATTTGGGTGGCTGTAGCATATTTAATTATTGCTCCCAAGTTGCTATAAAATACTGCTGTCAGGTTTTTGTTGTCATGTTCAAAATGTTGTAGCTTGTTGCTATTGATCCATGCCTCCTATGGAGATGCTCCAATGGAGTTGTTTGCTGTAGGATATGTCTACTTCATGTCCATGCTTCTTGTCATGATGTTTGAGTGCTGTAGAGTATATATTTCTTGCTCCGAAGTTGCTATGTGGCTGTTAATTTCAGCTTTGCATTGTTTCTTGTTTCGGGTGTATCTTTTAGTCCGTTGCTCCGTTTTGAGCAAGTCCTACATGAAACTTGTGTGATTTTGCATGTAGATTCATAATATCATCTTGTTAACTTGTTTTGAAGTATCTTGCTTGATGCATATTGTCATGTTCCTTGTGTTGTATCTCTGTGTTTCCTATGTTGTCTTTCTGTGCATCCTAGGTGCATCTGCAGTGCTTCCTTAGTGCATCAGCCATGCATCCTGTAGTTTGCGCATCGCATCTTGTTTGATTTCGTGCCTCGTGTGTTCTTGTGTTGAGTAGAGCCGGAAGCCGAGATCGAGTACGAGAACGAGGTTACTACCGAGGTTGAGAACGAGGAGCCCTCTTACGATCCCATCGACGACTTGACAGGCAAGATGACCTGACCCAGATATCATTACTATCTTTGCCTATTGCTAGAAGTCTCGCTCTTTAGCTTATTGCCTCGATGCCCATGTTTTCCTGTCAGCCTCCTATTGTAACCATGAATCTGTCTAACCACCCTACCTATGAAAACCATTGATTGGCTACGTAGGCTTCGCTAAACCCCTCTTATAGCATTGCTAGTTGCAGGAGAAGATTGAAGATTCTTGCTTCATGTTGAAGCTTGTTGGGATATCACACTATATAAATTCTTAAATGAAATCATCTATATATTGGTAATGGGTGGAAGGCTGAGCCTCTTGCTCGGTATTTTGTTCCACTCATGCCGCCCTAGGAACCGTATAAACGGGTGTTATGTTCCTTGATTATGCGTTCCTCACAGGGTTGGGGTTATGGGACCCCCTCGATAAACCGCTTAGCGCTACGTCTTTTCCAGCAAGTCCCAACATTGGTACTATTTGCCTAAACAACTAAAAACTTGCATAGGGAGTAATTAACCCTCTTTTTAATCAACAACCCCGGGCTAGTGCTCCACATGAGTGTTGGTCCGAAATGAGCAGACTGCGGGGCCACCTCAAGGAAACTCGAGGTCTGGTAAAAACCTGTAGGATGACTTATCCGGTCGTGGCCTGAGACGAGATACGCGCGGCTACTATCAGGGTGTCGGCACGTCGGGAGGATTTGCTGGATTAGCCTTACCTTAGTCGGAGTATCTTGAGCACGGGATTCCGAGGATACTCGGGCCTTCCCACCTTGGAGTTGCGACTCCGCGGATCGTGGGCTTGTCATGGGCCAAGTTGGAACACCCCTGCAGGGTTTTGAACTTTCGAAAGCCGTGCCCGCGGTTATGTGGCAGATGGGAATTTGTTAATATCCGGTTGTAGAAAACTTGACACCATGTTCAGAACACACTACCAGCGTGAGTACCGTGACGGTCATTTTCCGAAAGGGGTTCGGGAAGTGAACACGGTGGGGTTATGTTTGACGTGTTTTAGTTAGGATCACTTCGTGATCATCTTGTCGTCCGTGGCACTTATCTTCTCGCTCTCTTTTACGTAAGCTAGTGCTAGTGCAACTGTAGCCTTGTATTCTTTCTTCAGCCTTGTTCCACACCCAAGGCTTAGATAGTTGTGTTACCCGGGAACGGGATTGCTGAGTCCTCTGTGGCTCACAGATTCTACACCACACCAGATGCAGGTACCATGGCGAGCTATTCAGGTGACGGCTCCGAGCTATACTGGGAGTACGATGAGGAACGTAGCCGTTACTATGTGCACTATCCCGATGATTAGTAGTGGTTTCTACTAGGGGCGATTCGGACCTGTGGCTTTATGTATGTTTGGTATCTTTCATTTGGAACTTCACCCGTAGACGGGTTGTGATGTTATTTGAATGATGTTTTGCTATGTAATGAATTGTGTGACGTGGCGAGTGTAAGCCAACTATCTCTTTCCCTTTTCATCCCCATTTTTACATGAGATGTGCAAAGATACCGAACTTGAGATCATTCCAGAATGGGCTTATACCTTTAAGTCGTGCCTCGACACGTAGGAGGTATAGTCCCATCCTGGGTATTACATAGTTTTCCTCACGCCACTCTCCACAGCCATCCCAAGGACTGGAATCAAACTTAGTTCTACTGTGTAGACCCTTCTCCGGAAGGTTAAAATCCACTGCCGGGTTATCGCCCCCACCGTTTTCCAGAGGACCACCCTTTTCCACAGTGCTTAAGTGCCCAAGAGCGAGCTCAATATGGCCCTCGGCTTTCAAAGCTCAGGGCCTTTGTAGCCAATGGATTAACAGGAGTTGACTTTGTTCGCCGCTGGCTTTCTTGGAGTATTCTCCCGCTAAGTCGGCATTCCGGTTTAATGTGCAAGTACACTGGGAACCCTGATATGTCCAAAACGTATCTATAATTTCTGCTTGCTCCATGCCTCTTTTGGGTGATATTGCTATGATATTTATACACTTCCATACACTTTTGATCATATTTGGACTAACCTATTAACTCAGTGCACCCCAGTGCCAGTTTCTGTTTTCGGCTGTTTTTGTATTTCAGGTTTTCACATTACGAGAATTGCCAGGAAAAATCCAGAAAAATTATATAAAAATCAGCGTTCCAGAAACTACCGTGCGCCCGAAGGACAGCCGGGGGGGGGGGGCACCAAGGCTCCAGGCGCCCTGGCGGCGCCCCCCCCTGGGCCGCGCCGGGGGGTGCCTGGGCCCCCCGAGGCTCCTCCGATGCCCCCCTTTGGCATATATTTAAAGCGTCTCTCGAAACCCTCGAGGGAGGAACTCTTTTCGCGATCTCATCTTTGTTTCGCCGCCGTCGCCGCTTCCAAGATCGGGAGCACCAGGAGAACTCTTCCCGGCACCCTGCACTAGCACGCTTAACCTTGCCTTCACAGAGCATATCACTAATGCTCTCATCAAAGCTAGGGAGGAGAAACTTAGAGTAGAAGCCTCCATACCTAGAAAGCTAGAAGATGGTTGGGATCCTATGATTAAAATTAAGATAAACAACTTTTCTTGCTATGCTTTATGTGATATTATAGCTAGTACCTCCATTATGCCCAAAAGACTATATGTGTCGGTGTACTAAGGTAGGGGTACCTTAGTACCCCAACCTGTGCACGGGCAGTGGCAGCTTCCCGCGGCAGGGCTCACCACGTGCTCGCCGGAAACCTTTCTGGTCCCTATGAAGCCATTCAAGAACAAAGTATACAAGTCAGAAGATCAAGGCCACGGCAAGAGGAGCTTGCCGGGAAGGCCGCACCAGGCCCAAGGATATCACTTTAGTACAAGACCCTGGCAAGAGGAGCTTGTCAGGAAGGCCAAGGATCACATATCTCAAGAAATGCCTCGGCGCATCATGCGCCCCGGCAGGACCCGGAGAGCGACAAGCTTCCGGGCCCGGCAAGATCGCTACCCCGGCAAGGAGCTTGCCGGGGAAACCTATGCCGTGTGCCCGCGCTCCAGCTCATCGGCCCACGCGTCACCCTGGGGCCCTTCCAGGGGCACATGGCAGGTGGCTGTGCAGCTTGGGGCACACGGTGGCAAGCCACGGTGACGAGGCTACCGCCGTGGCGAACGGAGAAGCATGGACGGACACTTTTGGGGTCGACGGCGACGGGCATTTAAAGCCCTTGTCCCCCACTGTCAAAGTTAGGTGAAGACCACTGTTCATCCACTGTTCACGCACTATTCCCGCACTGTTACAACTACCACCAAAATTACGCCTTTACCCTCCTCTACGTTGACACCTGTCGGTGACCCCTTTGAGCTATAAAAGGAGGCCCATGCACAACGTAGAAAGGGTTCGAAACCTAGACAACTCTCTCGCTCGGTGTAGCCAGTACTGTAGCTCTTCAAGCTCCCGAGCTCAAGAACTCAATACAACCTAAGGCAGGTGTAGGGTTTTACGCGTCCTCGCGGCCCGAACCTGGGTAAACTGCCCGCGTGTGCTCCTCGATCTGCTCTCCGCGCTCCCTCCACTCCCTTACCGCAACGTAGAAGGGGCTCCGGTCCCATAGGTGCTCGTGGGAGGACAGTTTCCCCGACATCTTTGGCGATCCAGGTAGGGGGCGTCGAGGTTGTGCGAACCTGATCCGGCGCTCACGCGGGCGCATTCTTCATCAACCTCTCCAGCTTCATCAGCTACATCAGCATGCCTCCGAAGAAGAAGGCTTCGGAGGTCGGAGGCCCATCTGCGTCGATTCCACCGCCACCAGAACCAACGGTTGGTGGAGGAGACACCGGCGGAAGGGTGGTCGCCGACGAGGAAACTCACGGCGCCACCAAGTCCAAAGACAAGACGGACGACCGGGCGAATTCCAAGGCCTCGGTGTCCGTGGACGCGCCACGTCTCTCTCGGGAGGTGCAAGACCCACAGCGGCGTGGTACAGGAGGTACCATACGCTTGCTGGGACGAAGCCAAGCCGGAGGATCGCGGGATGCTCAAGGCCAGCGTGCTGCACGAGCAAGGCGCGGTCGCCGGGACGGGAACGTGCTCCTTCTAAAGCTGTTAGAAGTCCGAGCGTGTCCCGCTCCTCGCACCGCTCGCCGCCGTTCCCCTCTTCTCCAGCACAAGCTCTAGCAAGAGCACAGCTGCTCCTCGATTTCCCTCCAGCGGCAGACAAGGCCGAAGACAGGAGGGCGACGATCCAGAGCCTCATCGCCTTCGCCAACAACGACGCGCCACAGCAGCCGGCAACCTCACGGCCGCGGCAAGTCGATCAAGCGAAGGCCGATGGCGACAAGACCGCCGAGGGGTGCAACTACCGTGCACTCCCCGCCGCGGAAGCAGAAATCGCCGCCCCGCCGGATCAACGTCGACGACGACTCCACGGCGTCGTCGGATCCGCGGGCTCGCCGCAATCAGCGCCAAGTCCTAGACGACAGGCGCCAAGAAGACGCTCGGACTCGCATCGAGCGTCGACGAGAAGCCCGACGACAGTCAGATCAGCGCGCTGGGACCGCTGTCGACGCGCACGCGCCCGGTGGACCAGGGGACTTGCCGTACGCGGTAGGTTGCCCTGCGTTCACCTGTGAGCTGCGGCAAGTCCAGTGGCCCAGCATGAAAAATTTCAAGCCCGACGTACCCGAGAAGTACGACGGCAAGACACACCCCTCGGAGTTCCTCAGCATCTACACCATCGCGGTGCAGGCTGCCAGGGGACGCGACGAGAAGATACTAGCTAACTACTTCCCGCTAGTGCTTAAGCCGAACGTCCGCTCTTGGCTTATGCACTTGCCGGAGAACTCCATTTCTTCGTGGGCGGATCTGTGCCACCAGTTTGTTGGCGCCTTCACGGGCGGCCACAAACCCCACGGCCAGGAGAGCGATCTCCACATCCTAGCCCAGAAGGAGGGAGAATCCCTCGCAAGTACATCCAGAGATTCAGCCGCGTGCAACACAACATTCCCGACGTCCACCCTGCCGCGGTTATCAGCGCGTTCCACCAGAACGTGCGTAACCGCTGCATGAGGGAAGAGATGGCCATGACCAAGATCCGGGATGTCAGCGAGCTCTACGCTCTGGCTGACAAGTGCGCGCGTGCCGAAGAGGGGAGGAAACTCCCCGGAGAGGATACTGGCGCAGGAGGAAGCGACAGCGAGGATGCCGCCCCGGCAAAGAAGAGCCGGCGGCGGAACAACAGAAAGAAGAAGAACAAGGAGGTGCTGGTTGTCGAGCAGTCCGGCAAGGAGGCTCCCGCCAAGAAGGCACAGGCTGGCGGTTCCGGCAAGGAGCCTGCCCCTGTAGCGGCAGCCGACAAGCAGGACGGCTCCGACAAGCAGTACTGCAAGATCCACCGCACCAAGGGCCACGATCTTCAGAACTGCAAACGAGTCGAGTACCTCGTAGAATAGCAGAAGGCTGAATACGAGCGTCGCGACAAGGAGAAGGCCCAAGGAGGCGGAGGAGAGCCCAGCAAGAAGCGGCCGTTCAATGGCCGGGGAGGACGCCGCGACGAGGCCAAGCAGCGGCAAGGTGACAGACCTCCCCGGGGTCGCGACAACGATGAGGAAGAAGATGACGATGATGACATGGAAGAAGGAGACAACAGCGAGCAGGAGTTCCAGAAGGCCACAGAGGTTCTGTGTGTCGACAGAGGCGCCTCTCTGCACACTTCCCACCGCCAGCTCAAGCAGTGGTTGCGAGAAGTGAATGCAGCAGAGCCGCCCGTCGAGTCACGCAGGCTACTGAAGTGGTCCGGCACGCCCATCATCTTTGACCTTGAGGACCACCCTGACCGCACCACAGCGGTCGGGTGCTTGCCGATGTTGGTCTTGCCAACTATCCGCAACCTCATGGTCACCAAGATGTTGGTTGACGGCGGGGCCGGCCTGAACTTGATCTCCTCAGCTGTGATCAAGAAGCTACAGATCCCAGACGGCGAGCTCGAAGAAACCGGGTCGTTCCAAGGGATCAACCCGGGAAGGAGCAAGCCGAAGGGCAAGATTACTCTGCTAGTGACCTTTGGTGGGGAGCTCAACTTCAGGACGGAGAGGATCACGTTTGATGTTGCCGATATCCCATTACCATATAATGGGATACTTGGACGTCCTGCCCTCGCCAAGTTCATGGCAGCTTCCCACTACGCCTACAATGTACTCAAGATGCCGGGGCCGATAAGCGTCATCTCTGTCCCTGGCGACAAGAAGGACACGCTTATCTGCGCCGACAAGATCTACCGGGATGCAGCAGCCGCAGCAGAGAGCAACACACTTGCCGCTGAAGCTCCCGGGGGGAAGACCAAGACCAAGTCCGGCAAGAGTTATGGGGCCCACTCCGGCAAACGCACCTCTTCGGAGTGCTGCGCTGCCGTCGAGGACGCACCATCGAGCTCCACCGGCAAGTGCAAGAAAGGAATGGCAGCTCCACCGGCAACCAAGAAGGTGTCCGCCAAGGAGGACGGCACTGGTGGTACCTTCACCATCAGTGCTACGCTCGACAACAAATAGGAAAGCGCGCTCGTTGCCTTCCTGCGGGCGAATGTCGATGTGTTTGCATGGCAACCATCTGACATCCCCGGCGTTCCCAGGAAGGTAATTGAGCACAAGCTTGCTGTTTGTCCTCATGCGCGGCCCGTCAAGCAGAAGGTCAGAAAGCAAGCCGTGGAGCGCCAAGAATTCATCGCTGAAGAGATAAAGAAGTTGGAAGCAGCAGGCCTAGTTAGAGGCGTGATCCATCCTACGTGGTTGGCCAATCCTGTTGTCGTACGCAAGGCCAATGGGAAGTGGAGACTTTGTATAGACTTCACTGATGTGAATAAAGCATGTCCCAAGGATCCATTTCCCTTGCCGCGTATTGACCAGATTGTTGACTCCACCGCCGGATGTGAGCTGCTTTCCTTCCTTGATGCATACTCAGGTTACCACCAGATTTTCATGGCCAAAGAAGATGAAGAGAAGACTGCATTCATTACTCCATGTGGCACATATTGTTTCATACGCATGCCCTTTGGATTGAAGAATGCAGGCTCGACATTTGCAAGGGTGGTGCACACTGCTTTTGAGCCACGGATACACAGAAATGTGGAAGCCTACATGGATGATATAGTGGTCAAGAGCAAGAGCAAAGATACCCTGATCCAAGACTTAGAAGAAACCTTTGAGAATCTGCGCAAGATCCAACTCAAGCCGAACCCCGAGAAGTGCGTCTTCGGAGTCCCCTCCGGCAAGCTTCTCGGGTTCTTTGTGTCCCAGAGGGGGATTGAAGCCAATCCCGACAAGATAAAAGCCATCGAGCAGATCGAAGCCCCGAAGCGCGTCAAGGATGTAAGAAGACTTGCTGGTTGTGTGGCTGCCCTCAGCAGGTTCATTTCAAAGTCTGCAGAACGCGCCCTGCCTTTCTTCAAAATCTTGAAAAAGGCAGGTCCTATGAAATGGACTCCGGAAGCGGAGGCAGCGCTGCAAGACTTGAAAGGATACCTGTCCTCTACTCCGATACTTGTCGCACCTAGGCCACAAGAGAAGTTGTTGCTGTATCTAGAGGCAACCAATCAAGTGGTTAGTGCTGCGTTGGTAGCGGAGAGGGAGGCGGATGAGGAACCCACACCTCCGGCAGGCGAGCCCAGCGACAAGCAGGGGGCTACTCCGACAAGCTCTGGCCCCGACAAGGACAAGTCTGCGCAGGAACAAGGAGAAGTGCGAAAGAAGATGGTGCAGCGCCCAGTGTATTTTGTAAGTTCCCTCTTGCAGGGGGCTAGATCAAGATACTCTGGCGTGCAAAAGTTGCTGTTCGGCGTCCTCATGGCCTCGAGAAAGCTGCGCCATTACTTCCAAGCACACGAGATAACAGTGGTCACTCGCTTTCCATTGAAGAGGATATTGCAGAATCCAGAGGCAACAGGTAGGATCATCGAGTGGGCACTGGAGCTGTCAAGCTTTGGTCTCAAGTTTGAGAGTACTTCAACCATACAGAGCAGAGCTTTGGCATAATTCATAGCGGAATGGACCCCAACGCCAGATGAAGAAGTCCAAGAGACAAGCGTCCCTGTCCAAGAATCAAGCAAAGAATGGATGATGTACTTTGATGGTGCTTTCTCGCTGCAAGGCGCCGGTGCCGGCGTGGTACTCATAGCGCCCACCGGAGAGCACCTCAAGTATGTTGTCCAGATGCACTTTCCCAAAGAACAAGCGACAAACAATACTGCTGAGAATGAAGGTCTGCTTGCCGGCCTCAGAATTGCGGCCGAGCTTGGGATCAAGAAGTTGATTGTGCGGGGAGATTCACAGTTGGTGGTCCGACAAGTGAATAAGAGTTATCAGAGCCCTTTGATGGAAGCTTATGTCGATGAAGTGAGGAAGCTTGAAGAGCACTTTGAAGGTCTGCAAATGGAGCACGTCCCAATAGCTCAGAATGATATTGCGGATGGCCTTTCAAAGTGTGCTGCAATAAAGTTACCTGTGGAACCAGGGACCTTCCTGCTCAAGTTAACTCAACCATCCATTACACCATCAGTTGGGCAGAACAAGAAGAGAAAGTTGGTCTCCGGCGACTACTTACCGGCGGATCTTCCCGAAGCCGCCGCCAAGGTCCCCAAGATCAACGGCCAAGATGCTCAGGAACAGTTTGCTCCTGCAGATCCAAGGGTCTGTACAGTTGAAGCAGGCGTTCCCGACAAGCCCTGCCTCGGCGGGTTTGCCGGGGGACTATCAGCTCCGGCAGAGCCGGAGGTTCTTGCCGTAGAAGCTGGGGTTCCCGCAGCAGCCCTCATGCCTTTAGTCCTTGCCGTTGAGCCTCGGGCTCCGGCATGGGCACAGCAGATCGTCCGTTTTCTGCAAACTGGAGAACTTCCCGATGAGCCAGAAGAGATAGAGAAGATAACCAGACAGTCAAGTATGTACCAGTTCGTTGACAATGAATTGTACAGAAGAAGACCCAACGGTGTCAGGTTGAAGTGCATTTCCAGGGAAGATGGACAGAAGCTGTTGGCAGAAATACATGGAGGCATATGTGGCCACCACATTGGCGCAAGGGCACTTGCCGGGAAGGCGTTCCGGCAAGGGTTCTTCTGGCAAGAAGCCCTCCAAGATGCAACTGCACAAGTAACCAAGTGTGAAGCGTGCCAGTTCCATGCCAAGCAAATTCACCAGCCAGCTCAAGCTCTCCAGACGATTCCTTTGTCCTGGCCCTTCTCGGTCTGGGGGCTCGATATCCTCGGCCCCTTTCCCCGTGCTGTCGGGGGCTTTGAGTACTTGTACGTTGCAATCGACAAGTTCACAAAGTGGCCAGAAGTAGAACCAGTGAGAAAGGTGACAGCACAGTCAGCAGTCAGGTTCTTCAGAGCAATTGTTTGCCGTTTCGGAATCCCTAACAGGATCATCACCGACAACGGCACACAGTTCACAAGTCGCACCTTCATGCAGTACGCCCAAGACCTTGGCGCCAAGGTCTGCTTCGCTTCTGTTGCTCACCCGAGGAGCAATGGTCAAGCGGAGAGGGCCAATGCTGAAGTGCTGCGCGGGCTCAAGACAAGAACCTTCGACAGGCTGCGCAAGTGCGGAAGAAACTGGATAGAGGAGTTGCCGGCGGCTCTTTGGTCAATCAAGACGACACCAAATCGAGCCACCGGACAGACACCCTTTGCTCTTGTCTATGAAGCAGAGGCAGTTCTCCCCACGGAACTCGTATACGGATCTCCTCGAGTGCTCGCTTATGATGAGCTCGAGCAAGAGCAACTGCGACAAGATGATGCATTGCTCCTTGAGGAGGAACGTCTCCAGGCTGCTGTACGAGCTGCTCGATACCAGCAAGCCTTGCGTCGCTACCATAGCCGCAAGGTCAAGGCCAGGAGTCTCGAGGAAGGCGACCTTGTTCTTCGGCGTGTTCAGTCCGCCAAGAATTCCAACAAGTTGACGCCGAGGTGGGAAGGCCCTTATCGGGTGAGGCAAGTCACAAGGCCCGGCGCTGTCCGCCTTGAGACCGAAGAAGGCTTACCGGTGAGCAACTCCTGGAACATAGAGCATCTTCGCAAGTTTCACCCGTAAGGCGCGGTTGCCGTGATCCGCTCCGGCAACCACCTTTTGTACGAGTCTTGCCACTGTTGCATGTAAACCTTTGTACAAAGCCGGGCGCAGACCCCGTGCATCAGTAAAGCTTTTGTGCTTCGCGCTATTTGTCGTTTTCATGCTTTTATTTGTTATTTGCATGCATTGATTGACACCTTGTGCAACGCACAACCCCGGTAAGCATTAGCAAGCCGTGAGGCCCTATACTTGTTTTTCCTCCTCTTTTTCTTTCCCTCTTAAGCAGAAGGAATATTCCTCGCGCACAAGTTT
>LR738711.1:411730621-411791383 GCA_902687465.1 Secale cereale
GGGGGGAAGGAGATGGAGGATGAACCAGGATGAACCAAGTGCTGTTCAAGAAAGAGAAGCCTTATCGGGGAGCAAACAATCTATGAAAGCTAAGTTACCAAAGTTTGAGTAATTCAAATTTTTTAAATTTTAGTTATCTTCCTTGAACAACCACACTTTGTATGGAAAACCTGTGCGCAGGGAACCTACCCGTGGCTAGCCGCGCCCTTATTCTGTTTCAAGCACGCTCAACGGCCTAAGTGAGCTGCGACAAGTGTCGCGCCCTTACTTCGTTTTTGAGTTCGCTTAGCAGCCTAAGTGTGCTGCGACTAGCTGCGGCAAGGTTGCTTGCCGACAAGGTCTTTGCCAGCAGGCTGCTAAGAGTCCAGCACTCAACGCTCGCGGCAAGGGCCCCTTGCCGGCAAGTCCCCTAAAAGCGTAGGGTAAAAAGCATACAAAGTGGAGGACCAAAAGCAAGGGAGATAACACTGCATTGTTCGATCGAAATAAGATTGTATATTACAAAGATAGCTTGCCGCTGTTCTAATCAACTACTGCCTATGACTAAATTGGCAGCGGCGAGGAAAGCAGAAAGGAAAAGAATCTAGTCTACGCGATCGCCTTCACGCCTCGTGATCTTGCTCACCTTGGCGACAATGTGGGCAACCTGCGCCTTCAACGCCTCCTGGTCAGCTTCGGGCAGCAAGGTGCGGAGGACGTTGACGAGGTTGATGCCGGGGTTGCGGTAGACGATCTTCGACAAGACACGCTCCAGGGTGCCCATGCAGAGCCGACGCGCCTTGTCGGCCAGCTGCGCGGAGATCTTCTCCCGCAGCCGCGCAAGCGCCGACGCAATTCCCCGGAAGAACAGGCTCAACTTGGCGCGGTGGGGGAGATTATCGTCCGGAGAATAAACGAGATGCTCTGCTTTTAGCGCCATCATCTCCGCGCCAATATTGGCGGCGGAGGTGACCAGCTCATCAGTCCACTGCTCCACTGCCCGGCTGAACTGGTTCGCCGAGACGGCGGCGCTCTCCACCAGGCCTCGTTCCTTGCGGAGCTCGTCCTTCAGCTTCGTCTCGCGGTCCCGGGCGACGTCGAGCGAATCAGTCAGAGTGGAGACCTTCAACTCTAAGTCAGCAATGGAATCCTTGGCGGCAGTGAGCTCGTCGCCCTTCTTGGAGAGACGTACCTGCAAGTCAGAGTTGGTGTGGGCATCTTTCTCCCGCTCCACATTGAGCGCAGTGACTCTGTCCTCGCTCGCCTTCAGGTACAGCTCCAGCTGCTCCACCTTGGCCTCCACATCTTTCTTGGCGGTCTCTGCGGCGGCTGCAGCGCTCCTCGCCTCCTTCAGAGCCCCGCCAATGGCCTGCTCCCGGGCGGTGAGGTCATCCTCGTGGGCGTCGAGGTCGACCTTCCGCTGGTTGAGTGCTCCTTCTCGCCGGGACAGCTCCTCGGCGGCCAGTCGCTGCTGCTCCTCGGCCT
The DNA here is from genome assembly GCA_902687465.1 of Secale cereale. Lineage (NCBI taxonomy): Eukaryota > Viridiplantae > Streptophyta > Magnoliopsida > Poales > Poaceae > Secale > Secale cereale. Next base: position 411,732,086 of record LR738711.1, read on the forward strand.
CAGCTTTCTCAAGGAGGAATGCTTGCTGCTCCTCGGCAAGCCCTTCGCGCTCCTCCACCAAGTTGCGGAGGGCCGCTTGGTTGGTCCGCGACACGCTTCTCCAAGTCAGCTCCAGCCTTGGCGGTGAGAGCTTCCCGAGACTCCAGCTTCGCCTGCCTGGCCCGGTACAGAGCCAGAAGCCGGCGAAGGAGCTTCTCCTCTTCGGGCTCGTCGCTACCGCCGGTCGCCTCAACAACCTTCAACCCCGCGGAGGCGAGGACCTCTCCGTCAAAGGTCTCTCCCTCCACGGGGGCTCTAGACGAGGACCCCCACGGGACTTGTATGAAAACCCCGTTGGGGGCCTCCAGGTAGACGCCCTGCCCAGCCGCAGAGGCGGAAGGGTCGGTGGCCGGTGCAGCGCTTGACGCTCCTGCTGCCTCCGGGCCAGCAGTGTGGTCGCCGGTCCCTTCCCCAGCCGCGGCGTCTGCGGGCGGGGCGGTCTCTTCAGCGGCAGGCTCGTCGGCTCCAGCCCCTCCCTCGGGAGCAGTGGCGTTGCCGCCGTCGCCATGCGCGCCCTCCTCACCGGTGGCCTCCGTTTCCATCTGCTCCGGTGCAGGAGGATCTAGCGGAAGAAAAAGAAAAGAAAAAGTCAAGCAAATATCCAAAAAGACAAGTCCAAGAAGAAGAAGCTACAAGATTTACCTCCGCGGACTTCTTCAACGACAGGCTCCCTCGCCGGGGAATCCACCCTTGGCGGCGGAGTGGTGGCCCCTGCTGGCAGAGGGCCGCCCGCGCCCTCCCTTGGCGGGGTGCTCACCCTCGTCGGGCTGCTCACCCTTGGCGGGGTACTCGCCCTTGGCGGAGTGCCCGTCCTTGGCGGAGCATTCTCCCTTGCCGGGGAGTTCACCCTTGGCGGGGAGGGTGGAGCAAGTGGCTCGTCGGGGGCGACCTCCTGGTGCTCCTGCGGCTGCGGCTCCACTTCTGCACAAGACAACAAGACATCAAGACATCAGTACAAGCAACAATCTCAAGCGCGCCCGTCAAGCAGAAAATTAAAAACCAGACTTACGCTGGGGGCTGCGCTGGGGGCTGCTCCTCGGAGCAGCAGGTTGATCCGGCAAGTTTGCCGCTGGCACGTCTCCGGTCGCCGCGGCGGGCGAGTCGTCCTCAACCTCGACCACAGGGATCTTGGCCCTCTTCGCCATCCGCTGGGTCAGGGTCCTGAAAGCAAAACAAAAACAAGATCATAATCAACAAGGAAAATCAAGACAAAATCGAAGAAACTAAAGAAGTACAAGTACTTACTCCTCTTCCTCGTCGTCGGAGCTGAGGGCGGAGAAGTCAAACTCCGCCTGGTTTGCTCCCGCGCGAGGAGCTGGAGGGGAAGGTTCCCTCGGGCGCTTGGTGGGCTCCGGGACTGTGGGCTGCGAAGACCCAGCCCCCGTCGTCGCCGGGGCCCGAGGAGCAGACGGAACACATGTTCCACTCCGGGAAGATCCTCCCCCGCTTGGCGCACGGGCACGGGGTGCCTCTTTGACGACTTCGCTCGTCCTGGTGGCGCGCGTCGCCCGGCGCGCCGACTGCTGTCGAGGCGCCTGCGGCCTCGTCGCCGTAGCTGCCTTGCGGAGGCGCTTCCTCGGCTGTTGCGTAGGGCTTGCCGGAGGCGGGGAGTTCTCTGAAGATGAGGAGGCGTCGTCATCGAGATTCAGAGAACCACCAGAGTCTTCGTCAGCCTCGACGTCCTCCTCCTCCCCGGCAGGCCCGCTGGACTCAGCACCATGCCCAGCGGCCTCGCTCCCTCCGGCGACCTCACTCCCTCCGGCGACTTCGCTCGTCCCGGCAAACTGCACGGAAGGCTCCCCGGCAAACTCCTCGGGCGCAAGTTTCAGCAGCTTGAGGATTTCCGCCTCCTCTGCTTGGCTCACTGCGTCCGCGGCCTGTGCCTCTTCCATAGTATACCCAAAGTTACCCGCCGCCGCAGCTGCGGCGGCCTCCTCCATCCTGGTGGCGATGTAAGCTATATCCCGTGCCGTAGTGGCCCGGGTGAGGCCCCTGTTCTCCTCGGCATTGCGGGGCGTCTCAACCAAGTTGTCAAAGAAGCTCACCACGGTGTCCGGCGGAGGCTCGATCCAGGTGGGGACGACGCCATGGGAGTCGCACGCAGGTATCATCGCGCGCAAGGAATCTCGGGCAGTGCTGTTGCACAACGGCACCACTCCCCGGGAAGGTTTGAACCACTCCGGATGGGCCGGGTCATGCTTGAAGAGCTCTCGGACCATCCCCTTCAACTCCAAGGCAGTGAAGTTATAGTTTAATCTAGGGCGCAGCCTCATGATATCTGCCGCATTGCCGAATTCCCAGGCGGCCCTTTTCCTTTCTTGTAAAGGGGCGATGCGGCGGCGGAGGAAATCTGCCCCAACCTCTCCGATAGTCAGATTGGCTACCCGGAGACGAATAATCCTGATGAGGGCAATACTAAGCTCGTTGTCCTCTGGGGCCAATTCGCTCCTATCCCTGCCGCTCACTATGGCAGTTGTGCGCGGCGCGGTGAAGGGCTCCGGCTTGTCCTCCACCACCCAGCACCAATCGGCTCTCCATTCCTCCCACTTGCCGCGGAGTTCTCCCTTCAGGTACGAGTCCTTCTTGTTCAGCCTGAAGATCCAGGAGATGCCACCGGAGAGGGGAGCGCCAGCTTCTACTCTAGGCATGAAGAAGTGGCGGAAAAGGGCTACGTTTGGATGAATCCCAACATAGTTTTCGCACAGATGTACGAAAACGGCCATCGTAAGGATGGCATTGGGGGTGAAATCAAGGAGGTGGAGGCCATATGTGTTCATGATATCACAAAAGAACTCCGAGAATGGAGGGCACAGACCACAGTGGAAAAATGCAGCAAAGAAGAAGTACCCGCCGGGGAACATGTCTTTGGCGACGGCGGGGAAGGCTCTGGTGTGGGGATGAGCTTTGGTCTCCCTCGCCCAGAACAAATAATATTTGTTCCGCAGCTCCCTCGCGCCAAGCCTCGGCGCGAAGACCACGCTCCTCTTCCGCAGGGCGGCCAGCTTCGCCGCCTGCTCGGACTTCTCCTTCTTGGCCTTGTCGTTCTTGGCCTTGTCGCTTTTCGCCTTGTCGCTCTTCGGAGCCATGGCGGATGCGGCGAGGGAAGAGGCGAGGAGCTCGACGGCGCCGCGGATGCGGAAGACGGCGGAGGAGGGGCGGAGGCAAGAAGCAGCGGAAGTTTTCTGGAGAATCAAGGCGCAATGAAGACGATGGAGGGGAACTGCCCCTGCTTCCTCTGCTTTTAAGGGGGGAGTGGGGGACGTTCCGCATTTCCCATTAAAGAAACAGGCCACGATCTCTCCCACGATGCCGCAATCGACGCGTGCCGTTAGGGAGGGATGCGGCGGATACGGAAGGGGATACGGCTTGCCGTGGGCCGCGCGTGCCCGTGCACTGTCTTGGGCCTGGCCCAACAGCGCTCGGCACCGTGTGTGGCCCAGGCCCGGGGGCTCCTGTCGGTGTACTAAGGTAGGGGTACCTTAGTACCCCAACCTGTGCACGGGCAGTGGCAGCTTCCCGCGGCAGGGCTCACCACGTGCTCGCCGGAAACCTTTCTGGTCCCTATGAAGCCATTCAAGAACAAAGTATACAAGTCAGAAGATCAAGGCCCCGGCAAGAGGAGCTTGCCGGGAAGGCCGCACCAAGCCCAAGGATATCACTTTAGTACAAGACCCTGGCAAGAGGAGCTTGTCAGGAAGGCCAAGGATCACATATCTCAAGAAATGCCTCGGCGCATCATGCGCCCCGGCAGGACCCGGAGAGCGACAAGCTTCCGGGCCCGACAAGATCGCTACCCCGGCAAGGAGCTTGCCGGGGAAACCTATGCTGTGTGCCCGCGCTCCAGCTCATCGGCCCACGCGTCACCCTGGGGCCCTTCCAGGGGCACGTGGCAGGTGGCTGTGCAGCTTGGGGCACACGGTGGCAAGCCACGGTGACGAGGCTACCGCCGTGGCGAACGGAGAAGCATGGACGGACACTTTTGGGGTCGACGGCGACGGGCATTTAAAGCCCTTGTCCCCCACTGTCAAAGTTAGGTGAGACCACTGTTCATCCACTGTTCACGCACTATTCCCGCACTGTTACAACTACCACCAAAATTACGCCTTTACCCTCCTCTACGTTGACACCTGTCGGTGACCCCTTTGAGCTATAAAAGGAGGCCCATGCACAACGTAGAAAGGGTTCGAAACCTAGACAACTCTCTCGCTCGGTGTAGCCAGTACTGTAGCTCTTCAAGCTCCCGAGCTCAAGAACTCAATACAACCTAAGGCAGGAATAGGGTTTTACGCGTCCTCGCGGCCCGAACCTGGGTAAACTGCCCGCGTGTGCTCCTCGATCTGCTCTCCGCGCTCCCTCCGCTCCCTTACCGCAACGTAGAAGGGGCTCCGGTCCCATAGGTGCTCGTGGGAGGACAGTTTCCCCGACAATATGATATGCTTAAATTAAAACCTTATGATTCTTGTTCTTTTGGTGTTCGTCTCGTTGATTCTTCCATAAAGAAACCTTTGGGGAGGATCGACGATGTTCTTATCGTTGTCAATGATAATTATGTTCCCGTTGATTTTACTATTATGGATATTGAATGTGATCCTTCTTGTCCAATTATTTTGGGACGTCCCTTTTTACGCACCGTTGGTGCTATCATTGACATGAAAGAGGGGAATATAAAATTTCAATTTCCTCTCAAGAAAGGGATGGAACACTTCCCTCGAAAGAAGATCAAGTTACCTTTTGAGCCCATTGTACGGGCTAGCTATTCTTTCACTCTTGATAAAACTTGATCTATATGCATTATGCCTAGCTTAAAGGCATAAAAGAAAGCGCTTTTGGGAGGCAGCCCACATGAATAAATTTATTTTGCTTTTGTTGTGTCTTGATGTTGTTACTACTGTAGCATCATCATTGTATCTTTGCTTTTCAATTTTGTGCTAAGTGTAGCCTCTGATTGCTAGAAAGTTCAAAAGTTGTGAGGTGCTGTCCAGGAAACAGATTCTGTCCTTGGATAGAAAAATTCGTATAAAATCACCAGATCATCTTTTTGGTCTGAATTTTTTCGACAGCATGCTCTATATAATTGTATTTCGTGCGTCTGTTCTGAATTTTTTGATTAGAGTTGCAGAAGTGCCCCGAACAAATCAATTACTACCTGCTGTTCTGTTTTTCACAGATTCTGTCATGTTTTGCTTTTCCTTCATTTTGCAAACCAAGAGCTTGCTTTTTCTTTGCAAAAACCTTTTGGCAATCTTGAGAAACAGTAGACCTTCAAGAATATATTTATTTCCAGCAAGGTATAATTATTTTATTATGGGTACTAACCTCGCTAATCAGATTATGATGAGTTATGTATGAAGGGAGTTTTCAAGTGTGCGAGGGAAGATGATAAAAAGATTCAGGAGTGTCAAGCGCTCAAGCTTGGGGATGCCCCCATGCACCCCCAAGAAATATTCAAGGAGACTCAAGCGTCTAAGCTTGGGGATGCCCCCGTGCATCCCCCTCTCCATCAACATTATCAGTTCGTCTTTCGTTCCACTATATTTTAATCACTTCATGTGTTATGTGCTATGCTTGGAGCGTCTTGCTTTTAGTTTTCTTTGGTTTTTCATAACGAGTCGGAACTCAGCTTTCTTTATGTGGGAGAGAAACACGCTCCACTTCTACCTAGAACATAACATAGAATTTTCATGTCTATCCTTGCTGTGTGTGTTCTTTGTCTTTTAATAGCTACTATCATGTTCAGCTCTTAGCTTTCATGCTTATCTTTTCAAAGAGCTTTTGTTTAGTTGGTTGCTTGAACTCTCTTTAATTACCATGCTCACCTTATTAAGAGAGTTTGCTTCCGTTGCATTTGTTGATATGTCTATGATAAAGATGCTACGTGCATGATGGCGCTTAGTAGTTCATGTTTTCTTATGGTTAGTCTCAAATAGCTGGAGGGTTCCCAATGTGTTATTGGAATACCAACATGATTTGTTTGCCTATGATGTGGTATGGTTTAGTAATATCTTCCTTCGAGAATTTATTTTGATTGACTTGGCGTATGCTCATGCATATTTAAGACTGTAAAGAAAGTCTGTCAAGCCTTGATGATCTTTTGTTTCTGAGTAGCGATATAACTACCATGCCTGATTCAATGTTGCTTTGTTGCTCTGCATGATTATGACCGTCATTGCTCTCTTAGTTGGTCGCTCCCAGTCTTTTGCTAACCTTCGCCTGTACTAAGCGGACTGACTGCTTGTGCATCCACATCCTTTAATCCAGTTATGCCATATGAGTCCACCATACCTTCCTACATGGTATTTACCTGCCATTCCTAACGGAGACTTGCATGTGCCATCTCGAAATTATTCAAAGAAAAAGCATTCTTATTTTGTGCCTCTGTTGTAAGTTCATGAGGAAGTAGTGGTTAATTCATGACCTTTTTAAGTTGGACAAGCTTCACCCCGGGATTGCATGTATAATGTGCAAACCCATAATACGAGAAGGAACTGGCATTGAGTGCGCCCGGCTCCAAAAGATAATATAACAAACAAACCCTCCTTCACGCTTTGTTCATGAGAAATCAGAAAACTTTGGCAGTGATAAACAAAGGAGATTAAGAGGATGTGATCGTCCTCATTCGGGAGCCGTTCCTCGAAACTTGTCCATCTCGAAAAGTGATTGAGTTGTCTGCTAGCATTCGTTGACGAAACATGCATGATCTAAAATAAATTATTACCTCTGTTTTAAAGCCAAGAGCTCTCGTACATGTTTTGTCTTTGTTTCCGACTATGGGTTTTCAACCTTGCCAACAAAAGCCACGGTTCGAGAGTCTCCACCTTCTTTTAAAAGCACCAACTACTGAGAGCATGATTGTCATTCTGAGTGTAATGTGCATTGTCCCAAAGTAGCATAGTCTTTTGCATGATTGTGATATCGTTTATTCTGAAATCATTGTATCTAGTCATCACTTAAACCTTGGAGGTGCCCCTGCATTTATGTTTTGCTTCACTAAAGGGGGCAAGCTAGATATCACTTTATCATATTGGCACATCATGTTCATTGCAAATCTATTTGATGTTTCAGTATCATATTGTAAAACTTTCAGTCCTTTGTGATTTTCTCATGAGGCAACTTAATTACTATAGATTCATTGTCTCAGTAAGCTTTTGTCATATGACTATGAAAAAGTCCTATATGGTTAATAGCATGTCACCACAGAAATTATTCTTGTTATCATTTACCTACTCGAGGACGAGCAGGAATTAAGCTTGGGGATGTTGATACGTCCAAAACGTATCTATAATTTCTGCTTGCTCCATGCCTCTTTTGGGTGATATTGCTATGATATTTATACACTTCCATACACTTTTGATCATATTTGGACTAACCTATTAACTCAGTGCACCCCAGTGCCAGTTTCTGTTTTCGGCTGTTTTTGTATTTCAGGTTTTCACATTACGAGAACTGCCAGGAAAAATCTAGAAAAATTATATAAAAAATCAGCGTTCCAGAAACTACCGTGCGCCCGAAGGACAGCCGGGGGGGGGCACCAGGGCTCCAGGCGCCCTGGCGGCGCCCCCCCCCCCCGGGCCCCCCGAGGCTCCTCCGATGCCCCCTTTGGCATATATTTAAAGCGTCTCCCGAAACCCTCGAGGGAGGAACTCTTTTCGCGATCTCATCTCTGTTCCGCCGCCGCCGCCGCTTCCAAGATCGGGAGTACCAGGAGAACTCTTCCCGGCACCCTGCCGGAGGGGAGGATCACCATCGGGAGCCTCTCCACCACCATGGACGCCTCCCGGATGAGTTGTGAGTAGTTTCCCTTGGACCATGAGTCCATGACCAATAGCTATGTGATGTTCTCCTCCCGTTCTTGTGCTTCACTAATTAGTCCTCGTGAGCTGCCCTACATGATCGAGGCACATATGTAATCCTTATGCTGTTGCTATGATGAGTTTGCTGGGATCCGATGGATTATGAGATTATGTTCAGATTATGCTTGAGTAATATATTTGATCTACCTCTTTTATATTTATGTTCGTAAGTAATTCTTGCATGTTCTCCATTGTTATTTATTGCTTTGGCCAAGTAATAGGTAGTGACTCCAAGAGGGAACGTTATGCTTGATTGTGGGTTCATGCCCCTCGATGACTAGTTTGAGTGACAGAAACATGACTCTAGGGGATGTGTTGTTGCCACAAGGGGGAAAACAACGGTGCTTGTGCCCGCGGGTGCAAGGATTGTTTACTTTACGCAAAGTTCTTTTAATGCAGTTGTCTGTTGCATTGAGTTTACACTATGGGCGGTACTCGCAACTCAATACCAGCGAGATGTTCTGGATAGATATCTCAAGGTGGATGATTAGTAGTATATATTGATGGATTTCGTTCTACTTACTTTGGCGTACCGCTCATGCTTTGAACCTCAACCTTTCTTGCAATGTAGTCAGCATTGGCTTGCGCACATGTTCCTGTCAATTGCCCAGCTGTAACTCGTTTACCTCACATAGCTGTTTTATCGTCTTTTGGGAGAGAGACATCACTAGTGAACATCATGAGACTCCGGTCCATATTACCATCATTGATCACATCCGCTATTTACTTTTCGCTATTATTTACTATTGCAATTATATCTATCACTACTATCACTTGCGTTTAATCCTTTGTGAACTACAAGGCCGGAGGGATTGACAACCTCTCTGTACTCGTTGGGAGCAAAGTTATTTGTATCTGTGTGCAGGTCCACGTTGATTGCTAATATTTGGCGCCGTAGCAGTTGACACCTTCTTGTTGAACCTAGGAGTCTCTGGGGATTCGATCCTTGGTATCTTTGCCAAGGGAAAAACTTCCGCAACACTACATCTCACACCTTCCACTTGGGGTAACCAACGAGGGGCGAGAAGCCTAGCAAACCCCAAGGACCCTTTGCGCCACACGGAGACGGTGCTTCCAGAGAATGAGGTTAACAAATCCGTCAAAAAGCTATTGAATATACCTCTAGAAGAGCGCAGTCAGACTGGATTGGCACCCTTCTTTGTGACCAATAAACCGCCGTCGGTAAGAAATTCTTCCGTCCCTTTGATTTGTTTTAATCCGTCCATAGTGCTTGGTTTAATATGCCTTTATTCCTTTAAATAGGCGAATGACCCTTTCTGGAAAAGAAAAACCCAGGAAAAACTAGCGAAGGTAGCTCGCAAAAAGACTCTGGCTGTTAAGAAAAACAAGAAGAAGCCCACTGCCGCATCAGGATCCAATGCGGAGGAAGATGATCCGGCCTCTGAGGTACCACCTAGTTCTTATGATTCCTTGGTCTTTCCTTTGCCTCCATTTTTATTAACAATGAATGTTCCCAGGGTCTGGCTGAAGGCAGTAAAGCGGACGATGTTGAGGTAATCCCTCTTTCCTCTGACTCAGAACCACTGCCACCACCAAACATTCGTCGGATAGTCCGGAAATTTCAATTTTCTCATCCTAATGCTCATCTGGATCCAAACTTTCTTTTGAAGAAGCAGCAACACGAAGCTCGCCGCACCACTCGCCATAGTGGCCATGCGATTGAATCCACCGGATTACCGCACACTCCGGCTCGAAGGCGTCGTTATGAGGTTTTACTTACTCCAACCGCTCTTTACCCCAAAGCAGGTCTTATTCGTCAACCCCTTAATCTGTCTGACTCGAATTATTAGGAAACTCCTCTCTCATCCTCTGGCGAATCGACAGCCACACAAGTTCCTGCCCTCAAGACTGTTCATGGGTAAGCTGTCTTTCACTCTGTCCGGTTTAACTTTTCCTCTTTAACTTTTCTGATTTTCATTGTCTCTTAACTTTTCACAGTATGCCCAAGCCTAGTAAAAAGGCCAAATTGAGTAAACTGGCAGTCGAAAACACTACTCCTGGACCGGCAGAAGATCCTGATCTTGCTAATCCTTTAGAAGACGATGTTGAAATTCCGCAAGATGATCCTCCTCCTTGGATCAAGAAGACCTTGCTGCTCAGGGGATCGATCCCATGGAGCATACTACTGAACCGGCCAGCCCTGCCCGAGCTAGTCCGACTCCTACTAGTCCCGCTGCTGCTAATCCTTCTAAGCCAACTGCTGCTTCCACTGATGATGTTGAGATCACTGGGACCGATTTTACCACCCCAGGACAGCCTGTTGTTTTGGCCAAACATACTCCAAAGGAAGAAGCTGTCAACAAGGACAAGGGCAAATGGAGTACTGACTTGTCTAGCTATGCCCATCTCAGCGCTCAGGAGCTTCATTCCGGCTACCTAAACCGGCTTCATACCAGCCGTGATTATGAAGCGGGCTTGGTGAACTTAATGAAGGAACGTTATGAGGTAATTTCTTCTCCTTTGTCTTTATCCTCTATTTCCGCTTGTGCCTTGTAATTGTACCTTTACTCCATTGTAGCCCCCAAGTGCCGGTTTAGCCTTTTAGGGTGAACCTGGACTTCAGTAGATCCAGTATAGAGCTTTAACTTGCACGTGTAGCCCCCAAGGGCCGGTTTAGCCTTTTAGGGTGAACCGGGACTTTTCCTATGTTTAGAACAATGTCACATTAGCCCCCAAGTGCCAAGTATATAACTTGTTATGTGCTTGGGACTTGTCTGAAAAAATTACCTGCTTTTATTGCAAATGCACATTAGCCCCCAAGTGTCAAGTGCATAACTTGTTATGTGCTTGGGACTTTGATTGAATTGCTCCATGAATATCTGATATACTTTTATTTTTGGTAGACTGACTTGAACCGGAGGGCCTCTAAAATAACTGAACTCCGGGATAGCTTAAAATTCCAAGAGACTGCTGCTATTAAGGTCAAGGATGAGCTTACACTTGCGTTAGCTAATATGGAGAAGCTGAAGAAGGATTTTGAAGCGGAGAGGTCAACTTGGGAAGTTGAAAAGACTGCTCTGGAGAAGAGAGCCACTGATGCATAGGCTGCTCTTAATCCGGTGACAGAGGAGCTGTCCGGGTTAAGGCAGCAAATAAGTGACATGACATCTGCCATCTTTGGTAAGTTCTCGCGACATAAGCTTATTATTGCAATCCTGTATTGTTCCGGTTTAACGCATAATTCTTACGCAGGGAGGCGCATCACTCATCTTGGCAATGATGTGCGGAAGAAACTGAAAGCTGCATACACTCTGGTGGAGCAGCTATATTCTGGCACTCAAAGGGCCATTAACGCTATCTCCCACAACAAACCGGCTCCAACTACCATCCAAGGTACTTTGGAAAAAAATGTCAATTTTGCCTGCCCGTCTTGTCGAAGTGAAGAAGTCATCTGCAAGAGCTGGTGCCCTGATGGCCATAACCCGAGCGAAGGCTTGGGTTCCTGATTTTGATCCGGCGGAAGCAATGAACGACTATCCAAGCATGAAAGAAGACGGATCAGCTTTTTCCAGTGATGATCTTCTTGCTTTAACCAAGGATATGCGGCCTCTTGCCAGTAAACTTGCTGATGAAGCAGATCTATCAAGATATCATCCGAGCTATGATATGGAGAACGTACGGGTGGAGCGTCCGTCCTATGATATTGAGAATCTTATTCCGCCCGTCCGTAAGCACAACTTTGCTCCTGACATTGATCCGTCAGAACTCATAAATGATGAAGTTTATTTCCAAGCCCTTGCCAAGATTAACTGGGCCACAACTGACTTCCAGCAGCTGGAAGAAACTGAAAGTGCAATCTTGCCTTTAATTATATTTTGATAAATGATGACAACATGCATATATGGGACTAATCATGTTTATCAAGTATATCTCAGGATTATGTCTCAATGCGTATGTGGATCATGAATACAGACAAATCTACATCGCTCAAGAACGGATATACAAGATGATAGCTTCTAGCTTGATTTTCAGGTTGATTCTGAGTATAGGGATCCCGCACTATTAAGAGGGGATCGATGGATATTGTGAAAGGCTTGCTCAAAACATACAAAGTATCCTCCCACATCATCTCTACTCTATCCATACCAATTATAATATTCTGTGCACCTAGAAGTATGAGCAACTAAACCTTTGTGTTCAGTTATCACCGGACGTCCGACACTCTACGAACGTCCGGACCTTCACAGCCTACCGGACGACCGGTATCTTCCGGACGTTTGGTCCCTCAGCGCCTAACGGACGTCCGACCTGCTCCGGACGTCCGGTATTCCTCAACAGAAACTATACAGCGGTTTTCCGGTCTCCTCCGGACGACCGGTCCTTCAGCGCCTAACGGACGTCCGGCACACTCCGGATGTCCGGCACTTCTTCACAGAGAGAAAACAGCGGATGTCCAAAATCTTCCGGACGTCCGGTCACCTGTGCACACAGTATGGTACGTGGCCCTGTCTGGTGAACCGTCAGGCTCCGAACGTCCGGTCTTCGTCGGACGTCTGGTGCTACCTGTGCCACCGGACGTCCGGTAATGACCGGATGTCCGACACTTGCTGTACGTTTTTCTGTACAACGGTCTCCTCTCTTCTATGACTATATATATAGTCCCCTTCTTCCACAAGAGACGTTGACCATTCACTTTGAGCTTACTCAAGAACACATTCACACTCTCTCTCACCTTGATACACCAAATCTTAGATCCCAAAAGGATTTGAAGACATTCATGAGAAGTTGTCCAATCAAGTGATAGATCCACTCCCTCATCTTCTTTACACCAAAGGAATTTGTGATTTGAGCAAGTCTTGAGATTTTCCTCATCGTTCTTGTTACTCTTGGAGGTTGGAGACTCCTAGGCGGTAGGAGTCTTTCGGAGAGGAATCAAACTCTGTGATTACCCCCGGAAAAGTTTGTAAGGGTTTGGAGGCCACCTAAAGGCTTACCACTAGTGGTTGGGAATCGCCTTCGTGGTGATATCTCAAATAGAGAATAGGGTGAGCCTTCGTGGCGTTGGTGTGCCTTCGTGGTAGCACCCACCTCTCTAAACGGTGACGTAGCTTCCCTCCATGGAAGTGAACATCGGCATACATCCTCGTCTCTCGAAGTTTCGGTTATTCCTAACCTAAACCTTCTACTTGTGGTTACTTGTTCTTTAAGTTATTACTTATATCTTATTGTGTTACCTTACCTACCTACTCGTGTTGCTTGCTTAACTTGTTAAGCATCTTACTTGCAATTGTTAGGCACACTTTCATATTTAGCACTATTGCCTAAAAATTGCTAAGTAACAATTAAAATTTGTAATTGTACCTATTCACCCCCCCTCTAGGTCCATCTCGATCCTTTCAATTGGTATGAGAGCCTCGTGCTCTATTCTTGTGGCTTAACCGCCCTAGAGCGAGATGAACCCCGATGGGACTCCCCTTGTTGTAGATCCAAAAGACCAGGTCTCGACTTCTTCGGGAGTCAAGACCTTCACCTATGAGGATCTAGAATGGGCCCTTGCTAAGAAAAAGGAGGAGCATGATGCTTCTCTTGAGGCCTTGGTCAAAATAAGGTTAGCCGCACTAACCACAGATTCTACGATACCCCCTAGTCCGGGTGGTGTGGGTTCGAGGCAAATTGCGCCTATTCCTTCTCTTGATCAACAACCTCCTAATAGTGGTCACTCTAATGTTCCATGGCTATATTTAAAACCTAAAGATGAAAAACCAAATTATAGGCATGCGGGTGAACCTCCCGTGCTTGATAAAAAGGCTGACTTTTCTATGTGGAGAGTTGCTATGCAGGATCATCTTAGGTATGCAAACGATGAGATGTTGGACATCTTGGAGGATGGGTACAACCCTGTGGATCCAAGGAACCTCACTCCAGGAGAAATATATAACAGGCATCTCAACGACTGTGACGCCCCCGATTTGTCCGTACACTAATCATGCACGCAAATGTGTACGACCAAGATCAGGGACTCACTGGAAGATATCACAACACAACTCTAGACACAAATTAAAATAATACAAGCTTTATATTACAAGCCAGGGGCCTCGAGGGCTCGAATACATAAGCTCGAAAAACACAAGAGTCAGCGGAAACAATAATATCTGAGTACAGACATAAGTTAAACAAGTTTGCCTTAAGAAGGCTAGCACAAAACATCAACGATCGAAAAGGCAAGGCCTCTTGCCTCGGACCTCCTAACAACTCCTCGAAGTCGAACTCCACGTAGAAACATCCTCGGGATCCTCTCGGTCCTGGACTCCACCATCTGGTTGCATCATCCGAGAAGAAGGAACAAAAGGGGGAAAAGGGGGAGAGAAGCAACCGTGAGTACTCATCCAAAGTACTCGCAAGCAAGGATCTACACTACATATGCAATGATATATGTGTAAAGGGGTAATATCCGTGAATTGAACTGCAGAAAGCCAGAATAAGAGGGGGATAGCTAATCCAATCGAAGACTATGCTACCGGCAACCTCCATCTTGCAGCAGTAGAAGAGAGTAGCTGGAAGTATCAAGTATCCTCGCTCTTGGCAGCCTCCGTCTTGAAGCAGTAGAAGGGAAATAGATGGTAAGTTCACCAACTAACATCGTATAGCATAATCCTACCCGGCGATCCTCCCGCACATCACCCTGTGAGAGAGCAACCACCGAGTTATATCTGGCACTTGTAAGGGGGTGTTTTATTAAGTATCCGGTTCTAGTTGTCATGAGGTCAGAGTACAACTCTGGGTTGTCCTTTTACCGAGGGTCACGGCTATTCGAATATATTAACTTCCCTACAGGGGTGCACCACATAACCCCGCACGCTCGATCCCATTTGGCCGGACACACTTTCCAGGGTCATGCCCGGCCTCAGAAGATCAACACGTTGCAGCCCTACCTAAGCACAACAGAGAGGTCAGCACGCCGGTCTAAGTCCTAAGCGCCCAGGGGTCCGGGCCCATCGCCCAACGCACACCTGCACGTTGCGTACGCGGCCGGTGAGCATACCTAGCAACCTCCATTACTATGGAAGTTGCGTTACGCGGTCCAACCGGGCGCGCGCCGCTAAGTCGCCGACGTCAAGAAGGCTTCGGCTGATACCACGATGTCGAGTACCCATAACTATTCCCACGTAGTTGGTTAGTGCGTATAGGCCAATGGCCAGACTCAGATCAAATATCCAAACTCGTTAAGCGTGTTATTATGAAATCACCACGGACAACGACCAGGGCTAGGCCACCTCTCCACTGGGTGTCTCAACGTGCCCTGTCGCTCCGCCACAAAGATCCACTTGGGGGGCCGTCGGGAACTCGGGCCCATCACTACCTGGATGGAGCCACCTGTCCTTTCAGCCCCCACATCGAATCACTTGTGGGTACTCAATGAGCCGACCCGACTTTAGTCACATCATGTATCATGTAAAGTTTGTATATAGTATATACCCGTGATCATACGCAAGTGATCACGGCCCGATAGAATAGCAGGGCAGACGGACAAGGGTGTAGGGCCACTGGTGGAATACTAGCATACTATACTAAGCATTTAGGATTGCAGGTAAAGGTATCAACAATGGTAGCAACAATGACAAGCTATGCAACAAAATGGGAGTATTCGATAGAAGTAACATGCTACACTACTCTAATGCAAGCAGTAGAGAGAAGAATAGGCAACATCTGGTGATCAAGGGGGGGGGCTTGCCTGGAAGCTCTGCAGACGAAAGGAATCTTCGGAAGCGTAGCCGTAGTCGAACACCGAAGCATCAATGGTCTCGGGGTCTATCACAGTATCGGAGTCTATCGAAAATAAGCAACGAATGGGGGAAACAAATAAATAACAGAGCAAACAATAGCATCACAAAGCATAACATGGCAAAAGGTGGTGCTACGTGTGACCTAACGCGGTGCTCGGTGATACAGGTGAAGAGGAATAACATCCGGGAAAGTATTCCCGGTGTTAGGCATTTTCGGGCAGTTGAAACGGAGGGGAATGTTGCATGTTCGGTATGATAGAGATGTGTGGCGGACGAACGGACCGCGTATTCGGATTCGCCTCGTCGTTCTGAGCAACTTTCATATATAAATTATTTTCATCTGAGTTACGGATTATTTTATATTAATTTTTAAAGTTTTAAATCATTTTCTAGAATTTACAGATTTAATTTAATTCTAAATTACAATTATGACGTCAGCATGACACCAGCATGACGTCAGCAGTCAACCAGTCAGTTGACTGAGTCAACTGATGTGTGGGGCCTACTGTCATACACTAAGACTAATTAATGAGAGTTAATTAGTTTAACTCATTGTTTAGGTTACTAAGATTTAATTAATCAGATTAATTAAGTTAATTAATTTACTAATATAATTAAAATAATTTATTATTATTATTTATTTTATTACATTTTTTTTTACATTTTTTAGTGTGTGTTTCTGGAGCTGGGCCCCACTAGTCAGTGGCCCTGGGGGCCTAGCGGGGCGGTTACGGGCGCAGAGGCGTGCGGTTGCCGGGCGGGGGCCGAAGCCCGCCCGGTGTCACATCCCTAGCTTCTGTTACTGGCCAGTGCTAGCATCTGGTGTTGCATCATGTTTACTTTTCTCAGAAACTAGAAATGGGGATGTTCAAACCCTAGCACTAAGTGAATTCAACTAGGGTCAAGAATAAAATCATTTCCAATGACCCAAAATTCCTTCATCAATGTTTGATAATTTTGGCAAGGCTTTGAGACCAAACCAAAAACAGTGAGCATTTTTGTGGAATATTTTGGGCACTTAATTAAATCATATCTTATTTGCATTTGGGCATTTAAATTTTATATATTATTTTAAATGCTCAAATAATCATAAACTAAAATGTTTACTGTTGGAGTTATCCTAAACAGTAGCCATGCTTGGTTTAATGATTTTTGAAAATGTTCTGGCATTTTTATTAAAGCAAAACAAAAGCAGAAAATAGAAAACAGTAGCAATAGAAAACAGAGAGAGAGGAAACTACCTAGCTTACCTAGCAGCCCTCCTGGCCCAGCTCCTGTGTGGCCCAGCTGCAGGCCCAGCCCACCAGGGGCAGCACTGTCTTCCTCCTCCTGCCAGGAGGAGAAGCAGCTGTGTGACCGGCGCACAGCCGGCCGCGGCCACGTCTCCCCGCCACCTCCTGCTCCGACGACCTCCCTGACCCCCTGGAGACGCCACGCACGCCCCAGGCCCCTCTCACTCCCCCTCGATCTCTTCTCCCTCTCCTTTGGTCCTCTCTCCCGCACCACCGAACATGCCCATCGCCGCCATTCGCCGTTGTCGCGGCCACAGCCTTCCCCTCGCCTCTTCGACACGCCCCCGGGCTCCGCCGTGTCTCCCTCATCCTCTCCGTCGGCCCACGCGATCACGGGAGCCCTACAGCATCGACCCCGCCCCTTCTTCAACCTCCAGCAGCCGGTGACCTCGCCGTTGAATTCGCGACGTCCGTTGCCTCCCCCGAGCCCACGTCGACGCCTCTGCACCCACCGTGAGCCCCCGAGCCGTTTCCCCCTTCTCCCCTAGCCGCGCATGACCTCTAGGCCATAGCTCCGCCGCGGTAGAACTCCGGCCGCCGCTGAGCTTGTCGCCGTCGTGGCCACAGTCGCGCAAGCTCGGGACCGAGCACGTCACCGTGCTCAGCAGCTCCGCAGCAAGCTAACGCACCCACCAGCTCACCTCCCCGTGCCCCGCAGCACCTAACTCGATGGCGCCCGATCGTGGCCGCCGCCGCGAGCTTGTTTCCGGCGAGGCGGGTCGACGTCAGCCCCTCCCGATGGCATAAATGGATGCGGGCGAGTCCCAGCTCCACGTAGAGCCCTTCCGCCGCTCGTTTGGTCGCCTGAGGGCGAAACCCGACGCCCTCCGCCGTCTCTGGCTCCGCCGGCGACGAGCCACGGGTCAACTCCGGCGAGTTTGACCCGGGCTGACCCAGTTGACCCCCTGGGTCACTGACGCGTGGGCCCCCTCCGCCTCTAATTAGCTAAGATAATTAAGTTAATTGCTAATTAATCTAGTTAGTTAGGTTAGTCAGTGACAGGTGGGCCCAGTGCCCTGCTAATTTTAGGTTAGTGCTAATTTGTAATTAGTTAACCCTGTGACTCAATGACATGTGGGCCCCGCCCAGCTAATTAAACTAGGTTAGTATTAAATAAGTTAGTTTAGTTAGTTGTGTCACTGACCAGTGGGCCCCACTGGTCAGGTTTGACCCGAACAGCCCGTGTTGACCTGCTGACGTCAGCATGTGCTCATGCTGACGCAGTAAAGTGTTTCTGGATTTTAAAATAAATCTTAAATGATTTATGAATTTCAGAAAATAGCCAAAACTTCTAAAAATCATATAAAATCAACCGTAGCTCAGATGAAAATAATTTATATATGAAAAATGATCAGAAAAATATAAGGAATCTGTTTATGGCATTATCATGCATGTTTGAGTAACTTACAGCAACTGTGTAGGACAATTTGAATAATTGGCATTTGAATAATCACATATGGAGTTTGAATTTGAACCTTTGGTTCAAACCAACTTCATTTAACATGGTTGCTAGTTGCATTAGCTCAATCAACAGCATATTGCCATATCTTGATCATGCATCATATTGTCGCATTGCATTGATTGTGTTCTCTCTTGTTTGCCGGTGCTTGTCCCCTTTCAGTAGACGTGTTCCGACGATCTGATCGATGACACCGATGAAGACTCAATGTTATCTTCAGAAGTGCCAGGCAAGCGAAACCCCATTGAGCATTCCGATACAATCCCACTCTCTCGCTCTTGCTCTCTTTTAATGCATTAGGACAACAACGCTTCAACTGTTACCTGCTGCGATAGATGAACCCCTTTCCACTGCATGACCTGTCATTGCCACAGTAAATAGTTGAAACCCACTAGTATGAGTAGGAGTTGTTTGAGCCATGTTGTGCATACTCATTCATGCTTTCTGGTTATGCCTGCTATTGCTTAGAGTTGTGTCAGGTCTGATTCATCGGGGATGAATTGGAAGGGTGATGAACATGTCCTACTGTGTGAGAGTTAAGTGTGTGAATACGATTTGGTAAAGGTAGCGATGAGAGGCCATGTACGAGTACATGGTGGGTTGTCTCATTGCAGCCGTCCTCAGGAACTGAGTTCTGTGTTGGTTGATCCATGACCAGTTACTACCATGCATTGGGCCCGAAACCAATGGACCCTCTCGACTTATTAACTGCCCTCGACCTCTGTCCAGGAGTTGCAACTAGTTTCTAGTGTTTGTAGTTTACTGGAGGTCGTGCGCAGCGCTGACCCTCGGGGTGGGCTGTGACGCGGCAGGTACGTGGCACGGTGTACCGATCGCCCGTTTGGTGATGCGGGAACCCTGTACACATCGTTTGGGGCCGTGAGCGACACCCCGGCCGGATCTCCCCACGGATGGAACCCAAATAGGCGATAAACCTGGACGAGAGACTTGTGTGGTTAGTCAGGTCGTGGCCGACACCCTCGCCGGGCCTCCGCTTGAAGGTTGCCGAGTACATGTCGTGTAAACGGCGATAAGTGGTGAGAGCGTGTGTGAAGAAGTACACCCCTGCAGGGTTATATATATAATCTATTCGAATAGCCGTGTCCGCGGAAATGGACTTCTGGGTTGCCTATAACAGTTCATAGACAAGTGAAAGTGGATACTCTAAAACACGCAAGATAAGCGTGAGTGCTATGGATGGCCTTCTCGTAGGGAGACGGGAGCGGATCCATAGTGGTGTATTGATTGGTGAATATGTGGACTCGTGTGCGCCACCTCAAAAGAGTTGCTTGCAGTCGTAGTTTAGGATAGCCACCGAGTCAAAGCTGGCTTGCTGCAGTTAAACTCCACCACCCCCTTTGTTGATACTGATGCATATGTAGCTAGTTCTGATGTAAGTCTTGCTGAGTACCTTTGTACTCACGTTTGCTTAATTTATGTTTTTGCAGAGAGACTTCAGTCTCGCTAGTGGTTCCGCGTGGACTTCGACGTTTAGCTTGTTACCTCAGCTACGATCTTGTACCCTTGGGAGGGTCTTGTAGATAGTCAGGCTTTTTCAGCCTTCTTCATTTGTAGTTGTGTGTACTCAGACATGTTATGCTTCCGTTGCCTGTATGCTCTGTATGTTGGGTCATGTGACCTCTGATTGTAATTAATGCTATGATGGCTCTTCTGGGCCTTATCTATACGAGTTGTTGAGTTATGTTGTGATGCCATGTTGTACAGCACATACTTGCATGTTATGTGTACGTGTAATGTGTATTGCTATGTGTGGGATCCGACACCTAGTTGTTTACCTTTGGTAGCCTATCTTACAGGGAAATGTCTCCTAGTGCTTCCACCGAGCCTTGGTAGCTCGCTACTGCTCCGGAACATTTAGGCTGGCCGGCATGTGTCCTTCTTCGTTCCTGTGTCTGTCCCTTAGGGGAAATGTCACGAGTTGTTCCTTTAAGTCCTTGTAGCTTGCTACGACTTGGGTTCATACGTTGATGACCGACACGTTCGTTGCTGGGTCATGTATGCCTGTCTCTGTAATTTAGTGCCACTTTTGGTTTATAACTAGTCATGTCAGCCCGGGTTCTCTGTCATATGGATGCTAGCGACACTATCATATACGTGTGCCAAAATGCGCAAACGGTCCCGGGCCAGGTAAGGTGGCACCCGTGGGGATACCGTGCGTGAGGCCGCAAAGTGATATGATGTGTTACAGGCTAGACCTGTGTGACTTAGGATCGGGGTCCTGACACCTGGTAGCGAGGCGGGGCCGTGGCTTGTGTGCGTGGGCGCACAGAGGCTGGCTGGCGTCCATGGCCAGGAGCTGCGGCGGCGGTTGGCGCAGGGGCCGGCGGCGATGGACGGAGGCGCGGGGAGCAGGTGGAGCGAGAGGCAACAGCGTGGGAGGGTGGACCACGGCGGGCGGCACGACGAGCAGAGGAGGTCGCGGGAGGGTGGTCGCCGGCGGTTGCGAGTGGTCGCCGGTGGGGAGGCAGCGGCAGTGGCTGCAGGTGAGCACGGCGGGGCATCAATGGCCAGTACGGCGCACGGGGATCGGTGGTCGATGCAGCACGCGGAGCGGGAGGGCATGTGCGGCGGACGGTGCGGCGAGGGCGGTGCGCCGGCGTGGGCGGGATCCGACGGCGGGGAGAGAATGGACGGCAGGCGAGGCTCACAGGGGGAGGCGCGTGCGAGCTCGAGGGGGCGTGGTGGCAGTCCGGAGACGGCGAGGCGGCGGCCCGGCGATGGCCTGGTGGCGACGGGCGCGTCTGTTGCCGGAATCGGGGGCGCCACCGTGGGTGGTGGCTCGGGCCGAGGTGGCCGAGGATGGCACGAGCGACCCACCGGTGCAGGGAGGCGAGGTGGTGGCGACGGTGGTCGGCCAGGCGGCGGCCGACCGACGAGCGGGGCGTGAACGGATCGGGATCGGGAGCTCCTCTCCCGATCCGATCTAGGAGATAAATCGGGGGAGGGGGGTTGTGGTGTTGGTGGGGGGGTGTCGTGGCTTAGTAGGCCAGTGGGCAGCGGGGTGTTCGGCTAGGCCGGCCGGCTGGGTAGCTAGCTGGGCCGAATCCCAGTGGGGGGAGCATTGCCTTTTATTTTTATTTCGCCTTTTGTTTACTTTATTTACTATTTAGTTTTAGTTTAGATCTCAGATGACTTTGGAATATTATAAAACTTAATTCCAAATTAGTAACTTACCAGAACCTGCTGAGATATAATGTCCCAACATTATTTTAACTTTGTTTATAATTATTTATCGAATTGAAGTATTTGCTAATTATTTCAAATGCTGTTTTTAATTACTTTGGTGCATCAAATTATTCTATACAAGTGTAGTTTCATCACCTACATTACTTATGAAATAACCGACACACTCGAATCATTTTAGTTTTAACGCTCAAAAACTTTTATTGTTTGACTAATTTTTTTTTTGAATTTGAATTCGAACGGGTTTGATTTAACGTGGGACTTAGCAACAGTAAAACGATGACAAGGCATCATTAGCTATGGATTACTGTAGCCTAATTATTCGGGCGTCACAAATCTCCTCCACTACAAGAAATCTCGTCCCGAGATTTAAGTGGTGGAGTAAGGGGGAAAAGTGCTGGTAGCGAAAACCTAACGGGTCTCCTCAGTCTTGACTGCCCTTTCGAAGAGGTTGACCCCTTTCGTTGATGTCTTCATTTCTCTGCTTCAAGTCATCTTGATCAAGTCGTCATCCTTTCTTCAGGATCTCCATCGTCCTACGAACGCGACCAGGGGGAAAAATTCCAGAAGATCGCATCTCCACAAAGTTGGGCATCTGACGGTGAACTATATGGGAAATACACGAGGTACCCCACGAGTTGTATTTCAGTGAATTCGTTGAGTGCAATATACGATGGTACCAAAGTTTCAAATGGGTAGGCAATCATTCGATGCCTAGACAGAAGCTGGAATGGGGGCTTGAACAATGTGAATAACTTGGCATTTTATTTCTGGATGAATAATGGTATATAATTTAGCTCGTGAATCACATACGAAGCCAGGTGCAAAGGATATATTAGAATCCAGGTTGTAACGAAGAGTCAGGTTTCGATCCAGTGGACCTGTGGGTTATGGGCCCACCATGTGGGTTAAGAGTAGGAAGGGCGATGACATCTTGCACAGAAAGCAAGGCATGTCAGAGGATAGTCTGTCAGCTAAGTTGGCAACAATGTCGTTACCAAGGATGGGGAACGAAGAGAACCATTTTCTTGCTCGTTGAAACGAGGCGGACCGGTAGGAAAAGTTTTCTTCCATCGGTAGTTATCGAACTGTCAGCAACAATAGTCACAGGGTCTTACTGACAAAGTTATACACCAAGGTGTTTACATAAGTAGAAAATTATTACTGCTTAGATTATATGTAGATCAAAGAAAGGTTAAACAAACAAATGGAAAGGAAAAATTGTGATTACTCAAATTAGTAGGAGTATATCCTTCCCATGGACAAGCAGAACATGGCATACAGGGTAGAAGAGCAAATACCCAACCATTTAGATAAAGAGACAAGGATTAATCAAGATGTTACCCATACCATGGTGTTTGGATAACTGACCAAGAAACATTTAGCATCACACCTCTAATGTTCTTGTTGATGAGCGGGGTATCATAGTCATGCTTCGAGGTAGCAATGATATGGTGTTTCAATCAAGGGCCAGACTTTGGACACACAAATGATCCATCAGAAGCAACTTATAGAATAAGTCTTACAATTTCCTCCTGGAAGAATGGCTATCCTTGCTAAAGAGATTATAATGATAGGTCCTCCAGCCAGGGGTGCTAGACATGACATCATATTACCGAGTCATTAAAGGACCAATATTATAACTCCTAAAAAGTTGTCCCAGCCATCTTATCTGACCGAGATTAAGATCCGGTTGGTGTCATGATACCTCAAACTCAGGATGTTCGACAAGAAACGGTGCAACATTAATCAACGAAATGACATTGCAAGATTCTCGGGAATGAACTATGGGAGCGGGTTCCGAAATCAACAGTTCATCATTAAACAAAGGAGAGGATGAGGCGGTGGCTGATGGGCTCAGCGACAATTCATTGAGAGTTCCAAACGGAGGGATTTCCACATTAATGTGAACAAGAGGATGACACTTGTCAATTCAAATGATATAATGTTGTATGCTCGAGGAAAACATACACCATTAATCATTAGTTGAAAGGTGTGCCCGAAATATGACCTTAGGCAGCAAGATCAATGTTAGAGTGATGATTCAATAACCAACAGTCTAAGAACGAACTGTCGATCGTTAACTTCAAAGCAATAGGGTTGCTAGAAGTGCAAAACTCAAGCAGCATATTTAGCATATTAGTATCCCGGTTGAAAACAACACGAGGACAAAGGAAGAATGGTGATGGTGAGAAGTATCAACATACCGAGAATTTCTAAGAGGTGGAGCAATCCCCACAACATCCTTGACATAAAAGACAATAATACTTCAAGGCAGAACACAACACTAGCTGGAGAGCAAGTTGTATTCATAATGTGGACAAATTCGCGATGAAAGGAAGTCAAAGGTGTTGTCGATGATAATAAAGATCACTGAGGGCAAGGAGGGTATTTCTCATCATGAACACAACTGACATCTCGGAAGAAGTCAAAGTGTTGAAGGTGATACGACACATTTGTCGAGAGGTTTCACGAGGATGAAATCAAACAACAATGGCAACAAGCAAGGGAATGACGAAGTGGCAAGTTATAGGATCAATATATAAGATGCAAGCTCGGAACCAAAGTTGCCTGTCAAGACAAGCAACATGAAGTTGAAAGTTCGACGTAAATCGTGCTCACACACTGAAGAATTTATGCACCAGAGAAGGATGAGGTAGCACAGTCAAAGATAGCAAGACCAGGATGCATCCGATAGTCTAGGAATGACCACATTGAGTTCAGAATTTCCCAGTAAAAATACTAGGGGTATTGAATTTTTAGAGCAGATTTGATTTACTAAATGGTGTCCTCGGTTGACGGCAACCTAGAACCCGTAGAGGGATTACGACAAGCAAAGGTATAACTTCATCAAAAGTTCAAAAGGTGTAGTGCAAAGGCATGATATCCTCTAGATATCAGAGGGTAAAACTCGAAGGTAGAACACGATAGAAGTTGAACTAGGTCATTGACCTATGACAGTAGATGCTTTAACCTTGTCAAAAATTGACGAGGCCTGGAATGGATTCATTCCAGATATATTGAATAAGGACGGCATGGTCGGAACCATAACTGCAAGGGATCAAATTTATTGACACCGAAAGAATTATTTAGGTGAAAAATCACCTTGCAAGAAGCTTCCGAGATGGTCTACATCATATTCATGGGCATGAACACAAAGTTCAAGGTCGACTCCCACTTCTTTAATGCATATCATTTCATTCACCTCTCGCTTTGATAAAACTGTAGTGTTGGAATTTTATTTGGTAGAACACCGGAAGAGTATGACTTGTGAAAACTTCCAGGTTCTCACGGATTAGGTGAAGGCATAGGTTCAACCCATCGGGCATCGTAGTAACATATACCACAAGTTTCAAAACTAAAAACACAAGCTCGAAAGCGGAGGATACAATTTACCAAAGGCATTATGTATCAGGGGAAGAACTCACAAGGTGCTTGAATATGAAGGACACTGTCGGTTAACAATCCAACAACGGATCGGGTAATCCACTACGGAGCTGATGTGAGTACCAGTACTCACTCAGAGGAAGAAAGAATGCAGAGGCATCACATTCAAGAATCACCTGATTAGTCTGATGCTTAAATAGAAAGAAATTATGGTTTTCAAAACAAAGGATCAGAAGCAGACGCTCTGATTAAGGATGGATAAGTTGAAACACTTAGTTGGACAATCAATTAAAGGTTTGAATTGCCGAGAACCAACTCATGTCCGGAATGACATCTGAGCCAGAAAGATAATTTTATAAAGGATAACCTGATGACT
The DNA here is from genome assembly GCA_902687465.1 of Secale cereale. Classification (NCBI taxonomy): domain Eukaryota; kingdom Viridiplantae; phylum Streptophyta; class Magnoliopsida; order Poales; family Poaceae; genus Secale; species Secale cereale. Next base: position 411,757,438 of record LR738711.1, read on the forward strand.
GCACGCATACACACACATTGAATCAGTAGGCTCAAAACGGCCAGGACAAGGGATGTTAACGAAGACTACTAGTCATATGGAATTAACCATAATGCAAGCAGGCAAGAATTTCAAGAGTAACAGGTTGCAGAGGATTTTCGAAAGATCAAAAGTATTCCGAAGAATTTTGCGAGACAAATGAACAATTGAGAAGCATGGATCCTCGATAAATGTGAGGAAATAACCGTAAGGGTTTTCACGCGAAATAAAACTGCAGGGCAGTAAACTCAAAGGATTCTCAGGACAACGGAGAATATTTCGAGGCATCTTGTAACAACAAGAGCGACGAGGAACGATCATGAGAATGACAAATGCACACAGATATCCATAGGGATATATCGGTGGCAGTGAATTGCAAAGGCGATGAGCACAAGGGTCTCGGGAAAACATTGAGGGATATCCTCAGAATCTTCTGACGAAGTAGGTGATCTTCCGGAATGAGGGCTCTCCGGGAGAAATAGTTACGAGAACCTAGAGTCCGAGTTAGTAAAATCTTTTAACCCGAATAGAAGAGAGATCAGAGTCCCAGAGCATAGACGAGGAATAAAAGATCCTAATACCATCCATTGGTGTTGTGGGCCCGTAAGCCACACAACAAGTTAGTAAATTTGTTTTTTCAAAGACTAGACACAACTTAGGCCAAGGAGTTGGAAAGGGGGATTCCTGCAGGCAGTCGGCTCTGATACCAACTTGTGACGCCCCCGATTTGTCCGTACACTAATCATGCACGCAAATGTGTACGACCAAGATCGGGGACTCACTGGAAGATATCACAACACAACTCTAGACACAAATTAAAATAATACAAGCTTTATATTACAAGCCAGGGGCCTCGAGGGCTCGAATACATATGCTCGAAAAACACAAGAGTCAGCGGAAACAATAATATTTGAGTACAGACATAAGTTAAACAAGTTTGCCTTAACAAGGCTAGCACAAAACATCAACGATCGAAAAGGCAAGGCCTCCTGCCTGGGACCTCCTAACAACTCCTCGAAGCCGAACTCCACGTAGAAACATCCTCGGGATCCTCTGGGTCCTGGACTCCACCATCTGGTTGCATCATCCGAGAAGAAGGAACAAAAGGGGGAAAAGGGGGAGAGAAGCAACCGTGAGTACTCATCCAAAGTACTCGCAAGCAAGGATCTACACTACATATGCAATGATATATGTGTAAAGGGTTAATATCGGTGAATTGAACTGCAGAAAGCCAGAATAAGAGGGGGATAGCTAATCCAATCGAAGACTACACTATCGGCAACCTCCATCTTGCAGAAGTAGAAGAGAGTAGCTGGAAGTATCAAGTATCCTCGCTTCTGGCAGCCTCCGTCTTGAAGCAGTAGAAGGGAAATAGATGGTAAGTTCACCAAGTAACATCGTATAGCATAATCCTACCCGGCGATCCTCCCGCACATCACCCTGTGAGAGAGCAACCACCGAGTTATATCTGGCACTTGTAAGGGTGTGTTTTATTAAGTATCCGGTTCTAGTTGTCATGAGGTCAGAGTACAACTCCGGGTCATCCTTTTACCGAGGGACACGGCTATTCGAATAGATTAACTTCGCTGCAGGGGTGCACCACATAACCCAGCACGCTCGATCCCATTTGGCCGGATACACTTTCCAGGGTCATGCCCGGCCTCGGAAGATCAACACGTCACAGCCCTACCTAAGCACAACAGAGAGGTCAGCACGCCGGTCTAAGTCCTAAGCGCGCAGGGGTCCGGGCCCATCGCCCAACGCACACCTGCACGTTGCGTACGCGGCCGATGAGCAGACCTAGCAACCTCCATTACTAAGGAAGTTGTGTTACGCGGTCCAACCTGGCACGCGCCGCTAAGTCGCTGATGTCAAGAAGGCTTCGGCTGATACCACGACGTCGAGTACCCATAACTATTCCCACGTAGCCGGCTAGTGCGTATAGGCCAATGGCCAGACTCACATCAAATATCCAAACTCGTTAAGCGTGTTATTATGAAATCACCACGGACAAAGACCAGGGCCATGCCACCTCTCCACTGGGTGTCTCAACCTGCCCTGTCTCTCCGCCACAAAGATCCACTTGGGGGGCCGTCGGGAACTCAGGCCCATCACTACCTGGATGGAGCCACCTGTCCTTTCAGCCCCCACATCGAATCACTTGCGGGTACTCAATGAGCCGACCCGACTTTAGTCACATCATGTATCATGTAAAGTATGTATATAGTATATACCCGTGATCACACCCAAGTGATCACGGCCCGATAGAATAGCAGGGCAGATGGACAAGGGTGTAGGGCCACTGGTGGAATACTAGCATCCTATACTAAGCATTTAGGATTGCAGGTAAAGGTATCAACAATGGTAGCAACAATGACAGGTTATGCAACAAAATGGGAGTATTCGATAGCAGTAACATGCTACACTACTCTAATGCAAGCAGTAGAGAGAAGAATAGAAAATATCTGGTGATCAAGGGGGGGGGCTTGCCTGGAAGCTCTGCAAACGAAAGGAATCTTCGGAAGCGTAGCCGTAGTCGAACACCGAAGCATCAATGGTCTCGGGGTCTATCACAGTATCGGAGGCTACCGAAAATAAGCAATGAAGGGGGAAACAAATAAATAATAGAGCAAACAATAGCATCACAAAGCACAACATGGCAAAAGGCGGTGCTACGTGTGACCTAACGCGGTGCTCGGTGATACAGGCGAAGAGGAATAACATCCGGGAAAGTATGCCCGGTGTTAGGCATTTTCGGGCAGTTGAAACGGAGGGGAATGTTGCATGTTCGGTATGATAGAGATGTGTGGCGGACGAACGGACCGCGTATTCTGATTCGCCTCGTCGTTCTGAGCAACTTTCATATATAAATTATTTTCATCCGAGTTACGGATTATTTTATATTAATTTTTAAAGTTTTAAATCATTTTCTAGAATTTACAGATTTAATTTAATTCTAAATTACAATTATGACGTCAGCATGACACCAGCATGACGTCAGCAGTCAACCAGTCAGTTGACTGAGTCAACTGACGTGTGGGGCCTACTTTCATACACTAAGACTAATTAATGAGAGTTAATTAGTTTAACTCATTGTTTAGGTTACTAAGATTTAATTAATCAGATTAATTAAGTTAATTAATTTACTAATATAAATAAAATAATTTATTATTATTATTATTTATTTTATTACATTTTTATTACATTTTTTTGTGTGTGTTTCTGGAGCTGGGCCCCACTAGTCAGTGGCCCTGGGGGCCTAGCGCGGCGGTTACGGGCGCAGAGGCGTGCGGTTGCCGAGCGGGGGCCGAAGCCCGCCCGGTAGCGAGGCGGGGCCGTGGCTTGTGTGCGTGGGCGCACAGAGGCTGGCCGGCGTCCATGGCCAGGAGCTGCGGCGGCGGTTGGCGCAGGGGCCGGCGGCGGTGGACGGAGGCGCGGGGAGCAGGTGGAGCGGGAGGCAACGGCGGGGGAGGGTGGACCACGGCGGGCGGCACGACGAGCAGAGGAGGTCGCGGGAGGGTGGTCGCCGGCGGTTGCGAGTAGTCGCCGGAGAGGGCGCCGGTGGGGAGGCAGCGGCAGTGGCTGCAGGTGAGCACGGCGGGGCGTCGATGGCCAGTACGGCGCACGGGGATCGGTGGTCGATGTAGCACGCGGAGCGGGAGGGCATGTGCGGCGGACGGTGCAGCGAGGGCGGTGCACCGGCGTGGGCGGGATCCGACGGCGGGGAGAGAAAGGAGGGCAGGCGAGGCTCACATGGGGAGGCGCGTGCGAGCTCGAGGGGGGGCGGTGGCAGTCCGGAGACGGCGGGGCGGCGGCCCGGCGATGGCCTAGTGGCGACGGGCGCGTCTGTTGCCGGAATCGGGGCGCCACCGCGGGTGGTGGCTCGGGCCGAGGTGGCCGAGGCTGGCACGAGCGACCCACCGGTGCAGGGAGGCGAGGTGGTGGCGACGGTGGTCGGCCAGGCGGCGGCCGACCGACGAGCGGGGCGTCGACGGATCGGGATCGGGAGCTCCTCTCCCGATCCGATCTAGGAGATAAATCGGGGGATGGGGGTTGTGGTGTCGGTGGGGGGGGTGTCGTGGCTTAGTAGGCCAGTGGGCAGCGGGGTGTTCGGCTGGGCCGGCCGGCTGGGTAGCTAGCTGGGCCGAATCCCAGTGGGGGGAGCATTGCCTTTTATTTTTATTTCGCCTTTTGTTTATTTTATTTACTATTTAGTTTTAGTTTAGATCTCAGATGACTTTGGAATATTATAAAACTTAATTCCAAATTAGTAACTTACCAGAACCTGCTGAGATAAAATGCCCCAACATTATTTTAACTTAGTTTATAATTATTTATCGAATTGAAGTATTTGCTAATTATTTCAAATGCTATTTTTTTAATTACTTTGGTGCATTAAATTATTTTATACAAGTGTAGTTTCATCACCTACATTACTTATGAAATAACCGACACACTCGAATCATTTTAGTTTTAACGCTGAAAAACTTTTATTGTTTGACTAATTTTTTTTTTGAATTTGAATTCGAACGGGTTTGATTTAACATGGGACTTAGCAACAGTAAAACGATGACAAGGCATCATTAGCGGTGGATTACTGTAGCCTGATTATCCGGGCGTCACAACGACACTGCAATCATGTTGTTAAGGAAAGGGATGAGTGAAAAGCAAACGAGACCTTTCATACACATCACCAGTGCCAAGGATTTGTGGGATAGCATTGTGAGATAAAAAACCGGAACATCCTCCCTTCGGCTTGCACAATATGAGATTGCCAAAGGTCAACTGCAAAACTTCTGTATGGAGAAAGGTGAAACCCCCAACCAACTCAATGAGCGTCTGATGACGCTTACCTCTGACATAGAGTCCTGTGACTGTGACAAGACACAAGATGGATTCAACTTGACAAAGCGGTTTCTTGTGGACAAGTTGCTACATGTTCTTGCCCCGTATCACCATCAAATGGTGTGGGACATAAAGCAACACCATGGATTCAAAGAAATGACTCCAGATGACATCATATCCACCTTTCAATTATTTGAAGAATCCAAGGCAAATGCTACAAGACATCTTGCCATGCATGGAAATTCATCTTCCGTGACCAACTTAGCCTTGAAGGCTAAACAGGTATGTGAAGAAGAAGAAAGTGAGGATGCAGATGATGAAGAAGGTGATGAAAGTGACTTTGAAGAGGGACCCTCATATGAAGAAATTTCTCTCTTTGTGAAGAAGTTCAGCGCATGAAAATTCAAAGGGAGATTTCAAAAGAAGAAGGTCCGAAGTTGCTACAACTGTGACGAGACGGATCACTTCTCCAATGAGTGCCCATATGAGAAGAGAGAAGATAAGCCTAGATTCCCCAAGAACTTTGTAAAGAAGAAATTGCCAAACCCTGTGAACTCCAAGCTTAAGAAGAGAGATGGAAGGGCCATGATTGCCCAAGAAGATTCCGATCCCGATGATGTTGGAGGTGTTGCCGGTGTTGCTCAAGATTCTCAAAACACCTTGAGACTAGTCAACAAAAGTGGTGAGGTTGTCACCTACAACTACATGAAAGACTACAAGGGCAACGCGCACAAGTGTTTGATGGCCAACGCCATTGTTGAGGACCATGAGCAACAAACCTCTTCAGACAAAGTGAAGGTAACCTCTCGTTCGGAACCTCCTCTTTTCTCTCCACCTACTCTTAATGATGAATACCTTGATGCGGAGGATAATCATGAGGATAATGATGAGAATGATCCTATGTATGCTAAACTAGAAAAATTCATGTGTTCCCTCAAAGGAAAGAAACTCACTATGTTTCGAATGCTTATGGAGATGGTGGGTAAGCACACCGTCACCATTAAGGAACTCGAAACCCTCGTCACCGAGGAAAAGGAAAAATACGAAATCCTTGAGCGGAAAGTCCTATATGAGGAAGCAAAAAATGATGAACTGTGCATATAAATTGGTACAAACCTTGATGAACATGCCAAGAAACTTGTTTTCTTGGAAAAGGTTGAAAGCTCTTTCAAGGAGTTGATGAATGATAAGAGCAAACTTGTGAGGTCTCATGCTACTCTCTCTAAGGAGTGTGAGCTTCTATCTGTGTCTCTTAAGACTAAGGAAGATGAGCTCACCCTTCTTACAAAGAGCTTTGAGACACTCAAAGTTACTTATCTTGAAACTCTAGACAAGGCTTACTCCTCTCCTGTTATAAATGTTGATGCCTGTACTACTAACGCAAGTTATGATCTAGCATCTATTTGTGAGGAAAATCGATTTCTAAAAGCACAGCTCGAGAAAGGACTCATGACTTCTGCTCAAGGACAAAAGAACCTTAATGAAGTATTGAGCCGTCACAATGAAGTTTTCGCGAAGGAAGGACTTGGGTACGACCCAAGCACAAGCAAGACAAAAACCTCCACTCAAAAGTGCACCACTCCTCTCAAGGAGACATTTGTACGTGAAGGGCAGAGGAAGAAAGGGGAGAGTCAAGTCAACAAGGTTATGAGTGCACAGGCCACTAGGGACCAACCCACTCCCATCAAACCTAAGGGTTTCATGCCTCCATCCTATGTGCTTCGTAAAACAAAGGATGGAGAGGTTTATGCAAAATTTGTTGGTCATCATAATGCATTTTGTTTCTATGATATTTGGGTTCCTAAGACCCTTCTGACTAATGTGAGAGGTCCCATTGCAAAATGGGTGCCTCTAACCAAGTAGTGAATTGTGTGTAGGTTGCCTTCTCCGGTGGAGTCAAATGGGTGATCGATAGTGGATGCACCAACCATATGACCGCAGACGGCAAATTGCTCTACGATTTTATGGAAGCCATTCAACCATTTATGAGCATCGTGTTCGGTGGAGGAACAAAAGGACAGGTACTTGGATTGGGTAAGGTGGCTATCACAAATGACATGTCACTTGCAAATGTCATGCTTGTCCAATCTCTAAAATATCATTTACTTTCCGTTCGTCAATTGGCTTCTGTTGGTTATGATACACTGTTTGGACTAACAGATGTGAAAGTATTTAAGAGAGATACTCTTGAAGTGGCCTTTGTTGGAAAGTTGGATGGCAACCTTTACACGGTTGATTTCTCGAAAGAGAGTACCTTCCATGCAACTTGTCTAATGGCCAAAGCCGACAATGGATGGCTATGGCATCGCCGGTTAGCCCATGTCGGCATGAGAAATCTTCAAGACCTCTTAAAGGGGAATCACATCCTTGGATTAGCTAATATTTCTTTTGAGAAAGATTGTGTGTGTAGTGCATGCATAGCCGGGAAGCAACATCAATCAAAGCACCCACCCAAGAATATTGTATCTACATCAAGGCCTTTGGAGCTCCTTCATGTGGATCTCTTTGGGCCTCCTTCATGGGATAGTCTTGGTGGGAAAAAGTATGGTCTTGTCATTGTTGATGATTACTCAAGATATACATGGGTGTTCTTCCTCAAGTCCAAAGACAAGACGAAGTTCACCTTCATTGATTTTGCCAAACAAGCTCAACGCAAATTTGACAAAGAAATCTTGGCAATAAGAAGTGACAATGGCTCCGAGTTCAAGAACTACACCTTGGAAGAGTTTCTCAGTGACGAGGGGATTGAGCATCAATACTCCGCCCCCTACACTCCTCAACAAAATGGTGTAGCCGAAAGAAAGAACCGTACCCTTGTGGAGATGGCAAGGTCTATGTTGGATGAGTACAAGTCACCACATAGCTTTTGGGCTGAGGCCGTCAACACTGCATGTCATGCCTCAAATCGTCTTTTCCTCTGTACAATCTTGGAAAAGACCCCATATGAGCTCCTAACCGGAAACAAACCAAATGTCAAGTACTTCTGTGTGTTCGGATGTAAGTGCTTCTTACTCAATAAGAAAGAGCGATTAGGAAAATTTCAATCCAAAACTATTGAGGGTATATTTGTTGGTTATGGATCAAACTCCCATGCCTATAGGGTCTACAACAAATCCAATGGATGTGTTGTAGAAACTTGTGACGTGGTGTTTGATGAATTTAATGGCTCTCATGGAGAGCAAGTTGATCTAAGTGATGTAGGTGATGAAGATTCCTCTCAAGATATCTTGAACATGGGTGTTGGTGCTCTTCTTCCAATGGAATAAGAACCTCATGATGATATGGAAAACGACGCACGACTCCCTATATATTCAACCATTACAACACCCACACCACCACAAATCAAAATCCACAACCAATGCCCACAACTCAAGCACCTGATGATGATCAAGTCCTTCACCATGATCATCCTCAACAAGACCAAGAGCAAGAAAGTGCAATCAGGGATGATGAACCTCAACAAATGCAACATGAAGAAGAAGATCTTCCACCACACATCAATGATCCATATGTTGAGGACGTGGATGATGGACATGAAGTTGAACCTAGTGAAACTCTCACCTCCATCATGCCTCGTGTGGCCGGTCGTGTTGATGTTGACAAGATTCTCACTGGCATATCCGAAGGTAGGGTCACTCATAAACAATTGACAAACTTTTGTGCTCACTTCTCGTTTGTGTCTAGTATTGAGCCTGTCAAGGTACAAGACGCATTAATGGACAACTATTGGCTCGTGGCAATGCAAGAAGAGTTGAACAGTTTTGAACGCAACCAAGTATGGTCTCTGGTGGAGAGACCAACTACAGAACACAATGTCATTGGAACAAAATGGATTTTCAAGAACAAGCAAGATGAGAATGGTGTCATCATCCGAAACAAGGCAAGGTTAGTGGCACAAGGGTACTCACAAGTTGAAGGTTTGGACTTTGGTGAGACCTTTGCTCCCGTTGCCCGTCTCGAATCTATTCGCATCTTACTTGCCTATGCTGCTTTCAATGGATTTACATTACATCAAATGGATGTGCAGAGTGCTTTCCTTAATGGTCCTCTACAAGAAGAAGTATATGTATCACAACCACCTGGGTTCGTTGATCCCGATCACAAAAACTATGTGTACAAACTTCATAAGGCCTTGTATGGCCTCAAACAAGCACCTCGTGCTTGGTATGATCATCTTAAGAAGTTTCTACTCGATGATGGTTTTGTGAGAGGGGTGATCGGTCCCACTCTTTTTACTAAGAGACACAAGGGTGACTTGATATTATGCCAAATCTATGTAGACGATATAATCTTTGGTTCTCCTAACATTCATTTATGCAAGAAGTTTGCGGCTTCAATGACCAAGAATTTTGAAATGTCGCTCAATGCGGACTTGAAATTCTTCCTCGGATTTCAAATTCAACAATTTCAAGAAGGAATTTTCTTGTCTCAAGCAAAATACCTCAAAGACATCCTAGCAAAGTTTGGCATGTCTGATGCTAGTCCATGTAAGACACCCATGCCAACCACAATTGCCCTCACTGAAGACACAAACAGTATTCCTTTTGATCCATCTATTTATCGCTCTATGATTGGTTCATTGCTTTATCTTTGTGCATCTAGACCAGACATCATGTTTAGCGTATGCATGTGTGCTAGATTTCAAGCTTCCCCTAGGGAAAGCCATCATAAAGCGGTTAAGCATATTCTTAGATACCTTGTTCACACCCCAAAGTTGGGTCTATGGTACCCCAAGGATGCTAAGTTTGATCTCATTGGGTACACGGATGCTGATTGGGCTGGTGACAAAGTGGACCGCAAGTCTACCTCCGGTGCATGCCGATTTCTTGGACGCTCTGTAACGCCCCGGACACACCCGCCGGTGGTTGTTACTCCTGGCGGGATCTAGACTGGCCTCACATATCAATACTAGTCTTTTCTGCACACTTTGTCCTCACTCGTGCACACCCGGGAGCAACTTCCCGGTCGGTCACCCATCCTGAAACTACTCCAAGCCGAGCACGCTTAACTTTGGAGTTCTGTCCGAATGGGCTCCCAGAAAAAAAGGAATTCCTTATTGATATGAGTAGTCTATCATCCCTAATATGCCAGGCCATCACATACACCCTCACTCAGAGGAACCGACGTCCTCGTCGGGCCACGGGAACGTTCCCTCTTGGCACAACCGTCTGTGCTTCCAGGACAGCACATGTGCCATGCCGTGTGCCACGACGGGTCACAAACGTCATGCACAACATGACTGCAAACTGTCCGCAAACATCCGTGTAACCACGAGGGTCGGCTCTGATACCAACTTGTAACGCCCCGGACACACCCGCCAGTGGTCGTTACTCCTGGCGGGATCTAGACTGGCCTCACATATCAATACTAGTCTTTTCTGCGCACTTTGTCCTCACTCGTGCGCACCCGGGAGCAACTTCCCGGTCGGTCACCCATCCTGAAACTACTCCAAGCCGAGCACGCTTAACTTTGGAGTTCTGTCCGAATGGGCTCCCGGAAAAGAAGGAATTCCTTATTGATATGAGTAGTCTATCATCCCTAATATGCCAGGCCATCACACGCTCATTGGTCGGTTGGTCCTCCAAGAAACAAAATTGTATCGCCCTCTCCAGCTGTGAAGCAGAATACATTGCAGCTGCCAGTTGTGGAAGTCAATTACTATGGATGAGGCAGACTTTGAAGGATTACGGTATCACCTATCGACATGTGCCTCTTCTATGTGATAATGAAAGTGCCATCAACATTGCTGAGAATCCCAAAGATCATCTTCGCACCAAGCACATTGACATTAGGTATCATTTCTTGAGAGATCATGTGGAAAAGGGTGACATTGATGTTGCCCACATTGGTACAGAAATGCAACTTGCAGACATCTTCACGAAGCCATTGGATGAAGCTAGGTTTTGTCGACTTAGGCGTGAACTTGGTATCTTGGAGCTTGACAATATTATGTGAAATCTAGTACCCATTCATGCATAAACTAAATATCTCGTCTTGGTGTAGGCATATATTTAGGGGGGGACACACAACTCATGAGTACTCTACATCCTATACAATGCATAAAAAGAACAAACACTCTCAAAGCTTACCATGTCATGTGGTGCTTCAATATGATGGAGTAGTGACTATGCACCCAAGTCAACATTCTTGAGGTCTCATATCACATATGCTCAAACATGGTGGCATCATCCACCGATCGTAGAGTAAACATAGTAACCAAGCAAGTTATTTCATAGACTCAGAGATTCATGTAAGTGTCATCATCATCTCCTTACAAAATTCCCTAAGCCAATCCTCCGATCCTCCGGTCGTCCCGTACTTTCTAGACGTCCGGTGTTTCGAGTGCTTCCGGACGTCCGGTCCACTCTGGACGTCCGTCAAAACCCTTCTGTCAACTCCATGCCGGACGTCCGGTACTATCGGATATCCGCTAATTGTTCTAGGACCGGACGTCCGGAAACCACCGGTCGTCCGGAAAATCCCTGGCCCATATATATAAAGCGGGCCGCGTGGGAGGCAGTTTTACCCTAAAAATCTCCACTCCTCCATCCCTATCTCCTGGCCGCCGTCACTGGGATCCCATCTTCTGGCCGCCGCCGCCGTTGGGACCCCATCTTCTGGCCGCCGCCGGGGGCCCCTCTCACGTCCATAAGCCGGGTTGCTCGCCCGGTTCCCTCACCGACAGCTCCCTGTCTCGTTCCTTCACTCCAAGGTTGCCCCTTCTTCTTCCCCTCCTCTCATCCCTCGGGTTTGCCCTCGATCTATGAGAGTGGTGTGTTGATTTTGGGTCCTTCTTCTTCCTCTAGGTCGGGATGCCGAAGGTTAAACACTCCGCGCGCAAGGAGGCCACCGGTGGGGTTCCTCGCCCATCTCGCCGTGGCGGCTCCGATGACTCCCAAGAACATGCTCGCGCTAAGAAGCGCGTCGCTCAGCCTCGCAGCCCCACAAGCGACTCCTCATCGGAGGAATCAGATTTTGAGGATGAACTCGAAGCTATGGAGAGGGAGGAATTTGGCTCTTCCCACACTGCTGCACCCAAGCCCGGGACTCAGCGACCCATGTTTAAGCCACCTCCTCCACCAGTTCAGCCTCAAGGTGATGCTCGTCACATCTCCCTTGAGCCTCCTCTCTCTCACGGTCGAAAGGTTAAGCGGTTCAATACCATTCCCATCGCATCATATCTTGCTCTTCGTCGTGATGTAGACCAAATTATGGTTGCTAGCGACTCCACGGATGATCGCTTTCGCACCAATGTCCAGGCAGACATTTTCACCACTGTCATTTTACCTAAGGGTCTGTCTTTACATTTGTGCATAGATCTTGAGCACATTCGTTCTCATCCGGCGAAGTATCCGGGAGCCATTGAACTCATTGAGACTTCGGGTCTTGCTGCTCCTTTTTCCTTTCAGCACGATTTTAACAATGCTGCCATCCATTTTTATGCCACATGTCACTTTCACCCCAACAACACTGTCACTTGGATGACCTCCGACACAGTGCTTACAGCCTCATACTCCCAATTTATGGCTGCTCTGGGCTTTCCTGATAGTGGGTTCAAAATACACAAAGATGATCCCCGCCATAAGCCCAAAGGCATAAATATTTGCATGGATCTCCTCAAACCCATCACTGAAATGACTAAGGAGGAGAAAGAGAAAGATCTAAACCAAGTGTCAATCTGGTGCTCTCCCTTTTACATCATTTTTCAGTGTGTCATTCGCACCGTCTATCCTAAAATGGGAGACAAAGGGTCGTGCAATAGCTATTGCATCGACCTAATGCATCGTCTCTACACGGCACCTAAAGGAAAGATAAATGTTCCTCATTTTCTGTGGCATGAGATCCGTCTCGCTTCTTTTCAATTCAAGCGAGCCTTTCCTCATGTCCCCTATCTTCAGGCATTTATTGAGAGTGTGGCGCCATTTCCCATTGTCCGCACTCATTTACATGAGTAGTGGGTCATTCCATCCCACATGGCGGATGACTGGGTCAGGCCCTCTTCCTCTACTCATCCTCGTCGAACTGCTGCTCATTTTCCTCCCACTACTCATTCCGGTTCTTCATCTCTTGGACGCATTGCTTGCTTTCTTGGGAAAGCTCACTCTGCCATGATGAAGGCTATCACCTTTCAGTGTTCCCAGAACCACGATGTAGTCACTCGCATGGTTACTTCCAAGAATGCTCTGAAGGCTCGTCTGAGAGACTCCGGAGTATTCGATGTGAGTGATGATGAACGTCTTCCAGATGCTCCGACTTCTGACTTTGGCTTTCCCTCGGGTCCTGAGTGGTCTGAATTCCTTGACGAGGCGGGTGGCAGTGGTACTCATGATGATGAGGATGATGATGATGCTTTATGATGGTCTGACACCTTTTGGGTAGTAGCTGCCAAAGGGGGAGTAGGCACTTCTCTAAGAAATTATCTATTTATGTAATGATGTGAGATTTGTATCGAACCTATGATGTGAACCTGTTATGATGTACTATGTGTTGAAACTTTATCTATTATGTGACGCACCTATATATCTATGGAAATATTGTGTTATATCATGGGTATGAGATTGGTGTATGATATCTTGTGTATGAGTTTGCTATGAAATCTGGTGAATAAGATTGTCATGATATCATATTGAGGGGGAGCTCCTCTCTTCTTGTTTATTATTGTTCATGCACCTATTTAGTGGGAGCTCCATAACATCATTTCGATATTTGAAAGTCTTTAATACAGTTCTTTGAGAAATGCATGCATGTTGTCATCAACTACCAAAAAGGGGGAGATTGAAAGTGCAATCTTGCCTTTTATTATATTTTGATAAATGATGACAACATGCATATATGGGACTAATCATGTTTATCAAGTATATCTCAGGATTATGTCTCAATGCATATGTGGATCATGAACACAGACAAATCTACATCGCTCAAGAACGGATATACAAGATGATAGCTTCTAGCTTGATTTTCAGGTTGATTCTGAGTATAGGGATCCCACACTATTAAGAGGGGATCGATGGATATTGTGAAAGGCTTGCTCAAAACATACAAAGTATCCTCCCACATCATATCTACTCTATCCATACCAATTATAATATTCTGTGCACCTAGAAGTATGAGCAACTAAACCTTTGTGTTCAGTTATAACCGGACGTCCAACACTCTACGGACGTCCGGACCTTCATAGCCTACCAGACGACCGGTATCTTCCGGACGTCCGGTCCCTCAGCGCCTAACGGACGTCCGACCTGCTTCGGACGTCCGGTATTCCTCAACAGAAACTATACAGCGGTTTTCCGGTCTCCTCCGGACGACCGGTCCTTCAGCGCCTAACGGACGTCCGGCACACTTCGGATGTCCGACACTTCTTCACAGAGAGAAAACAGCGGATGTCCAAAATCTTCCGGACGTCCGGTCACCTGTGCACACAGTATGGTACGTGGCCCTGTCCGGTGAACCGTCAGGCTCCGCACGTCCGGTCTTTGTCGGACGTCCGGTGCTACCTGTGCCACCGGACGTCCGGTAATGACCGGATGTCCGACACTTGATGTACGTTTTTCTGTACAACGGTCTCCTCTCTTCTATGACTATATATATAGTCCCCTTCTTCCACAAGAGACATTGACCATTCACTTTGAGCTTACTCAAGAACACATTCACACTCTCTCTCACCTTGATACACCAAATCTTAGATCCCAAAAGGATTTGAAGACATTCGTGAGAAGTTGTCCAATCAAGTGATAGATCCACTCCCTCCTCTTCTTTGCACCAAAGGAATTTGTGATTTGAGAAAGTCTTGAGCTTTTCCTCATCGTTCTTGTTACTCTAGGAGGTTGGAGACTCCTAGGCGGTAGGAGTCTTTCGGAGAGGAATCAAACTCTGTGATTACCCCCGGAAAAGTTTGTAAGGGTTTGGAGGCCACCTAAGGCTTACCACTAGTGGTTGGGAATCGCCTTCGTGGTGATATCTCAAAGAGAGAATAGGGTGAGCCTTCGTGGCGTTGGTGTGCCTTCGTGGTAGCACCCACCTCTCTAAACGGTGACGTAGCTTCTCTCCAAGGAAGTGAACATCGGCATACATCCTCGTCTCTCGAAGTTTCGGTTATTCCTAACCTAAACCTTCTACTTGTGGTTACTTGTTCTTTAAGTTATTACTTATATCTTATTGTGTTACCTTACCTACCTACTCGTGTTGCTTGCTTAACTTGTTAAGCATCTTACTTGCAATTGTTAGGCTCACTTTCATATTTAGCACTATTGCCTAAAAATTGCTAAGTAACAATTAAAATTTGTAATTGTACCTATTCACCCCCCCCCCCTCTAGGTCCATCTCGATCCTTTCAGAAACCGCCGAAGACCCGGAGCAAGCTGGGTGGGCTGATGCAGAGTCTTAAACCAGCGCCGGTTTATATTTATGTCCGAGTAGTTTGAGTAAAAACTGGTATTCTTTTGGGCCTTCCAGCGCCTTGTAATAGGATAGCTGAGATACTCTGTGTTTTGTCTCATACTATATTTGTGAGATTGCTTTGTTTGGCAACTTCTGAAATATATCCTGCTTTCAATGCTTTTGATGGTTTATTCTATCTGTTTCTGCCTAAAACAATGTTCAAAGTGTCCTGGCGGTTTATCGCCGGACGGGTCATAATGCCCAAGCACATGATCTAAGTTGATAACTTGAACTGTGTAGAAAGTATAAGTATGTACCATACCTGTGATTAAATGTATCTTAATAAACCTTAATCCGGTAGGAACGATCCAAGGTGTAAGTGCTGATGACTCCCTTGATTATTTGTCGGTTCACCATGAAGGCCGAACCGGGTTACAATGAACTCCGATTTAGCTGTAGTTTAGTACTGGTGTTTATAACCCAGACTATAACTCTATAACACAGATGTAGTGGCAACTTTATAATCATCCACTCCTTGAATCAATGGACTTGGTTGAAAAACCAATGACCTTGGAGATAAAGATTTGAGAAAACATAAAAAATAAGAAATAAAGTTTTGGGGCAAATAACACCATGTAGTCGAGGCTTTTTACGAGCTGCCAGGCTCCAAATTCGAGGCTTTTTATGAGCTGCCAGGCTACTGTCATTAACCATTTTTGCAAAGCCTGTTAAGATGGTCCGCAATCCTTAACCAAATCATCAATGTCAAATGCTACCAAGTTCAAAAAAATCTCGTAAAGATTTGACTTGTGTAATCACTTGATGATCGTCAATTTAACGTTACCAAGTTCAGGGTCCATAAGGATTGACTTGTGTGTACGTTCGACGGGTCATATCAGGTTTACCTGGACGGCATGACTTACTTGATGCAGGCAGGTTAATCCGGGGTTTTAGGTGTATACACCAAGCTTCCAAGCCGTGTTTACTACAAGAGTTTTCAACTCCCTGATGTCTTGCATCAGGAGCCCCCAGGTAGCATTTGAGCATTGCTCGTCGGGGCCTATGTTTGAGTTGTGCTAAGCATCAAACTCTCTTTTGCCCCTCATCATCATGTGGAAATTGCCGAAGCAACCAGAGTTGTGCCCTTATGATCGTCTTGATGCGGTCGCCGGTTTAAGAGGCCATAGGAACTCCCTTGCCCACATAAGCCCTCATGTGATACTCATATGAAAAATGCGGCTGGTACCCCGGTTTATCGGGGGCGCCGGTTTATTATATTGATCATAGTATATACAAAAGATATGTACATAAAGCGGAGCCTATAGCTCAAGCATAGTAAGGTCGAAGAAGAGCGATGTTTCACGGCCGCCTGGACTCCTCCTCCGCCGTACGTGAGTCCTTATGTTCTCGAACGTCGATGAGGTAGTATGATCCGTTGTGCAGGTTCTTGCTGACCACAAAGGGTCCCTCCCAAGGTGGGAATAGTTTGTGCATGTCTGTCTGGTCCTGGATGAGTCGGAGCACCAGATATCCTTCTTGAAACGTCCTAGTTTTAACCCGACGACTGTGATACCGGCGCAGATCTTGCTGATAAATCGCCGATCGGGCTGCTACCGTGTCCCTTTCTTCGTCCAGCCGGTCCAATGCGTCTTGCCTTGCTTTTTCATTATGCACTTCAACGTAAGCCGCCACCCGCGGCGAGTCATGACGGATATCACTAGGGAGGACCGCTTCAGCTCCATATACCATGAAGAAAGGCGTGTACCCTGTGGATCTGTTAGGTGTAGTATTGATGCTCCATAGCACAGAAGGTAATTCCTCCACCCAACAACCCGGTGTTCTCTGCAAAGGAACCATAAGCTGGGGCTTGATGCCTCTCAAGATCTCTTGATTGGCTCTTTCAGCTTGGGCATTAGACTGAGGGTGAGCTACTGATGATACATCAAGGCGGATGTGCTCTCGTTGACAGAACTCCTCCATAGCCCCCTTAGATAGATTGGTGCCATTATCAGTTATAATGATGTGTGGAAAGCCAAACCGGAAAATCACCTTTTTGATGAATTGAACCGCCGTTGCCGCATCACACTTACTGTCAGGCTCCGCTTCAACCCATTTAGTAAACTTATACACCGCCACCAAAAGGTGGGTCTTTTTATCTTGTGATCTCTTGAAGGGTCCAACCATATCAAGCCCCCAAGTCGCAAATGGTCAAGTAATTGGAATCATCCTCTACTCCTGCGCCGGTATATGAGCACACCGTGAAAATTTCTGGCAAGCATCACATTTTTTGACCAAGTCCTCTGCGTCGGCATGAGCCGTCAACCAGTAGAACCCATGACGAAAAGCTTTAGCTACCAAAGACTTTGAACCGGCATGATGACCACAATCCCCTTCATGAATCTCTCTAAGAATATCACAGCCCTCCTCTGGTGATACACACTGCTGAAACGCCCCATATATGTTGCGATGATGAAGTTCTCCATTGACAATAGTCATTGACTTGGACCGCCGGATTATCTGTCTATCCAAGACTTCGTCCTCTGGTAACTCACCTCGGTTCATGTACGCCAGCTAGGGAAGCGTCCAATCCAAAATAACATGAAGTGCCGCGACCAATTGTGCCTCCGGATCAGGAACATCCAAGTCCTCTTCTGAAGGTAACTGCACCGACGGATTGTGCAACTCATCCAAGAAGGTATTGGGCGGAACCGGTTTACGCTGAGAACCCAGCCGGCTTAACGCGCCAGCCGCTTCATTCTTTCACCAGTCTATATGATCTACCTGATAACCCTTGAAGTGTCCGGCGACAGCGTCTACCTCTCGTCGATATGCTGCCATGAGTGGGTCCTTGGAATCCCACTTGCCAGATACTTGCTGTGCCACCAGGTCTGAATCGCCAAAGCATTTAACCCGGCTTAAGTTCATCTCCTTGGCCATTCGCAGACCATGGAGGAGAGCCTCATATTCAGCAGCATTGTTAGTGCAAGGGAACATTAAACGGAGGACGTAACAGAACTTATCACCTCGTGGGGAAGTTAACACAACCCCAGCCCCTAAGCCCTCCAATTGCCTTGAACCGTCAAAGTGAATAGTCCAATATGTGTGATCCGGCTTTTCCTCAGGTGCTTGCAACTCTGTCCAATTGTTGATGAAATCCACCAAAGCCTGGGACTTTATCGCGGTACGGGGCACATACTTCAATCCATGTGGGCTAAGCTCAATGGCCCACTTTGCAACCCGACCAGTAGCCTCTCTGTTCTGGATTATATCCCCCAACGGAGCTGAACTGACAACAGTGATTGGATGGCCTTGAAAATAGTGTTTTAGCTTCCGATTTGCCATGAAGACTCCATACACCAGTTTCTGCCAATGCGGGTATCTCTGTTTTGATTCAATGAGCACCTCACTGATGTAGTAAACCGGCCGCTGAACCGGATATTCTTTGCCTGACTCCTTGCGTTCTACCACAATGGCAACGCTTACTGCACGGGCATTAGCAGCCACGTATAACAACAGCGGCTCATTGTCAACTGGGGCAGCAAGGACCGGTGGCTTCGCTAATTGCTTCTTCAGGTCCTCAAACGCAACATCAGCAGCATCACTCCAGACAAAGCGATATGTCTTCTTCATCATCTGATAAAGCGGTATAGCCTTCTCCCCCAAACGGCTGATAAACTGGCTGAGTGCCGCAATACGGCCCGCCACGCGTTGGACATCGTTGATGCACGCCGGTTTAGCCAAGGATGTAATCGCCGTCTTCTCCTGGTCCTTGACTGCCATCTTGATCTGATGATAACCTGAATATGCATCCAAAAAACTTAGTCGCTCACATCCTGCCGTAGCATCAATGATCTGATCAATACGGGGGAGAGCAAAGGGATCAGTTGGGCAAGCTTTGTTCAGATTTGTGTAATCAACACATATTCGCCAAGTGCCATTTTTCTTAAGTACTAGCACCGGATTAGCCAACCACTCTGGATGAAACACCTCAACTATAAAGCCTGCTGCCAAGAGCCTAGCCACTTCTTCTCCAATAGCCTTGCGCCTTTCTTCATTGAAGCAGCGTAGAAATTGCTTGACCGGTTTAAACTTAGGATCAATATTGAGATTGTGCTCAGCGAGTTCCCTCGGTACACCTGGCATATCAGAAGGCTTCCATGCAAAGATGTCCCGATTCTCACGGATGAACTCGATGAGCGTGCTTTCCTATTTCGGATCTAGGTTAGCACTGATAGTGAACTGCTTGGATGAATCGCCAGGAACAAAGTCAACCTGTTTGGTCTCTTCAGCTGATTTGAATTTCATATCCGGATCATGCTGTGTGGTTGGTTTCTTCAGCAGAGACATATCTGCCGGATCAACATTGTCTTTATAAAACTTTAACTCCTCAGTTGCACAAACCACTTCAGGATAAGCTGCGTCACCTTCCTCACATTCCAAAGCAATCTTGCGACTCCCATGGACCGTAATGGTTCTCTTGTGTCCTGGCATCTTAAGATGTAGATAAACATAACACGGCCTTGCCATGAACTTGGCGTAAACCAGCCTCCCGAACAAAGCGTGATATGGGCTCTTGATCTTTACCACTTCAAAGGTCACAGTCTCTGACCTGGAGTCATGTTCGTCTCCAAAGGTAACCTCTAGATCAATCTTGCCAACTAGATACGCCGATTTACCGGGCACCACCTCATGAAACACTGTATTGGACTGTCGGAGCTTCTTATCTGTCAGCCCCATACGCCGGAAAGTCTCATAATACAAGAATGTTGATGTTGCTCCCTCCGTCCATAAGCATCTTGGTAAACTTGTAACCACCTACCTGCGGTGCCACAATGATGCGGAGCATCCTATGGACATCACCATGTCAAGAGTCTACTTGGCAAGTGACACGTGTGACCTCTACTTCTCATACAAAAAGGTGAATCATCTCCTTTACACGTGTCCACTTGACCCCTTCGAGGATGGTATACTACTTGACACTCCACTCGTGTGCATGCATAGGTATTGTCGGAGGTTCACGGATGACGAGCAGGAGTGCAAGCGCCAAGGATCACCTACACCATCCGCGAGGGAAGCGTGGAAGAGAAGACGGAAGAAATGGAGCTGCTGCAAGCTACAGGCTCCGGACGACCGGCGTTTACCGGACGTCCGACATGTCCCAGGCGACCAGATGACCGACAGCCACCGGACGTCCGTGACATCCTTCACAGAACCAAAATAGCGGAAGTCCGAGAGCTACCGGACGTCCGGTCCCTCCCGAGCCACCGGGCGTCCGGTGCCCAGCGGACGTCCGCTCTCTGCCTGTGCGCAGCCGCGGACCTTTTGACCATGTACCCCTTTCGCCCCTCACTTACCCCTTCGTGGCCCTAGACTATATATACTCCTCCACCTCCACCATTTTAGGGTTAGCATTAGTTTAGCTCATATGTGAGATAGAGCTTTGCTCATCCATCCCGGATCTACTCCACGAGAGAGACCGCGGCCCCTCTACGGAGAAGATCCACCTTGGATTCAAGACCCCTAACGGGAAGATCCTTCGCGGATTCAAGACCTCCTCTTGGAGATGAACTCTACCTTGTATCTTTCCCTTTGTTGTTCATGTACTCGTGATCTTATGTGTTTGATTGTCCAGTGGATGTGTGATTGGACTTGTTCTTGAGTGTTTCCCTCGTGATTCCCCTTTGTGTTTTTCGTGTTCATCGTGGGATCCCCTCCATTTCGTGAAAGATCGGCCATCTAGGGTTCCACCCTACATCATTATGGTATCATGAGCCACGGTTTCTCACGAATTTGGAGCCTCCCCGCCATTTTCTAGCCTTGTTTTGTTGTGTTCTTCCCCAAATTCGAAAATTCCCCACCAAAAATAGCCTCAAATTTTTTTGTGATCTGTTGGTTTGATGATGTTTTGTTGATTTTGATCCATGGATTTGCTTGGTTTCAAGTGGATCTAGCATTTCCCCAAGTTTCCCCATCTTTCATCCACGTAATCTCATCAATTTCTAGCCCAAAATCTTCATTTTCCGCCCAAAATCGCGTCCCGGATCTCAAATCTCGCGTTGACCCCGATCCACCGGACGACCGGCGTTTTACCGGACGTCCGGACCCTCTTGAAACACCGGACGTCCGGAACTCACCGGACGACCGGAACCACATATACAGCAAAAAATACCGGATTTCCGGTCTTTTCCGGACGTCCGGTACACCCAGTTTTTGAATTCGGCTGATTTTTGTTTTGTCCATAACTAATTCATACGAACTCCGATTTGGACGTTCTTTAGCTCGTTTCGAAGCTCTTGACATTCCACATACCAGAAAAATACAACCATATTCATTTGACTCCATCATATTTTGTGGATTTTGGCATCTTTGCCTAGGGCCTCCACCACATCATCCGCTATACCACCACCGACTTCCGCAACCTAACCATTTTGTCTCCCATAGCATTTGTGGTTGCTTGAGTAGTGATTTGAGTCTCCTAAGGTGTTTAGGATACTTAGGGACCATTGCTTCTTCATCAACCACCACCACCACTTCCGCATAGCATAGCCCACTATTCATAGCCAACCCAACTTAACCAAATTTTGTTCGAGCTTGTTTGAGTTGTGGCTTGTGTCTCCTAAGGTGTTTCGGCTACTTAGGGACCGTGACTTCAACTCCGACATCGTGTATAGCCCATCTTTCCACTTCCGCAACCACCACGGCATTGCCGCTACCACCATTTGACATTTGTCCTTGAGATTTTGAGTTGTGGTTTTTCCGTTTCCTAAGGTGTTTCGGCTAATTAGGAACGGGTCTACATCAAGAGCACCGCATCTCATCATCATCATCATCGGATGGTAACTTCGACGACATCATTGTATATTCGCCTTGCAATTGCATTGTTAACCCCTAGCCCATTTTGCGTCACTTGCCTATCGAGACTAGCCTTTGAGTATTGCCGGCAACGTTACTTGTGCACATTAGTGATCATCGATCCGCCCTTCCATTGCATATATACCATATCATATTGGTATCATCATATCATCTTTTGTGTCACAAGATTGTTCCCGCATATACACAATTGCTATCTTAGTTTGTGCATCGTGGCCATACAAAAAAAAGAGATAGAATAAGCTTTTAAGCACAAAGAAAAAGATACGCAAAGAGCTTTTAAGAAAGAACCATAGCATCATACTACATTAAGATTGTCATACTCGATCATTTTGGATCATACCACCGGAATACCATACATATAGCATACTTGGGATAGAAGTCGTTGCATTTTGCTTAGTAGGTTGTGCACAAGTTCGTATCCGCCTATTGTGCAATCGTGCTAGCGTCTCTCTAGTGTTGTGCAACACGAGCATTTTCGTGGATTCCACATTTTGGCTCATTCCTTGGTTACACGCCCCATCTATCTATCCGTGTGTGTGTTTCCGTGTGGGCACCCATATTGCTATTGGTCTACTTGTTTCACTTGCGAATTTGTGAATCTTTTTCAACTTTATTGACTCTTGCTAACATTTTGCATCAAATTTTTGTGCCACTTATCCTAACCAAGCCACTCGAAAAGCTTTACTTGATAGGTGTGAGTGAACAAGTCCGGTACCAATTCCACTATTCTTTCAATTCACATTGAGTGAAACGGGATACATCCTCAACGTTGGGAAAAGGTAACTTGGTATTGTTTATCTCAACTCCTACTCACCTTTGCTCGAGTCTTGTGATGGATAGGCAAAGCATTTCATCTTCGGTCTACAACAACAACGACGAGTTCGATGCCATGACGAACAACTTGTGTGCCAACATGGATGCTCAAATGAAGGAGCTCAAATCCCTCCTCAGAAACCGCAAGAGGTCTCCCTCATCTTCGAGAAGACGCTCAAGTACACATCCTTCCGAGCTACCATCTCCGGCAAGATCTCATCGGCATCGACACCATCAACGACAAGAACGTGAAGGTCAAGAGCTCAACACCAACAACCGCTCAACAACTTCACCGTACACCTTGGCATCTTCGCCAAGCGACTTCAAGGCATCTTCGCCTTTGGAATGCCGCATCTTCGCCCACAAGCACCTCAAGCTTATGATCAAGAGAAGCTCCCCAAGCTCAAGTCCGCGACTTCCACGAGCTACTACAACCTCGACAACGACTACAAGATTCCTTTCTATGGGACTCAAGACCCCGAGGAGTATCTCGAGTGGGAGCGCAAGATGGACGACTACCTCACGCTACATCAAGTTCCCTACGAAGATCAAGTGAAGTGCGCCACAAGAAACTTCCACGACAACGCGTCAACATGGTGGCTTCACACACCTTCGACGAGCTTCAACGTGAATTGGCCCAAGACGAAGAGAGCTTTGCGGCGAGAGTTCGTGCCTCCCACCTACATGGAACATCTTCTACGCCAATTGGAGAACACCATACAAGGATCCAAGTCCATCGACGAGTACTTCAAGGACATGAAGATTGCCTTCGAACGAGCCGGCGTGGATGACCCCATTTCGATGAAGCTCCACTTCATGATGGGATTGCACAACGACATCTACAAGACTATATTCTTCGAGAACTACAAGTCCCTCAACGACAACAACATTGGTGCTCTCAAGGCGGAACAAGAACTTATGAAGGCCAAGGCTTCTCCACCGCAAGCAAACTTCTCGAAGACCAAGCTCCAAGACGGTGAGCATGAGGGTAGTACCACCACGATGTCCAAGCCCAACGAGCTCCAAGATGATGCTCCCAAGTTTGACTCCACCGCCAGCCCTCTTTGTGGCATTGATGATGCCGAGTCTACGTCGACTCTTTTTCAAGATGGTGCAGCGACGACTACGACTACGGAGCCATTCGAGGACCAAGCTTTGGAGGCGAACGACATGGTGACGAGCAAGGATGATGCTTCCATCTTTGGAGGCGAGAGTGATGATGTGCCATCTTCGGCCTTCATCCACGACGACGGTGACGAGATGGTTGAGCATGGGATTTTCCCTTCGACCACGGCGGCGTATGATGACTTGAGTGACTTGTGCCACCATATTGAGAGGGAGAACGAGTTCACCACTAGCCCCATATATGATGAGCTGCCCCGATTCCCATGTGAGGAGAGCCACAACCCCCACCACTTGAGTGAGATGAGTGACTCCACCATATGTGATTTGAGTGCACCTACCTTGAGGGAGTGAGTGAGCCACCACATAGAGAGAGTGAGATAGTTGATAGGTCATGTGAGGCCACTTTCAACACTAACGACTTGACCTCTACCTCTATTGTGTCTTCTCATTTGGTGCTAGGTCCCACATATGATGACGCGCCGATCCTCGATGACTTCGTCCTACCATTGGACAAGACGATGGCCATGGTGGAATATGATGCACCCCCCACATGGTTCCATCAAGATGAAGATGATGACCACCTTTTGGTCTTTCCCACCTCACCTACACCACATGAGTGGAATGAGAAAGGTAACAAAGGTGAAGGTGATGCTCTCGTCCCACTAGTGGACTATGTTAACTTTGATTGCTTGCATGATGTTGATCCACCTATTGCCATGCTTCGTGCTAGTATGATTTCCCCATGCCATTATTTACCCATTTATGATGAGTTTGATGATTGTCATGTGGAGTCTATTAGTTGTGATGCCATGTTGCATAGGATTTCTTGTGATAATTCTCTCGGTCACATCATGTTTGACAATCCACTTGACTTGTCATATGCTATGCATGAGATCAACAATATGTCATATTTGCAATCTCATCGTAGTAACTATGCATATGCCATTAAGATAAATCCAATTTGCACTTATGGCATAGATGACAAGCCCATGGTTATTGGCATTTGTTTTTCTTGTGATGATATTGATATGCTTCCTTTGCATCATATCCATCATATGCCATGCCATGATTACCTAGCTTCGGATATGCATTGTTTTGGATGTTGTTCCACTTCTCCATATTATGCTTCCACTTTTGCTCATGAGGAGACCCCCATAGTTTCCTCATATATTTTAGGAGATTTTGATCCATCCCATCCATTGCATGATCCCCATACTTGTGTGCACAATATGCTCCCCATGAATGCAAATGCTATTGTTGTGCCACATACTTGCTCTAATTTATGTCCCCATCGTGCTATACATGACAACTATTCTTTCATGATGGATGACATATTTCTCTATCATGCCTCAAATTTCTTTGAGCATTACTTATCTTGTGCTAACTCTAACGTGCACATACACATCATGATGGCTGATGTGTACATTTACCACGTGCACAATTTCTTTGGTTTGTGTGTCTTTTGTGTAGGTCCCCATACTTACTCGTCAACCTCGCAAGAGCACGAGTTGACGAAAAGAGCTCTAGAGAGCAATGATGACTTGGGATTCCGTGGATTATCTTTCCCACCGCTCCCTTCGCGCAAAGACTTTGCGCATTCCTTCTACATGGCACTCACATGGTTATGGGTTATTGTCCATTATATCTCTTATGCCCCTTTTGCCATGTTCACATTGCATGATATGCCAATCCCTTTGCCTTTGCCATGCATTTGTGACCCATGCTTTGCATTACACATGATGATTGATTCTCATACTTGTATGTGTATTTGCAAGCTTGGTGGAGATATCACTTGTTATTGCCATGCTTTGCACATGATTGATATTGCTTGTTGTCATATGTCTCCACATGTTGCATCTTTCATGCTACAATGTATTGAGCGCAACCATGATTTTAGTCTTGCCAATGAGATTGCCCCCATAGCATTCTCGCATTTATTTGGAGATTATGACATCATTCTTGTGAAGCATGCTTGTTTTACCTCCTTGCACCATATGCCTAGTGCCATGAATATTGCTATTGTTGCATCATATTATTCATGCACTTTTGCTCCTAATGGTTATGTGCAAGAGAAGAGAACCATCATGATGGATGATGTGTTTATCTACCATGCGCATACGTTCTTTCTTTTGTTGTGTGCATGTGTAGGATACTTGGACTATGTGTCGACTTCCACTTCACGTGAGTTGACCATTCGAGCTCTTAAGAGCGAACCACTTTCTACCACGACGCTTCTACATCGCACTTGCTTGTGCTTCGGCATTGTGAAGAATGCACAAGGACATGCTTTCAAGGTGATATCCTTCTCTTTCGAGAACCCAAAAACCATGAGCATGAATATTGTGGATCATACTACATGTGTTGCTTGCACCATGAGACTTATTTGTCATCTTGGACCCTTTGATCGCGCACATGTTAGTGATATTGCTTTCTTTCACGATAGCCACATTGCCATGCCTCATGTTATATCTGCCTTGTGTGTTGCATCCGACTTGTGGATTACTTGCTCCTATCATGTGCTTGGTTGCAACAATATCATTTCTTCACATATGCCATGTCCCATTGCTTGTCACATGATTGACTTGTTTGCCTCACACATGATGAACAATTGCTATTTCTATTGTGTTGAGTGCCACTCGATTTTCACTACACCCGATGCGCATTATGCTTGGATTGTCTTGCACTTGACCCTTGTGTTTAGACACTTCATTTTCTTTGGTGTTGTGAATGATTCTTATGCCTACCATAGACCTTTTATTGAGCGCTTTATGCATGCTTGCTATGACCATGAGGTAGATGCTTATTCTCTTGTCACACATATGTGCATCTCTACCTCACATTTACATGCTTGTTTCCATGATGACCTTGATTGTGCTCAATTGATGTGCTTAAATGCCATGCCACAACCCTTTGTCACGCCCTATGCTATGCTTGATGACAACACTTGTTTGGTAAATCACCTCTTGAATGTTTGGTTTTGCACTAACGCTAACCACATTTGTTTTTCCAAGTGTTTGTTGTCTTTGCTCCTTTTGAAGGAATCACTAGATGGTGCGACATTGGAGAGCGCCCATGTTGAGCTTCAAGATGATGAGTACTTGGTGATCGTCCACTTCTACACGGCGACGCCATCTCTTTCCCATGGTGATTTGGTTTTCGATCCGAGGTCGGATCTTTCCCAAGGGGGAGGGGATGATGTGGAGCATCCTATGGACATCACCATGTCAAGAGTCTACTTGGCAAGTGACACGTGTGACCTCTACTTCTCATACAAAAAGGTGAATCATCTCCTTTACACGTGTCCACTTGACCCCTTCGAGGATGGTATACTACTTGACACTCCATTCGTGTGCATGCATAGGTATTGTCGGAGGTTCACGGATGACGAGGAGGAGTGCAAGCGCCAAGGATCACCTACACCATCGGCGAGGGAAGCGTGGAAGAGAAGACGGAAGAAACAGAGCTGCTGCAAGCTACAGGCTCCGGACGACCGGCGTTTACCGGACGTCCGACGTGTCCCAGGCGACCGGACGACCGACAGCCACCGGATGTCCGTGACATCCTTCACAGAACCAAAATAGCGGAAGTCTGAGAGCTACCAGACGTCCGGTCCCTCCCGAGCCACCGGACGTCCGGTGCCCAGCGGACGTCCGCTCCCTGCCTGTGCGCAGCCGCGGGCCTTTTGACCATGTACCCCTTTCGCCCCTCACTTACCCCTTCGTGGTCCTAGACTATATATACTCCTCCACCTCCACCATTTTAGGGTTAGCATTAGTTTAGCTCATATGTGAGATAGAGCTTTGCTCATCCATCCCGGATCTACTCCACGAGAGAGACCGCGGCCCCTCTACGGAGAAGATCCACCTTGGATTCAAGACCCCTAACGGGAAGATCCTTCGCGGATTCAAGACCTCCTCTTGGAGATGAACTCTACCTTGTATCTTTCCCTTTGTTGTTCATGTACTCGTGATCTTGTGTGTTTGATTGTCTAGTGGATGTGTGATTGGACTTGTTCTTGAGTGTTTCCCTCGTGATTCCCCTTTGTGTTCTTCGTGTTCATCGTGGGATCCCCTCCATTTCGTGAAAGATCGGCCATCTAGGGTTCCACCCTACATCACACAACTAGAGCCAGTTGACCCGGATTATCAACTCGGGGCGGATGATCCTCTCTGCTCCACACAATGGGCTGCTCCGACCAACGCAGGAAACGTGGCACTGCCGGTTCAACAGAATGTACTGCCCTCCTTAGAACTTTCTGATCACGCTTGCATAAGCTCGTGATGAAGACATGATACTGCCCACTGCTCAGCTCCTTCGGATTATTCTAATATCCGGATTGCTGCTGCTGTTGACGCTGTTGATTTCCCTAATTGTTATATCCGCCCTGACCATGTTGCTGGTTATGCTGATTGTGCCCATTGTGGTTGCCATTATTACCTTGGTACCCTGAACCGGATCCACCACCTTGATAACCTGGACCCTGAAATCCAGGGCCTGATCCGCCGGATGGCCCGTGATCGTACCGAGTCCGGTTCATGAATTCCTGCATAATAAAACAATCTTTCCAGAGATGTGTAGCTGGCTTTTCCGGTGTACCGTGCTTCGAGCAAGGTACGTTCAACTGGCGTTCCAGATTAATAGGCGGCCTCCCATTATGCGGAGGCGGTCTACCCTTGCAGCGCTGTCCATCCTCCTGAGCATTAGTGTTGGCCACAATGTCCGAATTACCATCCGCTTTACGCTTACCGTTGTATCCTTGATTCGCCGGGTTGGGCTGCGGTGCCTTACCATTCTTGCTTGCCTTCCCTGACTTGTCTCCATCGGCGTCTGGGTGTTTGGTATTATCAGAGTCGCCATACTTCACTAAAGCGCCCATGAGTGTCCCCATGTCATTACAATCACGCTTAAGCCGTCCCAACTTTAGTCGGAGGGGTTCAAACCGACAGTTGCCCTCCAAGGTTACCACTGCTGTGCTTGGGTTGATGCTATTGGAGGAATGCAAGATCTCTGATACTCGACGCAGCCAACTGCTTGTAGACTCGTGCTCTCCTTGAATGCAGGCAGCCAAATCGACGACAGACATTGGCTACTTGCACGTGTCTTTGAAGTTATTGATAAACCGGCGCCGTAATTCGGCCCATGATCCGATGTAATTAGGCGGTAAACCCTTGAGCCATATTCGAGCCGTGCCTTCGAGCATCATTGTGAAATACTTAGCGCACGCTGCCTCATCCACATCCAGCATCTCCATTGCCATCTCATAACTCTTAATCCATGCCTCCGGAGCCAGATCCGCCGTGTAATTAGGCACTTTGCGCAGTCCTTTGAAATCCTTGGGTAGTTTCACGTTTCGTAAAGCGGGGATAAGACAAGGCACACCCAGGGAACTGGACATGACCCCCGGTTCAATTGTGGTGGTGGGACGAACCGGCGTCGCCTGACGGGCTTCGTACTGTGCTGTTACCTCGGCCTCCCGGCGCTGCCTGGCCTGATCCACCATGTCCTGAGCGCTCGCCTCTCCTCCAGCCGGATTATCCTTCCTCGGCAGATTACGTCTTCGTGCACTAATTGATATTGCCGGTTCATCCAAACGTCTAGTATAACTCCGGCTTGGGCGGGGAGTCGAATGAATCCTCTCCCGGCTGTGAGAATAAGCTTGCTGTTGAGTTAACACCGTGTCCAACAACTCCCTGGCTCGCCGTGCCTCCACTGCTATGGGGGACGTTCCTTCAATGGGAAGGGCGGCCAGTCGTGAAGCGGCGGCGACTATGTTATCCAGCGGATTGGAATAATGACCAGGAGGGGTGGGCACATGTTGTGATGGTACAACCTGGCGGGTTGGCTCTGCGGCCGGCGGCTGAACCGATGCTCCCGTGCCCGGCGCTCCTCCCCGGTTCACCTCCGGCTGGTTACTGGTTCCTGCTCCTCGCGTGCTAAAGAGATTCCTTGCCTCATAAACCGGTGGCAAGCGAGATTGTTGCCTTCTCATCATTACCTCGTGTGAAGCGGTCTGATCCAACATGAGTCGATAGGCCTGAGCATCAAGCTCCGCCTGCCTTGTAGCCATCCTAGCTTTCTCAGCAGCCAGGTCCAACTTGGCTTGTTCAATCCGGCCTTTCACCTGAGCGACCTCCGCATCATGCTGCTCCTTGTTGGCCTGGGCTACCTCTATTGTCAATAACGCTGTCAAAGTATCGACCAAGACAGATAAAGTGTCAGACGACGACGGGGGAGGATCTCCGGCTCTAGCTCCCATCACGTCTGATGTCACAGCCGCTGTTGTTGAGGACTGCTGCATAGGTTGTGAACCGGCCATAAAGTCAGCAACCCGGTTTGGCGGATCGAGGGGGTCCGGAATACTGTCCCCATCAGAACAGCCCTCAGATCGACCATCCTGCAGCAGATATAAAGATTATGTTTCTCCGGAAGAACATTCATCGCCGGAATAGATAACAATCTCGCCGCCAGAGTCCGATCCGTCCTTGGCTTGTACTCCATGCACTACTCCAACGAAGACGTGCTTCACGGCGGGCCGAATCCGGGCAGGTCTCGCACGCTGAGCCGGCTCGACGATGTTGGGGAAGATGTCCGGCTCAGGGCCCGGTTCGCCGATCTTGCCGATGAAGACGTGGATGCCGCCGAAGGGGACCCGGTACCCGTATTCGATTGAATCGGTCTCAGGACCCCAGCCTGCGTCATCGATGTAGAGCTTGCCACGACGACTCTTAGCCATCCGGCCCATTGTGTAGCCCTTGAGTCCTTCAAAGCTGCCCTTCAAGAACTCAAAACTATCATGCGATAGCCCCACGGTGGGTGCCAACTGTCGTGGTTTTGTCACGGCAAATGTCCTAGCAAAAGGACTTAGTTGTGAGGCCATTGCTACGGGTTAGCTTAAAGGGGTTAAAGCAGACAAGGACACATGGATTTTATACTGGTTCGTCCCCTTCAATGAAGGTAAAAGCCTACGTCTAGTTTGGTGTGTATTGCTAGGGTTTCGATGACTAGGGAGCGAATCCGCTTTGCCTGTGTCTCGAGCTGTCGTTGTCTGTGTCTCAAGCTGTCGCCGGATCGTCCCTTTATATAAGAGGTGACGCCTGGTCCGGTTTACAGAGTCCCAAGGCCGGCTCATAAACGTGTCCGCCTCGGTCTCTGTTCTCTCTATTTTACATCCCAAGTTACATAATATGACGGTTTACAAATCATGGGCCCTAACACTTGGGCTCTAAACCTCTTGGGCTGAAATCTTCTACTTCATGCTCCGCTGGTCCTTGGTAAAATAATCTTGATTACATAAACCGGCCCCTCCTGGGCGGTTTATACCTGGTAGTAATATCCCTGACAGCCATCATATTGCCCATTGGAGGTATGGACTCGTCGAAGATTGGCGCGTCGTCATGTAGGAGATCTAGCACCAAAGAAGAAAACACAATAGGAGTAGAGGGTAAGTCGTTAGAAATCATAGTGGCCTCACGCGCTCTCCCAACTTCCTCACTCAGTAAGTGTTGTGGCTCACTCCCTCCCTCTAGGATGCTCCCACTCATATGGTCGGTGGAGTCACTCAAGTCACTCATGTGATGGTGGTTGTCCTCACATAGGATGTGTGGCATGCTCTCATGTATTGGGCTAGTGGTGGTCACACTCATACTCTCATAGGAAATGCACTCAATGTCACATATGGTGGAGTCACTCATGTGGCGGTGGCTCTCCTCACATGTCAATTGGGTCATCTCATCATATATGGGTGTCAGAGAGGTGTAGGTGCAAATTTCTCCAAACTCAACTCCAATCGCCTCCTCATCCATAACGCCTCCAAAGATGAATGCCGTAGGAAGTGGCAAATCATCCCTCTCCTTTGAGACCGAAGAGAAGGTCTCATGTGCGCTCTCATAGCTTGACTCGGAGTAGGAGTCATATAGGGGCGTCGTCTTCATGTTGTTGAAGAGGTTCGTGCTCGTAGCCTTGGTCGATGGGGATGGCCCATGCTCGACCGTCATGCTTGAGGGGCTTCCTAAGATGGAAGTGTCACCCTCGCTCGTAGGTGGTCGCCTTGTTGTAGAATATGTCGATGTAGGCGAACTCACGGGGCCGAAGATGTCGTACGTCCAAAGGCGAAGATGCCTTGAGAACACTTGGCGAAGATGCCGAAGTGGAGGTGGTAGCCGTAGCTTCTTCTTGGTTATGCTTGTCTCGCGGTCTTCTCTCGTGCTCATGAAGCTTGGCCTTGGCGTTAAGTAGAGCTCGTTTGGACTTGTCGTTTTGCGCATGTCGAGCATCTTCATGATGATGGTGATGGTCCCCATGGCCGTGTGTACGTGGATGACTTGTACTTGCATCGTGTTTGTGCTCCGAAGACTTGTGACTCGAACGTCGCCGCCGAGAAGATGACGAAGCGGAAGAAGACTTGTAGTTGGCCACCATGTGTCGGAAGTCGATGGTGATGTTGTCGAGGCACTCTTGCATAGCTTGTTGTAGTCCGATTGTTTGTGTGTGGATGTAGTTGTTTGCGCCGTCGATGTCAAAGACCGGAGATGAAATGCTTTGCCTATCCATCACAAGACTCGAGCAAATGTGAGTGGAAGAAAGGAAAGAACTAGACCAATGTACCTTATCCAATGTTGAAGATGGATCAATGATCACTCAATAATGTATTATAGAAATAGCACAATTGGTACCGGATCTTGGCAATTCTCACACCTAGACAAGTAAAGCTTTTGGTGGAGCTCGGTGAGGATAATGGCACAAAATTTGATGCAAATGTTAGTCCAAGATGTCGAAAATGTTGAGGAAGATTCACAAAATTGCAATGTAAAGCAAATAGATCAAAGCTATGGTGACACAAGAAACACACACACGGATAGATAGATGGGATCCACGCAACCAAGAAATGAGCACAAAATGTGTTGCCACGGAAAAAGCTCTTGTTGCACGGATTCTAGAGAGACACTAGCTCAATTGCTCAAATGGACAAGATACGCATGTGCACCAACCTATGAGAGTAAATGTGCCGTCTTCAATCCCAAGTATGCAATGTATGTATGCTCCAAGTGTATGTACTATGCAAAATGGCTCAATGCTATTTCTATTGCTTATAAGCTCTTTTGTATCTCCTCTTTTGCTTAAAAGCTTTTGCTCCTTTTTTATATGGTTGATGCTCGAGCCAAGTAAGATATGAGACAAGTATGTAAGATATGCACGGGAGATACTAATGGCACAATGATGATAGCAAGATGATTGCACGCTAAAACTAGCTATGCGGCGTAAGCATATCACTAAGGTGCACAAATAACGTGGCCCGGCAATTCTCAACTCGCTAGTCTCGATAGGTAAGGTACGCAATAGGATCGGGGCGATCAAGGCGAAGGTAAGGAATATGTACAATGGTGTTGTCGAGGTTACCATCCTTGGCGACGATGAGTGGCGGTGGTGTCGAATCCGAACCGTACCTAAGTAGCCGAAACACCTTAGGAAACGGAAAAACCGCAAACTCAAAATCTCAAACGGAAAATGTCAAATGGTGGTAGTGGACATGCGGTGGTGGTGTCGGAGATGGCAATGCGGAAGTGGTGGTGGTGGTTGATGAAGAAGCACTCGTCCCTAAGTAGCTGAAACACCTTAGGAGACTCAAGTCACCACTCAAACAACCTCTAGGGCTATATGGATGCAAATGGTGTTAGGTTACGGAAAGCTATGGTGGTATGGTGTATGATATTGTGGATGGCCTAAACAAAAATGTCAAAATGGCCAAAAGTTGATGGAGTCAAATGGTGTTGAAACCTATCTAGGATGATGGGGGATGTCAATAGCTCAACGAGCTAAAGTACGCGAAAATCGGACTCCCGATGTGAAAGTTACGGCCAAAATCGTGGGTGGCTGTCGGCTGGACTTGGGGGGGGGG
>LR738711.1:411791432-411808943 GCA_902687465.1 Secale cereale
CACGGTACACGTACCGAGCGCACGGGGTCACCTGGGACTACGCGGGGGCCCGTGGGCACGAGGTGGGGAGCCTGTGGGCACGGGGTAGGCAGAATTTTTTGCGATTTCGGTCAGATTTGAAGGATTTTATGGTGGGGATTGTGTGGGGGGATGGGGGAAAGCTAGATCCACTTGCCAAACATCAAAATCGTGGATCAAACACAACAAATCTCACAAGAACCAACAAATTGCAAGAAAAAAATTTGGGGCTATTTTCTGGGGATTTTCGAAATTGGGCAAGAACGCAACAAAATTAGGCTAGAAAACAAGGAGGGGGGCTCCAATTTCGTGAGAAACCATGGCTCTTGATACCATAATGTTGTAGGGTGGAACCCTATGGGAAGATCTTTCACGAATTGGAGGGGGAATCCCTCAAGAACAAGAAGAAAACAAGGAGAAGAAGAAGAAGAAACACTCAAATTGACTAGATCCAATCACACATATGCTATATCCACATACATATAAGGTCACAAAGATCTAATGACAACAAAAGAAAGATACACGGTAACTAGTTCATCCCAACCCTATGAGGAAAGAGGTCTTGAATCCTTGGAGGATCTTCCCTAGATGGGGTCTTGAATCCACCAGGGATCTTCTCCAATGGAGGTCTTGATCTCCATGGGAGAGGTCTCTCTCTCTCTCTCTCAAGAGGAGAAAGAACAAAGAGCTAAGACCTAGTGTAATTCTAATCTTAGCTAACCCTAACAAATGACCTAGGCATGAAATATATAGGTAGGTGGAGGAAGGGGACGAAGTGGAGGCCCAACAGTAGCTCACAGCCATCCATCCTGTAGGGCCCGTGCGCACGGGGTAAGTTGGGCCCATGCGCACGGGGTTCTTTAGCGCCAGCTTCCTGTGTAGCCCGTGGGAACGGGGTCTCGGGGGCTCGTGCGCACGGGTTCGCCTGGGACTTCTGGTCCAGCTCCTGTTGGACTCCTTCTCCTTCGATATGAACTTGGGGGTACTTCTCCTTGGGCTTGGTGATGCTCCCTAGCTTCTTGGTGATGGTCGCCCTCGTACCTAGTGATGCACAATGTTCGTGGTGAGGTAGCGACCATGTGCAAGGGATATACATGTCAAACTTGAAGAGGAGTGGGTTCACCTTAGGTCCACTTGGGGCATGAGGTGCTATGAAGGTGTACATGGAGATAGCCGTGTGATAGATACTCCGTATCACACAGTCCAGTGATCCACTCATGGATTACTTTGGTACCTCCCTGCCAAACTTATGGCAAGGCACACATCAGGTCTGGTACACAGCATAACATACATGATAGAACCTATGGCTGAGGTACAATTACCTCGTCAAGTTCTACTTTCCTCCCACTCACTTCCCCCGAGAGAAACTCCTTCTCTAGAAAGGACCCATTCTTAGCAACAAAAGTCTTGCCTTCGGATCTATGGTAGAAGGTGTGCCCAACAGTTTCTTTTGGGTATTCTATGAAGACGCACTTCTCCGATTTGGGTTCGAGCTTATCAGGCTGAAGCTTTTTCACATAAGCATCGCAATCCCAAATTTTAAGAAACAACAACTTTTGTTTCTTGCCAAACCATAGTTCACACGGTGTCGTCTCAACATATTTAAATGGTGCCCTATTTAACGTGAATGCAGTTGTCTCTAATGCATAACCCCAAAATGATAAAGGCAAATCGGTAAGAGAGATCATTGAACACACCATATCTAATAGAGTACGGTTACGACGTTCGGACACACCATTACGTTGTGGTGTTCCAGGTGGTGTGAGCTATGAAACTATTCCACATTGTTTCAAATGAAGACCAAACTCGTAACTCAAATATTCGCCTCCGCGATCGGATCGTAGAAACTTTATTTTCTTGTTATGATGATTCTCTACTTCACTCTGAAATTCTTTGAACTTTTCAAATGTTTCAGACTTGTGTTTCATCAAATAGATATACCCATATCTACTCAAATCATCTGTGAAGGTGAGAAAATAACGATACCCGCCGCGTGCTTCAACACACATCAGACCGCATACATCGGTATGTATTATTTCCAATTAATCATTAGCTCGCTCCATTGTTCCGGAGAACGGAGTTTTAGTCATCTTGCCCATGAGGCATGGTTCACAAGTATCAAATGATCCATAATCAAGTGATTCCAAAAGTCCATCAGCATGGAGTTTCTTCATGCGCTTTACACCAATATGACCAAAACGGCAGTGCCACAAGTATGTTGCACTATCATTATCAACTTTGCATCTTTTGGCATCAATATTATGAATATGTGTATTACCATGATCGAGATTCAATAAGAATAGACCATTCCTCAAGGGTGCATGACCATAAAAGATATTAGTCACTGATATGTCTCCAATGTATCTATAATTTTTTATTGTTCCATGATGTCATATTATCATTCTTGGATGTTTTAAAATCATTTTACATTCATTTTATATCATTTTTTGGGACTAACCTATTGACATAGTGCCAAGTGCCAGTTGCTGTTTTCTGCTTGTTTTTTACATTGCAGAAAAACCAAGTCAAACGGAGTCCAAATGCAGCGACACTTTTTGTGGATTTTTTTGGACCAGAAGACACCAGATGGGCCAGAGAAGCACCTAGGGGGTGCCCCGAGGGGCGCACAACCCACCAGGGTGTGCCTGGGCTCCCAGGCGCGCCCAGGTGGGTTGTGCCCACCTCGGTGGCCTCTCGCACCGCCTCTTCGCTCTATAAATACGTCATTCCTCCAGAAACCCTAGGGGAGTCGACGAAATTTTGTTCCAGCTGACGCAAGTTCCAGAACCACGAGATCCAATCTATAGCCCTTTTCGGCACTCCACCGGAGGGGGTCACGATCACGGAGGGGTTCATCATCCTCATTGGTGCCTCTCCGATGATGCATGAGTAGTTTACCTCAGACCTATGGGTCCGTGGGTAGCATCTAGATGGCTTCTTCTCTCTTTGTATCTCAGTACAACGGTCTCTCGGAGATCTATTTGATGTAATGAATTTTTGCGGTGTGTTTGTCGGGATCCGATGAATTGTGAGTTTATGATCATATTTGCCTTGATTTAATATCCAATCTTGATTATTATAGCCTCGTATTTCTTCTTCGATATTTGCGTTTTGTTTGGCCAACTTGATCTATTTATCTTGCAATGTGAAGAGGTGCTTTGTAATGGGTTCGATCTTGCGGTGTCCTTTCCCAATGACAGAAGGGGCAGCATGGCACGCATGTATCGTTGCTATTAAGGATAAAAAGATGGGGTCTATTCCTACATGAATATATCTTGTCTACATCATGTCATCGTTCTTATTTCATTACTCCGTTTTTCCATGAACTTAATACACTAGATGCATGCTGGATAGTGGTCAATGTGTGGAGTAATAGTAGTAGATGCAGGCAGGAGTCAGTCTAATAATCTTGGACGTGATGCCTGTATACATGATCATTGTCTTGGGTATCGTCATAATTATTTCCTTTTTCTATCAATTGCCCAACAGTAATTCATCTACACACCGCACACTATTTTCTCGAGAGAAGCCACTAGTGAAATCTATGACCTCAGGGTCTATTTTCCTATCATATACTTTCAGATCTATATTGCCATTTGCCTTTTGTTTTATTTGACTCTTTTATTTTCAGATCTATATTATCAAAAACCCAAAAATACATTGGTGTGTTTTATTTGCATCTATCAATCTACTACAATTTTATCTTATCGTTACGTCACTTTTTGGCACCGCTACCCGAAAGGGATTGACAACCCCTTTAACGCGTCGGGTTGCAAGTAGTTGTTATTTGTGTGCAGGTACCGTTTACGTAGTGTTGCGTGGTTCTCCTACTGATTCAATAACTTTGGTTTCATCACTGAGGGATATACCATATTGTTGTTGTGCTGAAATCTCCCTTATTCCTTTGGGAAACACCGACACATCTCAAGCGACATCACTCATATAAATAGAACAACCATTATTCTCTGATTTAAATGGATAATCGTCTCGCATCAAACAAGATCCGGATATAAAGTTCATGCTCAATGCAGGCACCAAATAACAATTATTTATGTCTAAAACTAATCCCGAAGGTAGATGTAGAGGTAGCGTGCCGACGGCAATCACATCGACCTTGGAACCATTCCCGGCACGCATCATCACCTCGTCCTTAGCCAATATTCGTTTAATCCGTAGCTCCTGTTTCGAG
Organism: Secale cereale; assembly: GCA_902687465.1. Taxonomy (NCBI): domain Eukaryota; kingdom Viridiplantae; phylum Streptophyta; class Magnoliopsida; order Poales; family Poaceae; genus Secale; species Secale cereale. The sequence goes on from LR738711.1 coordinate 411,795,640, forward strand.
TTACAAATACGAGCAACCAAACCAGTATCAAATACCGAGGCGCTGCTACGAGCACTAGTAAGGAACACATCAATAACATGTATATCAAATATACCTTTGTTCACTTTGCCATCCTTCTTATCCGCCAAATACTTGGGGCAGATCCGCTTCCAGTGACCACTCCCTTTGTAGTAGAAGCACTCAGTTTCAGACTTAGGCTCAACTTTGGGTTTCTTCGTGAGAGCGACAACATGTTTGCCCTTCTTTCTTAAGTTCTCTTTCTTTCCATTGCCCTTTTTTCTTGAAACTAGTGGTCTTGTTAACCATCAACACTTGATGCTCTTTCTTGATTTCTAGCTCCGCCGATTTCAACATCGCGAAGAGCTCGGGAATTGATTTATCCATCCCTTGCATATTATAGTTCATTATGAAGCCTTTGTAGCTTGGTGGCAGTGATTGAAGAACTCTGTCAATAACACTCTCAGGTGGAAGAGTAATTCCCAGCTGAGTCAAGTGGTTATGATTCCCAGATATTTTGAGTATGTGTTCACTGACAGAACTATTCTCCTCCATCTTGCAGCTATAGAACTTGTTGGAGACTTCATATCTCTCAACCCCGGCATTAGCTTGAAATATCAATTTCAGGTCCTGTAACATCTCATATGCTCCATGACGTTCAAAATGTCTTTGAAGTCCCGGTTCTAAGCCGTAAAGCATGGCACACTGAACTATAGAGTAGTCATCACTTCGCGCTTGCCAGATGTTCATAGCATCCAGATTAGCGAGAGCGGGTGGGTCACCTAACGTGCATCAAGGACATAATTCTTCTGTGCAACAATGAGGATAATCCTCAAGTTACAGACCTAGTCTGTGTAGTTGCTACCATCATCTTTCAACTTAGCTTTCTATAGGAACGCATTAAAATTAAAGGGAACGGTCGCAGGGGCCATTGATCTACAACATAGATATGCAAATACTATCAGACTAAGTTCATGGTAAATTTATGTTCAATTAATCAAATTACTAATGAACTCTCATTTAAATTAACATCCCTCAGGTTATCTAAGTGAGACATGATCGAAATCAACTAAACCATGTCCGATCATCACGTGAGATGGAGTAGTCATCAACGGTGAACATCTCTATGTTGATATCATATCTACTATATGACTCATGTTTGACCTTTCGGTCTCCATTGTTCCGAGGCCATGTCTATACATGCTAGGATCGTCAAGTTTAACCCAAGTATTTCGTGTGTGTAAAATTGTCTTACACCCGTTGTATGTGAACGTAGAGTCTATCACACCTGATCGTCACGTGGTGTCTCCAAACGACGAACTGTAGCAACGGTGCATACTCGGGGAGAATACTGTTATCTTGAAATTTAGTGAAGGGATCATCTTATAATGCTACCGCCGTTCTAAGCAAAATAAGATGCATAAAGGATAAACATCACATGCAATCAAAATTTGTGACATCATACGGCCATCATCATCTCGTGCTTTTGATCTCCATCTCCAAAGCATCGTCATGATCTTCATCATCACCGGCTCGACACCTTGATCTCCATCATTGCGTCGTGGTCGTCTGGCCAACTATTGCTTCTACAACTATTGTTAACTCACAGCGATAAAGTAAAGCAATTACATGGCGTTTTTATTTCATACAATAAAGAGACAACCATAAGGCTCCTGTCGGTTGCCGATAATTTACAAAACATGATCATCTCATAAAATAACTTATAACTCATCACGTCTTCACCATATCACATCACAACATGCCCTGCAAAAACAAGTTAGACGTCCTCTACTTTGTTGTTGCAAGTTTTACGTGGCTGCTACGGGCTTCTAGCAAGAACTGTTCTTACCTACGGCACAAAAAACACAACGGTGATTTATCAAGTGTGCTATTTTAACCTTCAACAAGGACTTGCCACACTCAAATTCGATTCAACTAAAGTAGGAGAAACATACACCCGCCATCCACCTTTATGCAAACAAGTTGCATGTGACGGTGGAACCGGTCTCATGTACGTGGACATGTAATGTTGGTCAGGGCCGCTTCATCTTACAATACCATCGAATCAAAATAAGACATTGGTGGTGAGTAGTATGACCATCACCGCCCACAACTCTTTGTGTTCTATTCGTGCATATCATCTACGCATAGACCTGGCTCATGATGCCACTATTGGGGAGCATTGCATGGAAAACAAAGAAAATCTACACACGTGCAAGATCTATCCATGGAGATACATAACTACGAGAGGGGGAGAGCATCTTCATACCATTGAAGATCGCTAAGCGGAAGCGTTTATCAACGCGGTTAATGTAGTCATACACCTTCACGATCCGTCCCGGTCAAGTACCAGACATACGGCACCTCCGCGTTTAGCACACGTTCAGCTCGATGACGTCCTCACCTTCTTAATCCAGCAAGACGAGTGAAGTAGTAGATGAGTTCCGACAGCACGACGGTGTGGTGACGGTTGATGATGAAGAACAATCTTTGTAGGGCTTCGCTAAGCACTACAGAAACTAGACAGAGGATAAACTAGAGGGGGCAGGATTGCCGGCACATGGCTTGGTGAATCTTGATGTGTCTTGGGTTCTAGCCTTGCCCCACTATTTATATGTCCAGCCCTGGGGTCGAAACTTGAAGTAAGAGCCTCCTCAAAGTCGGTTTTGCCCGAAAGGCAACAAGAGTCCTACTCGGACTCCAGGCCCAGACGTCAGGGTTCCCGGCGTCTCGCCCTAGACGCCAGGGTCCCTGGCATCTAGCCCCTGACCTCCGCAGAACTTCCTTTTGCACTTTTCAAAACCCTCATGGGCTTTACCCCTTGGCCCAAATAAAGTGTTCTCATGTCCAAACATTTCGGGAAACATCTGAAACCCCTTCCAATGAGTTCCAGAACCTTTCCGGAGTTCAAACACTATTATCCCATATATTATGTTTACCTCCAGACTATTTCGGAGCTCCTCGTCATGTCCGTGATCTCATCCGGAACTCCGAACAACATTCGGTCACCATCATACATAACTCATATAATACTATATCGTCAACGAGCAGTAAGGGTGCGGACCCTACAGGTTCGAGAACTATGTAGACATGACCGAGACATCTCTTCGGTCAATAACCAATAGCAGAACCTGGATGCCCATATTAGCTCCTACATATTCCATGAAGATCTTTATCGGTCGAACCGTTATGACAACATACACAATTCTCTTTATCCATCGGTATGTTACTAGCCCGAGATTCGATCGTCGATATCTCTATACCTAGTTCAATCTCGTTACCAGCAAGTCTCTTTACTCATTCCATAATACATCATCCCGTGACTAACTCATTAGTCATTTGCTTGCAAGGCTTATTATGATGTGTATTGCCGAGAGGGCCCAGAGATACCTCTCCGATACTCGGAGTGACAAATCCTAATCTCGTTTTATGCCAACCCAACAAAACACCTTCGGAGATACCTGTAGAGCATCTTTATAATCACCTAGTTACGTTGTGATATTTGATAGCACACAAGGTATTCCTCCGGTATCCGGGAGTTACATGATCTCATAGTCAAAGAAATATGTATTTGACATACATGAAAACAGTAACAATAAACTGTACGATCAAATGCTAAGCTAACAGATCGGTCTTGTCCATCACATCGTTCCCACAATGATGTGATCCCGTTATCAAATGACAACTCATGTCCATGGTTAGGAAATTTAACCATCTTTGATTAACGAGCTAGTCTAGTAGAGGCTTACTAGGAACACAATATTTGTTTATGTATTCACACATGTATTCAGGTTTCCGGTCAATACAGTTCTAGCATGAATAATAAACCGCTATCACCAATAAGGAAATATAAAATAATAATAACTTTATTATTGCCTCTAGGGCATATTTCCATCATGGTTGCAGTGACGGACATGACGTCGGGAGATGAATATTTACGTGGAATACATTCCAAGTTTTACGTGGAAGTTCATCTTCCCATGGATGAAGAGGAGGTTTACGAGATTTTAAGGGACCCCATAAAGAAAATTTTGTTTTGGAGTTGCTCTTTATAAGATGAATTAGGAGGGTTGTGGATGTGCTAAACCCATGTGCATATGAACCAATTTTTAAAAGTGCATTTTAAACACGTTTAAAAATGTCAGAAATATTGAAACATAATTTCACACATACATCTTGGCAACATGTGTGCAGGACACAAAGTTTTGTGAAAAAGTCTATTTTTACTTTTGCCTCCAAGACAAATTTTAGCGCTCTTAAATAGGGTCCTGCGACACCTTCTTTTGTAATTTTTTGGCCAAACAACAAGTTATTTTTTCGCGAAAGTTTACGTGCACACATAGAATATAAAGATGTATGTCTGCAAAAAAAATCAGAATTTTTGGGTATTTAGAAATGAGTTTTCTAAAATGTGTTAAATGCTCATGGGTTCATCCATGTACTTTTTGAATTAGCAGGCTATACTTGGACTTGCCATAGACTAGTTCATTGTGATCTTCTAGCCAAGACTCCCTCTAGGGACCTATATAGTTGGACAAGCATTCCGTAGCAAAATCTTATGAGAATTCTGCATTCTTCCCAGAAATCATCGATCCTGTCTGCGCACAATGTTAGAAATAATTTCAAGTCCATCGGCACACATGTTGCTTGGACTCTGGTTCATAAATGGCAGGCAACACAACAAAACTCCTCCACACCAAAAGCATGACCTACAAGATTGCGTGCAAGCTCCCGTGGGCAGTGTTAGAAAAGAAACCAAACCAATTTGGTAGGCTATCTGAAAGCACTCAGTGAGGACCATCGAGTCCACACTTTCTTCAAAGTAGTTGTCTAAATGGCATTATAAATCTACTCCCTCTATTTTTAATATACAAGGCCAGAAACTTAAATTCACCGTATCAAGATAAAAATTAATGTGTGCTTTACAAGTCAATTTGTTTTCTCATTTACCGGGTTAATTAATAGGGTGCATGTACATTAGAGGAAATTGAGTGGCCGTGAAAAAATAACTAGGTGAGATTGTCATTATCATCCACTACATGCATGCTACTAGTAATTAAGCCACGAGTTACTAGTACAACCGTACAAGGAAACATCATTAATATTTGCCTCGATTACTGTTGGTGGCATTGTATAGATTTAAATGTATTTCTCATAGTGACCTTGTATAAAAAATGGAGGGAGTATGAAAAGAACATAGACGCTGCTTCACGGGCGCACGTGATTCAGCATCTGCGAGCGACCGCACACAGGTCATCCATCTCAGGCGATGACTCGACACCTATCAGACGTTTTTTTAGATGGTTACGACGGGTTTTGTCGCTTCGAAAAATTAGGGAAACACGCTCACCCAGCGTTCTCTCCATTCCCCTTCCGCCCCTCACATCTAAGAGCATCTCCAACAGCCGCGCTATACTAGCGCCGCGCCGCAAAAAAGGCAATTATAGCGCGCGCGCAACACGGCGGTCAGCTTCAGCGGGCGCGCAAAAACCGCGCGCGCGCTAAAACGAGTTGGGCGCGCTGGCCATAGCCTCATCCCGCGCGGTTAATTTGGGGCGTCCACTTCCGCGCGCGGCAGACTTGAGCGCGCGCGCGAACTCGCCCTTTCTTCCTCCTTCGCACCCGCACGCGCCGGCGCCCGCTCCCCTGCAACCATGGACGCGCACACCGGCACCCCGCTGACCCCGCTGTACAGCCGCGACCCCCCCGCCGCCGCCGAAAACCCTAGCGCGGCGAGCGTTGGCGCTGGCGCCGCCGCCGCCACCGGAGCTCCGCTGACCGTCGGCCTCGCGCGCAGCCTCTTCTTGCCGCCGTGGATGACCACGCCGACGGGTGGCGTCGCGCCGGCGCCGTCCCGTGCTGCCGCCGCACCGTCAAAACTCCCCAATGCGTCGGAGCCGAAGAAAAAAAACATCCGCGAAGAAGAAGGCGGCGGACGGCTCCGGCAGCTCGAAGGTGATGAAGAAGAAGCTTGCAGGGCGGCGGACGGCTCCGGCGTCTACCGAAGCGCCGGCGAGCTCACTAGTTGAGCCGGTGGCCGAAGCGCACCACGTGTTCGACGAAATGCCCCCAAGGTGAAAAAAAATCAACTTTTATTTTCTTGTTATTTGTTCAATGCATCATCATATAGATTTCTTATATTTGCATTTGTAGTCTCAACGATGATGCATACATGTCAACTATGGGTGTTGGGTCCAACAATTCGCATTGGTCTCAAACCAGTGACATCCATTTGGACGACCATGAGTTTGAGATGGACGAGGAGGGTGAGGGCATTGTCGAGGCGCCGAAAGGAAGAGCGGGCAATTACACCACCAACGATGACAAATTACCATGCAATACTTGGTTGCAAGTGTCGAGGGATCCATCCGTTGGAGGTGATCAAAGTAGAGATGCTTATTGGGGGCGAATGAGAAAACACTTTGATGCTCAGAACAAGAGTGGAATTGACCGCTCCGAGAGACCACTTCGGTCCCGATGGTCGACAATCAACTCGGATTGTCAAAAGTGGGCGGCCGCACAAAAGGCAGTTGACAAGCTTAACCCAAGTGGCACAAATGAGGATGATAGAGTAAGTGGCATCTCATACATGTTCATCATAGTTGTTTTTGGTGTCCGAAGTGCTAACTTGTTTTGTTTTTCTTGTAGTACAACATTGCACAAAACTTGTTCAAAGAAGAGACGAGGACAACCAAGAAGGGGAAGATCAAGAAAGGAAAGATCTTTACCTTGCCTTATTGCTATGAAGTGTTGAAGGATGATGAGAAATGGAAGAAGCGTGAAGATTTGGATGATTTTCATTTGAGCAACAAACGCAAGCGCACAATTGAGTTGAATGATGATGAGGAGGAGGATGATGCATCAAGTGAGGACGGCAAGAGAAGCCCCACACCCAACTCGGTTTCATACTCGAAACCAAAACGACCGGATGGGTGCAAGAAGGACAAAACCGAAAAGAAGAAGAGGAAAGGAGATGATGAGCTCACAAATGCTATGGAAGCTATTGTGAAGGCAAGAAAAGAAGCGAACGAGGTGAGGAAAATGGCAAGGAACCAAGATGCCGCGGCCGAGGAGAGGAGGTTGGCGGCCGAGGAGAGGAGGGTGGCCGCCGAGGAGAGGAAAGTGGCATTGGAGGAGAGGAAGGTGGGCATGGAGGAGCGAGCTAAGTTGTTGGAATGGGAAAAACACTTGTTCTTCTTGGACACATCTTTGTTCAATGATGCGCAAATGGAATATGTCAACCTTCCCCATGAAGAAGTCTTGATTCAAAAAAGAGCCATGATCCGCACAATGGGTGGCGGTGGCCTCGGCGGCATGGGTGGCGGTGGCCTCGACGGCATGGGAGGCATGGGCCTCGGCACCATGGGAGGCTTGGGTGGCTTCGGAGCCATGGGAGGCATGGGTGCACCTCCGGCCGCCATGGGAGGCATGGGTGGCTTTCGAGCACCCTCCAACGATATGGGAGGCATGTGTGGCTTTGGAGCATCCTCCAACGCTATGGGAGGCATGGGTGGCATGAGTTTTGCTTCTCTCATGGTAGGCATGGGTGCACCTCCGGCCGCCATGGGAGGCATGGGTGCACCTCCGGCCATGAGGAGTGGAATGTCTTTCGATGTGCCTCACACACATACCCATGAAAATGCCGTTGAAGAACTTGCCAAGACCGTCGGAGCTACACGTGATGCGGTGCGTGATGAAGTTAGGGAGGAAGATTCATCTGCGGAAGAAGAGGAAGAATCGTCGGCGGAAGAAGAGAAAGAAGAGGAAGAAGACGAGGAAGATGATTGATGTGTTTATATGTCTTGAACTTTGTTGGATGAACTTGTATTTTGAACTTGATTTGCATTTTGAACTTGGTTGGATGAACTTGTGAGCATGACTTTTATTCATCAACTTGTTTGTGTTAAATTTCACATGTTCATTGCATTTTAATTGAATGTTTCAAACTATTTTGTGTCCAAATGCCATATTTGGCGCTGCCGGAGCGGCGCGCGCTGCATTTTTGCGCGCTGCTGGAGCGGAGCGCGCGCTGCATTTTAAATCTGCTGCTGGAACCAGCGCTGCGCGGCGCGGCAAACCAGACGACCAACGCGTGGCAAATGCATTTTTTGGGCGCGGCGCGTAGGCTGTTGGAAATGCTCTAACACGAACGGAAGAGAGAAATCCTAGGTCGTCGGCATCCCGCAGCCGACGCGAGCCCGACCACGACGACGATCCAAAGGGCGGAGCGCGTGCAGGCGACGAGCTCGACGAAACCCACTACCACACGGAGACGAAGCACCACCAGAGCGAATCGGCAAGGCACTCCAGCAAGCAGAGAAGGGGGAGGCGTCGTTCACCCAAAGGACGACGAAGGGGCGGCGAGCTGCTACATCTCATTGGGATAGAGAAGGTAAGCCACACGCGCCCTAGCCAACTCCATTTTTTCGGTCTCAAGCTCGTGAACGGGGCATGGGGATTTCGCGGACGTGGTGGCGTCATCTATGTCGACGAGCGGGGGAGCCGATGGGGGGTGAGGTGGAGGAGGAGTCACGTGTGTCGCTCGCGTGCAATCCCCCACCATCCACACCTTTTTTCATCTCAATTTTTTGTTGGAAACACACCTAGAACAGAGGGGAGTCCATGTCGGTTTTTTCAGTAGCGCATGACAATTCAGAGGGATCCATTTTTAGTGGTTTTTAATAGCATCTTATTTAGCATTCAGAGGGTTGGGGTGGTGGTGTGCAGGTTATATACGTTTTTAGATGTAATTTTTTTTGTTCAGAAGGGGATGTAGGCAATTTTTGCTCAACGTTTAGGCACTTATACATTATTAGCTTCTGCAGTATCAAGAAAGTTTTTACAATACTTGTCAACCAGGGAGGATATGCATTTTTCACAGCACTGGAGGGCAAGTTTTTGATTTACAGCACTAGTCTACGCATTTTTTGTTCAGTTGTCAGGCACTTATGGACGATAGGTTTCTCCAGTAAGTAGGCATTCTACAATGCTTGTCCACCATGAGTAGGTAATATTTCTCAAAAGTGGAGTTCAGTTGTAGGGATTGGCATGTAGCAGCGATCGGAAAATATTGATGCAGGATTCCCCTTGGAAAGCTTATTGCAGTATGTTCCCATACCACAGGATGCTAGCCCGGTAAATACTTGCTTTTTAGCTCTGCAAGTGTTGAAGGTGCCCGTTTTCAAGATGTAGAGGCCTAATCCAGGTACTGGAGAACCTTACATCGTATGCGGTTGGAGTGTAAATGTTGGCGGCCATTTTTTAGTACCACACCATGTTCTATGCACATTGCCCTCGGACTTTTCTTCATAAACATATAATCTACTTGCTTTGCGCACTGAATTCCTATACGTGGGTGGACGTATGCCTCCTCATAGTTCAATTGTTTCAGCCATTAGCAGGAAGCATTTCACAATTATTTTCATTCATTAGCAGAAAGCTTATTTAGAACATGTTTACAATCCTGAACGTAGACATTTTTTGTGTTCAACGGGGGTAAGCACTCATGAAGCTGTAGGCACGTTTTACGGTGATTTTGTATGCATTTTTTAGACACAGGCATGCTTTTTAATGTCAGCAGGCAAAGTGGGTTCAGTGTTTCTGTAGGCAAACTTTTTCAGTTAACTACATAGATTTGTGTCGTTTTTTTCGTCCCAATTCCAATCCCAATAGGCATTTTGTGGGGTATTATTTTTGCATGCAACACTGAATAGTTAGAGAACATTCTTCAAAAGTCAGTGGGAGCCTTTCCCACTGTCAGTTTGATCTTCAAAACAAATCACCAAGGAGCTTACTTGTTGTCGACTTACATTTTTTTCTTCTCTGCACGCAACAGAAATAGTGAAAACTAGGCAAGGACATCTTTTTCGGCATTCCCTGGCACAACAGATATTAAGATGGAGGACTTCCCATATGGCGAGGTACAAACCACACATTTTGGTTTCTTTTGTTTTTCCACAACATTTTTACATGTCTTAGGCAAAGAACTTGTCAAAAACCCTACAAACTATTTCAGTAGGGATTTTATTCAGCTTTTTTTCCAAACAGGCAATCTCAGACACATTAGGCTTTCCCTACCTAAACCCCATTATTTGTTTTTCTCGTGTGTGTTGGTATTTTGTCTTTTCTAACATGGAGCGGCAAGAACACATGTCACAGCTGGGGACAATGCTGGGAGTTTATAAGATCGCAAGCTCGCAAGGAAGTCACGTTCAGGAGTTTATAAGATCGCGGGCTCGCAAGGAAGTCAGCTCCAGGAATGAAGGAATTGAACATCGCCCACTAGGCTGGTTAAGCTAAACAAGAGTCTCGAGGAGTTACAAAGGGATCTAATAGAAAAGGAATATTTTTCAGCGACGGACAGTTGGGGGACTTCTTTTCAGCCAAGAGGGGTTTTCGTCAAGGGGACTCCCTATCACCGTATCTTTTCATCCTTGTCGCTGATGTTTTGCAGCGTCTCTGATATTTGCATTTCCAGAACGGTAGTTTGCTCCACCCACTTGGATCTAGCAGCATGTTTCCTATGCTCCAGTACGCCGATGATACTCTTATCATTTTTTGAGGAGATGTGCAGGAGGCCCATGTCATCAAGAGCATTCTGACAGACTTCGCTGATTTCTTGGGGCTGCGCATTAATTTTCACAAGAGCACTATGGTACCTATATGGGTGGAGGCAAATGAAGCATCAGAGATTGCACGGGTCCTTGGTTGCCCCGTATTTTCCTTTCCATGCACATACCTTGGGCTGCCGCTTTCCTTGCACAAGATCACACATGGTATGTTGCTACCGGTTACTCATAGAGTGGACAAGAGGCTCCCGGGCTGGCTAGCTACCTTTATCTCCATGGGGGGCAACTTACACTGGTTAATTCAGTTTTTGCCGGTATTCCGAGCTACTTCATGGCGTGCTTCCCATGGCCTAAAGAATCATTCAGCAAGCTGGAGGGCCTTCTACGTGCTTTCTTTTGGCAAGGCAAGAGCACGATCAAGGGCGGCTAGTGCCTAGTGGCTTGGGACAGAGTCATTCTTCCCCGCAGCTCTTGCGGGCTGGGTGTTTGAGACTTGGCCGCGCACAACCAAGCCATGCTTTGCAAGTTCGTGGCCAACGTCCTCCAGACCTCCAGCATCCCCTGCTATCAATGGTTCACTTCGCAATATTGCAAAGATAATCTGCTTTATGGTTGCAGCCGCAGGGAAAAGACCTTTTGGAATGGTTTCAAGCCTTATGTTCCATTTATTTCCTCTGCTTCCCGCTGTGTCGTGGACTCTGGCCCTGTGGTATCCTTCTGGCAGGATCAGTGGTTGCATGTTGGGCGACTGATGCATAGGTTCCCAGTGCTTCACTCCTTTGCCCCAAATCCTCATTGTATTGTTGCATCTCAATTCTCTCATGGGGAGTGGAATATCACACTTCATCAGAATCTTTCTTAGACAGCAACGCTGGAGCTTCAGGCTCTAAATGATCTCCTACACAACACGACCATGGTACTGCTGATAATGACAAACGCGCTGTTGCAATCCATGGTATGGACTTATGTACGGGATACTTCTACTGGCTTCTCACTTTCAGGGGGATAAGATGTGAGTTTGATTCCTTCGTTTGGGATGTGCTAATACCTTTGAGGAACAAAATTTTCCTCTGGCTAGCTTTCTAGGGGCGGCTGAACACTAAGGACAATATGGTTAAGAAGAATTGGTCGACGGTTGCTCCTAATGCCCACTGCGGTGTTCCCCGACGTTGAATCAATTGATCACTTGATCTTAAGATGCTTGCCAGCGCGAGCTATTTGGGACAAACTGCAACTTTCTGCATTGGCTTGTGCTTGGTCGAGCTTACTGGAGTTTGTCACAATAGCTAAGGTCCCTTTGGCTCCTAAACGCAAATGGAATGTTGCTTTCGCTGCCTGTGCGGTTGCGCTATGGCATGCCCGGAATGACAGGGTTTTCCATGATAATCTTTGGACGGAACCTTACGTCAGCTTCTACGCCGCTAATTTGTTACGGTTACGGAGTTACAGAGCACACACACAGCAGGATAGGAGTGATCTTCTGATCTGGGTGCATGATCTTTTTGGCTAATTAGTTGCTTGTAACGAACAAGTTCTTGATTGTTGTTGTTTCCTCCTTTACTCTCCTCTCTACCCTCCTTCCTCCCATCCTCTGGGTTGCTTGTGGCCCTGCACCTTGGTGCAATTCACAAGTCTCATGTAATTGACTTCGGTCTCAAGGCCTTGCCTGTTTTGAAATATATAAGGTAGAACTCACTCTACCTTCTATTTTAAAAAATCCTAGTGCTGGATTGCCTAACCCATCCTGCAAGTCGCCTAGAACACCACAACCTTCCAAATCACCTAATCCGCCCAACCAGACTCGTCCATCCCCTGCATACTAGGTCGCCTCACCTATCATCCAAGTCGCCTAAAACTACACACCCTTCCAAATCGCTTAAGCCGCCCACAAACTCGGCCATCGCTGACATGCTAGGTCGCCTAACTCATCAACCAAGTCATCTAAAACAACACGGGCTTCCAAATTGCCTAAGTTGTACAACCAACTCGCCCATCCCGACGAGCTAGGTCGCCTAACACATTGACCAAGTCGCAAAAATAAACTCACCCTTTCCAAATCGCCTAAGTTGTCGAACCAAACTCGTGCCACCTTGGGGTGCTAGGTCGCCTAACCCATCGTCCAAGTCGCCTAAAACACCACACCCTTTCAAATTACCAAAGATGCCCAACCAAACTAGCACATCCCCTGTGTGTTGGTCGCCTAACTCAACGACCAAGTCACCTAAGCCGCCAACCAAACTCGCCCATCCAGGTGTGCTAGGTCACCTAACACATCTCCAGGTGTGCTAGGTCACCTAACACATCGTCCAAGTCGTCTAAGACACCACAGCCTTCCAAATCGCCTAACCCGACGAACCAAACTCGCCCATCCCCTGCGTCTTAGGTAGCCTAACTCATCGACCAAGTCACCTAAAGCAACTCACCCTTCCAAATCACCTAAGCCGACCAACCAACTCGCCCATCCCGGCGTGCTAGGTCGCCTAAAACAACACACCTTTCTAAATCGCTTAAGCCGTACAACCAACTCACCCATCTCGAGTGTCCTAGGTCGCCAAACTCATTGTCCACGTTGCCTAGAACACCACACCCTTCCAAACTGCCTAAGCCGACCAACCAACTCACCCATCCCCGCGTGCTAGGTTGCCTAAACAAGTGTCCAAGTCGCCTAGGACACACCATTCCAAATAGCCTAAGCCGACCAACCAACTCGCCCATCCCTTGCGTGCTAGGTCGTCTAAC
>LR738711.1:411809009-411845358 GCA_902687465.1 Secale cereale
TAAGACACACCGTTCCAAATCGCCTAAGCCGACCAACCAACTCGCCTATCCCCTGCATGCTAGGTCGTCTAACTCATCGACCAAGTCGCCCAAAACACCATGCCCTTCCAAATCGCCGTAGTCGTCCAACCAACTTGCCCACCCCAGGTGTGCTAGGTCGCCTAACCCATCGTGCAACTCGCCTAGAACACCACACCTTCCAAACTGCCTAAGCCGACCAACCAACCCGCCGTTGCGGATGTGCTAGGTCGCCTAAACCATCGTCCAAGTCTCCTAAAACTCCACTCCCTTCCAAATCATCTAAGTTGTACAACCAAACTCGCCCGTCCCGGCGTGCTAGGTCGCCTAAAACAGCGCACCCTTCTAAATCGCCTAAGCCACCCAACCAAACTGGCACATCCCCGGTGTGCTAGGTCGTCCAACCCATTGTCCAAGTTGCCTCGAACAACACACCCTTCCAAATCACCTAAGTCGCCCAAACAAATCGCCCATCCCCGGTGTGCTAGGTCGTCTAACCCATTGTCTAAGTCACCTCAAACAACACACCCTTCCGAACTACCTAAGCCGACCAACCAACTCGCCCATGGTCGATGTGCTAGGCCGCCTTATATTAGACTCACTAGTAGAAGCACACCATTAGCAGAAGTTGCCGATGTCGGTGTCAAAACCGGCAGATCTCGGGTAGGGGGTCCCGAACTGTGCTTCTAAGGATCAAAGGTAATAGGAGGCAGGGGACACTATGTTTACCCAGGTTTGAGCCATCTTGATGGAGGTAATACCCTACTTCTTGCTGGATTGACTTTGATGAGTATAGGGGTTACAAGAGTTGATCTACCTCGAGATCGTAATGACTAAACCCTAGATGTCTAGCATGTATGATTATGATTGCCTCGATGGACTAAACCCTCCGATTTATATACACCGGAGGGGGCTAGGGTTGTACATAGTCGGTTTACAGAGAAAGGAATTTTCATATCCGCACGCCCAACTTGCCTTCCACGCCAAGGAGAGTCCCATCCGAACACGGGGTAAAGTCTTCATTGTACCTTCATGGCCCATTAGTCCAGCCCATGTCACGTAGCCCGGACGTCCGAGGACCCCGTAATCCAGGACTCCCTCAGTAGCCCCTGAACCAGTCTTTCGATGAAGATGAGTTAGGAATGCCAGTTGTCTTCGGCATCGCAATGTGGGTTCCTCCTCCGAATACTCCAAAGTAGTCTTCCGGACAAGAGATCTATATCTGGCTCTGTATATAATAGGTTAACCTCCTGACCACAAAAGCAAAAAAAAAATATCTAGCGACAGCTTTTTCCGGTGAAACGTCACGTTTGGCTCTGCCATCATTTCGAACCATTTTTCGGGCCTCCCGCCTAGCATTTTAATATGCAACTCTCATTGACACGTCTTGTCGAAGCAGAGATCGTGTCCCCTTATTCCGGGATTTCCATCAATACGAGTTTTGATGGTCTAACCGTGTCGCTCGCATGACCCCTTGGGAACAGGCGAGTTTTAATGCTTGAGGGAGGGGGACGCTTGATATTCGCAGTCCATATAAGCAGGTAGAATCCAACTCTTTCGCCCCACGCCTCATTCTCTCTCTGCCTCTCCGTCCTCGATCTCTAGCGCCCAAGTTCCAAGCTTTTCTTCCCTCCGCAACTCCTCCGACCATGGCCGGCTCTCAAGGCAAATGGATGGCCTCCTCCATCACGGAGGAGAACATCAAGGAGCTGCGGGAGCGCGGTATCTAACCGCGGAGATCAAGCACAGGCTTCCCAATCCGAGGCAGGTCATCCCTACTCCGGAGCCCGGCGAGAGGGTGGTGTTCATCCCCCACTTCCTCCACGGACTTGGATTCGCCCTTCACCCCTTTGTAAGGGGTCTCATGTTCTACTATGGGCTGGATTTTCACGATCTGGCCCCAAATTCGTTCCTTCACATCTCGGCATTCATCGTCGTGTGTGAGGCCTTTCTCCGCGTCCCTCCACACTTCGGCTTATGGCTCATGATTTTTAATGTGAAGCCGAAGGTGGTTGACGGGCAACACGCGGACTGTGATGGCGCCATGGTGAGCAAGCTCCCCAAGGTTAACTGGCCAAAGGGGTTTTTTGTGGACATTGTCAAGATATGGCAACATCAATGGTTCTATATCACAGAACCCGGTGGCTCCAAATGGGCAGCCGCTCTAGCCTTTAGATCCGGATCCCCGTTGAGGCTCACATCCTGGACCGACAAGGGTCCGGACTGGGGGTCGGTCCCTGAGGTGTTGTTGTTGCAAAAATGCATCAAGAGTATGATAGCAAATGACATTACCTTGGCTGATGTAGTCCAAGTGATGTTGATCCGCCGCGCACTTCCCTGCTAACAACGGCCCCTCAAGATGTGGGAGTTCAATCCGGAAGGGTTGCGGACCCTACAACGGTTCTACGGCACGACGCATAAGGGGATTTGGAAGCTGCTTTTTAAGAAGCAGAAAATGTGGCCAAAGTCATCAGACGACATCGGCCTCGACTGCAACCATCCGGCCACTGAGGTAAATTCTTAAACCTTAGAACACTAATAGGTTCGTCGCTCCGAAGGAGAAGTATTGAGTAGCCCATCCCCAAAAAGGTTTGGATCAAGAAGGCGGAGCAGATGCGGTGTCCAGCTCCGCTCCCTGAAGACCCAACTAATCCTCTACTAATGAGGATGCTAGTCCTAGCGCCATACCAGGCGCCGGTTAAGAAGGACAAGAATAAGAAGAAGAAAGAGGAGGGCACTTCGGACGCAATGTATGGAGAAGCTGATGCCCCGTCCTCCCATGAGGGCGACGATGATGACGAAGAGGAGGAAGAAGAGGAAGATCCTCCCCGCAAGGGCAAGAAGAGGGCGGCCTCCGAAGACCTGGAGGCCGAAACCGCCAAGAGGGACAAAATCATCATACCTGATTAGTCGGAGTCAGACGCCGAGGCCATCCCGAAGCATCGTCGCTGGACCAAGCCCCAAGCCGACTCGTAAGTAGCCCGGGATCCTTCACTTTATCCAATCTCTATGACCCGTGATGATAACTCTAAGTTCTATCTTTTAGTTCGGCCCGCGATCTTCCCCAGCTATCCTCATCCTCGGGGGATCTGGCGCCGGAGATGATGGAGAGTGAGTCGCCTCCATTGGCTTCCCCGTCACCTAGGGCGGATGACGCCGAGGTGGTATCTCACAGGCCCTCCACAAGCCTTGAAGAGGTGCGGGGGGCAATTTAATGGCGCCAGAGGGTAATGCATCGGCTGCCGGAGGACTATGGGGTACAACCCCCATGAAGACCGGCAACGGGAGCCTCGGTCAATCCAACCCCCAGCCGCATACTACTCCGGAGGTCCATAGGGCTCCGGAGTCTAATGAGCGACCCCCTGCAGGAGAAGAGGGAGTGGCAACCTCTGCCAATCCGGAGGCGCGAAATACCACGGCGGACGCACTCCAAAGTGCATCCATCCTAGAAGAGCATCACATCCTAATGGGTACGGTGTCTGAGAAGATTCAGTCCGCCAAGAGCGGGCTGAACGAAGCCTTCTCGAGCCTGCTAGCGGCCTTCGAAGTACGCAATGTAATGTTTTTGATCATTTTTACGAGAAATATGCCTATATATAGATAGTAGCCCCTGAGACTCTGCTCGGTTTTTTGAAAGAAAGTGAGCAGAGGATCGATAATCAGTTGTCAAGTGGTAACATACTTTTTGTTTGTATTAAAACAGGCTTCGCTGTTAGCGGCGACTGCCCAATTGGCGGAAGTTTCTGAACTCAAACAGAAACTAGAGCGAGCCAATGAGGACCTAGTCCTTGTTAACACGCGGCTCGACCAGGCGCAATGTATAAGATATATCTTACTGTGTGCCTGTTTTATGTCTGTGCGTTGTGGAATTTCAAGAGCTGCAATGTGCGTGTATGTACAGATGGTGTCGCCGCGGTGGAGACCCTCAAGGGTGAGCTTGCCCAAGCCAAGGAGCAGACATGGGTAAGCCAGGCAGCTGCTAATAAAGCGGCTGCAGATTTAACGACCGAACAGGCCGCTCGGCACCGTTTTGAGGAACGGGTGACCGAGACGGAGCAAAAGCTCAAGGACATCACTACCAAGTGTGAGTCCTTGGAAAAAGAAAATAAGGAGAAGGGGACTGAACTTGCCAAGGCCCTTCCAGACGCTTCGGAGGCGCGGTCCGAATCTCACGCAGCGCACGAAGAAATCCGTCAAGCCAGAAAGATAGCGGCTCGTAAGCCCTTTCTTTTACAGGCTAAATTTGGGGACCGGAAGTATGCCTTACTTAATTGACTATGAAGTTCTCTAGACACACATGCGGATCTGCCGAAGAGTGCTGCGGACACTGCCCAATTCTTCCAGGCCCAGGAGGGGTACGCGACGGAGAAGCTCTTCTGGTCGCAGTTTGCGGGGCAGAAGCGTCTTGGACTGCTAAATGATCAGATGGCACAATGGCGGAGCTGCATAAGATGTCCAATGCAGCCATGAAGGACGTCATAGTCCGGTTTTGGCCGGCCGAAGATATCCCGGACAGCTACTTTGGCCTCGTGCGGCGTCTCGTCGATGTGTTGCCCCAAATCGACAATGTGAAGAAGTGGTCTTGCATAGAAGGGGCACGAATGGCCTTTGCCCGTGTCAAGATGCACTGGGCGAAGATGACCGAAAAGGTGGCAGTTGAGGGTCCGCCCGAAAGCAAGGACCACCGCACACGAGAGCGCTATTTTGAGAACGTACTAACGGGTGCCCGCCTTATAGAAGGCCAATGCTCCAAGGATGTAGTGTTCGAATGATCGAATCCAAACTGTTCGGGAGTTTGTATCATGAACTAAGTCTTTTGTAATATATCCTTTTCTTTATGAAGAGTTTTATCCTCCTGTGCGGCCGTTCTTATACCTGAGAGTTCCCAGTCGTCGGCTTCAACCCCCATGTAGATACTACCGGGGTGTTCGGAGTTGCACATGAATACACTTAACCCAACGTCTTGGTCCATGAAGGAGGTATCAGTGCGGCGAAACAGGCAATCAGACTATTCGGTTTTATTGCTCTCACTTAGCCATAGGAGCTTAACGATGGGTCTACAAAGTAGCCCCTAGTATGTACGCGGCTGCCCCTAATGTGGGTGTGTTACATATGTGACCGGGAAACAGTCCTTCGTGTAATATGATTTTTTTTGCTAAAGATTGTAATAAGTCTCCGAGCGGCTGACCAGCTCTCTCCACATCAAGACAGTCAGTTTCCGGCTTTCTCTACTGAGGTGCTTAACCGGGCGAACTAGAAAAACAATCGCAGTAGTTCTCCCTTTACTATCCTAGCCGATAAGACGAAACGCAAGGTAGCAAACACAGGAGCCGGGCAACCCAACTATTGACCAAAGACATGATTCGGAGCTGATGCATATACTGCCGAGCTCGGGACGCCGAATTGTGTTGTTAAGCCGTTCGGACTTTTTGTTTGGCAACACATATGTTACCTTATAGAGCCCCTGGCAATTTATGCCGAGGTGTGTTCGTGAGACAACTGAAGAAACGACATTTAAGTAAAGACGATGCCGAGTAAGAATTTGGTTCACTATAATCTGATTGATTCGTCACAGTGTAGTCTTACAGAGGGTACCATAATCACCAAGGTCATTTTACATGCCGGAGGTCTAGGGCTAAGGGAAAAGCTCTATACAGGTTCTTTGAGGGAAGTTTGTGGTCTACGAAATCCCTTACACCTTCCTGCCACACGTCTGCGTCGCTTTTACCTAAGTAAGAAAGATTCCTTGACGGGATTGGTCTCCAGCTAACTATATGGAACCAGGCTCGGAGAGAGTCTTTTGTGAGTCCGTAGGATGAGTAGGTTTTGATTTCACCTGTGATAAAAAGCAAAAAGATGATTAGAGAAAGGGGAGGGCCGTATAAGGTCGAACCGTGCTATAGGCATGTCCTGTGTATTGCCTCCGCTGATACCCAAGGTATTTTGAGTGCATAGTATGCATGCACGGTACGAATTTCACTGTTGTATGTGGCGATCGACGGAGGCGAAACTGCTAATCCAACCCTGGGTTTGTCGGGCTGTCGGTGTGCGGAACTGTCCAGCCTTGCGCAATAAAGTCCGGCGGCATAGTAGTCGATAAGGTGCGTCTTGACAGGGCCGCTTTGTACGTCGGCCACGATGGCCGCAGTATTCTCCTCAGTATGGAGGGGGCGCTCCACGCTTCCGTTGATTGTAATGATGCCACGTGGACCGGGCATCTTGAGCTTTAGGTAGGCGTAATGGGGGACCGTGTTGAAGCGGGCGAAAGCGGCGCGTCCGAGTAGTGCGTGATAGCCGCTGTGGAAAGGGACGATATCGAAGGTCAAGTCCCCACTTCAGAAGTTGTCCGGCGAACCGAAGACGACTTCTAGTGTGATTGAGCCCGTGCAGTGGGCCTCCACACCAGGTATTATTCCCTTGAAGGTAGTTTTAGTGGGCTTTACTCTTGACGAATCGATGCCCATTTTGCGGGCATTGTCTTGATAAATTATATTGAGACTGCTACTGCCGTCCGTGATGACTCGTGTGAGGTGGAAAACATTAATGATTGGATTAAGGACTAGTGCTGCCGAACCTCCATGCTGGATACTGGTTGGGTGTTCCTTCCAATCGAAGGTGATCGGACAAGTCGTCCATGGGTTGATTTTTTGAGCGGCCGGCTCTATGGCGTAGACATCCCGTAGTACGCGCTTGCGTTCCCTTTTATGGATATGTGTGACATGTATCATATTCACTATTTTTACTTCGGGGGAAATTGCTTCTGTCCCCCTGTGTTAAGTTGCCGAGGCTCTTGGCCATCGTCGTCGCTGGGCGATCATTTCCCCTTATGTTCGGCGTTGAGTTTGCCGGCATGTTTATGGACCCAACAATTTATGTTGGTATGGTTGGCGGGTTTATCGGGGGTGCCATGAATCTGGCAAGGCCGATCAAGGATTCTATCTAGACTGGACGGGCCATCTTTGTATGCCTTGAATGGCTTCTTCCGTTGACCGGGTTTGGAGCCGCTGAATCCGATGTTGACCACCGTGTCTTGGGTTCCATCATTATTGTTCCGATGCTTGTGCTTCTCACGTCGTGGCTTGCCATTGCCGTCCCTGCTTTCGGAGGTGCCAGGGTCGCCGGTGCTATTGCTTCTACGAGCAAGCCAGCTATCCTCTCCCGCGCAAAAACGGGTCATAAGTGTGGTGAGGGCTGCCATGGACTTCGGCTTCTCTTGGCCGAGGTGCTGGGCGAGCCACTCGTCTCAGACGCTATGTTTGAAAGTCGTGAGGGCTTTGGCATCCGGACAATCCACAATCTGGTTCTTTTTAATTAGGAACCTTGTCCATAGTTGCCGGGCCGATTCCCCGGGTTGCTGGATTATATGACTAAGGTCATCGGCATCTGGGGGCCAAACATAGGTGCCTTGGAAGTTGTCTCTGAATGCGTCCTCCAAGTCTTCCTAGCTACCAATAGAGTTTTCTGGTAGGCTATTCAGGCAGTGCCGTGCTGGTCCCTTAAGTTTGAGGGGAAGGTATTTGATGGCGTGTAGATCGTCACCGCGAGCCATGTGAATGTGGAGAAGAAAATCTTCAATCCATATTGCGGGATCTGTAGTGTCGTCGTATGATTCGATGTTCACGGGTTTAAACCCTTCCGGGAACTGGTGCTCCATTACCTCATCGGTGAAGCATAGGGGGTGTGTGGCACCTCTGTATCGGGCTACATCACGACGCAGTTCGGATGAAGTCTGTATGTGGTTTTCGGCCCGGGCGTGGTTTTGCTTGTCACGCCAGGATTGGTAACCGTCCTATCATGCCGGGGCACGCCCCCGTGATCCATAAATTGATCTGGTCTGACCTGCTCTATTTTTTAGGTCCTGTCGCAGGTCATATGTGTATCCCCGAGCTGTTGTTTCTTTTACGGTGAGGTGGTGCAGGTTGGTGTTCGGCTTGAGCTGTCATTCTGTCCCGGCCGCGCGGCGGTCGGTCAGGTCCGTTTGTCGTGTTACGCGCTATTGGTATGGGCTCCCGCGCTTCATCGTCGAATTGGGGGAGCAGCTTACGCTTCGGGTAACTCTTTGTTGGGCGTTTAAGGCCGTATTCTTTGGCTGCCAGGACATTAGTCCATCTGTCATTGAGCAGTTCTTGGTCAGCTTGAAGCTGCTGCTGCTCCTTTTTTAGGCTTCTTGCCGTGGCTATTAGCCGGTGCTTAAAGCGCTCTTGTTCAAGCGGTTCCTCTAGCATGATAAAATCTTCGTTGCCGAGGCTTACGTCATCCTCGGAGAGTGGTAGATAGCTGCTATCCTCCGAGTCTTCGTACCCTGCTTGCTCGTCAGGGTTGACTTGCCCCTCCTCCCGATCATCCTGTTCGGATGTTGGTTTGATGGGGTCTTCTTGTTCTTCGGCATTATCTGGAGTGTCATTTTCTCCAGTGCTGGTATCGCTGTCTTTTTTGCGGCGCGATTTAGAGCGACGTCGCTGACGCGGACGCTTCGGCGGTATCTCAGGGGGTTCCTCCTCGACTGGATCCTTCTTATCATCGTCGTCGCCTTCTTTAGGTGTGTCCACCATGTACACGTCGTATGAGGAAGTGGCCATCCAGCATCCGGTGAACGGCGGGTTTTGGGCCCGCTCCTCTCCGGCATCGTCATCTATACCGTCGATGTTTTCGGAGGTGTGTTCGAGCATGTCAGTTAGATCCTCGATAGTGGCTATGAAGTGGGTGGTGGGTGGGAAGTAAAGTCCCCTATTTTCAGCCCATAGTCCGGGTTGGGCTCAATTCGGAAGCGGTTCCTCTGTGATGGCGAGGGATCACATTAAGTCCAGAGCCTCGTTTAAGAGCGAGGTTTGGATGGGGACCGAAGTTACCTGGCCGAACTCGCAAGACACAGACTCCGAGGGTTTGGAGCTAATGTCCGGAGAAGAGTCCGGCTTTGTGATAACTACCGGTGACGCTATCCTTTCTGGTTCTCCAGTGTTGAGCTTTATGGCCGCAGATATTCCGGCGGGCTCGAGATTCCCGTCGGACTGGGTGACGCGCTCCGGATCTAAGGTCGAAGCGGTGGTTGGAGCCGCGAACCCTTGGAAGGTCTAGTCTCCTCGGATATCAGTGACATAGTTCAGATTTCCAAAACTAATCTAGTGGCCAGGGGAGTAGCTGTCGTTTTTCTCCAGGTGGCTAAACGAGTTGGCACGTAGTGCGAAGCCGCCAAACACAAAGGTCTGGCCAGGGGAGAAAAATCTCCTTCCCGACAGTATTGTTGTAGATGATTGGTGAAGCCATCGAGCCTTTCGACGACGGCATAGTGGAACTCTCAATAAAAGCACCAATGTCGGTGTCAAAACCGGCAGATCACAGGTAGGGGGCCTCGAACTGTGCGTCTAAGGATCGAAGGTAACAGGAGGCAGGCGATATGATGTTTACCCAGGTTCGGGCTCTCTTG
This sequence comes from Secale cereale, assembly GCA_902687465.1. Classification (NCBI taxonomy): domain Eukaryota; kingdom Viridiplantae; phylum Streptophyta; class Magnoliopsida; order Poales; family Poaceae; genus Secale; species Secale cereale. The sequence goes on from LR738711.1 coordinate 411,818,452, forward strand.
ATGGAGATAATACCCTACTTCCTGCTTGATTGACTTTAATGAGTATAGGGGTTACAAGAGTTGATCTACCTCGAGATCGTAATGACTAAACCCTAGATGTCTAGGATGTACGATTATGATTGCCTCGACAGACTAAACCCTCCGGTTTATATAGACACCGGAGGCGGCTAGGGTTGTACAAAGTCGGTTTACAGAGAAATGAATCTTCATATCCGCACGCCCAGCTTGCCATCCATGTCAAGGAGAGTCCCATCCGAACACGGAGGAAAGTCTTCCTTGTACCTTCATGGACCATTAGTTTGGCCCACGTTACGTAGCCCGGACGCCCGAGGACCCCGTAATTTAGGACTCCCTCAGCCGCGGTACGGAAATTCACACATAGGGCATCTTGGACAGGAGCAGTTCCCAATTCTGGCGACTCGCCCACCCTCTGAACTTAAATAGGAACCCTTTTAGGTTGGGCTTGTGTGGAGTATAGCGGGCCGCCATCACAATCATCAAATTCATTAGGGAGCTCATTGAAATCAAGGCCAGCCATCTGCACATTTTTTAGAAGACAAAAACTATGAAAGGAACGTAAGCGACATAATGTAAATGAAACACCAAACAAATTTTATCCTCCTATCATGTATGCAAACTCAATGAGCAGGGCATTTTTTCTGAATCGCCAGTGTGTGTCCCAACACATCAAATTCCATGTAATGACAGGCTTTTATAGGATGCAGGGATTTTTGCACTACCAGCTTCAGACTTTTTTTGGCTTTCGTTTTTGTAAGCAACTAGACATTACTACTAGATTCATCTCTTTTTATTTTTGTAAGCAACTAGACTTTACTTCTCTAGTACTGAATAAACTAGTTTTGTAAGCAACTACACTAGTTTATTGTCCTGTTTTTATACAGCCAAATAACTATGCTTCCTTTTTTGTAGAAGCTAGGGGCAAGACAGAGAAGGCATGATACAATTCAAGATCCAGCATCTTATCTATCTTCCATTTCTACAAGGGGAGGCAAGAACGGGGGCAGATTTGGGACAAGATTCAAGACAAGTTTTGAACACCTGTATAGGGAGGTAATTTTTGCAACTAGTATATCACACATGGGAGGTACAGAGGGGAAGTTCCATGTGACGCCCGAGACCGACGTCCCAGAAGATTCCAGAAGATTCCAGATGTTCCGGGTTGCCCTTGTGTTCTTTGTGCTTGTGTTATTTATTTTTTGCATTGCTTCATGTCATCATGCCATCATGTCATATTTATTTTGCATCTCAACCTAAATAAATCGTGTGGACCTTCGGTCCATTTAAATCGAGGGAAGGTTGCCTTCTCTTCACAACATATAAAAGCCTCTCAATATTTAGGGAGCTATATTTATTAATTATTCCATTGCTTCGGAATCACCATAACACACTTGCATAATTTCCCCATGTCTTTTCCACTTCGAGTTCTCCTACAAAAACCTTGCCAATAATTCTTTCCGTTGTTCCGAGGTTCCTCCAAAAATTTGAACATTTTTGGACACTTCAATAATCTCGTCTTAGTTCAAACCTATTTGAATTAAATTCGAATATGTTTGAATTATTTTCCGATCTGGTCTTTTGTATTTTCCTCCGGTCGTGCTTATTTTTATGAGCCCGAGAAAAATATAATTCCATGTGCTAACTTTTCCCTAACTCCCCTCCTCTTTTCTTTCTTCTCTTTTATTTTCTGCTAAAGAAAATAAATAAGAAGGCAGCCAGCCTCTAGGCCTCTTGGCCCACTCCGGCCCAGGCCTTCCTCCCCCTTCTTCCCAGCCTTTTGGCCCATTACTTCCCTTCAGGCCTCCAGGCCCAACCGCACTTCCCCTCCAGGCCTCGTCGCCGGCCTCCTTCGGTGTCGTGCTGCTGCCGTGGCCTCGTGGCCTTCACGCCAAGACCGTGCTGTAGTTTTTGTGTTGTTTTGGTTGCTTGTGTTCCTTGACAGAGAACGTGTACATCTACGACTCGAGACCGAAGTTTCAAGTACCTCTACGACCCGAGTACCACTACCGTCGCCCCGTGTTCGACTACCGATGCGCCAAGTACATCTACGAACGAGTTCGTCTACCGTCGCCGTGTACCCCTACCGATGCGACAAGTACCACTACTTCCACTACCGTCGCAAACGGAAACCCCAAGTACCACGACGACCCGAACCGCTACGAACGTGTACGACTCCGAAACGAGAACGACTACACGTGACGACGATGCGTCAAGTACCACTACCGTCGACAAGACCGAGACCGGCAAGTTCCACGACGTGACAAGTACCTCTCCGAACGGGATGTGAACAACTACCCGTGTACCTCTACGTGAACGACTCCTTCCTCTACGTCTCGAACCGTCCCGAAACGAGTGTTTCGAAGGTATAACCCGAGACGATGAAAGCTTGTGCTTGTGTGTTGTATGAAATGTTTGCCTTGTGTGCTCCGTGCCGTTGTGTTCGTTTCGTCCCTTTTGTCTTGTTCCTCGGTTGCCTCGTCACCGACTCGTGGGAACCCGGAGACGGGATCAACCCACTTTCATCTTGTTCGACTTGCTCACGTCGATTCTTTCTTTTGCACCGGTTCCTCAACGAGTTACCGGTACCGATATGATGCCGTTGCATCATTTTCGGAATTGTTGCCGTGGCACCTTTTCTTTCCACCACGGTGACAATACTTCATATCTCTTTTGAGTCAACCTTTTAATAATTGCATAAACTTGATCATGTCATCCGCATCATGTTAACAACACTAAAATGTTTAATTGTTGTTGCTTTATAATTATTAAACATGCTCATGGGGATTTTCCGGATATGTTGTTGTTATTTCCGGCCTCATTTAAAATGTCTAAATAGTGTAGTTTTATTATGCTTCACCTCTTGCCATGTTAAAAAACAATTAATCTTGTCTTGTAATTAAATGAGAGTCAACTAAATAATTAAATATGGTGTTTCGTTAATATGCAACTCGTTGCATATTGATCTCCACTTAACTTGTAGACTTGTTTGTGCACTTTGCCATGCCATGCATATTTAAACCGGACATGCATCATGCTTGCTTGTGAATCATGCCATGTTTATGCTTGTGTGTTTACCGTGTTGTTCTTTCTTTCCGATTGCTTCTCTTGTTAGCTTCGGTTCCATTCCGGAGTTGTGAGGATCCGCTCGACTGTTGCTCCGTCTTCTTCTTGGATCCGTTCTTCTTCCTTGTGGAATCCCAGGCAAGATGACCGAACCCGGATAGCATTACTATCTTTGCCTATTGCTAGTAGTTCCGCTCTATAGTTTTGCCTCGATGCCCATGTTTTTCTTGTCAGCCTCCTACTTGTAACCATTGCCATGTTTAACCACCCTACCTACGCAAACCGTTGCTTGGCTAAGTACGCTTCGCTCAGCCCTTCTTATAGCATTGTTAGTTGCAGGTGAAGATTGAAGATGCTTGCTTCATGTTGAAGTTTGGTTGGGTTATATCACACTATATAAATGCTTAAAATGAAATCATCTATATACTGGCAGGGTGGAAGGCTAAGCCTTTTGCTTGGTGTTTTGTTCCACTCATGCCGTTAGGAACCGTATAAACCGGTGTTATGTTCCTTGATTATGCGTTCCTAACACGGTTGGGGTGTATGGGACCCCCTTGATAAACCGCTAAGTGCTAAGTCTTTTCCAGCAAGTCCCAACATTTGGTACTATTTGCCTCATAATAACAACTTAATTATTTAATTAAATTTGCATAGGGGGTCGCGTCCCCGAGGATTCTTAATTCTACATAGCAGGGGGGGCCAGTGCTGATGGTGTTGGTCCCAAACAGGGGTCCTGCAGGGCCGCCTTGGGGCAACCCGAGGTATCTGATATAACCTGTAGCATCGCCCATCCGGTCGTGTCCTGAGACTTAGATACGCGTGGCTACTATCAGGGTGTCGACACGCCGGGAGGATTTGCTGGATTAGCCTTACCTTAGTTCGGTTTAACTTGGGCACGGGATTCCGAGAATACTCGGGTCTTCCCACCTATGGAGTTGCGACTCCGCGGATCGTGGGCTTGTAATGGGTCAAGTTGGAACACCCCTGCAGGGTTTGAACGTTCGAAAGCCGTGCCCGCGGTTATGTGGCAGATGGGAGCTTGTTAATATCCGGTTGTAGATAACTTGACACAATGTTTCAATACACTACCAGCGTGTGTACCGTGACTGTCAATTTCCGAATAGGGATTCGGGAGTTGAACACGGTGGGGTTATGTTTGACCGGCTTTAGCTAGGATCACTTCGTGATCATCTTTCGACCGATGCCCTTCTCTTCTCGCTCTCTATTGCGTAAGTTAGTGCTAGTTGCTGCTGCAGACTCTTGTTGTTACTTCACCTCTCGTTCTTTCTTCAGCCTTGTCCTCACCCAAGGCTTAAATAGTCTTGTTACCCGGGAACGGGATTGCTGAGTCCTCTGCGGCTCACAGTTACTTCACCACACCAGTGCAGGTTCAGCCGAGTTTGATGCAGGAGTTGGTTCAAGTACTTCACTTGGAGTTCGTTGAAGAGTTTGGCCGCATGCTTGTGACGTTTCGACGATCAGTAGTGGTTTCTACTAGGATTCGATCCTGACCTGTGGCTTTATGTTGTTTTGGTATCTTTCTTTGGTTCTTCACCCGTAGTCGGGTTGTGATGTTCTGAATGATTATTGCTTATGTAATGTATTGTGTGAAGTGGCGAGTGTAAGCCAACTATCTCCTTTTGCAATTTAATCCCTCTTTTACATGAGTCGTGCAAAGATACCAAACTTGAGATCATTCTAGGATGGGCTTATACCTTTAAGTCGTGCCTCGACACGTAGGAGGTATAGTCCCATCCTGGGCATTACAAGTTGGTATCAGAGCCTTCTCCGACCTAGAAGCCCCACTGATTGATCGAATCGTTGACGGTTGAGTCTAGGCACACACTGAAAATGTTTTGAGTCCTATATTTATATCGGAGAGTAGGATTTCTTTTGCTCCTCATCTCTTTTCATTCTGGTGAGGACTCCTGACGTTTACTCTTGCCTCTTCTACTTTCAAAAATTGCACCAATTTTTTTTTTAGGATCCCGCGAGTATTCTGGGATTGTTTCGATGTTCTTGTGACAAGGATATTGTTCTCGATGCCTCCTGTTCCCGAGGAGTTGAGCTTCGGGGTATTGTTGTCACAAGTATATCGCGGCAGTACTAAATACTTATGACGGCCGACATCGAAAATCTCCCCTATGCGGTTAGTGGCAAGATAACCCCGACATCACCCAGTACTGGGGAGGTAGTTCGAGAGTATTGCCATAGCTTGTTATAGTGGATGCTTTTCGAAGGTCCGAGGTAAACAGTTTCCGAGAAAGACTGGTTATGTGTTGAAGGATGGATACACCTGGATGTAGGTTTAGAGTTGATTGCGCGGTGCTTCCCGTGTATCCCCAACACCTGATTGCATAACTGGAAACTTTCGGAAATCTATAGGTGGGTTCGTCTAGTAGTTCTAGGCATTCTTCCAACGGATGCTCGATATGAAGTTTGGGGTTCTTCATTGAGTGAAGTGGTTTATGGACTTGTTCTGATCGGGAGTTGCATCTTAAAGGGTCCTTGGCTATGCTGATCCGGGGATTGCAAAACCCTTTTGTAACACGTTCCATGAGCTTTCAGCACAAAGATGTCGAACGAAGCTTCTATCTTGTATTTGTTCTATCTGATCCTTGTTCCTTTTATTTACCTTTTCCTTCTCCTAAGTGGCTTCTCGTCTAGTTGATGTACCTGCGGAATTCATTCATTCAATTCTCTGTTCGGATAGATATGTTGCAACATAATCTTCTTCATAAACTTATCTATCCTTTGTTCTTGTTTTGATTCTGGTATTCGAGTTGCTTCGATGTCAAATGTTGATTCCATACCTTTCCTAATCGGTGTTCTCATATTTCTATGAGAGTGCTAGTCCTTCTTGATCATCAAGATCTTCATGTTAATCCTTTTCAACCGGTGTGCCTTCTCTTCAAGTTATTTCATATGGACGTCGTTGAGATATCTGACGATTTGTCTGTTTCATTCATCCCAAGTTGTCTTTGTTTTCCCCACCCTCTCACCCCTTTCTTATGGAGCCAGAAATTCTCAAATAAAATATCCATTTTATTCATGTGATGTTTCTTCATTCTCCCTTCTATGTTCTTATCCGGTGTTTTATCGTGATGATGCTCGAGAGCTCCAAGTTCATCATTCTTAATTCTAATATTCTGCCGGTGGATGTAATTCAAGATTTCGGTGTTGATCTTATCCTTTTCCTCTTTTCACAATGCTTTCTTATTCCGGTGCATCAATTAATCTTTCTCCTCTTGCTATTCATATCTGGAGAGCTGAAGATATCTCAGAAGATTCATAATTCCATTCTTAATCCGTTCAAATTATTTTTGAGCATTGTCTTCTTATTCAAGCCATTTAATTCAACCGGTGCAATATCTCTTTAGCAATCTATTCCCAAAGGTGATTTCTTTGAGTGGGCCCTAACCCACAGGTCTTTTCCCAGGATCTTACCTGACTCTTCTATTTCCGGAGTTATACTCAAATTCTTTTCAAAGTGTGACATAAGAATGATCCCCATCAGTCACATGCCTTCTCCAAGATCGCTTTCAAATTCTTTTCCATCATTGTTTCAACCTTTTTTTAATTCTTCATTCCGGAGTGCTCAACAATTATTCTTGGCATTTCTCGTCTTCACTCTCAACATCTGAAGACCGAAGAAGTGTTTCTTTTAAACCTTGACCGTTCTCTTGATGAGTTGTGATTCTAGCTTCATGCCATCCTCATAATTGTTTTCGATTGTGGAATTGTTTTCATGCCCCTTCAGAGCATTTCTTGAATTCTTTTCTTTGTGATCCTCCGAAGGCCATCATTTCAGAAGATTTCTTCGTTCTCAGTTTTCAACTTCGACCTCCAACTATTCTTCATTGATGTCTCTTCGTTCTTCTCCATATTCTTACGGTGGTTCTTTCAAGATTACCCTTCCGTTGTTTTCGTTTTAATTCATTTGTTCTTTTCATAATCCTATCGGTGATTCGTTGAAGATTTATCCAAGCTTGTGCTAGATCCCTCTTTAATTCTTTCCAACGAGAATAAGTAGTATGCCAAATCCATTGCTTGTCGCCAATTTAAATTGGTGAAGGAGATGCATTACATAATTCTTATTCTTATTCCTTCAAGGTGATTAATTCTTTTGTCTGGAGCTTGTTCATCATATCATATTCTCGGTTCTAAGTTGTTCATCTTGTTTTCCGGAGCTCCAAGTTATTTCAATCATATCATTTCAAAGCTCCATCTAATTCATCGCAGGCCTTGAATCTTATTCCTTTCATCTTTCATTTCTCATGCTTTCATTACCGGAGTTCTCATGATGGTTCAGCATGTTTTAATTCATCCTCGAAGTCTTCGTCAAGATTCTTTCTACCTTGTCTTTTCAGATGGTGTTATGTCATTCTTGACAATTCCTTCATGTTTCATGATTCACGAGTTATCAAGAATGGGATATTTAAAACCATCATTTTCCTTATTCAGGAGATCTTTCCAACCATTTAATTTATTTGTTGGAGTAATCTTGGGTTATATTTCACCTAAAGCTATCCCTAAGGATTGTTGCTATTATGGTGCTTATAAATGATCCAAGTTCTTCATTTATCATTCCGGTGAGATAAGTTTATCGTCCCCTTGTTGATCTCAATCCAAATCATTCGTTTATGTTAGTGGTTGGTTGTCACCTCTTAATTTTGAGATGTTTTCCATAAGCCCACTTCAAGCTTATTCTTTTGCTGTGGAATTTCCAACAACTCCATTCAACCCTTCTTCGTAAGATGCTCTTTCAAATTCATTTTGAGAGAAGTTGTCATACTTTTCTCCGTTAATTTCTTTCATTGTTTTATATTCTATTCTTCCATTCCGGAGGCCTTGTGATGTTGCTCTCTCTTTAACCATCATCTCGTTTTGTCAAGATCATGTTCTTTCCCTTGCTTATCATTTATCCGGAGTGTTGTATTTTTTATTCAAGTTCTCTCATCTTATCAAGTTTTGCCTATCTTTTAATCGGAGTGCTATCTGAAGCCTTCCTCACACCTTGTGCCATTCTTTTAATTGTTTCGGAGGCAATATGTTGTTGTTTTCATCAAGTATCATTCCATCTCCTCAAGTTTTTGTTCAATTCCTTCCATTTTCAGACGTAATGCTGTCCAAATTATGTCATTCTTATTCCTTGGCTATACCATTGCAGTTTCATATTCTTTTGGTTCGTAAGCTCTTGTTCCATGTCTTTCAACCTTCAAGGTTCTGATAATGTTCCTTGTCCCTCCTGCTTACCGGAGTGCTCTTAACTTCGTTCATCTCCATTGTATTCTTTATTCAACTTGTTTAACCTCTCAAGGTTCGTTGGTTTCACTCGTCTGTCAAAGAAGCAACTTTGTTTTACCTCTTCCTCTTCCGTTTTTACCCGGTGCTATCTCTAGGATCTCGGGTCGAGATCCTCTGTTAGTGTGGGAGAGTTGTGACGCCCGAGACCGACGTCCCAGAAGATCCCAGAAGATTCCAGATGTTCCGGGTTGCCCTTGTGTTCTTTGTGCTTGTGTTATTTATTTTTTGCATTGCTTCATGTCATATTTATTTTGCATCTCAACCTAAATAAATCGTGTGGACCTTCGGTCCATTTAAATCGAGGGAAGGTTGCCTTCTCTTCACAACATATAAAAGCCTCTCAATATTTAGGGAGCTATATTTATTAATTATTCCATTGCTTCGGAATCACCATAACACACTTGCATAATTTCCCCATGTCTTTTCCACTTCGAGTTCTCCTACAAAAACCTTGCCAATAATTCTTTCCGTTGTTCCGAGGTTCCTCCAAAAATTTGAACATTTTTGGACACTTCAATAATCTCGTCTTAGTTCAAACCTATTTGAATTAAATTCGAATATGTTTGAATTATTTTCCGATCTGGTCTTTTGTATTTTTCTCCGGTCGTGCTTATTTTTATGAGCCCGAGAAAAATATAATTCCATGTGCTAACTTTTCCCTAACCCCCCTCCTCTTTTCTTTCTTCTCTTTTATTTTCTGCTAAAGAAAATAAATAAGAAGGCAGCCAGCCTCTAGGCCTCTTGGCCCACTCCGGCCCAGGCCTTCCTCCCCCTTCTTCCCAGCCTTTTGGCCCATTACTTCCCTTTAGGCCTCCAGGCCCAACCGCACTTCCCCTCCAGGCCTCGTCGCCGGCCTCCTTCGGTGCCGTGCTGCTGCCGTGGCCTCGTGGCCTTCACGCCAAGACCGTGCTGTAGTTTTTGTGTTGTTTTGGTTGCTTGTGTTCCTTGACAGAGAACGTGTACATCTACGACTCGAGACCGAAGTTTCAAGTACCTCTACGACCCGAGTACCACTACCGTCGCCCCGTGTTCGACTACCGATGCGCCAAGTACATCTACGAACGAGTTCGGCTACCGTCGCCGTGTACCCCTACCGATGCGACAAGTACCACTACTTCCACTACCGTCGCAAACGGAAACCCCAAGTACCACGACGACCCGAACCGCTACGAACGTGTACGACTCCGAAACGAGAACGACTACACGTGACGACGATGCGTCAAGTACCACTACCGTCGACAAGACCGAGACCGGCAAGTTCCACGACGTGACAAGTACCTCTCCGAACGGGATGTGAACAACTACCCGTGTACCGCTACGTGAACGACTCCTTCCTCTATGTCTCGAACCGTCCCGAAACGAGTGTTTCGAAGGTATAACCCGAGACGATGAAAGCTTGTGCTTGTGTGTTGTATGAAATGTTTGCCTTGTGTGCTCCGTGCCGTTGTGTTCGTTTCGTCCCTTTTGTCGTGTTCCTCGGTTGCCTCGTCACCGACTCGTGGGAACCCGGAGACGGGATCAACCCACTTTCATCTTGTTCGACTTGCTCACGTCGATTCTTTCTTTTGCACCGGTTCCTCAACGAGTTACCGGTACCAATATGATGCCGTTGCATCATTTTCGGAATTGTTGCCGTGGCACCTTTTCTTTCCACCACGGTGACAATACTTCATATCTCTTTTGAGTCAACCTTTTAATAATTGCATAAACTTGATCATGTCATCCGCATCATGTTAACAACACTAAAATGTTTAATTGTTGTTGCTTTATAATTATTAAACATGCTCATGGGGATTTTCCGGATATGTTGTTGTTATTTCCGGCCTCATTTAAAATGTCTAAATAGTGTAGTTTTATTATGCTTCACCTCTTGCCATGTTAAAAAACAATTAATCTTGTCTTGTAATTAAATGAGAGTCAACTAAATAATTAAATGTGGTGTTTCGTTAATATGCAACTCGTTGCATATTGATCTCCACTTAACTTGTAGACTTGTTTGTGCACTTTGCCATGCCATGCATATTTAAACCGGACATGCATCATGCTTGCTTGTGAATCATGCCATGTTTATGCTTGTGTGTTTACCGTGTTGTTCTTTCTTTCCGGTTGCTTCTCTTGTTAGCTTCGGTTCCGTTCCGGAGTTGTGAGGATCCGCTCGACTGTTGCTCCGTCTTCTTCTTGGATCCGTTCTTCTCCCTTGTGGAATCCCAGGCAAGATGACCGAACCCGGATAGCATTACTATCTTTGCCTATTGCTAGTAGTTCCGCTCTATAGTTTTGCCTCGATGCCCAAGTTTTTCTTGTCAGCCTCCTACTTGTAACCATTGCCATGTTTAACCACCCTACCTACGCAAACCGTTGCTTGGCTAAGTACGCTTCGCTCAGCCCTTCTTATAGCATTGTTAGTTGCAGGTGAAGATTGAAGATGCTTGCTTCATGTTGAAGTTTGGTTGGTTTATATCACACTATATAAATGCTTAAAATGAAATCATCTATATACTGGCAGGGTGGAAGGCTAAGCCTTTTGCTTGGTGTTTTGTTCCACTCATGCCGTTAGGAACCGTATAAACCGGTGTTATGTTCCTTGATTATGCGTTCCTAACACGGTTGGGGTGTATGGGACCCCCTTGATAAACCGCTAAGTGCTAAGTCTTTTCTAGCAAGTCCCAACATTTGGTACTATTTGCCTCATAATAACAACTTAATTATTTAATTAAATTTGCATAGGGGGTCGCGTCCCCGAGGATTCTTAATTCTACATAGCAGGGGGGCCAGTGCTGATGGTGTTGGTCTCAAACGGGGGTCCTGCAGGGCCGCCTTGGGGCAACCCGAGGTATCTGGTATAACCTGTAGCATCGCCCATCCGGTCGTGTCCTGAGACTTAGATACGCGCGGCTACTATCAGGGTGTCGACACGCCGGGAGGATTTGCTGGATTAGCCTTACCTTAGTTCGGTTTAACTTGAGCACGGGATTCCGAGAATACTCGGGTCTTCCCATCTATGGAGTTGCGACTCCGCGGATCGTGGGCTTGTAATGGGTCAAGTTGGAACACCCCTGCAGGGTTTGAACTTTCGAAAGCCGTGCCCGTGGTTATGTGGCAGATGGGAGCTTGTTAATATCCGGTTGTAGATAACTTGACACAATGTTTCAATACACTACCAGCGTGTGTACCGTGACTGTCAATTTCCGAATAGGGATTCGGGAGTTGAACACGGTGGGGTTATGTTTGACCGGCTTTAGCTAGGATCACTTCGTGATCATCTTTCGACCGATGCCCTTCTCTTCTCGCTCTCTATTGCGTAAGTTAGTGCTAGTTGCTGCTGCAGACTCTTGTTGTTACTTCACCTCTCGTTCTTTCTTCAGCCTTGTCCTCACCCAAGGCTTAAATAGTCTTGTTACCCGGGAACGGGATTGCTGAGTCCTCTGTGGCTCACAGTTACTTCACCACACCAGTGCAGGTTCAGCCGAGTTTGATGCAGGAGTTGGTTCAAGTACTTCACTTGGAGTTCGTTGAAGAGTTTGGTCGCATGCTTGTGACGTTTCTACGATCAGTAGTGGTTTCTACTAGGATTCGATCCTGACCTGTGGCTTTATGTTGTTTTGGTATCTTTCTTTGGTTCTTCACCCGTAGTCGGGTTGTGATGTTCTGAATGATTATTGCTTATGTAATGTATTGTGTGAAGTGGCGAGTGTAAGCCAACTATCTCCTTTTGCAATTTAATCCCTCTTTTACATGAGTCGTGCAAAGATACCAAACTTGAGATCATTCTAGGATGGGCTTATACCTTTAAGTCGTGCCTCGACACGTAGGAGGTATAGTCCCATCCTGGGCATTACATTCCACTAGCTCTAGAACTAACAGAGTGATGGCCAAAAGGGCCTTTTACCTTGATGTTTTCACTGGGAGAAATTTGCCCAGTTCTGGCAACAAATTTGCCCACATTTCTACAGAATATTGCCTCATCCATAACAATGAGTTGCAGACAAAATTGCGTTTTTCATGATGTTTTGGCTTGATTGTTTTCAACCTTTTTTGTCTTATTTTGCTGCAGGAGGTGGAGCTCCCCACTTCGGACATGGCATGCGATAGCGGCTGTGGAAGAAGATGTCGCTGGGATCTGCGCTGGGTGGGTGGGGAGGTCACGTGCGTGAGTGGGAGGGCTGATGCCTTTCTTGCCCTTTTCAGTTCTGTGGCAGGAAGTGACGCGGGGAGGGGTGTGGCTTTATTTTTCTGGCACATGGGGGGCACCACACATGCCGTAACTTCCTGAAATGGCAGGTCGTGAGATAGCACCGCATCGTGCGCTCGCCATGTAGTAGCGTCCAAGAACCTAAACGTTGCTCCAGGCGCGCGCGTGATTCAGCATCTGCGAGCGGCCGCACTCGGGCCGTCCATCTCGGGCGATGACTCGACACCTATCGAAAAGTTATTTTTGAGCTAGTTATGGTGGGTATTGTCGCTTCAAAAATTAGGGAAACACGCCCACCCTGCGTTCTCACCATTCCCTTCCACCCCTCACATATAACACGAATAGAGGAGAAAAATCCTAGGTCGTCGGTATGGACTTCATTACCGGGTTTCCCACGACCAGGAAAGGGAATAATGCTATCTTCGTCGTTATCGACCGCCTCTCCAAAGTAGCCCATTTCCTGCCTGTTCGAGAGAGTATAACCGCTAGCCAGCTAGCAGATTTGTATATCTCTCGGATAGTATCTCTTCATGGTGTGCCATTGGATATTAACTCAGACCGTGGAAGTCTTTTCTCCTCTCAATTTTGGGAAAGTTTCCAAAATGCTATGGGGACTCGTCTCTCTTTCAGCACCGCCTTTCATCCTCAGTCAAGTGGTCAAGTAGAATGAGTCAATCAAATTCTGGAAGATATGCCTCGAGCCTCTGTCATATCTTTCGGTATTGTGACGCCCCCGATTTGACCGTACACTAATCATGCACGCAAATGTGTACGACCAAGATCAGGGACTCACTGGAAGATATCACAACACAACTCTAGACACAAATTAAAATAATACAGGCTTTATATTACAAGCCAGGGGCCTCGAGGGCTCGAATACAAAAGCTCGAATACACAAGAGTCAGCGGAAGCAATAATATCTGAGTACAGACATAAGTTAAACAAGTTTGCCTTAAGAAGGCTAGCACAAATATAGCAACGATCGAAAAGGCAAGGCCTCCTGTCTGGGACCTCCTAACTACTCCTCGAAGCCGAACTCCATGTAGAAACATCATCGGGATCCTCTGGCTCCTGGGCTCCACCATCTGGTTGCGTCATCCGAGAAGAAGGGACAAAAGGGGAAAAGGGGGAGAAAAGCAACCGTGAGTACTCATCCAAAGTACTCGCAAGCAAGGATCTACACTACATATGCAAAGATATCTGTGTAAAGGGGTAATATATATGGACTGAACTGCAGAAAGCAGAATAAGAGGGGGATAGCTAATCCAATCGAAGACTACGCTTCTCGTAACCTCCATCTTGCAGCGGAAGATGAGGGTAGCTGGAAAGTAACAAGTATCCTCGCTTCTCGCAGCCTCCGTCTTGCAGCAGTAGAAGGGAGTAGATGGTAAGTTCACCAAGTAACATCGTATAGCATAATCCTACTCGGCGATCCTCCCGCACATCATCCTGTGAGAGAGCAACCACCGAGTTGTATCTGGCACTAGTAAGGATGTGTTTTATTAAGTATCCGGTTCTAGTTGTCATGAGGTCGGAATACAACTCCGGGTCGTCCTTTTACCGAGGGACACGGCTATTCGAATAGATTAACTTCCCTGCAGGGGTGCACCACATAACCCAGCACGCTCAATCCCATTTGGCCGGACACACTTTACGGGGTCATGCCCGGCCTCGGAAGATCCACACGTCGCAGCCCTACCTAAGCACAACAGAGAGGTCAGCACGCCGGTCTAAGTCCTAGGCGCGCAGGGGTCCGGGCCCATCGCCCAACACACACCTGCACGTTGCGTACGCGGCCGGTGAGCAGACCTAGCAACCTCCATTACTAAGGAAGTTGCGTTACGCGGTCCAACCCGGCGCGCGCCGCTCAGTCGCTGACGTCAAGAAGGCTTCGGCTGATACCACGACGTCGAGTGCCCATAATTATTCCCACGTAGCTGCTTAGTGCGTATAGGCCAATGGCCAGACTCAGATCAAATATCCAAACTCGTTAAGCGTGTTATTATGAAATAACCGCGGACAACGACCAGGGCCAGGCCACCTCTCCACTGGGTGTCTCAACCTGCCCTGTCGCTCCGCCACAAAGATCCACTCGGGGGCCGTCAGGAACTCAGGCCCACCACTACCTGGATGGAGCCACCCGTCCTTTCAGCCCCCACATCGAATCACTTGCGGGTACTCAATGAGCCGACCCGACTTTAGTCACATCATGTGTCATGTAAAGTATGTATATAGTATATACCCGTGATCACCACCCGAGTGATCACAGCCCGATAGTATAGCATGGCAGAGGGACAAGAATGTAGGGCCACTGATGGAATACTAGCATCCTATACTAAGCATTAGGATAACATGTAAAGGTATCAACAGTGGTAGCAATAATGACAGGCTATGCAGCAGAATAGGATTATTCGATAGCAGTAACATGCTACACTACTCTAATGCAAGCTGTAGAGAGAAGAATAGGCGATATCTGGTGATCAAGGGGGGGGGGGCTTGCCTGGTTGCTCTGGCAAGGAGGGGTCGTCGTCGATGTAGTCAAACACAGTGGCATCGGCATCGTCTCAGGGTCTACCGGAAAGGAAGTAACGGAGGGGGAACACAATAAATAACATAGCAATCAAAAGCATAACAAATCATAACACAGCAATACACGGTGCTAGGGTGGCCTCACGCGGTGGGAGGTGATACCGGCGAAGGAGGGAAACATCCGGGAAAGTATCCCGGTGTTTGACGTTTTCGAACAGATGAACCGGAGGTGAAAAGTTGCAGGTTCGCTATGCTAGGGACGTGTGATTGACAAACGGTCTGCGTATCCGGATTCGTCTCGAAATTCTGAGCAACTTTCATATATAAAGTATTTTCATCCGAGTTACGGATTAATTTATATGATTTTTCAAAGTTTTAAACACTATTATGGAATTATTTTAATTTGTTTTAATCCGAATTGACCAGGTCAACTTTGACTAGTCAAAAGGGCAGTGTGTGGCCCACATGTCATAGGCTATACCTAATAAATAAATAAAAACTAGCTTAATAAAATTGTGTCCATAGGTCATATGGCTAGTACCTAACCTAGCTACCAATTAGCCTCTAAACTAATTTGCATATGGCCGGCCAGAGGCACAACCAGCCTCACGGCACACACATGCACAACACATGGCCGCATCGGCCATGGCCAAGCAGCAGCAAGTACCAATAAGCAGCGGCAGCAACTAGTAGAGCAGCAGCTAGCGGAGCAACAACCGCAATGCAAGAGTAGCAGTGGCGAGCGAAGCAGCAGGTAGCGGGGTTGCGCGGGCGGGCGCGGGACTTGCAGCCGGGCGTGGGCTGCAGCAAGCAGAGCAACTGCAGGTAGCGCCAGTAGCAGTACGCGAGCGGCGTCGGCGCAAGGCAGCAGTCAACAGCGCGGGCGAGCACAGGACATCAGCAACGACAAGAGGTAGCACGGACAACAGCGACAGCAAGCGTACGTACACGTAAGCGGGGGTTCGGGCTCGACGGAGATGGCGACCTACAACGTTCAAATCGAAGGGCTAAAAGGGGGGACCCGAGGGAGAGCTCACTCCGGTTCTTGTGGGCGAGGCTAGAAGGTCGGAAGCGGCCCGGAGCAGTGGCAACGACGATGAGTTGGTGACGTCCGCGGCGGAGAAGGGCTCGATGGCGAGCACACGGGCTGTCCCGGCTTGAGCTGGTCCCCGGAATGGACGGATCCGGCCATGGCGGACCTCCTGGACGTGCTCCCGCACACCAGAGACGACGGTGGCCGCAACGATGACGTCGTGGGGCGTCGGGCACGAGTGGCAGAGGACGAGGGGGTCGAGCGCCTCTCCTATGGCGGCCCTGGAGGGAGAGGGTAGCGATCGTGGTGGAGTGGGGTTGGGCTCTAGGGTTCAGTTGGGGGAGTGGGTGTTATAGGCCAGGGGGCTGGCTGGGTGTGGGCCGAGGCCCAGGGCTGCCAGTTTTTTTTTCTTTTCGCTTTGATTTTTTTATTTTGTTTTCTTTTACCTTTTTTTTTTTATTTTTCCCTTCTGTTTTCTTTTAGTTCCTATTTATTTTAGTTTTAATAAAATACCAAGTGGCACCTAAATTGATGTTACAACTTATGTCACAGCCACAAAAAGTTTCACCCCAAAATAATATAGTTTAGTATTTTACCAATATAGATGGCATTTAATTATTTGTTTTAGCCACTGTTTTATTCATTTTAGAGTATTTAAACATTTTATAAAAGTGTGGTTTCTCCACCATAATTGTTTATGCATTATTTGGTTCACTCCAAACATTTTAGTTTTAATATTTTAAAACTTTTATTGTTTGCTTGATTTTTAACTTGAATTTGAATCGGTTCCGACTAATAGGAGATTAGCAACAGTAATCGTGGTGACGTGGCATCATTAGCAGAGTTTTACTGTAGCTTGATTGCCCGGGCGTCACAATTCTCCTCCACTACAAGAAATCTCGTCCCGAGATTTAAGCGGTGAGGTAAGGGAGGGAAAGTGCTGGTAGCGAAAACCTAACGAGTTTTCTCGGTCTTGGCTGCCCTTTCAGAGAGGTTGATCCCTTTCGTTGAAGTCTTCATTTCTCTGCTTTAAGTCATCGTGATCAAGTCAGCATCCTTTCTTCGGGATCTCCATCGTCCTATGAACGCGATCAGGGGGAAAAACTCCGGAAGAACGCATCTCCACAAAGTTGGGCATCAAACGGTGAACTCAATGGAAAATACACGAGGTACCCTACGAGTAGTATTGTAGTGAACTCCTTGAGAGCAATACACGATGGTACAAAAGTTTCAAATGGGTAGGCATCATTCGACGCCTAGACAGCAGCTGGAATGGGGGCTTGAACAACGAGAATAACATGGTGTTTGATACCAGGATGAAACATAGTAGAATTTAGCTCGTGAATCACATACGAAGCCAGGTGCAAAGGATACCATAGAATTCCGGTTGTAAAGAAGAGTCAGGTTTCGATCCAGTGGACCTGTGGGTTATGGGCCCACCATGTGGGTTGAAAGTAGGAAGGGTGATGACATCTTGCACAGAAAGCAAGGCATGTCAGAGGATAGTCTGTCAGCTAAGTTGGCAACAATGTCGGTACCAAGGACGGGGAACGAAGAGAACCATTGTCTTGCTCGTTGAAACGAGGCAGACCGGTAGGCAAAGTTTTCTTCCAGCGGTGGTTACCAGAATGTTACCAACCATGGTAACAGGGTCTTACCGACAGAGTTGTACAACAAGGTGTTTACATAAGCAGAGTATTACTACTGCTTAGATTATATGTAGATCAAGGAAAGGTTAAACAAACAAATGGAAAGGAAAATTGTGATTACACACAATTATTAGGAGTATACCCATCCCATGGACAAGAAGAATCATGGCAGACAGGGTAGGAGAGCAAGCACCCAACCATTCAGATAAAGAGGCAAGTATTAATCAAGATGTTACCCATACAACGGTGTTTGGATAACTGACCAAGAAACATTTAGCATCGTGCCTCCAATGTTCTTGTTGATGAGCGGGGGTATCATAGTCATGTTTCGAGGTAGCAATGATATGGTGTTTCAATTAAGGGCCAGACCTTGGATACACAAATGATCCATCAGAAGCAACTTATAGAATAAGTCTTACAATTTCCTCCTAGAAGAATGGCTATCCTTACAAAAGAAATTATAATGATGGGTCCTCTAGCCCGGGTGCTAGGCATGACATCATATTACCGGGTCATCAAAGGACCAACATCATAACTACTGGAAAGTTGTCCCAACCATCATATCTGACCAAGATTCAGATCCGATTGGTGTTATGATACCTCAGACTCGGGATGTTCGAGAAGAAAAGTGCATCACAAATCGACGAAATGACATTGCAAGATTCTCGGGAAATGAAATATAGGAGCGGGTTCCCAAAACAATAGTTCATCATTAAGCCAAGGATAGGATGAGGAGGTGGCTGATGGGCTCAGCGACAATTCATCGAGAATTCCAAACGAATGTATTTCCATAATAATGTGAACAAGAAAATGACAATTATCAATTCAAATGATATAATGTTGTATGCTCGAGAAAAACATACACCATTAATCATTAGTTGAAAGGTGTGCCCGAAATATGACCTTAGGCAGCAAGATCAATGTTAGAGTGACGATTCAATAACCAACAGTCTAAGAACGAACTGTCGATCGTTAACTTCAAAGCAATAGGGTTGCTAGAAGTGCAGAACTCAAGCAGCATCTTTAGCATATTGGTATCCTGGTTGAAAACAACACGGGGATCAAGGAAGAATGGTGATGGTGAGAAGTATCATCATATCGAGAATTTCTAAGAGGTGGAGCAATCCCTCAACATTCTCGACATAAAAGACAGTAATACTTCAAGGCAAAACACAACACTAGCTGGAGAGCAAGTTGTATTCATAATGCAGACAAGTTCACAATGAAAGGAATTCAAGGGTGTTGTCGATGATAATAAAAATCATCGAGGGCAAGGAAGGTATTTCTCATCATGAACACAGTTGACATCTCGAAAGAAGTCAAAGTGTTGAAGGTGATCCGACACATTTGCCGGGAAGTTTCAAGAGGATGCAATCAAACAACAACGGCAACAAGCAAGAGAATGACGAAGTGGCAAGTTATAGGATCAATATAAAAGATGCAAGATCGGAACCAACGTTGCCTTTTGAGACAAGCAACATGATGTTGAAAGCTCGACGCAAGTCGTGCTCACACACTGAAGAATTCGTGCACCAAAGAAGGACGAGGTAGCACAGTCAAAGATAGCTAGACAAGGGATGTACCCGATAGTCAAGGAATAAACCAGATTGAGTTTAAAAATTTCCCAGTAACATCTACTAGGGGTGTTAAATTTTTAGAGCAGATTTGATTTACTAAATGGTGTCCTCGGTTGACGACAACCTAGAACCCGTAGAGTGATTACGACAAGCAAAGGTATTACTTCGTCAAAAGTTCAAAAGGTGTGGTGCAAAGGCATGATATCCTCGAGATATCAGAGGGTAAAACTCGAAGGTAGAACACAATAGAAGTTGAACTAGGTCATTGACCTATGACAGTAGATGATTTAACCTTGTCAAAAATTGACGAGGCGTGGAATGGATTTATTCCAGATATATTGAATAAGGACAGCATGGTCGAAACCATAACTGCAAGGGATCAAATTTATTGACACCGAAAGAATTATTTAGATGATAAATCATTTTGCAAGAAGCTCCCGAGACGGTCTACATTGTTTCCATGGGCATGAACAAAAGCTCAAGGTCGACTCCCATTTCTCCAATGCATACGTTTCATTTACCTCTTGCTTTGATAAAACTGTAGTGTGGGAATTTTATCCGGTAGAACACCGGAAGGGTATGACTTGTGAAAACTTTTAGGTTCTCACAGATTAGGGGAAGGCATAGGTTCAACCCATCAAGTGTCTTAGTAACATATCCCACAAGTTTCAAAAGTAAAAACACAAGCTCGAAAGCAGAGCATGGTTGGCCAAGCAGAGGATGCAATTTACCAAAGGCATTATGTATCAGGGGAAGAACTCAAGGTTTTGATATGTCGGAACGGTCGGATAATAATCCACAAAAGGACCTAGCGGACCGCAAGGAATCAGATGTGAGTATCGATACTCAACCAGAAGAAGAAATAATTAGAGGAAATCAGATTATAGAAACAACTGACTAATTCAACCAAATGTAAAGGAATTATGTTTTCCGAATCAAGAGATCAGAAGCAAATGCACTGATCAAGGATGGATAAGTTGAATATGCTTGGGGATACAATCGATGGCAATTTGATTGGTCGAGATCCAACCAGGTTTAAAATGACGTCTGCGTCGGAAGGATGAATTCTAGGATCTGATTGGGGATTGCGAGCATCCGCAACATTTTGAACCAACGGACTCGAAATGATAGTGACAAGGATGGCAATAAGATTGCCAGACTTATGGGATTAACCATATAGCACGCAAGCAAGAATTTCAAGATAAATATGTTATTGAGGATTTTCTAAAGCTCAAATAGGATTTCGAAGACTTTAGTGAAACATATGTGTGAGGATTAATTTGTAGGTGTATTCAGTCGACAAGGAACTGCAAGGCAGTAGGCACAAAGGATTCTCGAAACAACGACCAGTATTTCGGGGTATCTTGTAAGAACAAGACCAACTGGGGATGAATGTAAGAATGACAACTGCATCTAGCTATCCATTTAGAGTTGACGATGGAAGGGGAATTGCAATGCGAGGAACCCAAGTTCTCGAGTTAACAGCGGAGAGTATCTTCAGGGTCTTCTGGTGCAGTAGACGATCATCGGTAATAAGGTGCTCTCCGGGTGAAGTGATAACGAGATCCTAATGTTAGATTTTGCAAAATTCATTCATCCCGAATAGAAGAGAGATCAGAGTCCCAGAGTATAGACGAGGAGTAAAAGATCCTAATACCACCCATTGGTGTTGTGGGCCCGTAAGCCACACAACAAGTAAGTAAATTTGTTTCTCCAATACTAGACTCAACTTCGGCCAAGGAGTTGGAAAGGGGGATTCCTACAGGCAGTCGGCTCTGATACCAACTTGTGACGCCCCCGATTTGACCGTACACTAATCATGCACGCAAATGTTTACGACCAAGATCAGGGACTCACTGGAAGATATCACAACACAACTCTAGACACAAATTCAAATAATACAAGCTTTATATTACAAGCCAGGGGCCTCGAGGGCTCGAATACAAAAGCTCGAATACACAAGAGTCAGCGGAAGCAACAATATCTGAGTACAGACATAAGTTAAACAAGTTTGCCTTAAGAAGGCTAGCACAAATATAGCAACGATCGAAAAGGCAAGGCCTCCTGCCTAGGACCTCCTAACTACTCCTCGAAGCCGAACTCCATGTAGAAACATCATCGGGATCCTCTGGCTCCTAGGCTCCACCATCTGGTTGCGTCATCCGAGAAGAAGGGACAAAAGGGGAAAAGGGGGAGAAAAGCAACCGTGAGTACTCATCCAAAGTACTCGCAAGCAAGGATCTACACTACATATGCAAAGATATCTGTGTAAAGGGGTAATATATGTGGACTGAACTGCAGAAAGCAGAATAAGAGGGGGATAGCTAATCCAATCGAAGACTACGCTTCTCGTAACCTCCATCTTGCAGCAGAAGATGAGGGTAGCTGGAAAGTAACAAGTATCCTCGCTTCTCGCAGCCTCCGTCTTGCAGCAGTAGAAGGGAGTAGATGGTAAGTTCACCAAGTAACATCGTATAGCATAATCCTACTCGGCGATCCTCCCGCACATCATCCTATGAGAGAGCAACCACCGAGTTGTATCCGGCACTGGTAAGGGTGTGTTTTATTAAGTATCCGGTTCTAGTTGTCATGAGGTCGGAATACAACTCCGGGTCGTCCTTTTACCGAGGGACACGGCTATTCGAATAGATTAACTTCCCTGCAGGGGTGCACCACATAACCCAGCACGCTCGATCCCATTTGGCCGGACACACTTTCCGGGGTCATGCCCGGCCTCGGAAGATCAACACGTCGCAGCCCTACCTAAGCACAACAGAGAGGTCAGCATGCCTGTCTAAGTCCTAGGCGCGCAGGGGTCCGGGCCCATCGCCCAACGCACACATGCACGTTGCGTACGCGGCCGGTGAGCAGACCTAGCAACCTCCATTACTAAGGAAGTTGCGTTACGCGGTCCAACCCGGCGCGCGCCGCTCAGTCGCTGACGTCAGGAAGGCTTCGGCTGATACCACGACGGTGAGTGCCAATAACTATTCCCACGTAGCTGGTTAGTGCGTATAGGAAAATGGCCAGACTCAGATCAAATATCCAAACTCGATAAGCGTGTTATTATGAGATAACCGCGGACAACGACCAGGGCCAGGCCACCTCTCCACTGGGTGTCTCAACCTGCCCTGTCGCTCCGCCACAAAGATCCACTCGGGGGCCGTCAGGAACTCAGGCCCACCACTACCTGGATGGAGCCACCCGTCCTTTTAGCCCCCACATCGAATCACTTGCGGGTACTCAATGAGCCGACCCGACTTTAGTCACATCATGTGTCATGTAAAGTATGTATATAGTATATACCCGTGATCACCACCCGAGTGATCACGGACCGATAGTATAGCATGGCAGACGGACGAGAATGTAGGGCCACTGATGGAATACTAGCATCCTATACTAAGCATTAGGATAACAGGTAAAGGTATCAACAGTGGTAGCAATAATGTCAGGCTATGCAGCAGAATAGGATTATTCAATAGCAGTAACATGCTACATGTGACGCCCCGAGACCGATGCGCCAGGTGTCAACCAGTTGTTCGTCACCGTTGCCATGTCATTTGCTAGTGTGTTGCATCTTGCCATGTCATCATGTGTGTTGCATCATCATGTTTTCAAAACTTGCATTCGTTCGGGTTCCCCAGTTCTCTCCGTTGCCCGTTCTGAGCCCAGACACACTCGCACGCGCCCGCGGCACCTCCGAATATTTATTTTATAAGTGGCCGAAAAATGTTCTCGGAATGGGATGAAACTTGGCGTGTGGTCTTATTATAGTGTAGACAGACCGCCTGTCAAATTTCATCGCATTCGGAGTTCGTTTGATAGCCCAACCGTTAAACATATAGCGACACTATAGCCGGTTAAGCGTCGGACGTTTCCGGTGTTCCGGAGACCTATGCCGGGTTGCTTCTTCTCTCTCTTCTCGGTCCAACCATGCAGTTGTCCGCGACCGCCTAATGCTCAACACAGCCCACTTTTGCCCCCTCGTCTGCACGCCCGAAACTGCCCCTAACCCGAACCGGTCTGTCAGTACCGATGGGTCCGGATCGTCCCCAAACATCCCTAAAACATCTCCTTTTTCTCATTTAGCCTCTCTAGCCTATTTATTCTCGACCATCCGATTATGATCGGAGGGTCCAGACAGCACTAGTATCCCTCCACCTACTATATATATCTTCCAACCCTAAATTCGAGGAGAGATGTCCCATCCTTCAAATCCTCCTCGCCCCCGCCACTCCACCAAATCTCCTCGGGATCTCCCCTGCCCAATTCATCCATCCAGCTAACCAGAGCACCTGCCACCTCCATCCCGAGCGCCTCCTCCTGCTCGACCTCGCCACCTCGCCGATGCCCTTCTCCGGCGACTGGATCCCACCGGAGTGCCGCCCTGACCCTGCCTTCCCTCACGCCTCCTCCTCCCCGTTCCTTTTCCCATCTCTCTCATGCCTCTGCCTCTCTCACAGGGAACCACGTGAGGACATGGAGACTGCAGCACCGATGCCTCCTCAAGGGCCGCCTCGTCCCCGTCCCCCGACGCTCTTCTCTGTCGACAACCGGCCGCGCTGGGACGCCATGGCCCCTTCGAACCAGGGGGATCCTCCGAGCCAGGCAACTCGTCCAGATCCACGGGCTCCTGCCGGAATTGGAGGAAGCTGCGCCGCCAGGCCTCTCCACCTCGCTTCCCCGCCGCCTTCATCTTGTCCCAGAGTTCCAGCGCCCGCGGCCTCCTGCTCGTTCATCTGGAGACGAGGGATGCTCGTCCTCGAGCGTTGACTGTGTCGTCCGACTCCAGCGCGCCCGTCGACCCGCAGCGCTAGTGCGCCCGAACCGCATCGGCCTCGCTTCGCTCGCACGGCCGGCGTCGCTAGAAGCGGGAGGCCCAACTCCCTCTGCGCCAGGCCCAACCTCTCCCCACCGAGCCCAGCTGCCTCCAGCCTTTCCCCACCGAACTGGGCCAGGCCCATTGGGTGAGCCTCCCACGCCCCGCCTTTGTTTTTTTTTCTGTTGGGCCAGATCCAGTTTCAGCCCGTAGATGTTTTTTTCCTTTCTGCGATTTAGTTAATTTCCAGGAGAAAACAGTTTTGCAGAATAGTCCCTCTAACTCATGCATATAACAACTTCACATCTGTGCATCACATGTAAAAACTTTATATATAAAAAATGCTTAGAATTTTGTGTAGATTAATAATTTGCCACTTTCACCCCTGTTAAAAATGTTTAACTTGTTGTTTGCTTTAATTTGTGTAAATAACGTGTTAAAATGGTTTACTTCATAACTAAATAACCGTAGCTCCAAATTTAATAAACTTTATATGTAAATGGGGTGGAAAAATGTGTAGAATAACATGATGCACTTCATTTTTCTGTTTAACAACTTTAAAATGTGGTAATAGGCAGAACAGTACCAATTTCAAATTATGCTCATGGGGATTTTCCGGATTTGTTGATGTTATTTTCCGGCCTCATTTAAAATGCCTAAATAGTGTAGTTTTAATATGCTTCACCTCTTGCCATGTTACCAGCATTTAATCTTGTCTTGTAAATAACGAGAGTCAACTAAATAATTAAATGTGGTGTTTCATCAATATGCTACTCGTTGCATATTGAGCTCCACTTAACTTGTAGTTTTGTTTGTGCACTTGCCGTGCCATGCATACTTAAACCGGACATGCATCATACTTGGATGTGCATCGTATGCCATGTTTATGCTTGTGTGTTTACCGTGTTGTTTTGCTTCTTTCCGGTTGCTTCTCTTGTTAGCTTCGGTTTCGTTCCGGAGTTGTGAGGCTTCTTCTTCGTCTACTTCATGGATCCGTTCTTCTTCCTTGCGGAATCCCAGGCAAGATGATCATACCCTTGGATACCTTTACTACCATTGCCATGCTTAGTTGTCTCGATGCTATCGTTACATGTCACGCTACCCATCTTTTATGTCAGCCTCTCCTTGTTGCCATGAAACCTCTAACCTTGAAACCTTCCTAGCAAAACCACTGTTTGGCTATGTTACCCGCTTGCTCAGCCCCTCTTATAGCATTGTTAGTTGCAGGTGAAGATGAAGTTCGTTCCTGGAGGGAACTTGTTGTTGGTATATCACAATATCTATAATTATTATTAACACACCTATATACTGGGCATGTGTGGAAGGCTTGGCCTTTTGCTCGGTGTTTTGTTCCACTCATGCCACCTTAGGCGCCGATAAACCGGCATTATGTTCCTTGATTTTGCGTTCCTTACACGATGGGTGGATGGGGACCCCTTGACAGTTCGACTTTGAATAAAACTCCTCCAGCAAGGCCCAACATTGGTTTTATTTGCCTCATAATAATAACTTGATTAATTAATTAATTTGCATAAGGGGGACGCTCCTTGGAGATTCTTTTCTACATAGGAGGGGGGGCCAGTGCTGATGGTGTTGGTCCCAAACTAGAGCCACTTGCGGTGCCACCCAGTTATCTGGGATCTTCGGTTACTGTACGTAGCGCTCATCCGGACGTGGCCTGAGACGAGATGCGCGCGGCTACCATCAGGGTGTCGGCACGCCGGAAGGTCTTGCTGGACTAGTTTTACCATTGTCGAAATGTCTTGTGCTACCGGGATGCCGAGCCTGATCGGTTTTCCCTAAGATAAGGAGTGATGATATTATATTTATCTCTTCAGCTAAGCGTGAGAGCTTGTGATGGGTTAAGTTGGGACACCCCTGCAGGGTTATGATCTTTCGAAAGCCGTGCCCGCGGTTATGTGGCAGATTGGAATTTGTTAATGTTCGGTTGTAGAAAACTTGACAGAGGATCCGAAGTAAAACACGCAACTGTGTGAGTAACCATGACTGTCTCTTTTCACTTTGAGAAGAGAACACGGTGGGGTTATGTTTGACTTGTATGTAGTTAGGATCTTTAGCGATCACTACTTTTGCGACCGTTTGCGTAGATGCTCTTCTTATTCTGGTACTCGTAAGTTAGCCACCATATTATGCTTAGCCGCTGCTGCAACCTCACCACTTACTTCTTCCTACCCAGAAAGCTTTGCTAGTCTTGTTACCCATGGTTATGGGATTGCTGAGTCCTCGTGGCTCACAGATACTACAACACCAGATGCAGGTTCAGCCGAGTATGAAGCCGGAGCTGGTTCAGAGCTTCACTGGGAGCTCAATGAAGACAGTGGCCGTATGGTTGTGACGTTTCGACGATTAGTAGTGGTTTCTACTAGGATTCGATCTAGGCCTGTGGCTTTATGTTGTTTTGGTATCTTTCTTTGGATCTTCGCCCGTAGTCGGGTTGTGATGTTTGAATGATGTTCTGCTTATGTAATGTATTGTGTGAAGTGGCGAGTGTAAGCCAACTATCTCCTTTTGCAATTTAATCCCTCTTTTACATGAGTCGTGCAAAGATACCAAACTTGAGATCATTCCAGAATGGGCTTATACCTTTAAGTCGTGCCTCGACACGTAGGAGGTATAGTCCCATCCTGGGCATTACACTACACTACTCTAATGCAAGCAGTAGAGAGAAGAATAGGCGATATCTGGTGATCAAGGGGGGG
>LR738711.1:411845391-411916001 GCA_902687465.1 Secale cereale
AAGGAGGGGTCGTCGTCGACGTAGTCAAACACAGTGGCATCAGCATCGTCTCAGGGTCTACCGGAAAGGAAGTAACGGAGGGGGAACACAATAAATAACATAGCAATCAAAAGCATAACAAATCATAACACATCAATACACGGTGCTAGGGTGGCCTAACGCGGTGGGAGGTGATACCGGCGAAGGAGGGAAACATCCGGGAAAGTATCCCGGTGTTTGACGTTTTTGAACAGATGAACCGGAGGTGAAAAGTTGCAGGTTTGCTATGCTGGGGACGTGTGATTGACAAATGGACTGCGTATCCGGATTCGTCTCGAAATTCTGAGCAACTTTCATATATAAAGTATTTTCATCCGAGTTACGGATTAATTTATATGATTTTTCAAAGTTTTAAACATTATTATGGAATTATTTTAATTTGTTTTAATCCGAATTGACCAGGTCAACTTTGACTAGTCAAAAGGGCAGGGTGTGGCCCACATGTCATAGGCTATACCTAATAAATAAATAAAAACTAGCTTAATTAAATTGGGTCCATATGTCATATGGCTAGCACCTAACCTAGCTACCAATTAGCCTCTAAACTAATTTGCATATGGCCGGCCAGAGGCACAACCAGCCTCACAGCACACACATGCACAGCACATGGCCGCATCGGCCATGGCCAAGTAGCAGCAAGTACCAATAAGCAGCGGTAGCAGCTAGTAGAGCAGCAGCTAGCGGAGCAACAACAACAGTGCAAGAGTAGCAGTGGCGAGCGAAGCAGCAGGTAGCGGGGTTGCGCGGGCGGGCGCGGGACTTGCGGCCGGGCGTGGGCTGCAGCAAGCAGAGCAGCTGCAGGTAGCGCCAGTAGCAGTACGCGAGCAGCATCGGCGCAAGGCAGCAGTCAACAGCGCGGGCGAGCACAGGACATCAGCAACGACAAGAGGTAGCACGGACAACAGCGACAGCAAGCGTACGTACGCGTAAGCGGGGGTTCGGGCTCGACGGAGATGGCGACCTACAACGTTCAAATCGAAGGTCTAAAAGGGGGGACCCGAGGGAGAGCTCACTCCGGTTCTTGTGGGCGAGGCTAGAAGGTCGGAGGTGGCCCGGAGCAGTGGCAACGACGATGAGTTGGTGACGTCCGCGGCGGAGAAGGGTTCGATGGCGAGCACACGGGCTGTCCCGGCTTGAGCTGGTCCCCGGAACGGACGGATCCGGCCACGGCGGACCTCCTGGACGTGCTCCCGCACGCCAGAGACGACGGTGGCCGCAACGATGATGTCGTGGGGCGTCGGGCACGAGTGGCAGAGGACGAGGGGGTCGAGCGCCTCTCCTGTGGGGGCGCTGGAGGGAGAGGGTAGGGATCGTGGTGGAGTGGGGTTGGGCTCTAGGGTTCAGTTGGGGGGAGTGGGTGTTATAGGCCAGGGGGCTGGCTGGGTGTGGGCCGAGGCCCAGTGCTGCTAGGTTTTTTTTCTTTTCGCTTTGATTTTTTTCTTTTGTTTTCTTTTACCTTTTTTTTTATTTTTCCCTTCTGTTTTCTTTTAGTTCCTATTTATTTTAGTTTTAATAAAATACCAAGTGGCACCTAAATTGATGTTACAACTTATGTCACAGCCACAAAAAGTTTCACCCCAAAATAATATAGTTTAGTATTTTACCAATATAGATGGCATTTAATTATTTGTTTTAGCTACTGTTTTATTCATTTTAGAGTATTTAAACATTTTATAGAAGTGTGGTTTCTCCACCATAATTGTTTATGCATTATTTGGTTCACTCCAAACATTTTAGTTTTAATATTTCAAAACTTTTATTGTTTGCTTGATTTTAACTTGAATTTGAATCGGTTCCGACTAACAGGAGATTAGCAACAGTAATCGTGGTGACGTGGCCTCATTAGCAGAGTTTTACTGTAGCTTGATTACCCGGGCGTCACAGGTATGGATTGGGAGAAGTGTCTTCCATTCACCGAATTCGCTTATAACAATAGTTATCAAGCTAGCTTGGGCAAGGCTCCCTTCGAAGTTCTGTATGGACGAAGGTGTCGAACGCATCTTAACTGGTCAGAAACCGGGGAAAGACAATTCTTTGGTCCGGATATGATCCAGGAAGCAGAAGAGCAAGTTCGCATCGTTCGTGAGAAATTGAAAACAGTCCAGTCTCGCCAGAAAAGCCAATATGATAGTCATCATAAGGCTGTGACTTTTGAAGTCGGTGACAAGGCTTACCTTCGAGTTACTCCTCTTAAGGGAACCCATCGCTTCGGTATCAAAGGCAAATTGGCTCCTCGTTACATCGGTCCTTTTCGCATTCTTGCCAAACGAGGAGAAGTTGCCTACCAATTGGAACTACCTCCGAACCTGTCCAGAGTTCATGATGTCTTCCACGTTTCTCAACTCGGGCGTTGCTTCTCGGATCCTATCCGTGGAGTGGACCACGAAACGCTTGATCTCCACGACAATCTCACATATCGAGAATACCCCGTTCGTATTCTTGATCAAATCGAGCATACCACTCGACGTCATAATATCAAGTTTCTCAAGGTTCAATGGTCACATCATTCTGAGAATGAAGCTACTTGGGAAAGGGATGATCGTCTTCGACTTGAGTACCCCACCCTTTTTCCGGAGGAACCTGAATCTCGGGACGAGATTCTTTTGAGTGGGGGTGAGTTGTCACATCCCTAGTGAGTGCTTGCATTAGGACTAGCTAGAGTGTGCATCATGTTTACTTTCCACAAAAACTTGAAATGGGAATGACAGAAACCCGAGCACCCCTCCTCTAACAACTAGGGTTTAATAAAATATTTTCCAATGTACCCAAAATGCCCTTCAAAAATGTTCATCATCTTTGCATTGGTCTTAAACCTCTGACAAAAATGGTGCACAATTTTCTAGGACATCCAAAGGTCTCTGGATTAATTCATATTGTATTTGCATTTGGGCATTTAAATGCTATAAAATATTTTAGGTGGCCAAATAATCATAAACTAAAATATTCCATGTTGTTCATATTATATACAATGGGCATGACTAGTTTTATGATTTATAAAGATGCTCTAGCATTTTTATTAATTCAACAAAGTTGAAAAAGAAACAAAACAGAAAGAAAAATAGAAAAGAGAGAGAAAGAGGGCACAACCCACTTACCTGGACCAGCCGACCCAGCACTGTGCTGGCCGGAGCCAGGCAGCTGCTTCGGTAGCCAGGCAGGCAGGTGACGCCGGTGCACGGCCACGCGCCACCGTGGCAGCTGCTTGCCGCCTGGCCGTCGCCTCGCCGCGGGAACGGCCTGGACGACCTCCACGTCGCACCCCGAAGACGCTGGACGCCTCCACTCCTCCCCTGCCTCTCTCCCTCGCCCTTCCCGCGCCATGGCCGACGCAGCCGCGCCGTGGTGCCGCCATAGCCGCAGCCACCGAGCTCCCCTCGCCTCGCCGTCGTGTCCCTGAGCTCCGCCACCGTCTGCTACGTCTCCCCGTCAAGCCACGCCTCGCCGGAAGCTCCAACACGCCGTCCCCGAGCACTTCTTCCCCGTTCGGCTGTCGAGATCGCCGGCGACCTCACCGTCGCAGCAGCTCGTCCCCGACCTCGCCGTCAGTTTCTACGCGATCGCCGTGAGCTTAGCTACCTCCCCATCCTCTCTGTTTCCCCCCTCGAGCTCTATAACGACCACACGAAGCTCACCCGCACGCGCCGCCGTGGAGCTCGTCGCTGACGAGGCTCCGGCCACCCAACGGCCGCGCCACCCTGTTCGTCAGCTTCACCGCACCACCAGGAGCCTAGAACACCACTCCACACGCCTCGTCGTGCCTCCTAGCGACTAGCCCGAGCTCACCCGAGCTCCAGCAGCCGCCAAGGTCGTCGCCGGTGCTTTTCCGGCGACCCCGAGGCCAACCACCACTCGATGCGGCACTTCTCTAGCATCACGTAGACGTGCTCCGCCGTCGATTTGGTCGCCGGAGCACGAATCCCGCACCGCACCGCCGCGTCTGGCCTCGCCGGCGGCTAAAACGCCGGCCTGTTTGACCCCATTTGACCACGGGTGGGCCCAGGTTGACCCCCTGGAGTCAATGACAGATGGGACCAGGCGGCTAATTTAATTAGGATTAGCAGTTTAGTTAATTACTTAAACTAATGACACTGACACGCGGACCCACCAGTCAGGTTTGACCTGGACCAGGTCTGTTGACCTGCTGACGTCAGCATGATGTCATGCTGACGCAGTAAATGCTTTTCTGGGATTATTTGATTTAAAACAATTCAGGAAATTTCAGAAAATGCTTTAAACTTCAAAAAAATCATATAAATTCAAAAGTACCTCAGATGGAAAAGATTTATATATGAAAATTGATCAGAAAAATCCAATCTTTCCAATGGCACTGGTTTCATGCTTGTTTGAGCGAGTTAACCTTGCTGTTCACATCAAAACATGATAATGCACTTTAATAAAAAATAGTTTGGTTCTAAGTTTGAATCTTTGGTTCAAATGGGCTCAAACCTTTCTGTTTATATTTGCATTAGCCCAAAAAACATTCATCTTGCCATGTCATGAGCATGCATCATATTGTTGCATTTTTTTGTATATTGATTGTATCGTCGGTGTTCTCCGTGGTAGGTCCTGCTCCCGAGGATACAATTGCGTATCCAACTGAAGAGCAGTACCCGACAACCAATCTGTCAGGCAAGCAACCCATTGATCATTCCGATACAAACCCATCTTCTCGCTCCTGCTCTCTTTTACTGCATTAAGACAACAGCGTGTGAACTGCTACTTGCTGCGGTAGTTGAACCCTATTCCTTTGCATGACCTGGCATTGCCACAGTAAATAGTTGAAACCCACTAGCATGTGTAGGAGTTGATTGAGCCATGTGATGTGTGTTCTACCATGCTATTTGTTTATGTTGCCTGCTATGCTTAGAGTTGTGTCAGGTCTGGTTCATCTGGGTGATGGATTAGAGTGAAATGATCATGCTCGATAAAGAGAGGGAAGTGTGGAACATGTTTGGTAAAGGTATCGATGAAAGGCCATGTAGGAGTACATGGTGGGTTGTTTCATTGGAGCCGTCCATAGGACCCGAGATCTGTATGTGTGATTCAAGTTTCAGCTACTACCACACATTGGGATCCTTAATTGACTCTCTCGACTTATTACCTGCCCTTGTCCTCTGTCGAGGAGTTGCAACTAGTTTCTGGTGTTCGTAGTTTACTTGTGGTCATGCACAGCGCTGACCCTCGGGGTGGGCTCTGACGCGGCAGGTACGTGGGACGGTGTACCGGTCGCCCGTTTGGTGACTCAGGAACCCTATACGCAAAGTGATATGACGTGTTACAAGCTAGATCGGTGTGACTTAGGATCGAGGTCCTGATAGTATTGGCATCAAAGCCGGACTGCGTGTAGGTTCTTCAAGCCAAACTGGTCGATGTTGAGTCTAGAAAATTCTTAGTTATATGTAGGGAAATTGATTGTGGAAGGGAACGTAAGGCTCTTTTACTTCTTTACCTTATGCCCTTCTAATCTGAGTCAGCCTATTCTTTCTACGGGGGTTTAGGACTAGGCCTCTCATCTTTACTAGGTTCACGTGTTACTAATCCGTAGACTCTTAGGATTGTTGGTTTCAAGCCTCAGTTCAGTTTCTACCCTTCTAGTATGTTGATTAGTTGGATCCAGAACCTTGATATGATGTTGAGTGGCTATGCTATCATTTGTATGATGTCTCAAAATCTTTTTTGAGCATTTACAGTTGTTATGCTGCCCAATTTCTTCCACAAATTCTAATGCCTTTGCATTATTTCGTGTTTCAGATGTCTGACCGCACACCTCACCAGGTGGTCCGTTTGACTCGGTGCATTAATGTGCCAGGTCACACGGCCATGCTAGTCCGTGTGTTGACTGAGACCGGCTACCGTTGGTATCCTGAGTACACTGTGGAGGAACAATACCGGGATTTCAACCAGAGTCAGTATTTCTGCACCGTCCGGATATACCCTTCGTATCCCGGAGCTACCGACCCCATCCATTGGTCTTATGGACTCGGGGTTACCATCGAGATGGCAGTGCAGGATGCCACTTACTCGATGATGACCATCATCCGGGCTAGGCATGCCCTCCTGCTGAACACTGAGTTCTGCTACATGCCAACCTCACTTCCTCAAGAGGAAGGCTACTGCACTGGTCTGTATACTGATGCCGCTCATGAGGAGCTACTACACTGAATTTTCCCATGCAACACTGAATAGTTAGAGCACCATTCTTACAAAGTCAGCGGGTGCCTTTCCCACTGTCAGTTGATCTTCAAAAAAATCACCAAAGAGCTTACTTGTTGTCGACTTAACATTTTTTTTCTCTGAAGCCAACAAAAATAGTGAAAACTAGGCAAGGACATCTTTTTCGACAACCCCTAGCACGACAGATATTAAGATGGAGGACTTCCCAGATGGTGAAGTACAAACCACACATTTTGGTTTCTTTTGTTTTGTTACAACATTTTTACATGTCTTAGGCAAAGAAGTAGTCAAAGCTCTACAAACTATTTCTGTAGGTATTTTATTTAGCTTTTTTCAGAGAGGCAACTTGAGACACATTAGGCTTTCCCTACCTAAACCCCATTATTTGTTTTTATCGCGCGCGCGCGCGTGTTTGTGTGTGTGTGTGTGTGTGTGTGTGTGTGTGTGTGTGTGTGTGTGTGTGTGTGTGTGTGTGGCTATTTTGCCTTTTTTAACATGGAGTAGCAAGAACATATGTCATAGCTCGAACAATGTTGGGGGTTTATAAGATCTTAGGATCGCAAGGAAGTCAGGTTTAGGGGTTTATAAGATCGCAGGCTCGCAAGGAAGTCAGTTAGAGAAATGAAGGAATAGAACATCGCCCACTAGGCTGGTTAAGCTAAACAAGAGTCTGTAGGAGTTACAAAGGGACCTAATAGAAATGGAATATTTTTCCTGGTGCTGGATCGCCCAACTCATCCTCCAAGTCGCCTAGAACACCTCACCCTTCACTACAAGAAATATGTCAACTAGTGACCTTCTGTCAGTGACCCTAGAAGAATTGGTCTTAGATCTATGACCATTTCAGACCAATTGGTCAAAAGCTGTTCGGGGGGCTCCAAACCCTAAACTATAACGACCATTGTGGTCAGAAAGGTCGTAATTTCCTTACACGAAATGGTCATAAAGTAGATAGCACTAGTCCGCTGCCTTATTTCTAGCTGATCATGACCAATATAGATGGTCATAACCTTGTAAATTGTGGTGGGTTGCTACGACTAGGCGCCACCTCATCAGTTTTGCCTATGTGTCATGTCCATGTGGCAGTTTTTGCCCTAGGTTGTGAAGCAACCTATATTTCTGTCATTCCCAAAATTCCCCAAAAAATCTCATAAATTCTTTGGGTCATATCTTCGTCAAATATGTAAAAACCTTCCTTGCCTAGTTCAAAAATAATTCAAAAATATTCATTTTCCTATTTTTTTCAAAAAAACACTTTGTGAAGGAAGTACCACTTTGGCATGTCCAAATGGTATCCATTTTCTACAGTGCTTTCCTATGCCCAAATAACTATCCTCCACCAAATGCTAGCTCAATCCATTCATTATTTAGACCCCAGCTTCAACATTCGTATTTATGTCCAGTGTGGTACTTCGCAAAGCAAGTACCACCTAGACTCCTCCTTTTGAGCTAAAAATTTGTGAAGACGGTCTTCTTAGTAACGGATCATCCTTAACCAAAACTCACGCCCATTAGCCATGTGTATTTCCCGTACCGCTAATCAAACACTTGGCTGCTAATTCATGTTTGAGCATCGATCGGTCTCCTCGTGAGAATATTATGTTGTAATTTTCTTCCTAGCACCTACCTGGGGAGTGCCCAACCCACTAGACATGCCTAGGCCTCCCAGAACACATGGCAATGCCACAATCACGCGGTGACCACGCGACGGGCATGCGAGTTTACGCGCTCTAGAGTTGGGGCCCTCGACCACCGCCCAAACCTCGACGTATCGCCACCAAACCATGTATTCATGATTAAATAGGTACTTATGTACCTAGAAATGATTTTTGGAAAAAATAAATAGCAAACTATGAGGCAGTTGCAGTTCAAATTTGACCTGCTTCCAATTGAATCGGCGGAAATTTGTCTTTCTCACGAGAGGTGGATCAAAACTTTTTACACCCAACCATTTTGTTAATAGTGCATTAAATATGTCCTAGTATTTTAGAAAATTGATTTGGTCCAATCTTGCAAAAATTATTTGGGAGGTCCTTCACAAAAAAACCTCCTTTTTGGCACTCGAAAAATGGAAAATGATTTTTTCGTCCAAAGAAAATGAAAACTTCCTTAGGCAATATTGTTTGCCATTCCAAGATGCACCCTTGTGCACAATATGAGATCATTTGAACAAACTATGCCATGAATGTGGCCATAGGATTGATCATTTGGCTTGAAAGCCATGAATCTTCACGCATGATAGCTCATTTCTGACAACACTTTTTTAAAAGAATTGATGTATTACAAGTTTATTATTTTTCCTGGTAACTTGGTCATATATGATGACAAAATGCGAAGGTTTTCCAATTTTTTGATTTGTTTTGAAATTTTTATGCCTGTTTCAAAATGCGGTCAAAACAACGGGAATGACCGTTCCTAGGTAGTGGTTGAATCTTGGAATTTTTTTGGTGTTTCTCTGATTAAATAGGTACTTTTGTACCTAGAAATGATTTTTGGAAAAAATAAATAGCAAACTATGAGGCAGCTGCAGTTCAAATTTGACCCGCTTCCAACTGAATCGGTGGAAATTTGTCTTTTCCACGAGAGGTGGATCAAAACTTCTTACACCCAACCATTTTGTCAATTGTGCATTAAATATGTCCTAGTATTTTAGAAAATTGATTTGGTCCAATTATGCAACAATTATTTGGGAGGTCCTTCACAAAAAAAAAAACTCCTTTTGGGCACTCGAAAAATGGAAAATGATTTTTCCGTCCAAAGAAACTGAAAACTTCCTTAGGAAATATTGTTTGCCATTCCAATATGCACCCTTGTGCACAATATGAGATCACTTGAACAAACTATGCCATGAATGTGGCCATAGGATTGATCATTTGGCTTGAAAGCCATGAATCTTCACGCATGATAGCTCATTTCTGAGAACACTTTTTTAAAAGAATTGCCGTATTACAAGTTTATTATTTTTCCTGGTAACTTGGTCATATATAATGACACAATGCGAAGGTTTTCCAATTTTTTGATTTGTTTTGAATTTTTTATGCCCGTTTCAAAATGCGGTCAAAACGACGGGAATGACCGTTCCTAGCTAGTGGTTGAATCTTGGATTTTTTTTGTTTCTCTGATTAAATAGGTACTTTTGTACCTAGAAATAATTTTTGGAAAAAATAAATAGCAAACTATGAGGCAGCTGCAGTTCAAATTTGACCCGCTTCCAACTGAATCGGTGGAAATTTGTCTTTTTCACGAGAGGTGGATCAAAACTTTTTACACCAAACCATTTTGTCAAATGTGCATTAAATATGTCCTAGTATTTTAGAAAATTGATTTGGTCCAATTTTGCAACATTTTTTTGGGAGGTCCTTCACAAAAAAACCTCCTTTTGGGCACTCGAAAAATGGAAAATGACTTTTTCGTCCAAAGAAAATGAGAACTTCCTTAGGCAATATTGTTTGCCATTCCAAGATGCACCCTTGTGCACAATATGAGATCATTTGAACAAACTATGCCATGAATGTGGCCATAGGATTGATCATTTGGCTTGAAAGCCATGAATCTTCACGCATGATAGCTCATTTCTGGCAACACTTTTTTTTAAAGAATTGCCGTATTACAAGTTTATTATTTTTCCTGGTAACTTGGTCATATATGATGACACAATGCGAAGGTTTTCCAATTTTTTGATTTGTTTTGAATTTTTTATGCGGTCAAAACGGCGGGAATAACCGTTCCTAGCTAGTGGTTGAATCTTGGAATTTTTTTGGTGTTTCTCTGATTAAGTAGGTACTTTTGTACCTAGAAATGATTTTTGGAAAAAATAAATAGCAAACTATGAGGCAGCTGCAGTTCAAATTTGACCCGCTTCCAACTAAATCGGTGGAAATTTGTCTTTTTCACGAGAGGTGGGTCAAAACTTTTTACACCCAACCATTTTGTCAATTGTGCATTAAATATGTCCTAGTATTTTATAAAATTTATTTGGTCCAATTTTGCAACAATTATTTGGGAGGTCCTTCACAAGAAAACCTCCTTTTGGGCACTCGAAAAATGGAAAATAATTTTTCCGTCCAAAGAAAATGAAAACTTCCTTAGGCAATATTGTTTGCCATTCCAAGATGCACCCTTGTGCACAATATGAGATCATTTGAACAAACTATGCCATGAATGTGGCCATAGGATTGATCATTTGGCTTGAAAGCCATGAATCTTCACGCATGATAGCTCATTTCTGACAACAATTTTTTAAAATAATTGCCGTATTACAAGTTTATTATTTCTCCTGGTTACTTGGCCATATATAATAACACAATGCGAAGGTTTTCCAATTTTTGATTTTTTTTTAATTTTTTATGCCCGTTTCAAAATGCGGTCAAAACGGCGGGAATGACCGTTCCTAGCTAGTGGTTGAATCTTGGAATTATTTTGGTGTTTCTCTGATTAAATAGGTACTTTTGTACCTAGAAATGATTTTTGGAAAAAACAAATAGCAAACTATGAGGCAGCTGCAGTTCAAATTTGACCCGCTTCCAACTGAATCGGCGGAAATTTGTCTTTTTCACGAGAGATGGATCAAAACTTTTTACACCCAACCATTTTGTCAATTGTGCATTAAATATGTCCTAGTATTTTAGAAAATTGATTTGGTCCAATTTTGCAACAATTATTTGGGAGGTCCTTCACAAAAAAACCTCCTTTTGGGCACTCGAAAAATGGAAAATGATTTTTCCGTCCAAAGAAAACAAAAAATTCCTTAGGGATTATTGTTTGCCATTCCAAGATGCACCCTTGAGCACAATATGAGATCATTTGAACAAACTATGCCATGAATGTGGCCCTAGGATTGTTCATTTGGCTTGAAAGCCATGAATCTTCACGCATGATAGCTCATTTCTGACAACACTTTTTTAAAAGAATTGCCGTATTACAAGTTTATTATTTTTCCTGGTAACTTAGTCATATATAATGACACAATGCGAAGGTTTTCCAATTTTTTGATTTGTTTTTGAATTTTTTATGCCCGTTTCAAAATGCGGTCAAAACGGCGGGAATGACCGTTCCTAGCTAGTGGTTGAATCTTGGAATTTTTTTGGTGTTTCTCTGATTAAATAGATACTTTTGTACCTAGAAATGATTTTTGGAAAGAATAAATAGCAAACTATGAGGCAGCTGCAGTTCAAATTTGACCCGCTTCCAATTGAATCGGTGGAAATTTGTCTTTTTCACGAGAGGTGGATCAAAACTTTTTACACCCAACCATTTTGTCAATTGTGCATTAAATATGTCATAGTATATTAGAAAATTGATTTGGTCCAATTTTGCAACAATTATTTGGGAGGTGCTTCACAAAAAACCCTCCTTTTGGGCACTCGAAAAATGGAAAATGATTTTTTCATCCAAAGAAAATGAAAACTTCCTTAGGCAATATTGTTTGCCATTCCAAGATGCACCCTTGTGCACAATATGAGATCATTTGAACAAACTATGCCATGAATCTGGCCATATGATTGATCATTTGGCTAGAAAGCCATGAATCTTCACGCATGATAGCTCATTTCTGACAACACTTTTTTTAAAGAATTATCGTATTACAAGTTTATTATTTTTCCTGGTAACTTGGTCATATTTGATGACACAATGCGAAGGTTTTCTAATTTTTTGATTTGTTTTGAATTTTTTATGCCTGTTTCAAAATGCGGTCGAAACGGCGGGAATGACCGTTCCTAGCTAGTGGTTGAATCTTGGAATTTTTTTTGGTGTTTCTCTGATTAAATAGGTACTTTTGTACCTAGAAATGATTTTTGGAAAAAATAGCAAATTATGAGGCAGCTGCAGTTCGAATTTGACCCGCTTGCAACTGAATCGGCGGAAATTTGTCTTTTTCACGAGAGGTGGATCAAAAACTTTTACACCCAACCATTTTGTCAATTGTGCATTAAATATGTCCTAGTATTTTAGAAAATGGATTTGGTCCAATTTTGCAACAATTATTTGGGAGGTCCTTCACAAAAAAAAACTCCTTTTGGGCACTCGAAAAATGGAAAATGATTTTTTTGTCCAAAGAAAATGAAAACTTCCTTAGGCAGTATTGTTTGCCATTCCAAGATGCACCCTTGTGCACAATATGAGATCATTTGAACAAACTATGCCATGAATGTGGCCATAGGATTGATCATTTGGCTTGAAAGCCATGAATCTTCACGCATGATAGCTCATTTCTGACAACACTCTTTTAAAAGAATTGTCGTATTACAAGTTTATTATTTTTCCTGGTAACATGGTCATATATGATGACACAATGCGAAGGTTTTCCAATTTTTTGATTTGTTTTGAATTTTTTTATGCCTGTTTCAAATGCGGTCAAAACGACGGGAATGACCGTTCCTAGCTAGTGGTTGAATCTTGGAATTTTTTTGGTGTTTCTCTGATTAAATAGGTACTTTTGTACCTAGAAATGATTTTTGAAAAAAATAAATAGCAAACTATGAGGCAGCTGCAGTTCAAATTTGACCCGCTTCCAACTGAATCGGTGGAAATTTGTCTTTTTCACGAGAGGTGGATCAAAACTTTTTACACCCAACCATTTTGTCAATTGTGCATTAAATATGTCCTAGTATTTTATAAAATTGATTTGGTCCAATTTTGCAACAATTATTTGGGAGGTCCTTCACAAAAAAACCTCCTTTTGGGCACTCCAAAAATGGAAAATGATTTTTCCGTCCAAAGAAAATGAAAACTTCCTTAGGCAATATTGTTTCCCATTCCAAGATGCACCCTTGTGCACAATATGAGAACTTGAACAAACTATGCCATGAATGTGGCCATAGGATTGATCATTTGGCTTGAAAGCCATGAATCTTCATGCATGATAGCTCATTTCTGAGAACACTTTTTTAAAGAATTGTCGTATTACAAGTTTATTATTTTTCCTGGTAACTTGGTCATATATAATGACACAATGCGAAGGTTTTCCAATTTTTTTGATTTTTTTTGATTTTTTTATGCCCGTTTCAAAATGCGGTCAAAACGGCGGGAATGACCGTTCCTAGCTAGTGGTTGAGTCTTGCCATTTTTTGGTGTTTCTCTGATTAAATAGATACTTTTGTACCTAGAAATGATTTTTGGAAAAAATAAATAGCAAACAATGAGGCAGCTGCAGTTCAAATTTGACCCCCTTCCAACTAAATCGGCGGAAATTTGTCTTTTTCACGAGAGGTGGATCAAAACCTTTTACACCCAACCAGTTTGTCAATTGTGCATTAAATATGTCCTAGTATTTTATAAAATTGATTTGGTCCAATTTTGCAACAGTTATTTGGGAGGTCCTTCACAAAAAAACCTCCTTTTGGGCACTCGAAAAATGGAAAATGATTTTTTCGCCCAAAGAAAATGAAAACTTCCTTAGGCAATATTGTTTGTCATTCCAAGATGCACGCTTGTGCACAATATGAGATCATTTGAACAAACTATGCCATGAATGTGGCCATAAGATTGTTCATGTGGCTTGAAAGCAATGAATCTTCACGCATGATAGCTCATTTCTGAGAACACTTTTTTAAAAGAATTGTGGTATTACAAGTTTATTATTTTTCCTGGTAACTTGGTCATATATAATGACACAATGCGAAGGTTTTCCAATTTTTTGATTTTTTTTTTGAATTTTTTATGCCCGTTTCAAAATGCGGTCAAAACGGCGGGAATGACCGTTCCTATCTAGTGGTTGAATCTTGGAATATTTTTGGTGTTTCTCTGATTAAATAGATACTTTTGTACCTAGAAATGATTTTTGTAAAAAATAAATAGCAAACTATGAGGCAGCTGCAGCTCAAATTTGACTCGCTTCTAACTGAATCGGCGGAAATTTGTCTTTTTCACGAGAGGTGGATCAAAACTTTTTACACCCAACCATTTTGTTAATTGTGCATTAAATATGTCATAGTATATTAGAAAATTGATTTGGTCCAATTTTGCAACAATTATTTGGGAGGTCTTTCACAAAAAAACCTCCTTTTGGGCACTCGAAAAATGGAAAATTATTTTTTCGTCCAAAGAAAATGAAAACTTCCTTAGGCAATATTGTTTGCCATTCCAAGATGCACCCTTGTGCACAATATGAGACCATATGAACAAACTATACCATGAATGTGGCCATAGGATTGATCATTTGGCTTGAAAGCCATGAATCTTCACACATGATAGCTCATTTCTGAGAACACTTTTTGAAAAGAATTGTCGTATTACAAGTTTATTATTTTCCTGGTAACTTGGTCATATATAATGACACAATGCGAAGGTTTTCCAATTTTTTGATTTGTTTTTAAATTTTTTATGCCCGTTTCAAAATGCGGTCAAAACGGCGGGAATGACCGTTCCTATCTAGTGGTTGAATCTTGGAATTTTTTAGGTGTTTCTCTGATTAAATAGATACTTTTGTACCTAGAAATGATTTTTGTGAAAAATAAATAGCAAACTATGAGATAGCTGCAGTTCGAATTTGACCCGCTTCCAACTGAATCGGCGAAAATTTGTCTTTTTCACGAGAGGTGGATCAAAACCTTTTACACCCAACCATTTTTTAAGTTGTGCATTAAATATGTCCTAGTATTTTAGAAAATTGTTTTGGTCCAATTTTGCAACAATTATTTGGGAGGTCCTTCACAAAAAAAGCTCCTTTTGGGCACTCGAAAAATGGAAAATGATTTTTTCGTCCAAAGAAAATGAAAACTTCCTTAGGCAATATTGTTTGCCATTCCAAGAAGCACCCTTGTGCACAATATGAGACCATATGAACAAACTATGCCATGAATGTGGCCATAGGATTGATCATTTGGCTTGAAAGCCATGAATCTTCACACATGATAGCTCATTTCTGAGAACACTTTTTTAAAA
The DNA here is from genome assembly GCA_902687465.1 of Secale cereale. NCBI lineage: Eukaryota > Viridiplantae > Streptophyta > Magnoliopsida > Poales > Poaceae > Secale > Secale cereale. Next base: position 411,860,488 of record LR738711.1, read on the forward strand.
GATTTGCCGTATTACAAGTTTATTATTTTTCCTGGTAACTTGGTCATATATGATGACACAATGCAAAGATTTTCCAATTTTTTGATTTTTTTTAAAAATTTATGCCCGTTTCAAAATACGGTCAAAACGGCGGGAATGACCGTTCCTAGCTAGTGGTTGAATCTTGGAATTTTTTTGGTGTTTCTCTGATTAAATAGATACTTTTGTACCTAGAAATGATTTTTGGAAAAAATAAATAGCAAACAATGAGGCAGCTGCAGTTCGAATGTGACCCACTTCCAACTGAATCGGCGGAAATTTGTCTTTTTCACGAGAGGTGGATCAAAACCTTTTACACCCAACCATTTTGTCAATTGTGCATTAAATATGTCCTAGTATTTTAGAAAATTGATTTGGTCCAATTTTGCAACAATTATTTGGGAGGTCCTTCACAAAAAAAAACTCCTTTTGGGCACTCGAAAAATGGAAAATGATTTTTTCGTCCAAAGAAAATGAAAACTTCCTAAGGCAATATTGTTTTCCTTTCCACGATGCACCCTTGTGCACAATATGATATCATTTGAACAAACTATGCCATGATTGTGGCCATAGGATTGATCATTTGGCTTGAAAGCCATGAATCTTCACGCATGATAGCTCATTTCTGACAACACTTTTTTAAAAGAATTGTCGTATTACAAGTTTATTATTTTTTCTGGTAACTTGGTCATATATGATGACACAATGCGAAGGTTTTCCAATTTTTTTATTTGTTTTGAATTTTTTTATGCCTGTTTCAAATGCGGTCAAAACGGCGGGAATGACCGTTCCTAGCTAGTGGTTGAATCTTGGAATTTTTTTGGTGTTTCTCTGATTAAATAGGTACTTTTGTACCTAGAAATGATTTTTGGAAAAAATAAATAGCAAACAATGAGGCAGCTGCTGTTCAAATTTGACCCGCTTCCAACTGAATCGGTGGAAATTTGTCTTTTTCACGAGAGGTGGATCAAAACTTTTTACACCCAACCATTTTGTCAATTGTGCATTAAATATGTCCTAGTATTTTAGAAAATTGATTTGGTCCAATTTTGCAACAATTATTTGGGAGGTCCTTCACAATAAAACCTCCTTTTGGGCACTCGAAAAATGGAAAATTATTTTTCCTTCCAAAGAAAATGAAAACTTCCTTAGGTAATATTGTTTGCCATTCCAAGATGCACCCTTGTGCACAATATGAGATGATTTGAACAAAGTATGCCATGAATGTGGCCATAGGATTGTTCATGTGGCTTGAAAGCCATGAATCTTCACGCATGATAGCTCATTTCTGAGAACACTTTTTTAAAAGAATTGTGGTATTACAAGTTTATTATTTTTCCTTGTAACTTGGTCATATATAATGACACAATGCGAAGGTTTTCCAAGTTTTTGATTTTTTTTGAATTTTTTATGCCCGTTTCAAAATGCGGTCAAAACGGCGGGAATGACTGTTCCTATCTAGTGGTTGAATCTTGGAATATTTTTGGTGTTTCTCTGATTAAATACATACTTTTGTACCTAGAAATGATTTTTGTAAAAAATAAATAGCAAACTATGAGGCAGCTGCAGTTCAAATTTGACTCGCTTCCAAATGAATCTGCGGAAATTTGTCTTTTTCTAGAGAGGTGGATCAAAACTTTTTACACCCAACCATTTTTTAAATTGTGCATTAAATATGTCCTAGTATTTTAGAAAATTGATTTGGTCCAATTTTGCAACAATTATTTGGGAGGTCCTTCACAAAAAAACCTCCTTTTGGGCACTCGAAAAATGGAAAATGATTTTTTCGTCCAAAGAAAATGAAAACTTCCTTAGGCAATATTGTTTGCCATTCCAAGATGCACCCTTGTGCACAATATGAGATCATTTGAACAAACTATGCCATGGATGTGGCCATAGGATTGTTCATTTGGCTTGAAAGCCATGAATCTTCATGCATGATAGCTCATTTCTGACAACACTTTTTTAAAAGAATTGCCGTATTACAAGTTTATTATTTTTCCTGGTAACTTGGTCATATATGATGACACAATGCGAAGGTTTTCCAATTTTTTGATTTGTTTTGAATTTTTTATGCCCGTTTCAAAATGCGGTCAAAACGGCGGGAATGACCGTTCCTAGCTAGTGGTTGAATCTTGGAATATTTTTGGTGTTTCTCTGATTAAATAGATACTTTTGTACCTAGAAATGATTTTTGGAAAAAATAAATAGCAAACTATGAGGCAGCTGCAGTTCAAATTTGACCCGCTTCCAACTGAATCGGCGGAAATTTGTCTTTTTCACGAGAGGTGGATCAAAACTTTTTACACCCAACCATTTTGTCAATTGTGCATTAAATATGTCCTAGTATTTTAGAAAATTGAGTTGGTCCAATTTTGCTACAATTATTTGGGAGGTCCTTCACAAAAAAACCTTCTTTTGGGCACTCGAAAAATGGAAAATGATTTTTCCGTCCAAAGAAAATGAAAACTTCCTTAGGCAATATTGTTTGCCATTCCAAGATGCACCCTTGTGCACAATATGGGATCACTTGAACAAACTATGCCATGAATGTGGCCATAGGATTGATCATTTGGCTTGAAAGCCATGAATCTTCACCCATGATAGCTCATTTCTGAGAACACTTTTTTAAAAGAATTATCGTATTACAAGTTTATTATTTTTCCTGGTAACTTGTCATGTATAATGACAAAATGCGAAGGTTTTCCAATTTTTTTGATTTTTTTTGAATTTTTTATGCCCGTTTCAAAATGCGGTCAAAACGGCGGGAATGACCGTTCCTAGCTAGTGGTTGAATCTTGGAATTTTTTGATGTTTCTCTGATTAAATAGATACTTTTGTACCTAGAAATGATTTTTGGTAAAAATAAATAGCAAACAATGAGGCAGCTGCTGTTCAAATTTGACCCGCTTCCAACTGAATCGGCGGAAATTTGTCTTTTTCACGAGAGTTGGATCAAAACCTTTTACACCCAACCATTTTGTCAATTGTGCATTAAATATGTCCTAGTATTTTATAAAATTGATTTGGTCCAATTTTGCAACAATTATTTGGGAGGTCCTTCACAAAAAAAACCTCCTTTTGGGCACTCGAAAAACGGAAAATGATTTTTTCGTCCAAAGAAAATGAAAACTTCCTTAGGCAATAATGTTTGCCATTCCAAGATGCATCCATGTGCACAATATGAGATCATTTGAACAAACTATGCCATGAATGTGGCCATAGGATTGATCATTTAGCTTGAAAGCCATGAATCTTCACGCATGATAGCTCATTTCTGGCAACACTTTTTTTTAAAGAATTCCCGTATTACAAGTTTATTATTTTTCCTGGTAACTTGGTCATATATGATGACACAATGCGAAGGTTTTCCAATTTTTTGATTTGTTTTGAATTTTTTATGCATGTTTCAAAATGCGGTCAAAACGGCGGGAATAACCGTTCCTAGCTAGTGGTTGAATCTTGGAATTTTTTTGGTGTTTCTCTGATTAAGTAGGTACTTTTGTACCTAGAAATGATTTTTGGAAAAAATAAATAGCAAACTATGAGGCATAATGTAAATGAAACACTAAACAATTTTTATCCTACTATCATGTATGCAAACTCAATGAGAAGGGCATTTTTTTCTGAATCACCAGTGTGTGTCCCAACACATCAAATTCCATGTAATGGCACGCTTTTATAGGATGCAGGGATTTTTGCACTACTAGCTTCTGACTTTTTCTGGCTTTCGTTTTTGTAAGTAACTAGGCTTTACTACTAGATTCATCTCTTTCTATTTTTGTAAGCAACTAGACTTTACTTCTCTAGTACTAAAGAAACTAGTTTTGTAAGCAACTACACTAGTTTGTTGTCCTGTTTTTTATACAACCAAATAACTATGCTTCTTTTTTTGTAGAAGCTAGGGGCAAGACGAGAAGGCACGATACAATTCAAGATCCAGCATCTTATCTATCTTCCAGTTCTACAAGGGGAGGCAAGAACAGGGGGCATATTTGGGACAAGATTTACGACAAGTTTTGAACACTTGTATAGGGAGGCAATTTTTGCAACTAGTATATCACACAGGGAAGGTACAGAGGGGAAGTTCCACTAGCTCTAGAACTAATAGAATGATGGCCGGAAGGGCCTTTTACCTTGTTGTTTTCATGGGGAGAAATTTCCCAGTTCTGGCAACAAATTTGCCCAAGTTTCTGCAGAGTATTGCGTGATCCATAACAATGAGTTGCAGACAAAATTGCATTTTTCATGATTTTTAGGCTTGATTGTTTTCAACCTTTTTTTGTGTTATTTTCCTGCACGAGGTGGAGCTCCCCACTTCATACATGGCATGCAACAACGGCTGTGGAAAAAGATGCTGCTGGGATCTGCGCTGGGTGGGTGGGGAGGTCACGTGCGTGAGTGGGAGAGCTGATGCTTTTCTTGCCCTTTTTGTTTCTGTGGCAGGAGGTGGCGCGGAGAGGGGTGTGGCTTTCATTTTCTGGCACATGGGGGGCACCACACGTGGGGTAACTTCCTGAAATGGCAGGCCGTGAGATAGCACCACATCGCGTGCTCGCGATGTAGCAGCGTCCAAGAACCTATACGTTGCGCCAGGCGCGTGCGCAATTCAGCATCTACGAGCCGCCGCACACGGGCCGTCCATCTCAGCTGATGACTCGGCACCTATCGGACAGTTATTTTTGAGCTGGTTATGGTGGGTTTTTTTGCTTCAAAAAATTATGGAAACATGCCCACCCAGCATTCTCCCCATTACCCTTCCACCCCTCACATCTAACACGAACAGAGGAGAGAAATCCTAGGTCGCCGGCATCCCGCAGCCGACGCGAGCCCGACCACGGCGACGATCCAAAGGGTGCGTGCGTGCAGGTGACGAGCTCGACAACACCCACTACCACGCCGAGGCGAAGCATCACCAGAGTGAATCGACAAGGCACTCTAGCAAGCAGAGAAGGGGGAGGCGTCATTGACCCAAAGGACGATGAAGGGGCGGCGAGCTGCTATGTTTCCTTGGGATAGAGAAGGTAAGACACGTGCGCCCTAGCCCTCTCCATTTTTTAGGTCTCTAGCTCGTGAACGGGGCATGGGATTTCACGGACACGGCGGTGTCATCTACGTCGACGAGCGGGGGAGCCGATGGGGGTGAGGTGGAGGAGGAGTCGGGTGTGTCGCTCGCGTGCAATCCTCCACCATCCACACCTTTTTTCATCTCGATTTTGTGTTGGCAACGCGTCCGGAACAGAGGGGAATCCATGTTGATTTTTTGTGTACCGCATGAAAATTCATAGGGAGCCATTTTTAGTGGTTTTTAACAGCATCTTCTTTAGCATTCAGAGGGTTGGGGTGGTGGTGTGCAGGGTTATATGCGTTTTTTCATGTAATTTTTTTTGTTCAGAAGGGGATCTAGGAAATTTTTGCTCAACATTTAGGCACTTATACATTATTAGCTTCTCCAGTAGCAAGAAAGTTTTTACAATACTAGTCAACTAGGGAGGATATGCATTTTTCATAGCACTGGAGGGCAAGTTTTTTATTTACAACACTAGTCTGTATCCATTTTTTGTTCGGTTGTCAGGCACTTATGCACGATAAGTTTCTCTAGTAAGTAGGCATTCTACAATGCTTGTCCACCATGAGTAGGAAATATTTTGTAGCACTTGAGTTCAATTGTAAGGATTGGCACGTAGCAGCGATCAGAAATTATTGATGCAGGATTCCTCTGTAGCACTGGAGTTCAATTGTAAGGATTGGCATGTAGCAGCGATCAGAAATTATTGATGCAGGATTCCTCTTGGAAAGCTTATTGTAGTATGTTCCCATACCACAAGATGATACCCCGGTAAATACTCGCTTTTTAGCTCTGCAAGTGATGAAGGTGCCCGTTTCAAGATGTAGAAGCCTAATCCAGGTACTGGAGAACCTTACAGCGTATGCGGTTTTAGTGTAAATGTTGGCATCCATTTTTTTAGTACCACACCATGTTCTATGCACGTTGCCCTCAGACTTTTCTTCGTAAACATATAGTCTACTTGCTTTGTGTACTGAATTTCTATACGTGGGTGGACGTATGCCTTCTCATAGTTCAATTGTTTCAATCATTAGCAGGAAGCATTTCACAATTATTTTGAGTCATTAGCAGAAAGCTTATTTATAACCTATTTACAATCCTGAACATAGACATTTTTTTGTTCAGCGGGGGTAAGCACTCATGAAGCAGTAGGCAAGTTTTACAGTGATTTTGTATGCATTTTTAGACACAGGCAAGTTTTTTAATGTCAGCAGGCAAAGTGGGTTCAGTGTTTCTATAGGAAAAGTTTTTTAGTTAACTACATAGATTTTGTGCCCTTTTTCGTCCCAATTCCAATCCCTATAGGCATTTTGTGGGGTATTATTTTTGCATGCAACACTGAATAGTTAGAGCATCATTCTTAAAAAGTCAGTGGGTGCCTTTCCCATTGTCAGTTGATCTTCAAAAAAATCACCAAGGAGCTTACTTGTCGTCGACTTAACATTTTTTTCTTCTCTGTAGCCAACAGAAATAGTGAAAACTAGGCAAGGACATCTTTTTCGGCATCCCCTGACACGGCATATATTAAGATGGAGGACTTCCTAGATGGTGAGGTACAAACCACACATTTTGGTTCCTTTTGTTTTTTACAACATTTTTACATGTCTTAGGCAAAGAAGTAGTCAAAAACCCTGCAAACTATTTCTGTAGGTATCTTATTTAGCTTTTTTCAGACAGGCAACCACAGACACATTAGGATTTCCCTACCTAAACCCCATTATTATTTTTTCTCATGTGTGTGTGGGGGTATTTTTTTCTTTTTTAACATGGAGCAGTAAGAACACATGTCACAGCTCGAACAATGTTGGGGGTTTATAAAATCCTAGGCTCACAAGGGAGTCAGGTTCAGGGGTTTATAAGATCGCACACTCACGAGGAAGTCGGTTTCAAAAATGAAGGAATAGAACATATCCCACTAGGATGGTTGAGCTACACAAGAGTCTGGAGGAGTTACAAAGGGATCTAATAGAGAAGGAATATTTTTCTTGGTGCTGGATCGCCCAACTCATCCTCCAAGCCGCCTAGAACATCTCACCCTTGCAAATTGCCTAAGCCGCCCAACCAGACTCGTCCATCCCTGTGTACTAGGTCGCCTCACCCATCATCCAAGTCGCCTAAAACTCCACACCCTTCCAAATCGCCTAAGCCACCCACAAACTCTCCCATCACCGGTGTGCTAGGTCGGCTAACTCATCAACCAAGTCACCTAAAACAACAGAAGCTTCCAAATTGCTAAGTTGTACAACCAACTCGCCCATCTCGACGAGCTAGGTCGCCTAACCCATCAACCAAGTCGCAAAAAACAACACACCCTTTCCAAATCTCCAAAGTTGTCGAACCAAACTCGTGCCATCCTAGCGTACCAGGTCGCCTAACCCATCGTCCAAGTCATCTAAGACACCACAGCCTTCCAAATCACCTAACTCGATGAACCAAACTCGCCCATCCCCTACGTCTTAGGTCGCCTAACTCATCGACCAAGTTGCCTAAAGCAACTCACCCTTCCAAATCACCTAAGCCGACCAACCAACCCGCCCATCCCGGCGTGATAGGTCGCCTAAAACAACACATCTGTCTAAATCACCTAAGCCATACAACCAACTCACCCATCTCGAGTGTGCTACATTGCCTAACCCATCGTCCACATTGTCTAGAACACCACACCCTTCCGAACTTCCTAAGACGACCAAACAACTCAACCATCTGGCGTGCTAGGTCGCCTAAACCAGCTTCCAAGTCCTCTAAGACACACCATTCCAAATCGCCTAAGCCGAACAACCAACTCGCACATGATACGTCCAAAACGTATCTATAATTTCTGCTTGCTCCATGCCACTTTTGGGTGATATTGCTATGATATTCATACACTTCCATACACTTTTGATCATATTTGGACTAACCTACTAATCCAGTGCACCCCGGTGCCAGTTTCTGTTTTCGGCTGTTTTTGTATTTCAGGTTTTCACGTTACGATAACTGCCAGGAAAAATCCAGAAAAATTATATAAAAAATCAGCGTTCCAGAACCTACCTTGCGCCCGAAGGACATCCGGGGGGGGGGGGCACCAGGGCTCCAGGCGCCCTGGCGGCGCGCCCCCCTGGGCCGCGCCGGGGGGGCGCCTGGGCCCCCGAGCCCCGTCTGGTGACCCCCTTTGGCATATATTTAAGGTCCGTCGAGAAAACCCTGATTCCGGAACCCTTTTCTCCAGACGCGATTCCGATCTCCGCCGCCATCACCATCAAGCTTCGGGGGACCAGAATTCCTGCGTCGGCACCCTGCCGGGACGGGGAAGTGCCCCCGGATTCATCTCCATCGACGTTGCTTCCTCCCTCCATGATGCGGGAGTAGTTCCTCCTCGGGGCTGAGGTTCTTACCAGTAGCTATGTGGTCAATTCTCTCTCCCATGATGTGATCTTCGTTGTGATCATAGGCTATGTTAATCTAAGATATTTCCCCTTCCTCTATGTATTGGATTGATGTACTCACTTGTCTTTATCTAGTATAATCCCCGAGACCAAGGTGACAGCGGTCTATTGGACATGGATTAGAACAATATTTTCATGAGTGATTTCCTCTCTTGTGTGTTGATTGAAGATTGAGATTCTCTTGGTGCTTGTCTTTGACTATCCTTTAGATATGTTGTGGTGATTGTGGGACTCTCTTTGGATGGCCGCGGTGACATTGGGAAATCCTTAGATTGAGAACTACGAACTTTGAGGTGTGCTTTTGTAGCCCTACATAATTCTCGTCCTCTCTTGACCACAAAGGAATGACCTCCGAGTGTGTCCCCTTTGCATGTTTTATGGGAAATATCATGTGATTCGATTATGTTAATGTTGTTGGGAGTTGCCACTAGTGAAAGTATGAACCCTAGGCCTTGTTTCCACCATTGCAATACCATTTGTGCTCACGTTTACCACTTGTTTGCTTGCTGCACTTTTTATTACAGATTTAAATTACTTTGTTTTGCCATCCATATCACTTGCCATTTAACATCTCTTCGCCGAACTAGTGCACCTATACAACTCCTAGTTGTATTAGGTGTGTTGGGGACACAAGAGACTTCTTGTATCTTAGTTGCAGGGTTGCTTGAGAGAGACCATCTTCAACCTCTACTTCCCTGAGTTCGATAAACCTTAGGTCATCCACTTGAGGGAAATTGATGCTGTCCTACAAACCTCTACGCTTGGAGGCCCAACATAGTCTACAAGAGTAGAAGCGTGTGTAGACATCAGCCCATCACCTGCGTTCTAGGTCGTCTAACTCATCGACCAAGTCGCCCAAAACACCATGCCTTTCAAATCGCCATAGTCGTCCAACCAACTCGCCCATCCCGGCATGCTAGGTCACCTAACCTGTCATGCCACTTGCCTAGAACACCACACCTTCCAAACTACCTAAGCCGACCAACCAACTCATCTATACCAGTGTGCTAGGTTTCCTAAACCAGCATCCAAGTCGCCTAAGACACACCATTTCAAATCGCCTAAGCCGACCAACCAACTCGTACATCCCCTGCATGATAGGCCGTCTAACTCATCGACCAAGTCGCCCAAAACAGCATGCCCTTCCAAATCGCCATAGTTGTCCAACCAACTCGCCCATCACTGGTGTGCTAGGTCGCCTAACCCATCGTGCAACTCGCCTAGAACACCACACCTTCCAAACTGCCTAAGCCGACACAAAACTCACCCATCCCCGCGTGCTAACTCACTGATACGTCTCCAACGTATCTATAATTTTTTATTGTTCCATGTTAATATATATTTTGTTTTGGATGGTTAATGGTCTTTATTATACACTTTTATATTATTTTTGGGACTAACCTACTAACCCAAGGCCTAGTGCAAATTGCTGTTTTTTTGCCTATTCCAGTGTTTCGCAGAAAAGGAATATCAAACGGAGTCCAAACGGAATGAAACCTTTGGGAGAGTTATTTTTGGAACGATATCTTCACGAGAGACTTGGATTACAAGTCACAGAAGAAACGAGGTGCCCACGAGGAAGCAGGGTGCGCCCCCCACCCTCGTGGGCCCCACGTTGCTCCACCGACGTACTTTTTCCTCCTATATATACCCATATACCCTGAAAACATCGAGGAGCACGAGGAAACCCTAATTCCATCACCGTAATCTTCTGTTCCTGTGATATCCAATCTTGGGACCTATTCCGGAGCTCCGCCGGAGGGGGCATCGATCACGGAGGGCTTCTACATCAATACCATAGCCTCTCCGATGAGTTGTGAGTAGTTTACCACAGACCTTCGGGTCCATAGTTATTAGCTAGATGGCTTCTTCTCTCTCTTTGGATCTTAATACAAAGTTCTCCTCGATCTTCGAGGAGATCTATTCGATGTAATCTTTTTGCGGTGTGTTTGTCGAGATCCGATGAATTGTGGGTTTATGATCAAGATTATCTATGAACAATATTGGATTCTTTTCTGAAATCTTTTATGTATGATTATAATATCCTTGCAAGTCTCTTCGAATTATTGGTTTGGTTTGGCCTACTAGATCTATAGTTCTTGCAATGGGAGAAGTTATTGGCTTTGGGTTCAATCTTGCGGTGTCCTTTCCCAGTGACAGTAGGGGCAGCAAGGCATGCATAGTATTGTTTCCATCGAGGATAAAAAGATGGGGTTTATATCATATTGCTTGAGTTTATCTCTCTACATCATGTCATCTTGCTTAAGGCGTTACTCTGTTCTTATGAACTTAATACTCTAGATGCATGATGGATAACGGTTGATGACCCACAAGTGTAGGGGATCTATCGTAGTCCTTTCAATAAGTAAGAGTGTCGAACCCAACGAGGAGCAGAAGGAAATGATAGGCAGTTTTTAGTAAGGTATTTTCTGCAAGCACTGAAATTATAAGTAGCAGATAGTTTTGTGATAAGGTAATTGGTAGCAAGTGACAAAAGGTAAAAGTAAATAGGGTGCAGCAAGGTGGCCCAATCCTTTTTGTAGCAAAGGACAAGCCTGAACAAACTCTTATATAAAGGAAAGTGCTCCCGAGGACACATGGGAATTATCGTCAAGCTAGTTTTCATCATGATCATATGATTCACGTTCGGTACTTTGATAATTTGGTATGTGGGTGGACCGGTGCTTTGGGTGTTGTCCTTACTTGTACAAGCCTCCCAATTATGATTAACCTCTAATGCATGCATCTGCAACTACAAAAGAAGTATTAAGGTAAACCTAACCATAGCCTGAAACAAGTGGATCCAAATCAGCCCCTTACGAAGCAACGCATAAACTAGGGTTTAAGCTTCTGTCACTCTAGCAACCCATCATCTACTTATTACTTCCCAATGCCTTCCTCTAGGCCCAAATAATGATGAAGTGTCATGTAGTAAACGTTCACATGACACCACTAGAGGAGAGACAACATACATCTCATCAAAATACCGAACGGAGACAAAATTCACATGACTACTAATAGCAAGACTTCTCCCATGTCCTCAGGAACAAAGGTAACTACTCACAAGACATAATATGGTTCATGATCAGAGGGGTATTAATGTGCATAATGGATCTGAACATATAGTCTTCCACCAAATAAACCAACTAGCATCAACTACAAGGAGTAATCAACACTACTAGCAACCCACAGGTACCAATCTGAGGTTTGGGTACAAAGATTGGATAGAACAGATGAACTAGGGTTTGAGAGGAGATGGTGCTAGTGAAGATGTTGATGAAGATATCCCTCCCCAAGATGGGAGAGTTGTTGGTGATGACGGCGGTGACGATTTCCCCCTCCCGGAGTGAAGTATCCCCGGTAGAACAGCTCAGCCGGAGCCCTAGATTGGTTTCCGCCTCGAGACGGTGGCGTCTGGTCCCGAAAGCCTCCTTATGATTTTTTCCAGGTCAAAACACCTATTATAGGAGAATATGGGCATCGGGGGGCCCACGAGACAGGGGGTGCGCCCAGAGAGGGGGGCGCGCCCCCCACCCTTGTGGACAGCCGGTGGCCCCCCTCGTGAACTTCTTTCACCAGATATTTTTTATATTTTCCGAAACGGAGCTCTGTGGAGTTTCGGGGCTTTTGGAGTTGTGCAGAATAGGTTTCCAGAGTTTGCTCCTTTTCCAGCCCAGAATTCCAACTGCCGGCATTCTCCCTCTTCTTGTAAACCTTGTAAAAAAAGAGAGAAAAGGCATAAGTTTTGTGACAAAACAAGTAATAACATCCCATAATGCAATAAATATCAACATATAAGCATGATGCAAAATGGACGTATCAACTCCCCCAAGCTTAGACCTCGCTTGTCCTCAAGCGAAAGCCGATATCGAAAAATATGTCCACATGTTTAGAGATAGAGGTGTCGATAAAAACAAAATACGGACATGAGGGCATCATGATCAGTCTCATAATAACAACACACACACACACACACACACACACACACACACACACATATATATATATATATATATATATATATATATATATATATATATATATATATATATATATAGTCATATGATTCTTATGCTAAAGTAACAATTCTTCCACAATATCAAGCATGAATCATAAACTTCATTGGAAACTAAAAAACTTTGATCTCGGTCATTGAAGCAAATGCAATTTATCGTAATATCGGAAAGAGTCAATATAAGAGCTTTTCAGCAAGCCTACATACTCAACTATCATATAGTCTTTCATAATTGCTCACACTCACGCAATACTTATGCTTATGGAGTTTTAATCGGACACAGAGAAAGATAGGGGCTTATGGTGTTGCCTCCCAACCTTTTACCTCAAGGGTAATGTCAACAGTAATAGATCATGGAAACTTACATCCAAGTGGGTATATATGTCAGGATCTTTCCAACACAATGTGCTTGCCAAAGGATAAAATGTAAAAAGGAAAGGTGGATTTCACCTTGACTCTTATAAGGCAAGAATAATATATAGGCCCTTCGCAGAGGGAAGCAGAGGTTGTCATGTGTTTTTATGGTTGGATGCACAAAGTCTTAGCATAGAAGAACGTCACTTTATATTGCCACTTGTGATAAGGACCTTTATTATGTAGTCCGTCGCTTTTATTACTTCCATATCACAAGATCGTATAAAGCTAATTTCCTCCATACTAATAAATCATACATATTTTAGCGAGTTTGCAACATGACAACTTACTTGGAAGGATCTTTCTCAATCCATAGGTAGGTATGGTGGACTCTCATGGAAAAACTGGGTTTAAGGATGTATGGAAGCACAAGTAGTATCTCTACTTAGTGCGAGGAGTTTTGGCTAGCATGAGGGGGAAAGGCAAGCTCAACATGTTGGATGATCCGTGTCAATATACTTTATTTTGGATATAAGAAAACATAACCCATTATGGTGTCTTCCTTGTCCAACATCAACTCTTTAGCATGTCATACTTTAATGAGTGCTCACAATCATAAAATATGTCCAAGATAATATATTTGTATGTGAAGCCTCTCTTCTTTTATTACTTCCTATTAATTGCAACGATGACCAAAACTATGTTTGTCAACTCCCAACAACTTTTAGTTATCATACTCTTATATGTGAAGTCATTACTTCCCATAAGATCAATATGATCTCTTGGATACTCTTTATGTTTTCTTTCTTTTTATCATGACCAAGGTTAGGAAATCAAGCCCTTGACTCAACACTAATCATTATTATATAGCTCACGGACTCGATTACAAAGGGTAAAGATCATAAGACAAAAGCTCACAACTAGATCATGCTAACTTTATTCTACTAGATCAAGATACTACCAAAAGGATCGAACTAAGAAAAACGGTAAAGATAGGAGTGATGGTGATACGATACCGGGGTCACTCCCCCAAGCTTGGCAGTTGCCAAAGGGAGTGCCCATACCCATATGATTATGTCTCCTTTTTTGGAGGTGGTGAGGTAGGAGTTGTTGATGATGTAGGCTTGTTGTCCACCTTCCAAGGCATGGGCTCACATCGTAGAAGGATGATCGAGTCTCCGGGATACTCAAATCTGCAACCAAACTCATCTTCTCGAATCTATATTCATACTCACAGTTTTGGTTTTGCAGGTCATAGATCTGGGCTTGGAGGTGTTCGATTTTCTCTTGAAGATTGGAGATAGCTTCCCCGAGGATCCTTGAGTCTAGCTTGAGGTTGTTGGCAAGCTCCGAGATCATCATGTGGTTGGCGTTGAGTCTTCGTTCCACCATACCTTGGCACTTGAAAACTTGCTGCTCCATTGCTTCGAGTCTTGTCTCCATGTTTCCGGTCCTCCTCGGCCCCTCAACATCACGGATGTGCAGCACCCCCTCATGCAACTCCATGGTTTTAGGGTGATGCAGCACCTCCGCAAGGTAGTGGTTGATGACCTTCTCGAAGAAGTTGTCCTTGGGGATGTCGGAGGAGGCCATGATGATCTAGATCTGTCAAAAACAACAGCTCAAAACAAAAACAGAGGATTTTTGCATGATACAGAGGTCAAAACCTTCGGGAGTATATATAATAAATTTTTACTGACCAAAAGGAGTAACCCACAGGAAAACGGAATCCGGGAGGCACACGAGATGCCCACGAGGCAGGGGGCGCGCCCAGGGAAGGGGGCGCGCCCTCCACCCTCGTGGACGGCTCGTGTCTCTTCCGGACTGCAGCTTATTTTTATATTTTTCTAAATATTCCAAAACGGAGAAAAATTGCCTTTAGAGTTGTTTTGGAGTCGGTTTACTTACCATATCACATACCCCTTCCTTTTCGGAGGCTGAATCGTTCTGGAAAGTGTCCCTTATGTATTCCTCCGGGGTTACGGTTTCAATAACATTGGTTTCAACATTTATAGGATTACCCGAGATATAATGTTTGATTCTTTGACCGTTCACCACCTTCGGATTTGTGCCTTCGAAGTTGTTGATTTTTATGGCACCGGAACGATAGACCTCCTCGATAACGTAAGGTTCTTCCCACTTGGAGAGAAGTTTTCCTGCAAAAAATCTTAAACGAGAGTTCAATAGCAAGACATAATCACCTACGTTAAACTCACGCTTTTGTATCCTTTTGTCATGCCATCTTTTAACTTTCTCTTTAAACAGCTTGGCATTCTCATAGGCCTGGGTTCTCCATTCATCAAGGCAGCTAATGTCAAATAACCTCTTTTCACCAGCAAGTTTGATATCATAATTGAGCTCTTTGATAGCCCAATATGCCTTATGTTCTAGCTCAAGAGGTAAGTGACAAGCTTTTCCATATACCATCTTATATGGAGACATACCCATAGGATTTTTGTATACAGTTCTATAGGCCCATAATGCATCATCAAGTTTCTTGGACCAGTTCTTCCTAGACCTATTAACTGTCTTTTGCAAAATTAATTTCAACTCTCTATTACTTAGTTCTACTTGACCACTAGTCTGTGGGTGATAAGGGGATGTAATTCTATGGTTCACATCATATTTAGCAAGCATTTTACGGAAAGCACCATGAATAAAGTGTGAACCACCATCAGTCATTGGATATCTAGGGACTCCAAACCTCGGGAAAATAACTTCTTTAAGCATCTTAATAGAGGTGTTGTGATCAGCACTACTAGTTGGAATAGCTTCTACCCACTTAGTAACATAATCAACAGCAACTAAAATATGTGTGTACCCATTAGAGGCAGGAAACGGTCCCATATAATCAAAGCCCCAAACATCAAATGGTTCAATAACAAGTGAATAATTCATAGGCATTTCTTGACGTCTACTGATATTACCAATTATTTGACATTCATCACAAGATAAGACAAACATACGGGCATCCTTGAAGAGAGTAGGCCAATAAAAACCGGATTGCAATACCTTGTGTGCAGTTCTATCTCCCACATGGTGTCCTCCATAGGCTTCAGAGTGGCCCTTGCGTAGGATCTGTTCCTGTTCATGCTCAGGTACACAACGTCTAATAATACCATCTACTCCTTCTTTATAAAGATGTGGGTCATCCCAGAAGTAATGTTTCAAATCATAGAAGAACTTTTTCTTTTGCTGGTATGTGAAGCTAGGAGGTATAAACTTAGCAACAATATAATTAGCATAATCAGCATACCATGGAGCAGTACGATAAGTATTTATGATAGCTAATTGTTCATCAGGAAAGCTATCATCAATAGGTTGTGGGTCATCAAGTATATTCTCTAACCTAGACAAGTTATCGGCAACGGGGTTCTCAGCTCCCTTTCTATCAATAATATGCAAGTCAAATTCTTGCAGCAAGAGAACCCATCTAATAAGTCTAGGTTTAGCATCTTTCTTTTCCATAAGGTATTTGATAGCAGCATGATCAGTGTGAATAGTTACTTTAGAATCAACAATATAGGGTCTAAACTTATCACAAGCAAATACAACTGCTAAAAATTCTTTCTCAGTAGTAGCATAATTTCTCTGGGCACTATCTAGAGTTTTACTAGCATACTGGATAACATTCAATTTCTTGTCAACTCTTTGCCCTAGAACAGCACCTACAGCATAATCGCTAGCATCGCACATAATCTCAAAGGGTAAATTCCAGTAAGGAGGCTGGACAATAGGTGCAAAGATCAATGCTTTCTTAAGTATTTCAAATGCTTCTAGACAATCATCATCAAAGACAAATGGAATATCTTTTTGTAAGAGATTAGTCAGAGGCCTGGAGATTTTGGAGAAGTCCTTTATGAACCTCCTATAAAACCCGGCATGACCAAGGAAACTTCGTATACCTTTGATGTCCTTAGGGCATGGCATCTTTTCAATATCATCAACTTTACCTTTGTCAACTTCAATACCTCTTTCAGAAATTTTATGTCCCAAGACAATGCCTTCATTAAAAATAAAGTGGCACTTCTCCCAATTCAAGACAAGATTAGTGTCTTCACATCTCTGCAAAACTTGATCAAGGTTGCTTAAGCAATCATCAAAAGAAGTTCCGTAAACGGAGAAATCATCCATGAACACCTCAACAATCTTTTCACAAAAATCAGAGAATATAGCCATCATGCATCTTTGAAAGGTAGCAGGTGCATTACATAAACCAAAAGGCATACGTCTATAAGCAAAGGTACTGAAAGGACAAGTAAAAGTGGTATTTTCTTGATCCCCTTTTAACACAGGTATTTGAGAGAAACCAGAATAACCATCTAGAAAGAAAAAATGAGTATGCTTGGATAACCTTTCTAGCATTTGATCAATAAAAGGCAAGGGGTAATGATCTTTCTTAGTAGCTTTATTTAACCCATGGAAATCAATTACCATCCTATAACCTGTAACTATTCTTTGCGGGATCAATTCATCTTTATTATTAGGAACGACAGTCATACCTCCCTTCTTAGGGACACAATGGACAGGACTTACCCACTGGCTATCAGCAACTGGATAGATAATACCTGCCTCTAGAAGCTTTAGTATTTCCTTCCTTACCACTTCTTTCATCTTAGGATTTAACCATCGCTGATGATCAATAACCGGTTTAGCATTTTCTTCCAATTTTATCTTGTGTTGGCATATAGTGGGACTAATGCCCTTAAGATCATCCAGAGTATATCCAATAGCAGCACGGTGCTTCTTCAGAGTTTTCAATAGTTTTTCTTCTTCCTGCTCTGAAAGGTCACTAATAATAACAGGATATATCTTCTTTTCATCAAGATAAACATACTTAAGATTATCATGTAAAGGTTTAAGTTCAAACACGGGATCACTCTTGGGTGGAGGAGGATCCCCTAGGATTTCAACAGGCGGGTTGTTTTTCAATACGGGTCCCTCTTTGAAGAATATTTCATCTATTTCCCTTCTCTCATTCATATGCATATCATTTTCATGGTCTAGCAAGTATTGTTCTAAAGGATAATTAGGAGGCACGGCAATAGAAGCAAGACCAATAATTTCATCCTTACTAGGTGGTTCCTTTTCAAGGGGTTGTCTACGAAATTTAGCAAAATTAAAATCATGAGACGTATCCCCTAATCCAACAGTAACAATATCTTTCACGCAGCCTATCTTGGCATTAACAGTATTCAAGAAGGGTCTACCAAATATAATGGGACAAAATTCATCTTGTGGGGAACTAAGAACAAGAAAATCAGCAGGGTATTTAACCTTCCCACACAAGACTTCAACATCTTTAACAATCCCAATTGGTGCAATGTCGTGCACAATTTCTTGATATAAAGTGTGAGGGATAATACTCGCACTAGCACCTACGTCACATAAACCATGATAACAATGATATCCTATCTTAACAGAGATGACAGGCAAACCCACAACAGGTCTATGTTTATTCCTAGCATTTGGTTTGGCTATTCTAGCAGACTCTTCTTGGAGGTAAATAACATGTCCATCTAAATCTTCTACCAAGAGATCTTTAACCATAGCAACACTAGGTTCAACTTTAATTTGCTCAGAGGGTGTAGGTGTTCTAGTATTACTCTTACGAACTACAGTTGAAGCTTGAGCATGATCCTTTATCCTAGCAGGGAAAGGTGGTTTCTCAATATAAGCAGTAGGAATAATAGGATCAACATTATAAGTGATAGTCATTTCTTCAACTTTAACAGGTTCAACTGCTTTTACTTCAATAGGGAGATGGTATTTAAACCACTTCTCCTTGGGGAGATCAACATGAGTCGCAAATGATTCACTGAAAGAAGCTACTATTTCAGAGTCAAGTCCATATTTAGTGCTAAACTCACGGAAAATATCAGTATCCATAAAAGCTTTAACACAACCAAACTTAGGGGTCATACCTGACTCCTTACCTTCGTTGAGATCCCAATCTTCAGAGTTGCGTTTAATTCTTTCCAATAAATACCATTTGAATTCAACAGTTTTCATCATAGAAGAGCCAGAACAAGAATTATCGAGCACGGTGCGGTTATTGAGAGAAAGCCGAGCATAAAAATTTTGAATGATCATTTTTCTTGAGAGCTCATGATTGGGGCATGAATATAACTGTAAGTGCATCTAGTGCCACCCCTAGTTGGTTTTGGAGTATTGACGACAAACCTGGTTGAGGGACTAATGTGTTTGTGAGAATTGCAGGATAACACAGGTAGTAGTCCCTCATTGATTCGGTTAACCTACCGGAGATGACCCCTAAAAATGTATGAATACATTGATATCATTGGTGGTATATGAAGATAATCATATTGAAGACTATGACATGAGAAGACATTGAGTGAAGATTATGGAAAGCGAAGATGTAGAGTTGTCGCTGTTTCCTTTTCTTCTTTATTGAGTCATAGGAACCACCGCACTGTTAAGTGGGGTCCAAGTGAACTAAGTCAGAGTGACTGATGTGATGCTCAACCAAATCCTATGTCTTCGAGCGAAGACTATGAGAGCAAATCTCATCCAGAGGCGGATGAGTCAGCTTTACTTGGAGCTCAAGTAAAGTTGCCGTGTGTGTTTGAAATCTGCCCGTTGGAACACGTGTCAGTTCCTTAGTGACCCAGGGTCACTTCGGACAAATCAGGTCGGCTTGCCTAGTGGCTATAAATAGCCCACCCCCTACACCATAAACTGGTGGCTGCTCAGAGTTATTGCACGACTTTTGTCGTTTGAGAGCAACCCACCTCCGAAGCATTTGAGAGAGAAATCCTTGCGAGGACAAAGCCCAAACACCCAGAGCCAAAGAGTGTTAGGCATCACTGAAGTCTTTCTGTCTGTGTGACCTGAAGACTTATTACACTTGAGGACTGTGTTTCCTCCAGCCGGTTAGGCGTCGCGTTATGAGCATCCAAGAGTAATTGTGGATTGCCGGTGAACGAAGTCTGTGAAGGTTTGGAAGTCTACCTTGAAGACTTACCCGAGTGATTGGGCGAGGACTAGGTGTTCTTAGCTCAAGGGGAACAAGGTGAAGACGCGGTCTTCTGAGTTAAATCTCAGCCTCCCTAACCAGACGTACAGTTGTCACATCAACTGGAACTGGTCTAACAAATCACTGTCTTCCCCGAGCTACTGGTTCTATCATTTCCTTCCCTTTACTTACTGCTCTATGTTGTGAAGACATTGCATGTTTGCTCTATCTGATTGTCTTCACTGAGTATCTACTTGTTGTGATTGGCTTCATTCTTTCTTCCTTTGTGATCACTACTGCCTAGTTGCTATTAGTCTTCATGCTTTCACTTCATTGAATACATGACTATGGCTTATCTAGTGTAGTCCACTTTCCACTGCATACTAATAGGCTTGAGCTTATCGTTTGTCTTTGAAACTACCATGTTTTGAAGCATTTCATAAAAATCGCCTATTCACCCCCCTCTAGTCGATATACTGCACTTTCAATTGGTATCAGAGCAAGGTACTCCCTTGTTCTGTGTGATTCGGTTTAACCACCTAGAGTTTTAGCTATGTCGACTGCAGGGATAATCAAAGTCTCCGCTGCGTGGCCTGTCTTCGATGGCACCGAATATCCCTACTGGAAGAACAAGATGCGCATGCATCTTGAAGACATTGATGTGGACCTCTGGTTTGTCGTCAAGCACGGCGTTCCCAAGACTGGTGAAGGCGTCACCGCTGCTGATGTCAAGAGGCTCGTTCAATTGGATTCAACAGCCAAGAACATCATCTGTGGTCATCTGACCAAAGGACAGTACGGTCGTGTGAGTGCTCTGGACACGTCAAAGCAAGTTTGGGACTGGCTCTCAAAGGTCAATGAAGGAGTCTCTACCCAGACAGATCAAAGGATCAGCGTCCTTCGCAATCTCTTCAATCGCTTCAAGAGACATGACAATGAGAATGTCGAGCACACTTTTGATCGTCTCACTGACATCACAAATGAGCTTCAAGCACTTGGCGCCACTGAGATCACCAAGCATGAAATCGTCAAGACTCTTCTGAGATCACTCGACAGCTCATTTGATATTCTTGCATTGATGATTCAAGAACACACTGACTTCAAGACTCTCGATCCGTCTGATATACTTGAGAGGCTCAACACACATGAGTTTCATCTATCTGAGAAGCGTGACATCTATGGTCCCAACTATGGCCGATCTCGCACGATGAAGGCGAAAGCTGTTTCCTCATCTGAAGAAGAATCTGATTACAGTTCTGATGATCCTGAAGACATTGGAAAGGAGCTTGCCATGCTTGTGAAGAAGTTCCAGAAATTCACTAGGAAGAAAGGCTTCAGAAAGTCTTCAAGATCCAGCTCAAGAAATGATGAAGCATCTGCTCATGACTACAAGAAAAGAACATGTCATAAGTGCAAGAAACCTGGTCACTATATCTCTGAGTGTCCTCAGTGGGACAATGAGAAGAAGAAGAAGAAGAGCAAGGAATATGATTCTGATGACAAGAAAAAGAAGAAATACTCAAAGTCTTCTTCAAGGTCTTCATCAAAGTATTCATCACATAAGAAGAATTCATCTGGCAAGGCTCGTGATTTTGTTGGCAAGGAGATGGATTCTGAGGAAGAGTCTGCTTCTGAAGAGGTGGAGGTGGAGTCGGAGGAAGAGTCTGATTCTGGTGCTACAAGTCTGGCTTTAGCCACTGTTTACGTGGGCAAGTCTATCTTCAACACTGAAGACAATGGCCCCGTCAACAACAATGATGATGAGGACGACGACTCTGCACCCACCTTTTGCTTCATGGCACGCGGTGCCAAGGTAAAATCACGCGATGCTTACTTTCAAACATCTAGTGAAGATGACTCTGATTGTGAATCAAAACCTAGCTACAAAACACTTGCTAAAATTGCCACTGAACAGCAGAAAGCCATGGAACATATTCAAAAACTGTTAGACAAAAGCGATGATTTGTTAGACGAGGAAATGACCCGTTCTCAGTCCTTAATTGAAGACATAAAAAATCTTCATGTTAAGTACAAAGAACTTGAAGAGCTTTATGAATCGCTTTCAAAAACTCATGAAAAGCTCCCATGATTACATTCAAAGGAAGCGAGAACTTGAGAAAGTGAAAGCGGCTCATGAAGATCTTCAAAAGGAGAATGAGTCACTCCGCGCACAACTGATCAGCTCCACTCACGAAGAGTTTGAACCACCATGTCTAAAATGCATTGAACGTGATAATGCTACATCTGTTGCTGAATGCTCTACTGCTGCCACTGTTGCAATATCTTCAACTATTGATGTGGTAACTAACCCCTCTGCTGAGGAAACCACTACTATTGCTGATGAAAATGCTAGGTTGAAGACTTTTCTTGAAACAGGGATGTACAAAAGCCTCAAAGGGCATCAGACTCTCTGTGATGTCCTCAAAAAGCAGATACTGAACCGAAACCCTAGGAAAGAGGGTGTTGGGTTCGACAGGAAAATGAATGTCGATGGTTCATACTGGAAGCCTGAGCAGTATCCCAAAACCACATGGGTTGCTGCAAAGGGACCTTTAGTGGATCCATCTACCTTATCTGGCTTCACTTGTGCTAATCCTGTTATCATTGATGAATCCTTTGATGCAAACTATAAACTGTTCAAGAATCAAAATGGTGAAGTGTTTGCCAAGTATATTGGTACTAACTGCAGGAATGGACCACCTATGAAGAAGATCTGGGTACCCAAAGGTTGTCTTGATAAGCTTGCAGCAAATTCTATCACGACACCTCCTGGGGTGAAGACAAACCCCAGACCAAAGGCTTCATATGGTCCTAAGGCTTCATACAGACAAAGGACTCACCTGAGTCACCCTAACACAGATGTTTTGCAGGGAAATCATACTCAGGCCCATGAATATGAGTGTGTTTCTTCAAACCACTATGTTCATAAATCAAAGAACTTTTCTGCCTATTCTTATGAGTATTATTCTCCTCCTGCAAGACTATTGGTTAGGGCCCCAAAGCCAAAATTCTCAGATGCTTCTCTTAGACTCATTGCTTCTAAGCCACCCCTGAAGATGTGGGTGGTTAAGAAGAACTAACTTTGTCTTGCAGGGAAAGGTCTCCAGCCTATAATCAAAGGCTTCTGATGCTATTGCTGGGGACCTAAAACACTTGTAGGGCACAAGATCAAATGCCCAAAATGACTTACTGCTCATACTATCCATAAATCACTTGCTGAAGATCTTATCAGTCCTAACTTACATCTAAAGCTTTCATAATCCACTTATGCATCAATTGTTTATGCTTCATAATGGCTTTTGGTGAAGCCTATCCTCCTAACTGCATTGTAGGGAGTGACACCAAAGTCTTCAGAATGGATTATGGATAGCGGATGCACAAATCATATGACTGGTGATCGAAATCTTCTCATGGACTCAACTTTACGTCCATCCAACAAGAGTCACATCACATTTGCTGATACTGGTAAAAGCAAAGTGTTGGGTCTAGGTAGAGTTGCAATCTGAAGAGATCAGCACATGGACAAAGTCATGCTTGTTGAATCTCTTGGTTTCAACTTAATGTCTGTCTCAATGCTTTGTGACTTAAACATGATTGTGATCTTTGGTAAATTTCGTTGCATTGTACAAATGGAATCTGACAAATCTTTAGTATTTGAAGGATACAGAAAAGGTGATCTGTATATGGTAGATTTCTCAGCTGGACCACAAATGGCCGTATGTCTTCTAGCAAAAGCTTGAGAGTGTTGGCTCTGGCATCGGAGGCTAGGACATGCTGGCATGAGGAACTTGCACACTCTCGCAAAGAAGAAGCATGTCATAGGCATCGAGGAAGTCAAGTTCAAGAAAGATCATCTATGTGGTGCCTGTGAAGCTGGGAAGATGACTAGAGCCAAGCACCCCTCGAAGACAATCATGACGACATCCAAACCCTTCAAGCTGCTTCACATGGACGTATTTGGCCCTACTCACTACTCCACATTCTCTACCACAGCCTGTCTCTATGGCTTCGTCATTGTTGATGATTACTCAAGATACACATGGGTACACATAATACTCTACAAGACTGAAGTGCAAGATGTCTTCATACGCTTCGCCAACCGTGCCATGAACAATTATGGCATCAAGATCAAACATATCAGAAGTGACAATGGCACTGAATTCAAGAACACTGACCTCGATCTTTATCTGGATGAGATGGGAATCACTCATGAATTCTCAGCCCCATACACACCTCAGCAAAATGGGATCGTTGAGCACAAGAATAGAACCCTAATTGAGATGGCTCGAACGATGCTCGATGAGTACAAAACCCCAAGAAGATTCTTGCCCGAAGCTATTGATACTACATGCCATACCATCAACCGTGTCTATCTTCACAAGCTTCTAAAGAAAACATCCTATGAACTCCTCACTGGAAAGAAGCCAAATGTAAGCTACTTCAGAGTATTTGGAGCTAAGTGTTGGATCAAGGATCCTCATCATAAGTCAAAATTTGCACCCAAAGCTCATGAAGGCTTCATGCTCGGATATGGAAAGGACTCACACTCCTACAGAGTCTTCAACATTTTTCTCTATAAAATTGTTGAAACCGTGGATGTGAGGTTTGATGAGACAAATGGATCACAAAGAGAATCCCTACCAAATGTGCTAGATGAAGCTTCGCCAAATGAATCTATCAAGCTTATGGGAACTGGTGAGATCATGCCTTCTGAAGCACAACCTGACGAGGACCTCATCATCTCTGCTCCAAATCAACCTGACGACAATGCTCAGCCAGAAGACAATCCTCCTGATGAAGACAATGCACAACAAGAGCAAAATCTTCGTCCAGCTCATCCTCGTGTTGCAAATGAAGTACAAGTTGAGAAGATAATTGATAGCATAAATGCTCATGGTCCACTCACTCGCTCTAGAGCAACACAGCTTGCAAATTTCTGTGGGCACTTTGCTTTTGTCTCAATATCTGAACCCAAGAAAGTTGCTGAAGCTTTTATGGAGCCTGAATGGATTCAAGCAATGCAAGAAGAGCTTCAACAGTTTGAGCTGAACGATGTGTGGGAACTTGTCAAGCGTCCTGATCCTCGAAAGCACAACATAATAGGCACGAAATGGATCTATCGCAACAAACAAGATGAGCATGGTCAAGTGGTCAGAAACAAAGCTCGTCTCGTTGCTCAAGGATACACTCAAGTGGAAGGGATTGACTTCGATGAAACATTTGCTCCTAGATCCCTAGATCCTACACTCTTCACGAAGACATATGATGATGAGCTATTTGTCTGCCAAATCTATGTGGATGACATTATCTTCGGCTGCACTGACAAGAAATACAGTGATGAGTTTGGTCACATGATGCAAGAACAATATCAAATGTCTATGATGGGTGAGCTGAAGTTCTTCCTTGGTCTTCAAATTCGTCAGCAAAGCAACGGCATCTTCATATCTCAAGAGAAATATCTTAAAGACTGCCTGAAGAAGTTTGGAATGCAAGACTGCAAAGGGTACTCGACGCCAATGCCTGCTAAACATTATCTGGGTCCCGACGCCAATGGTAAAGAGTTTGACCAACAGGTATACGGCTCCATGATTGGTTCTTTACTTTATTTATGTGCATCTAGGACAGATATTATGCTTAGTGTTTGCATGTGTGCTCGATATCAAGCGGCACCAAAGGAGTCGCATCACTTAGCTGTGAAGCGAATACTTCGATATTTGGCTTACACCCCAACACTAGGATTATGGTATCCAAAGGGCTCAGAGTTTGATCTAGTAGGATTTTCAGATGCTGATTATGCTGGTGACAAAGTTGATCGCAAGTCCACATCTGGCACATGTCACTTTCTAGGACGATCATTTGTCTGTTGGTCTTCAAAGAAGCAGAACTGTGTATCACTCTCCACTGCTGAATCTGAATACATTGTTGCTGGATCTTGCTGCGCTCAGCTTCTCTGGATGAAGCAAACACTCAAGGATTATGGAGTCCATCTGAAGCATGTTCCACTCTACTGTGATAATGAAAGCGCCATCAAGATTGCCAACAACCTAGTTCAGCACTCGAAGACAAAGCACATTGAAATTCGTCATCACTTTCTCAGAGATCATGTTATGAAGGAAGATATTGATATCATACACGTCAACACTGAAGAGCAACTGGCAGATATCTTCACAAAGCCCTTGGATGAGAAAAGGTTTTGCAAGTTGCGGTGTGAGCTAAATATCTTAGAATCCTCAAATGTCTTGTGATCAGGCACACATCCTAACACTTATGCATATTGATGACTTAGATGTGCAATACACGAAGTAAAGTATATCTTCAATCAATGAAGACTTACATTCTAAGTGTGAATACATTAACATGGAATTTGACTTCGGAGCGCCACGATAGTTGTGCGCCGTGTCTGGGTCTAATACTTCCTATACGATGGGTAACGCCACCACCAAATTCTTGCTTGAAGCGTTTTTCGTGGCGTTACATTTGCAAAGTCTATGCACTTGGTTTGTCTTCACATAGGATATATATATAGAGTTGTATTTTGTCCTCAACAGCATTCACTTATAGCTATGTCTTCTTATTTGAATCTTTTGGACTAAGTGAATGTGATCAGACCCTATCCTCTCTATGCTTTCTCATCTCACATTCCGTCTGTCCAAATCAAATTCATTCTGCTGAAACAGTCGAATGTCTTCTCTGCATCCTTGTCAGCAGAAGATACGGAGACAAACTTTAAGTCTGATTTTAATGCTCCATCCGTTATGCCTGAAACCCGGAGAAGCCGGAACGACTACTCCGACAGTCGTGGTGTACGTGGGATCGTGGGACAACACCCAATGCATTACATGACCGCCACGTGTCACTCGTACGTGAACCGTCAGGGGCACCTGAGTAATTACGCTGTGCCGTCTCCCATGCCTATAAATGCACGTCCCATCACGGTCAAAAGTTTCTTCCACCACCTCGCCACCTCGAACAACCCTAGCGCCTCCGCTAGCTTTCGACGACGCCGGCGACGAAGCGCTTCGCTGCCGCAACTTTGTCGACGCTGTCCTCACGCTGGCCGCGGACATCTTCCTCTCCGCCGTCGCCGTAGCTGTCCTCCGTCGCCAAGTTAGGGCACGGACGACCAAACTGCTGGGCATCCAACTCCTACCCCGTCTAAGCAGTTCATCGTGTGGTAAATAAACTTGCTTTTTACCATCTTCTAGATCTATAAAGATTCATTTACTTTACCACAAGAGGTTTCTGCCTACTTAGATGTACAGATCTATCATGTCTGCATCTCATATCTTGCCTAGTACATTCACATATGCTTCAACAATAGTTAGATTCCTCACTTGTACTTATTCGTGGATTCGTACAAATCTGGAACCAACTCCCATGAGTGAATGTCTTCGCACTATGAGGTCAAAGTCTTCAAAACTGTTTTAATCTTCAAAACTTATGAGAATGCATATGATCTCTTCCCCTTCCCTCGCATCTCTAATGCTGTCACAGGTACATGTCCGTGGGAGAATCCCTTGGTTCTCATAGTCTGCATTCAATTGCAGAGTTTTTGCAGCGTCACATTCATTCTCCTACCAGCAAACCGAAGCATTTGCCTGTTTTGAAGCCATTCAGGTTGAAGCAAATGACAACTGACAAGATAGTAAGAAAGGGTGGCAGACAACATCATGGCAACACCTCTCGTGATTTGCCTCCTGATCTCAGTGAAATATACAAGACTGATCCAGAGGAGGATTATAATCAGAGGAAGACCCGAATCCAATGGATTCGAAGATACTGGGCTGAACAATGGTTCAAATACAAGTTCGTCACCCCAGAGTATGCCGAGAAAAACGCCATCAAGCATCCGTGGGGAGATATCACTTATAATAATCTTCCCCCGAAAACTCGTGCTGAGGCCATTGCTCAAGTCTTCTATCCCTGCATGGTTAGAGGGCCACAGCCTGCTGATGCTGATCCAAGCGCTGTGTTCTGGTGTCGCGATGACAATCTTTTCAAGCGAAATCTTCAATTCGCCAAGAACTCGGCCAAGGAAA
Organism: Secale cereale; assembly: GCA_902687465.1. Classification (NCBI taxonomy): domain Eukaryota; kingdom Viridiplantae; phylum Streptophyta; class Magnoliopsida; order Poales; family Poaceae; genus Secale; species Secale cereale. The sequence continues at coordinate 411,888,383 of LR738711.1, forward strand.
ACAAGAAGCTGTGGGGATTAGACTTCAATCCTAGCCCCTCTGCACCCCGTGCTGATGGCTCGCGCGAAGATGAACCGAATCTGGTTGGGCCCTTCTACAACCTAGAGGGCCTCATCAGTCACATAAGGGTTCAAGGGGCAGATGTCGATCAGCCTGAAGCTGATGATGACTCTGAAGAAGCACCTGCAACGCCGAAGCCTCAGAAGAAGAAATCAAAGGCTTCAAAGGCTACTCCATCAAGAGCTTCAAGAGTGAAGCCTTTGCCACTGATCCACCTGCACCAAGTGTGCAATCTGAGGAACACTCCAGAGTTTCCAAGAGCAAACAGCTGAAGAGGAAGCCAATGCGCAATCCCAGTCCACCTCTCACTCCTGATGCAGTACTGAAGACTGTGAATGAATCCCTTGATCTTTCAAGTGATGAAGATCTTAGAGATGATGCCTTGGAGCTATTGATCAAGAGCAAGCAGGATGCTGAAATCTTCAATGATTTGCCGCTCTTTGATGTTGAAGTGCTCAATAACTGCATTGATGAATGGTTTGACACTCCCAACCTAAGCTTCGATGATCTTCAACTTCCAGTTGGCCTCAGCGTCTCCTTCCATGGCGCCATTGCTTCTGAGCTAGCTCTGGCTCAAAGAATTGTTGAGCTGAAGCAAAAGATAGATTATGAAAAATCTCAGTTCAAGAAGCATATGAACAAGCTCAGCGTGCAAGAAGTTCAAAACTTCAAGGTTATGATGCAAGAGCTCAAGGAATCCTTTCGCCAGCGGCGTGAAGAAGCTAAAGGTTCACGTGAGCGCATCAAGGACTTGGCTGCAAAATGCGTCTAAGCATTCAATGAAGCTGAAAAGCGCAAGGCACTTGGGCGTCCTGGCATTGATCCAAGAATGGCTGCCAAGAAGAAGAAGAAGCAATCTGTGCCCGAAGCTGAAGCATCTGGGCAGGAAATGCCTCGCATAGTCTTCCCTGCGAGCATGACTAGCACGAAGCCTAAGGCAACTCCAACCGCTTCAACGCTCAGGGAGACTAAGGTGGCTGAAGCTGATGCTCGCAAGCGTAAGTAATCTTCTGATGAAGCTCCACCCACCAAGAAGCGAAAGACCAAGAAGGATAGGGCTGCTTCCAAAGAGCCTATCTTTGTCGAGCCTATCTCAGTTGCTCGCCCTGCATCTGCCCAGAGAGAAAGAAGACTGACAGTTCATGAGCCTGCTCCCACAGAGGCTGAAGACATTCCAGCTGTCGACCCCACCGCAGCTGAAGACATTAGTCCTCAAGAATATGTTGAATATGATACCGTCCTTCCTCAGATCGAGTACAACATCGACTCTTCGCCTGTTCTCACGAACAGCGAACGCATCAGCATTGGTCGTCCATTGACGCCAATTGCTCAGGATGACTCGTGGGCTGATCACCCACAGGAAACCCAAGACACTCCCCAGCAAACTCAAGACACAAGTATGGTGTCTGAAGACGAAGACTTTGAGGCCCAACAACCTCCATCTCCTCAGGCGTCGCCAGCTTTTCACAGGCTTCGCAAAGGACCAAGGCCTCAAGTGCTCCAGAAGGAGTAGAGCAACCATCTGCACCTGATGCTGCTCCTACTGGAAGCCAATCAGAATCTGAAGCCAAAGTGGCTGAAGATATTCCGGCTGCATCAGCCGAAGAAGAACAACCCCAAGTTGCTGAAGATATTCCGGCTGCATCAGCCGAAGAAGAACCACCCCAACAACCCCAAGTTGAAGAAGAAAGTACTGCCGCACCACCTGTTCTCGAGGAGAATGTGTCCGACCCTCCAGCTCCTGAAGTGGAGGTAACAATCTCAGAGGCTGCCACCATCAACACTGAAACCAATGATGTCGTCATGGCTGAAGCTTTTGTGGCACCTGAAGATACTATGGCGCCTGAAGAACCTGCGCCTGTAGTTACTGCTCCTGAAGCCAGTGCTATGCCTAAAGCCAGTGCTATGCCTGAAGCCAGTACTGAGCCTGAAGCTAATGCTGCGCCTGACGCCAATGCTGCACCAGAAGCAAATCTGCAGCTTGAAGACAATGCCTCTGCTCCTGTTCTGCCTCCACGGCCTCAAACCATTGAGCAAGCATACAACAAGGATGATCAGCTTGTTACTGTCCGGTGGCCAATTCTGAATCCACCACCTACAACTGAACCACGTGCTGCTGGTCCTCAGTTTGATCATCATATTGCGCACAGGCCCCAAGTTCAGAAGCCTAAGCCAAGACTGCCAAGACTTCCAGGTATTGCAACATCTTCAGGGTCATTCAATGCCAATAGCTTCACTGCGCACAACACCTTCTTTGACAGCGCCAAGAACCCATATTGCAAGCCAAGAATATCATCAGATAGGTTCTGGAGCCATCAACAACGCAGCTACTACTCAAGGGTACTATATAATCAAGGCCGCATTTTCCCTCATATGCGTCTTGACACTGAAGCTATTGCTGGTCTGCCCTGCTTGGAGGAAGCCCTTGACTGCTTCCGTGATGCTGGCATTCTCAATTTTGTGCTGGATAAAGAGCAATGGAATGAAGAACTGCTTCTGCAATTCTATGCAACACTTCACATCCGAGGCTACAACGGAGATCCAAAGACATGGGTCATTGAGTGGATGACAGGTAATGTGCATCATGAAGCAATGATCTCATTGAGCTCACTGGCCTGCCCACTCCAGGAGACCTATATGAACCTGGCTCTGAACTGCACACTGAAGCCTTGGATAGCATCTTTCAGAAGCGTAAGCCCAACATGAGCCAAATGCTCAGCATGATGAAGCCTCTACCAAGTGATGCTGAATATCCTAAGGAATTCTTTGTTGAAGACCTTGAGTACCTGCCGCGCACCATCTATCACATTATAAGGCGTACTCTATGGCCTGTCAAAGGACATTCTTCATCAGCCAAGCTTGAAGGCACTATGAAGACTTTGGTCTTCTATATCTTCAATGGCATCAGCTTCAATGCTCAAGATTTCTTCATCAGGCAAATGGCCACGTTTGGAGCTGATCTATTTGGACTGAAATTTTATGCCCCTTGGATAATGTGCCTCATCAAGTTGCACTCAGCTGTCACTTATCAACCCTCTGCTCGCAACCATCAGATTTTCTTGCCTGAGGTTGATATGTCAGCTGAAGCCATTTACCAAGAGCCTGCTAAGGAGCCAGTTAGTCTTCACAATGCTGATCATCAAAGCTTCACTCAGTAGATTGAAGGAGTTCCAGCAGTCTCACGCGTCTACCTCGACACGCTGAAACCGAAGCCACTGAAAGCACCATTGCTCAAAGGCCTCAGAAGAGATCTCGTGTCCTGAACAACCGAGAGCTTCTTGTAGCTTTTCATCAGAAACATGACAAGCATCACCTCTGGTTAAAGCGTCAGATGTAGAGCCTCTTGGTGGATGTTAATCGCATTTGCAATCTTGCCACCAAGAATGCTTTTGTTGCTCATGAAACATGCAGGCGGTCTTGGAAGAGTTTGACTCTACTGAGTGCTGAAGCGGATCTTCAAGACGATGGCTTCACTGAGAGATTCAAGTTTGACAACACTCCTCCAAGGACTGCTGTTATGCGTCGCACTTCGTCCCTTGAAAACTCTGAGTACTCTTCCTCGGCTGCAACAATTGACGCCAGGGTGATCGATGATCAGGATGATGCTACTTCTCCACCTCCTACTTCAGCGCGCATCGACACTGCACCAACCACCTCTGCACCGCCAAACGACAACACCGACCCTGCATCCTCTTCTGCTCCACCAGGGAACGAGTAGAGGCTCTATGTCTTCAAACCTTTTTGGTCCTTACTGACAAAAGGGGGAGAAGCATATGAGTTTATAGTCTTCAAGCGGGTCCATATGGGCGGGTACTTTTATAATTTGCCTAGTGCTTACAACTCTCGTTTTGCTACATTTGGTTCTTTGAGTTGTAACACTTAAACTGATGGTCGTCTGCAACTTTTTTATGCTACTCTGTAATGCGATGATAAATTCCGCATCTGCTATCTTATATTCCACACTTAGTCATTTCTGCAGATGTCCATTTTTCATTGTGCATGTCATTGTCTTCGATATATCAATTATGCATGATGAATTGTCTTCATAAGTCATTATCTTCGATATATCAATTCTACTGAGTGACTGATGTGATGCTCAACCAAATCCTATGTCTTCGAGCGAAGACTATGAGAGCAAATCTCATCCAGAGGCGGATGAGTGAGCTTTACTTGGAGCTCAAGTAAAGTTTCCGTGTATGTTTGAAATCTGACCGTTGGAACACATGTCAGTTCCTTAGTGACCCAGGGTCACTTCGGACAAATCAGGTCGGGTTGCCTAGTCGCTATAAATAGCCCACCCCCTACACCATAAATTGGTGGTTGCTCAGAGTTATTGCACGGCTTTTGTCGTTTGAGAGCAACCCACCTCCGAAGCATTTGAGAGAGAAATCCTTGCGAGAACAAAGCCCAAACACCCAGAGCCAAAGAGTGTTAGGCATCACTGAAGTCTTTCTGTCTGTGTGACCTGAAGACTTATTACACTTGAGGACTGTGTTTCCTCCAGCCGGTTAGGCGTCGCGTTCTGAAGGTTTGGAAGTCTACCTTGAAGACTTACCAGAGTGATTGGGCGAGGACTAGGTGTTCTTAGCTCAAGGGGAACAAGGTGAAGACGCGGTCTTCTGAGTTAAATCTCAGCCTCCCTAACCAGACGTACAGTTGTCACAACAACTGGAACCGGTCTAACAAATCACTGTCTTCCCCGAGCTACTGGTTCTATCCTTTCCTTCCCTTTACTTACTGCTCTATGTTGTGAAGACATTGCATGTTTGCTCTATCTGATTGTCTTCACTGAGTATCTACTTGTTGTGATTGGCTTCATTCTTTCTTCCTGTGTGATCACTACTGCCTAGTTGCTATTAGTCTTCATGCTTTCACTTCATTGAATACATGACTATGGCTTATCTAGTGTAGTCCACTTTCTGCTGCATACTAATAGGCTTGAGCTTATTGTTTGTCTTCGAAACTACCATGTTTTGAAGCATTTCATAAAAATCGCCTATTCACCCCCCTCTAGTCGATATACTGCACTTTCAATAACATTGACTTAAGCCTCCCCCAAGCTTGACCGATGCTTTCTCCTTCGCGAGGCCAGAAATTATAAATATAATTATGATCACGATGAACCTAGTGCATAGGGTAGAACTTCTGATGAAATTCCAACTTCAGACGATTATAGTTCCATGATCCAATATCATCACATAGCCTAAACCATGTCAATGCATCTCCCTTCAAACATAAAGGGAAGACCTTCCTCTTGATAACATCCTCGGGCATACCTGTAAGCTTAAATAATCCACAAACTTCATCCACATAGATTAGGTGTAAATCGGGATGCAGTGTTCCGTTTCCTGTAAAAGGATTTTCAAGAAGTTTCTCTATCATACCCGAAGGAATTTCAAAGCAAACATTTTCAGTAGGTGCAGTAGGTTGAGGAGCAACTCTTTTCTCTTCTGATCGGGGTAAAGATACCCCGAACAAGCCCCTCAAAGGATTTTGAGCCATAGTAACAAGTGACAATAAATTTCTGCACACTATATAAAAAATTTCCTTACCAAATTCCACTTACCAAAGGCGCTTCACTCCCCGGCAACGGCGCCAGAAAAGAGTCTTGATGACCCACAAGTGTAGGGGATCTATCGTAGTCCTTCCGATAAGTAAGAGTGTCGAACCCAACGAGGAGCAAAAGGAAATGATAGGCAGTTTTCAGTAAGGTATTTTCTGCAAGCACTGAAATTATAAGTAGCCGATAGTTTTGTGATAAGGTAATTGGTAGCAAGTGAAAAAAGGTAAAAGTAAATAGGGTGCAGCAAGGTGGCCCAATCCTTTTTTGTAGCAAAGTAAAAGCCTGAACAAACTCTTATATAAAGGAAAGCGCTCCCGAGGACACATGGGAATTATCGTCAAGCTAGTTTTCATCACGATCATCTGATTCGCGTTCGGTACTTTGATAATTTGGTATGTGGGTGGATCGGTGCTTTGGGTGCTGTCCTTACTTGGACAAGACTCCCACTTATGATTAACCTCTAGTGCAAGCATCCGCAACTACAAAAGAGGTATTAAGGTAAATCTAACCATAGCCTGAAACAAGTGGATCCAAATCAGCCCCTTACGAAGCAACGCGTAAACTAGGGTTTAAGTTTATGTCACTCTAGCAACCCATCATCTACTTATTACTTCCCAATGCCTTCCTCTAGGCCCAAATAATGGTGAAGTGTCATGTAGTCGATGTTCACATGACACCACTAGAGGAGAGACAACATACATCTCATCGAAATATCGAACGGAGACCAAATTCACATGACTACTAATAGCAAGACTTCTCCCATGTCCTCAGGAACAAAAGTAACTACTCACAAGACATAATATCGTTCATGATCAGAGGGTTATTAATGTGCATAATGGATCTGAACATATGATCTTCTACCAAATAAACCAACTAGCATCAACTACAAGGAGTAAACAACATTACTAGCAACCCACAGGTACCAATCTGAGGTTTGGGTACAAAGATTGGATACAAGAGATGAGCTAGGGTTTGAGAGGAGATGGTGCTGGTGAAGATGTTGATGAAGATAGCCCTCCCCAAGATGAGAGAGTTGTTGGTGATGACGACGATGACGATTTCCCCCTCCCGGAGGGAAGTATCCCCGGCAGAATAGCTCTGCCGGAGCCCTAGATTGGTTTCCGCCTCGAGACAACGGCGTCTGGTCCCGAAAGCCTCCTTATGATTTTTTCCAGGTCAAAACACCACATATAGGAGAAGATGGGCATCGGGGGGCCTTCGGGGGGCCCACGAGACAGGGGGCACGCCCAGAGAGGGGGGACGCCCCCCACCCTCGTGGATAGCCGGTGGCCCCCCTCGTGAACTTCTTTCGCCAGATATTTTTTATATTTTCTAAAATGGAGTTCTGTGGAGTTTCGGGGCTTTTGGAGTTGTGCAGAATAGGTTTCTAGAGTTTGCTTCTTTTTCAGCCCAGAATTCCAGCTGCCGGCATTCTCCCTCTTCTTGTAAACCTTGTAAAATAAGAGAGAAAAGGCATAAGTGTTGTGACAAAACAAGTAATAACAGCCCATAATGCAATAAATATCAACATATAAGCATGATTCAAAATGGACGTATCAGCGGTCGATGTGTGGAGTAATAGTAGTAGATGCAGAATTGTTTCGATCTACTTGTCACGGATGTGATGCCTATATATAATGATCATGCCTAGATATTCTCATAACTATGCGCTTTTCTATCAATTGCTCGACAGTAATTTGTTCACCCATCATAGAACTCTGCTATCATGAGAGAAGCCACTAGTGAAACCTATGGCCCCTGGGTCTATTCTCATCATATTAATCTTCCATCTACTTTACTTTGATTTATTTACTTTCTGTTCTTATACCAAAAATACCAAAAAATATTATCCTATCCTATCTATCAGATCTCACTCTCGTAAGTGACCGTGAAGGGATTGACAACCCCTTATCGCGTTGGCTGTGAGGTTCTTATTTGTTTGTGCAGGTGCGAGGGACTCGCGCGTGGTCTCCTACTAGATTGATACCTTGGTTCTCAAAAACTGAGGGAAATACTTAGGCTACTGTGCTGCATCACCCTTTCCTCTTCGAGGGAATACAACACAAGCTCAAGAAGTAGAACTCACCTAAACCTGTTTCCAAGTCGCCTAAGACACACCATTCCGACGGCATGACAAAGGAGGAGTTTCCGAACCCAGCTCTCGCTAGGGTTCCTCCCGTAACGACCTCCCGCCGTCGCCGGCCATCCTAGTGCCACAGCACCGCCGCCAGCCACCGGTTGCTTGAGCCCGGCCCTGCCCCTCCCTCCTCCCTCCCGGATTCGCCCCTGCGCCGCCTCCCCGGGAGGCAGCCGGGGCGGCGCGCGGCCTCCTCCTTCTAGGAGACCCCCTCCCCCTTTTCCCCCGCCGCCGCCGGCGGTCGCCACCGGCGTTGGCCCAGGTGGTGTCAGCGGAGGCGGGACTTCCAGTCCACGCGCGCTCGTTTCTTCTTCTTGGGGCAAGAGACCGCGGCGGTGAAGCTCAGTTTGGCGGCGGCCCGGACCTGCGGAGGTGGCCGGCGGAGAGCAAGGTGGCGACACGGCTCCTTGGCCGCGGGACGGCATTGTGGTGCGGGGTGGTAGGCGGCTCGCCCCCGGCCCAGATATGAGCCATGCGGGCCCCATCTGGGTCCTAGCGGGCCGACCTCTGGGGTGGCTTCGGTGTCTTCTGTGCGGTGGGGAGTATGAGTAGCTTGGATCGGGGGCGGCGACGCCGACGGCGTGCCTGCTGCAGCGCAAAGGTGGGAGCTTCACGGGCCTATGAGGGCCTGGCCGGCCTATGGGCCCACGGGCCTGGTATGCTCCTACTATTGCGTCCGGTCGGCTACCGTCATTGACGGTGGAGGTTGAGCCCTCCCGCGTGCCAACGGTGTTGCTGTCTCTAATCCCGGCTCCTGCTCTTCGGTGTGCATACCTCTCTTCGTGTTGCCGTGGTGAGACAGCATGGAAGCCTCAAGACCATGTTGGTGCAGGATGGTGGTCGGTTTAGTGGCGGGCTCCGGAGCGCCCGAGGTGAAGGTTGGGATCGGGAGAAATCCTAGTCGGCTTGACCAACACCGACGCTGTAGCGCCTGAGGGTGCCACCGTACCTCCGTAGAGGGCGTCGGGGGCTACCCTTCCTCTCTCCTCGTCGCGTATCAGGGGAAACCCTTGGCAGCAGCATCGTCACCGTCGTGATGCGGGGCTAACCCGATTCTAGGCCGATATTTCACGATTGGAGGGATCCCCGAGGATGAACACAAAGAATACGAGGGGAAATCACCAGGGGAAATGAGAGAAAACACTCAAATCAACATGAAACAATCACACATGTGCTAGATCCTCAACACAACGAGATACACGGTCCAAATCCAACAAAGGAAAGATACAAGGTAACTAGTTCATCTCCGTGAGGAGGTCTTGAATCCGCGAGGGATCTTCCCCTTAGGGGTCTTGAATCCGGTGTGGATCTTCTCTGTAGAGGCCGCGATCTCTCTCGTGGAGTATGATACGTCTCCAATGTATCTATAATTTTTGATTGTTACATGTTATTATTTATGATGTTTTCGATGTTTAATGGGCTTTGTTATACACTTCTATATTATTTTTGGGACTAACCTATTAACCCGAAGGCCCAGTCCAGATTGCTGTTTTTTGCCTATTTCAGGGTTTTATAGAAAAGGAATATCAAATAGAGTCCAAATGGAATGAAACTTCGGGAGAGATATTTTTGGAGCAAAATATGCACGGGAGACTTGAGAACCACGGAATAGGGCTGATGTGGCGTCCACGAGGGTGCCCCCCCCTACAGGGTGCGCCCCTGCCTCGTGGGCCCCATGTTTGGCCCCCGGTGCCCTCCTTCCTCCTCTATATACCTACGTACCCCGAAACCATCAGAAGAGGAGATAAAACCCTAGTTCCACCGCCGCAACCTTCTGTTCCCGTGAGATCCCATCTTGGGGCCTGTTCCGGAGCTCCGCCGGAGGGGGGGGGGGTCTACCACGGAGTGCTTATACATCATCATCATCGCCTCACCATGAGTTGTGAGTAGTTTACCATAGACCTTCGGGCCCATAGTTAGTACCTAGATGGCTTCTTCTCTCTCTTTGAATCTCAGTACCAAGTTCTCCTCGGTCTTTGAGGAGATCTATTCGATGTAATCTCTTTTTGCGGTGTGTTTCTCGAGATCCGATGAATTGTGGGTTTATGATCAACATTATCTATGAGAAATATTTGGTTCTTTTCTGAACTCTTTTATGTATGATTATAATATCCTTGCAAGTCTCTTTGAATTATTGGTTTGGTTTGGTCTACTAGATCTATAGTTCTTGCAATGGGAGAAGTGCTTGGCTTTGGGTTCAATCTTGCGGTGTCCTTTCCCAGTGACAGTAGGGGCAGCAAGGCACGTATTGTATTGTTGCCATCGAGGATAAAAAGATGGGGTTTATATCATGTTATTTGAGTTTATCCCTCTACATCATGTCATCTTGCTTAAGGCGTTACTCTGTTCTTATGAACTTAATACTCTAGATGCATGCTGGATAGCGGTCGGTGTGTGGAGTAATAGTAGTAGATGCAGAATCGTTTCGGTCTACTTGTCTCGGATGTGATGCCTATATATAATGATCATGCCTAGATAGTCTCATAATTATTCGCTTTTCTATCAATTTCTCGACAGTAATTCATTCACCCACCGTCGAATTATGCTATCATGAGTGAAGCCACTAGAGAAACCTATGGCCCCCGGGTCTATTCTCAACATATCAGTCTACAATCTACTTTAATTTTCCGTTTTTACTTTCTGTTCTTATATCCAAAAATACCAAAATATCAAACTATCATCTCTATGAGACCTCACTTTTGTAAGTGACCGTAAAGGGATTGACAACCCCTTATCGCATTGGCTGCGAAGTTCTTATTTGTTTGTGCAGGTGCGAGGGACTCGCGCGTGGTCTCCTACTGGATTGATACCTTGGTTCTCAAAAACAGAGGTAAATACTTACGCTACTATGCTGCATCACCCTTTCCTCTTCGAGGGAATACAACGCAAGCTCGAGAAGTAGCAAGAAGAATTTCTGGCGCCGTTGTCGGGGAGGCTTACGCGAAAGTCATATACCAAGTACCTATCACAAACCCTTATCCTTCGCATTACATTTATTTGCCTCTCTTTTTCCTCTCTCCCACTTCACCCTTGCCGTTTATTTGCCCTTCTTTTTGCCATGTGTTTACCATTTGCTTGCTTCTTGTTTGCTTGTGTGTTGGATTGCTTGCTTGTCACTATGGCTCAGAACAATACCAAATTGTGTGACTTCTCCAATACCAGCAATAATGATTTTATTAGCACCCCGATTGCTCCTATTACCGATGCTAAATCTTGTGAGATCAATGCTGCTCTATTGAATCTTGTCATGAAAGATCAATTTTCCGGCCTTCCTAGTGAAGATGCCGCTACCCATCTAAACAACTTTGTTAATTTGTGTGATATGCAAAAGAAGAGGGATACGGATAATGATATTGTTAAATTGAAATTATTTCCGTTTTCACTTAGAGATCGTGCTAAAACTTGGTTTTCCTCTTTGCCTAGAAATAGTATTGATTCGTGGAATAAGTGCAAAGATGTTTTTATCTCTAAGTATTTCCCTCCTGCTAAGATCATTTCTCTTAGAAACAATATTATGAATTTTAAGCAACTAGATCATGAGCATGTTGCACAAGCTTGGGAGAGAATGAAATTAATGATACGTAATTGCCCTACACATGGTTTGAACTTATGGATGATTATTCAAAACTTTTATACTGGCTTGAATTTTGCTTCTAGAAATCTTTAGAATCGGCTGCAGGAGGCACTATCATGGAAACCACCTTAGGAGAAGCTACCAAACTCCTAGATAATATTACGGTTAATTATTCTCAATGGCACATCGAAAGATCTACTAGTTAAAAAGTACATGCTATTGAAGAGATTAGTGTTTTGAGTGGAAAGATGGATGAACTTATTAAATTATTTGCTGCTAAGAGTGCTTCTTCTGATCCTAATGATATGCCTTTATCCACGTTGATTGAAAATAATAATGAATCTTTGGATGTGAATTTTTGTTGGTAGGAATAATTTTGGTAATAATGCTTACAGTGGAATTTTAATTCTAAGCTTTTTCCTAGTAATTCCTCTAATAATTATGGTAATTCGTACAATAACTCTTATGGAAAGATGCCTTCTGAATTTGAAACTAGTGTTAAGGAGTTTATGAATTCGCAAAAGAATTTCAATACTTTGCTTGAAAAAAATTGCTTAAGATTGATGAATTGGCTAGAAGTGTGGATAGAATTACTCTTGATGTTGATTCTTTGAAACTTAGATCTATTCCACCTAAGCATGATATCAATGAGTCTCTCAAAGCCATGAGAATTTCCACTGATGAATGCAAAGAAAGAACCGCTAGGATGCGTGCTAAAAAAGAGAGTTATATAATAGCGTGTTCTTCTAGTTATCATGAAAATAAAGATGAATATCTGAAATTTATTGATGTGTCTCCTATTAGATACTTGTTTTGTAGTTTGAATCTTGATAAAGATGGGATTGGAGATGAGTCTACTTTAATTAAAAGGTGTCCCAATGATTCGGAGTTTTTAGATCTTGATGCTAAAATTGTTAGAAGTGGGAGTGAAGAGATTAAAACTTTGCATAGTGATGAACCCACTACTTTGGATTTCAAAGGATTCAATTATGATAATTGCTCTTTCATTGATTGTATTTCCTTGTTGCAAGCCGTACTAAACTCTCTGCATGCTTATAGCCAAAATAAAGCTTTTACCAAACACATAGTTGATGCCTTGATGCAATCTTATGAAGAAAATCTTGAATTGGAAGTTTCTATCCCTAGAAAGCTTTATGATGAGTGGAAACCTACTATTAAAATTAAAATCAAAAATCATGAATGCTTTGCTTTGTGTGATTTGGGTGCAAGTGTCTCCACTATCCCAAAAACTTTGTGTGATTTGTTAGGTTTCCATGAGCTTGATGATTGTTCTTTAAATTTGCATCTTGCGGATTCTACCATTAAGAAACCTATGGGAAGGATTAATGATGTTCTTATTGTTGCCAATAGGAATTATGTGCCCGTAGATTTCATTGTTCTTGATATAGATTGCAATCCTTCATGTCCTATTATTCTTGGTAGACCTTTCCTTAGAACGATTGGTGCAATTATTGATATGAAGGAAGGAAATATTAGATTCCAATTTCCGTTAAGGTAAGGCATGGAACACTTTCCTAGAAATAAAATTAAATTACCATATGAATCTATTATGAGAGCCACTTATGGATTGCCTTCCAAAGATGGCAATACGTAGATCTATCCTTGTATCGTGCCTAGCTAGGGGCGTTAAACGATAGCGCTTGTTGGGAGGCAACCCAATTTATATTTTTTGTTTTTGCTTCTGTTTAGGAATAAATATTGTATCTAGCTTCTGTTTAGATGTGGTTTTGTGTTTTAATTAGTGTTTGTGCCAAGTAGAACCTTTGGGAAGACTTGTGTGAAGTTTATATGATCTTGCTGTGAAAAACAGAATCATTAGCGCTCGCTAGAATAGTCACCAGATTTTACTGGAGTGTCCTATTTAGTTGATTCTTTTGCAGATGATTAATAGACAAATTCCTCACGTTACCAATTTATTTCAATTTTTTGGAGTTACAGAAGTATGCGCAAGTTACAGATTACTATAGACTGTTCTGTTTTTGACAGATTCTGTTTTTCGTGTGTTGTTTGCTTATTTTCATGAATCTATGAGTAGTATTGGGGAGTATGAATCATAGAGAAGTTGTAATAAAGTAGGTTTAACACCAATATAAGCAAAGAATGAGTTCATTATAGTACCTTTGAGTGGTGGTTTGTTTTCTTATACTAACGGAGCTCACGAGATTTTAGTCTAAGTTTTGTGTTGTGAAGTTTTCAAGTTTTGAGTATTGCTTTGATGGACTATGGAACAAAGAGTGGCAAGATCCTAAGCTTGGGGATGCCCAAGGCACCCCAAGGTAAAATTCAAGGACAACCAAAAGCCTAAGCTTGGGGATGTCCCGGGAAGGCATCCCCTCTTTCGTCTTCATCCATCGGTAACTATACTCGGGACTATATTTTTATTCACCACATGATATGTGTTTTAATTGGAGCGTCATGTATTATTTGAGTCTTTGCTTGTTATTTTGCCACAATCATCCTTGCTGGACACACCTTTTTGAGAGAGATAAATATGGCCTAGGAATTGTAAGAACACTCTATGTGCTTCACTTATATCTTTTGAGTTAAATAGTTTGCTCTAGTGCTTCACTTATATCTTTTAGAGCACGGTGGTGATTTTATTTTGAAGAAATTGTTGATCTCTCATGCTTCACTTATATCCTTTTGAGAGTCTATTAGAACAGCATGGTAATGTACTTTGGCTATAAAACTAGCCTTCACATGATAGGCATCCAAGATGAATGTAGTAAAAACTTTCATATAAAGTGCATTGAATATGATGAGAAGTTGGATGCTTGATAATTGTTTTGAGATATGAGGATAGTGATCTTAGAGTCATGCTAGTGGAGTTATTATGAAATTGAGAAATACTTGTGCTGAAGTTTGTGATTCTCGTAGCATGCACGTATGGTGAACCGCTATGTCACGAAGTTAGAGCATGAGGTATTTGTAGAGTGTCATCCTTTCTGTGGAGGCCGGGGGCGCGCGATGGTTAACTCCTACCAACCTCCCCCCTAGGAGCATGCGTTGATTGCTTTGTTTTGATGACTTGTAAATTTTTGCAATAAGTATATGAGTTCTTATGACTAATGTTGAGTCCATGGATTATACGCACTCTCACCCTTCCACCATTGCTAGCCTCTCTTGTACCGCGCAAATTTTGCCGGTACCATACACCCACTATATACCTTCCTCAAAACAGCCACCATATATCTTCCTCAAAACAGCCACCATACCTACCTATCATGGCATTTCCATAGCCATTCCGAGATATATTGCCATGCAACTTTCCACCTTTCTGTTCATATGACACACTTCTTATTGTGATATTGCCATGCATGATCATGTAGTTGACATCGTATTTGTGGCAAAGCCACCATGCATAATTTTTCATACATGTCACTCTTGATTCATTGCACATCCCTAGACACCGCCGGAGGCATTCTAGTATCGAGTTGTAAATCAATATAAGTGTTATGATCATCATTATTAGAGCATTGTCCCATGTGAGGAAAGGCCGGACAAAAGAAAAGGACCCTCCAAAAAAATAAAAATAAAAAGGGACAATTGCTACTATCTTTTTCCACACTTGTGCTTCAAAGTAGCACCATGTTCTTCATGATAGAGAGTCTCATGTTTAGTCACTTTCATATACTAGTGGGAATTTTCATTATAGAACTTGGCTGGTATATTCCAACGACGGGCTTCCTCAAATGCCCTAGGTCTTCGTGAGCAAGCAAGTTGGATGTACACCCACTTAGTTTCTTTTGTTGAGCTTTCATATATATTTAGCTCTAGTGCATCCGTTGCATGGAAATCCCTACTCACTCGCATTGATATCTATTAATGGGCATCTCCATAGCCCGTTGATACGCCTAGTCGACGTGAGACTATCTCCCTCCTTTTTGTCTTCTCCACAACCACCATTCTATTCCACCCACAGTGCTATATCCATGGCTCGCGCTCATGTATTCCATGAAAGTTGAAAGGTTTGAAAGAATAGAGTATGAAACCAAGTGCTTGGCTGAAACCGGGGTGCATGATATGAATATTTTGTGCGATGAAGAGGGGGCATAGCCACACTATATGATTTTGTAGGGATAACTTTCTTTAGCCATAGTATTTTGAGAAGACATGATTACTTTGTTAGTATGGTTGAAGTATTATTATCTCTTATGTCAATATAGATTTTTGTCTTGAATCTTTCAAATTTGAACATTCATGCCACAATAGAGATAACTACATTAAAAATTATGTTGGTTAGCGTTCCACATCAAAAATTCTATTTTTATCATTTACCTACTCGAGGACGAGCAGGAATTAAGCTTGGGGATGCTTGATACGTCTCCAACGTATCTATAATTTTTTATTGTTACATGCTATTATTTATGATGTTTTGGATGTTTCATGGGATTTGTCATACACTTTTATATTATTTTGGGACTAACCTATTAACCCAAAGGCCCAGTCCAGATTGCTGTTTTTTGCCTATTTCAGGGTTTTACAGAAAAGGAATATCAAACGGAGTCCAAACGGAATGAAACTTCCGGATAGATATTTTTGGAGAAAAATATGCACGGGAGACTTGAGAACCACCGAATAGGGCTAACGTGGCGTCCACGAGGGTGCCCCCCCCCCTACAGGGCGCGCCCCTACCTCGTGGGTCCCACGTTTGGCCCCCGGTGCCCTCCTTCCTCCTATATATACCTACGTACCCTGAAACCATCAGAAGAGGAGAGAAAACCCTAGTTCCACCGCCGCAACCTTCTGTTCCCGTGAGATCCCATCTTGGGGCATGTTCCGGAGCTCCGCCGGAGGGGGGATCTACCATGGAGTGCTTCTACATCATCATCATCGCCTCACCATGAGTTGTGAGTAGTTTACCACAGACCTTCGGGTCCATAGTTAGTACCTAGATGGCTTCTTCTCTCTCTTTGGATCTCAATACCAAGTTCTCCTCGGTCTTCGAGGAGATCTATTCGATGTAATCTCTTTTTGCGGTGTGTTTGTCGAGATCCGATGAATTGTGGGTTTATGATCAAGATTATCTATGAGAAATATTCGGTTCTTTTCTGAACTCTTTTATGTATTATTATAATATTTTTGCAAGTCTCTTCGAATTATTGGTTTGGTTTGGCCTACTAGATCTATAGTTCTTGCAATGGGAGAAGTGCTTGGCTTTGGGTTCAATCTTGCGGTGTCCTTTCCCAGTGACAATAGGGGCAGCAAGGCACGTATTATATTGTTGCCATCAAGGATAAAAAGTTGGGGTTTATATCATGTTATTTGAGTTTATCCCTCTACATCATGTCATCTTGCTTAAGGTGTTACTCTGTTCTTATGAACTTAATACTCTAGATGCATGCTGGATAGCGGTCGATGTGTGGAGTAATAGTAGTAGATGCAGAATCGTTTCGTTCTACTTGTCTCGGACGTGATGCCTATATATAATGATCATGCCTAGATAGTCTCATAATTATTCGCTTTTCTATCAATTGCTCGACAGTAATTCATTCACCCATCGTAGAATTATGCTATCATGAGAGAAGCCACTAGAGAAACCTATGGCCCCCGGGTCTATTCTCAACATATCAATCTACAATCTACTTTACTTTTCCGTTTTTACTTTATGTTCTTATATCCAAAAATACCAAAAATATCAAACTATCATCTCTATCAGATCTCACTTTTGTAAGTGACCGTAAAGGGATTGACAACCCCTTATCGCATTGGCTGCGCAGTTCTTATTTGTTTGTGCAGGTGCGAGGGACTCGCGCGTGGTCTCCTACTGGATTGATACCTTGGTTCTCAAAAACTGAGGGAAATACTTACGCTACTGTGCTGTATCACCCTTTCCTCTTCGAGGGATACAACGCAAGCTCGAGAAGTAGCGGAGTAGAACCACTATGGATGAGTAATGCTCTAGGTCTCAAATGAGCTAACACAAAGATAACCCTAGCTAGGAGGAGGAGAAGGTCTATTTATAGTCTAGGGGCGAAGGGGAAAGTTGGAGGGATACATGGGCCGGAGGCCCGATACACTATGAGCAGACAGGGGCCGGATGTCCAAGCCTTCATGGGCGGCCGGATGTCTGGGCTGGAGAAGTCTAGTCTCGGGTGTCTTCTGTGCTGGGTGCCGGATTTCCGGGCATGCGTCGGATGTCCGGCCCATCGTGGGGCGCCGGATGTCCGGCCGCTGTAGCAGCTGGCTCTTCTTCCTTCTCCTTCCTACGCTCCCGCGCACACTTGGCCTTGGTCCTTGGGCTCTCAATGGTCTCCTCAAGTGTACCTGAGTATGCACAAGGTCCGCGCTTGAAGTAGCATCCATGTATTAATGCGAAAAGGGAAGATTCGGAAAGGAGAGAGTTCACCTTAGGTCCAATGACGCATGGTCGAGGTCTCATCGTGTGTCCACTTGGGGGTTGGGGAGTACTCATAGTGTACATGGGATGATCGTAGGATGCTCCGCATCATCTCCCTCCCCCCCCTTGGGAAAGATCCAACCTCAGATCAAGAACCTCATCACCATGGAAACGGTAGTCGTGAATGGACTTGTAGTTGGACGAAGTTGAGGGCATGGCTCAATCCAAGTACTCCGAGGTGTCTCCGGTATGTGGTACATCTAAAATGAGCAAACACAAAGTACACTTGGAAATACAATGGTTAGCGCACACAAAGTGTCCATCAAGTAAGAATGAGTCTGTGTGACAAGGCACATGATGCTTATCCAAAAGATGCAGAATGATAAGTAAAGCATTCATGGGAGCAAATTCATTTTTTGTGCACACAAAGGTAGGGTAATTTGCATGGTGCATAAAGCTACAAATTCTACCATTGTGCAAAATGATGTCATAGTGTGATGGTTTATCAAGAGCATGAACATGGTAAGTGGTGCTTAATATGACTATATGATCATGCAATTGATGGTGAACAATATGATCATGATGTATGAATATGCCATCAAGAAAGATCACAACAAATTTGCTAAGGAAGTGCACAAGCTCATATATCATGGATGACATGGGAATACAAGATGCAACAAAGCAATCGTAATGTGAGTCAATCCATGCATAAGGTGCAAATTTGTCATGGGTATGATAAGTCTATCGAGCATGATATGTGGACACACAATCAACAAATATGGAGGTTTTGGTGCAATGTGCCAAAGGGCTGTCGATATACCAATGCTCCATGTCGTGGAATGAGTGGAGTCCCGAAGGTGCATCCAATAAGTCCGAGCGCTCCTCAACTTGAAGGTCCATAGGGTCCATCTCCAATGTCGGTCCTCCCTCCAATAGATGTATCATGTGGGCGAGAAGAAGGAGACAGCAATGAAAGAATGACCCATCCAATATGTGTAACTGAGGATGGCTCAAATGGAAGGAGTTCACCTTTATGAGGATGTCGAAAATGTTGGTGTCGCGCATCATGTAGGCCTTTGCATGACCAATATGTCTCGTGAAGGTATCGCCTTGTGAATCCTTCAAAATGAAAGAACATGACAAACACTCGAAAAAACAAATGAGGTTAGCGGAAGTGCAAAACCCATCATTCATGTGGTAAGATACCCTGTGACGGCCCAAGACCGACGCTCCAGAAGACTTCCATATGTTCTGGGTTTCGCCGTGTGTTTTATTTGCTTGCTTCATTTTATTTGTGCTTTGCATCATGTCATCATGGCATCATGTCATTAATCTTTTTGCATCTGAACTAAATAAATTGTATGGATCTTTGATCCATTTAAATCGAGGGAAGAGTGACTTCTCTTTATAACATATCCTCCCGGTATTAGGGAGCTATATAAATATTCCATTAACTTGGAATCGCCCATAACACATTTGCATTATTCTTCAACTCTTCTTTTATCCGACTCTACTTCCTATCCTTCCTTTTCGACCTTTTTAGTAAAATTGAGTTGCAATTTGACTTCTCCATAAATGCTCGAAATCTGCCCATAAATCACATCTAGTGTGTAGGGTCACCTCCTATAATTTCAACTCATTTGGAGTTCATTTGAATGGGTTTGAAAATTCGAACATGTCGAGTTAAATTCAACATGTTTGGATTTTACTTCCTTTAGAAAGCCTCAGGCCATTTTTGTTATATTCCTCATATTTTTACGAGTCCAAGAAAATGGCCTTCTGCTCTAATTATTCTTCCAGACACCCCTCTCTATTTTTTTATTAGACCCTCTGTTATTTGTTAAGCAGTAAAAAGGGATTTAATAAAAAAAGGAGAGGAGTCCAGCCGAACTGGGTCCAACCGAGGCCCAACCAGCAGCTAGGCCCAGCTGCTAGACCCAGCCGCCCCCACCAGCACCTAACCCTAAGCCCGCAGTGAACCCCATCTCTCCCCTCGCTTGTCCTCCTCTTCCTCCCTCGCGCCGTCGCTCCCTCACGTTCCCCTCGTGCCGCACCTCTCCCTCCTCTCGCTCTCTCCCATCGCACTCCCGATCCCCACACGCCCGACCTCCCTCCTGCATCGATGCCCGATCCCACGCCTCCTCGAGGACGCCGGCGAGCATGCGCCTCCCCTCCAGCGCACCACTGATGGGCCTCTAACCCCTCGTTGGTTACCCCAAGTGGAAGGTGTGAGATGCAGTGTTGTGGAAGTTTTTCCCTTAGCAAAGATGCCAAGGATCGAATCCCCAGAGACTCCTAGGTTCAACAAGTAGGTGTCAACTGCTAACGGCGCCAGATATTAGCAATCAACGTGGACCTGCACACAGATACAAATAACTTTGCTCCCAACGAGTACAGAGAGGTTGTCAATCCCTCCGGCCTTGTAGTTCACAAAGGATTAAACGCAAATGATAGTAGTGATAGATAATGTTTGCAATAGTAAGTAAAAGCGAAAAGTAAATAGCGGATGTGATCAATGATGGTAATATGGACCGGAGTCTCATGATGTTCACTAGTGATGTCTCTCTCCCAAAAGACGATAAAACAGCTATGTGAGGTAAACGAATTACAGCTGGGCAATTGACAGGATCACGAACGCAAACCAATGCTGACTACATTGCAAGAAAGGTTGAGGTTCAAAGCATGGGCGGTACGCCAAAGTAAGTAGACCGAAATCCATCAATATCTACTACTAATCATCCACCTTGAGATATCTATCCAGAACATCTCGCTGGTATTAAGTTGCGAGCCCCACCCATAGTGTAAACTCAAAGCAACAGACAACTGCATTAAAAGAACTTTGCGTAAAGTAAACAATCCTTGCACCCGCGGGCACAAGCACCGTTGTTTTCCCCCTTGTGGCAACAACACATCCCCTAGACTCATGTTTCTGTCACTCAAGCTAGTCATCGAGGGGCATGAACCCACAATCAAGCATAACGTTCCCTCTTGGAGTCACTACCTACTACTTGGCCAAAGCAATAAATAACAACGGAGAACATGCAAGAATTACTTACGAACATAAACATAAAAGAGGTAGATCAAATATATTACTCAATCACAATCTGAACATAATCTCATAATCCATCGGATCCCAGCAAACTCATCATAGCAACAGCATAAGGATTACATATGTGCCTCGATCATGTAGGGCAGCTCACGAGGACTAATTAGTGAAGCACAAGAACGGGAGGAGAACATCACATAGCTACTGGTCATGGACTCATGGTCCAAGGGAGACTACTCACAACTCATCCGGGAGGCATCCATGGTGGTGGAGAGGCTCCCGATGGTGATCCTCCCCTCCGGCAGGGTGCCGGGAAGAGTTCTCCTGGTGCTCCCGATCTTGGAAGCGGCGGCGGCGGCGGAACAGAGATGAGATCGCGAAAAAGAGTTCCCGTCCCGATGGTTTTGAAGGACGCTCTAAATATATGCCAAAGGAGGGCACCAGGCGGGGCTCGGGGGGCCCAGGCGCCCCCCCGACGCGGCCCAGGGGGGGCGCGCCGCCAGGGCGCCTGGGGCCCTGGTGCCCCCCCCGGATGTACTTTGGGCGCAAGGTAGGTTCTGGAACGCTGATTTTTTATATAATTTTTCTGGATTTTTCCTGACAGTTCTCGTAATGTGAAAACCTGAAATACAAAAACAGCCGAAAACAGAAACTGGCACTGGGGTGCACTGGATTAGTAGGTTAGTCCAAATATGATCAAAAGTGTATGGAAGTGTATGAATATCATAGCAATATCACCCAAAAGTGGCATGGAGCAAGCAGAAATTATAGATATGTTTTGGACGTATCAACATCCCCAAGCTTAATTCCTGCTCGTCCTCGAGTAGGTAAATGATAACAAGAATAATTTCTGTGGTGACATGCTATTAACCATATAGGACTTTTTACAGTCATATGACAAAAGCTTACTGAGACAATGATTCTATAGTAATTAAGTTGCCTCATGAGAAAATCACAAAGGACTGAAAGTTTTACAATATGAAACTGAAACATCAAAAAGATTTGCAATGAACATGATGTGCAAATATGATAAAGTGATATCTAGCTTGCCCCCTTTAGTGAAGCAAAACATAAATGCAGGGGCACCTTCAAGGTTTAAGTGATGACTAGATACAATGATTTCAAAATAAACGATATCACAATCATGCAAAAGACAATGCTACTTTGGAACAATGCACATTACACTCAGAATGACAACCATGCTCTCAGTAGTTGGAGCTTGAAGAAAGAAGGTGGAAACTCAACATAAAAGTAAAAGAATGGTTATGTGCTAGAGCTTTTTATTTTGAAAACATAGAAGCAATTTTGTCAACGGTAGTAGTACTTCATATGTGTCATGCATAAGACATCCTATAAGTTGCAAGCCTCATGCATCGAATACCAATAGTGCTCGCACCTTGTCCTAATTAGCTCGGATTTCCATGGGTTATCATTGCATTACATATGTTTCAACCAAGTGTCACAAAGGGGTACCTCTATGCCACCTGTACAAAGGTCCAAGGAGATAAATCGCATTTGATTTCTCGTTTTTGATAGATCTCAACTTGAGGACATCCATACCGGGACAACATAGAAAATAGATGATGGACTCCTCTTTAATGCTTAAGCATATTCTCATAAGAGATTGAGGATTAATGTCCAAGCTAAAACTTCCACCATGATGCATGGCTTTGGTTGGCGGCCCAATGTTCTTCTCTAACAATATGCATACTCAATCAACCCATGGCAAATCACCCTTACTTCAGACAAGACGAACATGCATAGCAACTCACATGATATTCAACAAAAGTGTGACAGTTGATGGCGTCCCCAGAAACATGGTTACCGCTCAGCAAGCAACTTATAAGAAATAAGATACATAAGCAACATATTCTTTACCACAATAGTTTTTAAGCTACTTTCTCATGAGCTATGTATTGCAAAGTTAGTCTGCTTAGTACAGGTGGAGGTTAGCAAAAGACTGGGAGCGACCAACTAAGAGAGCAATGACGGTCATAATCATGCAGAGCGACAAAGCAACATTGAATCAGGCATGGTAGTTATATCGCTACTCAGAAATAAAAGATCATCAAGGCTTGACAGACTTTCTTTACAGTCTTAAATATGCGTGAGCATACGCCAAGTCAATCAAAATAAATTCTCGAAGGAAGATATTACTAAACCATACCACATCATAGGCAAACAAATCATGTTGGTACTCCAATAACACATTGGGAATCCCCCAGCTATTTGAGACTAACCATAAGAAAACCTGAACTACTAAGTGCCATTATGCACGTAGCATCTTTATCATAGAAATATTAACCAATGCAACGGAAGCAAACTCTCTTAATAAGGTAAGCATGATAATTAAAGAGAGTTCAAGCAACCAACTAAACAAAAGCTCTTTGAAAAGATAAGCATGAATACTAAGAGCTGAACATGATAGTAGCTATTAAAAGACAAAGAACACACACAGCAAAGATAGACATGAAAATTCTATGTTATGTTCTAGGTAGAAGTGGAGCGTGTTTCTCTCCCACATAAAGAACGCTGCGTTCCGACTCGTTATGAAAAACTAAAAAGAAAACTAAAAGCAAGATGCTCCAAGCATAGCACATAACACATGAAGTGATAAAAATATAGCGGAACGAAAGACGAACTGATAATGTTGATGGAGAAGGGGATGCACGGGGGCATCCCCAAGCTTAGACGCTTGAGTTTCCTTGAATATTTCTTGGGGGTGCACGGGGGCATCCCCAATCTTGAGTGCTTGACACTCCTGAATCTCTTTATCATCTTCCCTCGCACACTTGAAAACTCCCTTCATACATAACTCATCATAATCTGATTAGCGAGGTTAGCACCTTTAATAAAATAATTGTTCCTTGCTGGAAATAAAGATATTCTTGAAGGTCTACTGTTTCTCAAGATTGCCAAAAGTTTTTTGCAAAGAAAAAGCAAGCTCTTGGTTTGCAAAATGAAGGAAAGGCAAAACAGGACAGAATCTGTGAAAAACAGAACAGCAGGTAGTAATTGATTTGTTCGGGGTACTTCTGCAACTCAAATCAAAAAACTCAGAACAGATGCATGAAAGACAATTATATAGAGAACGCTGTCGAAACAATTCAGACCAAAAAGATGATCTGGTGATTTTATACGAATTTTTCTATCCAAGGACAGAATCTGTTTCCTGGACAACACCTCACAACTTTTGAACTTTCTAGCAATCAGAGGCTATACTTGGCACAAATATGAAAAGCAAAGATACAATGATGATGCTACTGTAGTAAACAACATCAAGACACAACAAAAGCAAAATATAAAAATTTATTCATGTGGGCTGCCTCCCAAAAGCGCTTTCTTTTATGCCTTTAAGCTAGGCATAATGCATATAGATCAAGTTTTATCAAGAGTAAAAGAATAGCTAGCCCGTACAACGGACTCAAAAGGTAACTTGATCTTCTTTCGAGGGAAGTGTTCCATCCCTTTCTTGAGAGGAAACTGAAATTTTATATTACCCTCTTTCATGTCAATGATAGCACCAACGGTGCGTAAAAAGGGACGTCCCAAAATAATTGAACATGAAGGATCACATTCAATATCCATAATAGTAAAATCAACGGGAACGTAGTTGTCATTGACAATGATAAGAACATCGTCGATCCTCCCCAAAGGTTTCTTTATGGAATAATCAACGAGACGAACACCAAAAGAACAAGAATCATAAGGTTTCAATTTAAGCATATCATATAGTCTTTTGGGCATAACAGAGGTACTAGCTACAATATCACATAAAGCATAGCAAGAGAAGTCATTCAATTTAATTTTTATCATAGGATCCCAACCATCTTCTAGCTTTCTAGGTATAGAGGCTTCTACTCTAAGTTTCTCCTCCCTAGCTTTGATGAGAGCATTAGTGATATGCTCTGTAAAGGCAAGGTTAAGCGTGCTAGTGCGGGGGTCTCTAGACATCTTGTGAAGGAAATCAATAACTTCGGTAAGAGTGCAATTATCAAAATCAAGGTCACGAGCATCAAGTAAAGTGGTAGTAGTGTCCTTTAGGTTCACTTGTTTGGTAGTTTCTATAGTCATAGCATCACCATTAATAGGTCCATTGGGACCAGGAGTACATTGGGTGCTAAGAGTTTGGATATCCTCAACAACTTGGATAGTAGCAACAGTGTGGTGGGTTGGAAGGCTCTTAATTCTATCTTCTTCCTCCCTTAGGGATGCAACCACTTCGGGTTTAGCTGTCATTTGGTTTATCAAAGTGGCTTGTGTGTGGGACATATTGGAAACTTTGGTCTCAGTGATAGTGAGTCTAGTCTGAAGGTTAGAAATCTCAATATTTATGTTCTCTAATCGTCTACTAATGTCTTGCAAGATAGTAGTATGCTCATTTAATTGCCTCGAGAAGGTTTTCTTTTGTTCATATTGGGTGTGCATGTAATTCTTAGTGGCCTTCTCTATTTCTAGCAGTTTCTCATAGCCAGGCAAATCTCTATCTTTTTGGATGGAGTTCTTGGTGCTAGGATAAGCATTGTTGTTCCCATAGGAATTAGAGGGGAACGGTCTAGGATTACTACCAAAGTTACTCCTATAAGCATCAGCAATCACAGAATCTAAAGGATCATAACGAGGATCAACAGAAGATTGCTTCGAAAGTAGAGACATGATGAAGTCAACTTTTTCATTTAAGGAGGAAATCTCCTCGACAGAGTTTACCTTCCTACCTGTTGGAGCGCGTTCAGTGTGCCGTTGGGAATAGTTGGTCATCATCTCATCGAGAAGCTTTGTGGCAACACCAAGTGTAGTTGACATAAAAGTTCCTCCCGCGGCCGAATCTAACAAGTTCCGCGAGGTAAAGTTCAAGCCTGCATAAAAAGTTTGGATAACCATCCAAGTAGTCAAACCATGAGTAGGGAAGTTCTTGATAAGAGATTTCATACGTTCCCAAGCTTGGGCAACGTGTTCATTATCCAATTGTTTAAAATTCATTATGTTACTTCTCAGTTGGATAATTTTAGCAGGTGGATAGTATTTTTCCGATAAAAGCATCTTTGCACTTGTCCCATGAATCTATGCTATTTCTAGGCAAAGACTGAAACCAAATTTTAGCTCCTCCTCTCAAGGAGAAAGGAAAAAGCTTAAGCTTAACAATATTACCATCTATTTCTTGGTACTTTTGCATATCACAAAGTTCAACAAAGTTGTTTAAGTGTAAAGCAGCATCATCTCCAGCACCGGAGAATTGATCTTTCATGACTAAGTTCAATAAAGCAGGTTTAATTTCATATGAAGGTGCTGAAGTGGCAAGTGTAGTGATAGGTGTGCTGATAAAGTCATCGTTGTTGTGACTAGTGAAGTCACACAACTTGGTGTTCTCGGTGGAACCCATAGTAGCAAGCAAGCAAGATAACTATTTTTGTGATTTTCGATAAAAGGTACTAAAGCAAAAACTGAAAGGTAAACTAACAAGACTAAAAGCAAAGGTAAAAGATAGCGTGCAACTCCCCTATCCTGAAGAGTGGAGTCCCCGGCAACGGCGCCAGAAAAACTCCTTGATGGGCCTCTAACCCCTCGTTGGTTACCCCAAGTGGAAGGTGTGAGATGCAGTGTTGTGGAAGTTTTTCCCTTAGCAAAGATGCCAAGGATCGAATCCCCAGAGACTCCTAGGTTCAACAAGTAGGTGTCAACTGCTAACGGCGCCAGATATTAGCAATCAACGTGGACCTGCACACAGATACAAATAACTTTGCTCCCAACGAGTACAGAGAGGTTGTCAATCCCTCCGGCCTTGTAGTTCACAAAGGATTAAACGCAAATGATAGTAGTGATAGATAATGTTTGCAATAGTAAGTAAAAGCGAAAAGTAAATAGCGGATGTGATCAATGATGGTAATATGGACCGGAGTCTCGTGATGTTCACTAGTGATGTCTCTCTCCCAAAAGACGATAAAACAGCTATGTGAGGTAAACGAATTACAGCTGGGCAATTGACAGGACCACGAACACAAACCAATGCTGACTACATTGCAAGAAAGGTTGAGGTTCAAAGCATGGGCGGTACGCCAAAGTTAGTAGACCGAAATCCATCAATATCTACTACTAATCATCCACCTTGAGATATCTATCCAGAACATCTCGCTGGTATTAAGTTGCGTGCCCCACCCATAGTGTAAACTCAAAGCAACAGACAACTGCATTAAAAGAACTTTGTGTAAAGTAAACAATCCTTGCACCCGCGGGCACAAGCACCGTTGTTTTCCCCCTTGTGGCAACAACACATCCCCTAGACTCATGTTTCTGTCACTCAAGCTAGTCATCGAGGGGCATGAACCCACAATCAAGCATAACGTTCCCTCTTGGAGTCACTACCTACTACTTGGCCAAAGCAATAAATAGCAACGGAGAACATGCAAGAATTACTTACGAACATAAACATAAAAGAGGTAGATCAAATATATTACTCAATCACAATCTGAACATAATCTCATAATCCATCGGATCCCAGCAAACTCATCATAGCAACAGCATAAGGATTACATATGTGCCTCGATCATGTAGGGCAGCTCACGAGGACTAATTAGTGAAGCACAAGAACGGGAGGAGAACATCACATAGCTACTGGTCATGGACTCATGGTCCAAGGGAGACTACTCACAACTCATCCGGGAGGCGTCCATGGTGGTGGAGAGGCTCCCGATGGTGATCCTCCCCTCCGGCAGGGTGTCGGGAAGAGTTCTCCTGGTGCTCCCGATCTTGGAAGCGGCGGCGGCGGCGGAACAGAGATGAGATCGCGAAAAAGAGTTCCCGTCCCGAGGGTTTCGAAGGACGCTCTAAATATATGCCAAAGGGGGGCACCAGACGGGGCTCGGGGGGCCCAGGCGCCCCCC
>LR738711.1:411916011-411978825 GCA_902687465.1 Secale cereale
GCCGCCAGGGCGCCTGGGGCCCTGGTGGCCCCCCCCCCGGCTGTACTTCGGGCGCAAGGTAGGTTCTGGAACGCTGATTTTTTATATAATTTTTCTGGATTTTTCCTGACAGTTCTCGTAATGTGAAAACCTGAAATACAAAAACAGCCGAAAACAGAAACTGGCACTGGGGTGCACTGGATTAGTAGGTTAGTCCAAATATGATCAAAAGTGTATGGAAGTGTATGAATATCATAGCAATATCACCCAAAAGTGGCATGGAGCAAGCAGAAATTATAGATACGTTTTGGACGTATCAACCACCGACGCCACTGCCGCCGCCTCCTTGCTGCCTCCCAATCTCCAAGGTGCCGCCGCCTTCTCCCGTCTACCCCGCCGCCTCGCCAGGGAGCCGCACCCGGCCTCTGCGGTGGCCACCGGAGCTGCTGCCGAGCGGCACCTCCATGCGAGCCGCGCCTCTGGACCTCCTCCTCGCCCTCACCAAGCTCGAGTAGTCTTGCCTCTTCGCCAGACCGGGCCGATCCAAGTGCTCCGCCAGCGACGACCCTGCACCCACAACACCAACGCCCCATGCCTCGCCGGCGAGCTGCCATCGTCTGCCGGAGTCCCTGCCGCCGCGTTCTTCTTCGTCCTGACGCTCTAGGTTGAGCCAGGAGATGAGCGCCTCGCTCGCGTTGACCACCTGCTCGTCGACCGCAAGCTGCCAGTGAGCTATGCCGCTGCTACTGCTTGGACGTCACCTCCACCTCGTCACTGGCGCTGTCTTGACCTATCTGGTCTATGCGCTCGAACACCAGCCACGTCAAGTCCCAGGACGACCGTTTTTTTGCCAAGTGCCGAGACGACCGTATACCTCTACTGCCATCTACGAGTTTGACAAGACCGAGGCCGCCAAGTACCACGACGATGCGCCAAGTTCCTCTACCGATGACTTGAACGGCTATGAAACAAGTACCACAACTTCCACCGATCGTCAAGTTCCACTACCGTCGACCCGTGGACATCAAGTTCCCTGCCGATGACCCGAACGAACTCGAACCGTGTACCACTACCGTCGCCGAAGACCCATGTACAACTACTTCCACTACCGTCACATGAACGCCTACTTCCCTCTCCGAAACAAAACGAGAACGACTACTTCCCTCGACAACTCATTCCACCCCGAAATGCACGCTTCGAAGGTATAACCCCGAGACGACGCCCGTGGAACGAATGCTTGTTGTATGAGTTGTTCGCTTGTTGCATTGTGTCTGATTTTTCCGTGCACGTTCCTCGTTTCCTTGCAACCAACCCGTGGGAACCAGGTTACCGGGAGCACCCCACATCTTTTGCATGACACGCTCTCGCTCCTTTCTTTTGCACAGGTCTCTCGACGAGCTACCGGAACCGGAATGTCGTCGTGACATCATTTTCGGTTATCGCCGCCGTGGCACCCCTTTCCTTCCACCACGGTGACGAGATACTCCATATCGTCTTCATGTCAACTTTTAATAAAAATTGCATAAACTTCAATTTGTCATCCACATCATGATAACAACATTTAAATGCTTAAAATTGTTGTTTGCTTAAAATTGCTAAACAATGACATGCAGATTTTCCGGAATTGTTGTTGTTATTTCCGACCTCATTTAAAATGCCTAAATAGATAGTTTACATATGCCTCACTACTTGCCATGTTAATAACATTTAAAATTGTTGTCTACATAAACGAGAGTCAACTAAATAAATAAAATGTGGTATTTTGTCAATATGCAACTCATTGCATATTGAGCTCCACTTAACTTGTAGTATTGTTTGTGCACTTTGCCATGCCATGCATATTTAAACCGGACATGCATCATACTTGGATGTGCATCGTATGCCATGTTTATGCTTGTGTGTTTACCGTGTTGTTTGCTTCTTTCCGATATGCTTCTCTTGTTAGCTTTGGTTTTGTTTCGGAGTTGTGAGGTTTTGTTCGACTACTTCATGGACTCGCTCTCCTTCCTTGCGGGATTCCAGGCAAGATGACCATTCCCCAATATCACCTCTATCTTTGCCTATGCTAGTTGTCTCGCTCTTTAGATATGCCTCGATGCCTATTCCTATTTGTCAGCCTCCTATTGTTGCCATGAAACATCTAACCTTTGACACCTTCCCAGCAAACCGTTGTTTGGCTATGTTACCTGCTTGCTCAGCCCCTCTTATAGCGTTGTTAGTTGCAGGTGAAGATGAAGATTGCTCCATGTTGGAACTTGCTGTTGGAATACCACAATATCTCTTAAATATATTAACACACCAATATACTTGGCAATGGGTGGAAGATGTTGCAACCCGACCCGAATGGATCAAGTCTCTGTGCTTAAGTGTCATCCCTGGATCGGTATGCTGACACACACAGCACTCGAGGATTTATAACAGAGGTAAATCACATGTATTAAGTAACGTAAATACTATTACCTCAATCGATCATAGCGGGAGCAACAAAGGTTATGCATTCCCATCAACACCAATGGCAAAGTTGAGTGTAGACAGCGCAACCCTAACATAACACTTACTCGTAGAATAAATCCTGCAACATGAGACGTTGCAGCCATGTAGGTCAGTACATTGAATGTACTGGCAAATTCACACTGTAGAAGTAATGATGAACAATGCCTACAACTACATGCATATTTGGCTGGTGGAGGCTGTAAGGCTGTTTTTGCATAAAGCTGATTTTCCCTACCATAAAGGAATGCATTTTATTTAACTACTTTGTTAAATTTAAAACATGAACAATTGAGAATGGTACCCCCATCTCAATCCCAAACCAAAGTCATTATTAACCCAACAAATTAATTAAATAGAGTGTTGAGATCAACAAATAATCCACTTCTAGATACTCAAAGATGTCCATAACCGGGGACACGGCTAGACATGAATAGTTTGTACACTCTGTAGAGATTTGTGCACTTTTCCCCACAAGACTCGATCCCCTCCGTTGGATTTCTCGCACTGCATGGTGTTTGAGAAACGGATGACCGAGACACAGTCTTTCAGAAGCATTAACTCTTTACCTCATGGTGTGAACTTGCCTTGTACTGATGATGTAGAAGACTCACACTCAGAACTCGTGATAGATCTACTCGTCACACTCCAATCAATCTATCGTAAGCAAACAATAGTAGCCACACATAAGCAATCACTCGGCAGATCAGAAAGAACGAATAAAACACTTCGGAAAACTTCGAAAACAAACGAATGACTCTTGAAACAGAAAAGAATTTCTAACAGTACCAAAATTACGTGAATTTGGCCTTATCAGAAAGTTTAGGTCAAGAGCTTCGACTTGCAAAAAGAATCAACTAAAACGGAGTTATAAAACTCAAATTATGATCAAACGAAGCTCAAATTCAAATCTAGTTGAATTCAAATTTTAAAACTTTCAAAAACTTGTGTAAGTTGTTTTACTGGAAAGAGGGGATCGTAACGAAGACGTGGGCGTTGGTTTCGTTGGATTTGGACCAACGAGTAAAAAGTTGTGGCCGTTTGAAGTTTAGGGGCTAAACTGTAAATAAAATATTTATAGAGAGGTCCCTGGCCGAAAACTAAAACAGAAAAAGGAAAAGACTACCGAACGAATGTTCGTTTTGTAAGCCTAACTAGTGAACGTTCACTGAATAGATCTAACCTAATAAAAAACCGAACTATTAGAGAAAACCCGGGCGGTTCGGCGGTTTTACCGTTTCGGCGGGTTTTTTTGTCGGAAACCGTGGATCGGGTGGTCGGGCTTCGGGTCCGGTCGGAGCGGGTCGGATCCCGCCGGCGGTGAGCTCCGGTGGCTTTGGCTGGAGGCGGCCGCGGCAGCTCGCGGTGCGGCGCGGCGCGCGGCAAAGCGAGGGCGGGGCGGCGTGGGGCAGGCGCAAGGCGAGGCGCGGGCGCTGGGCGGCGGCGGAGCAGCGAGGCGGCGGTGGCAGAAGTGCGCGGCGGCAGCAGCAGAAGAGCGCGGCGGCGGGGCAGCGAGAGGAGGGGCGACGGGGCAGCGAGGCCTCGGCCTTTATAGGCGGAGAGGGCGAGGGAAGACGTGGAGGAGGGGGCAGCGGCGAGGAGTCCGCGGGGAGCACGGCGTCCATTGTGGCGGCGGTTGCCGTGCGGGAGGAGGACGCCGGGGAGGCGGCGTGGAGCTGGGCCGCGGCCTGGCGGGTGCTGGGCCGACCCAGTTCGGCGGTAAAAGATTTTTTTAACAGAGACACGAAAACAAAATAAAGACAAATAACATATAATATACTATGGGCATATTATATATCAAAATTTGCAGAAAAATAAACCCTACAACATGAACATTTTTCTACTGCCAAATAAAATGCTCACAAATTCTAATAAATCAAAAAGTCCTACTGTTGCAAAAAAAAAACCAGTAAAAATCATTTTTAAAATACCAAAAAGATTTCAAATTTATTTCTCTCCAATTTTCTGCTGTAGGGAATCATGTTACCCTATTTTCCATATATTTTATTTTTTGGAGAAAAATAATTTGAATAAAAACCAAATAACTCAATATTTGAAATTGAGTTGCAGAAAATTTCAGAAAAACTTCCAACTCATATTTCCTATAATTTGAAGAAGTCATTTTATCTTCTCTCGGGAAAATCATTGAGTTGCATAAAGTTTGTGAATTTGAAATATTTCGAGAATGAAATTCAAAATCCTTTCAAAACCCTTTATCATTTAAAATAAATGGAAGAAGTCATATTATCTTCACTCTAGGGTTTTGTGTTGAAAAGAATTTGAATTCCCGGAGATAAAAATGCAGAGTGAAAGTTTTGGGAAAGTCATTTTATTCCCTCTCATTTAACTTTCAAAAGTTTCAAGTTTCACTCAATTTCACACAGCACATCAAGCAAGCAATCAAATCTATCTATTTATTATAACATTCCAAAATTTAGAATTTTGGGATGTTACAGAAGGCTTGGCCTTTTGCTCGGTCTTTTGTTCCACTCATGCCACCTTAGGAACCGATAAATCGGTGTTATGCTCCTTGATTTTTGTGTTCCTAACACGGTTGGGGTTTATGGGGCCCCCTCGATAATTCGCATTGCTTAAAGCCTTTCCAGCAAGGCCAACTTTGGTTTTAATTTGCCTCATAATAAAAACTTAATTAATTAATTGCATAGGGGGTCATGTCCCCGGGTTCTTAATTCTACATAACAGGGGGGCCAGTGCTGATGGTGTTTGTCCCAAACGGGGGTTATGCGGGGCCACCTCAGGGAAACTCGAGGTTTGGCTCCCGTAGAATCACCCATCTGATCGTGGCCTGAGACGAGATACGCGCGGCTACTATCAGGGTGTTGGCACGCCGGGAGGTCTTGCTGGATTAGTTTTCCCTTTGTCGAAATATCTTGAGCACGGGATTCCGAGAATACTCGGGTCTTCCCAATTTGGAGTTGCGACTCCGGAGATCGTGAGCTTGTGATGGGCTAAGTTGGGACACCCCTGCAGGGTTTGATCTTTCGAAAGCCATGCCCGCGGTTATGTGGCAGATGGGAATTTGTTAATATCTAGTTGTAGATAACTTGGCACCATATCCTTAAGAATACACTACCTGTCAGGGATATTACTAGCAGGTATAAACCAGCCAGGAGGATCCGGATTACACTGACATAGTTGTATTATCGTAAGCCCAGTAGAATATGTACAAGAGATTACAGCCCATATAGGTTTAGGGCCCATGTGTAGGGCCTATGGTTTGTAAACCGTCATATCATGTAACTTGGGATGTAAGACAGAAAGAGTAGAGACCGAGGCGGATACGTTTATGAACCGGCCTCGGGACTCCGTAAACCGGATCGGGCGTTGCCTCCCATATAAAGGGACGACCCGGCGACGGTTCAGGGGGAAGAAAGAACAGCGCGAAACACAGGCAAGCGATTCGCTCCCTGTTCATCGACGCCCAAGCTATACCACACCAAACTAGACGTAGGCTTTTACCTTCATCGAACCTCTAAACCGGACATCTGTCGTGCTAATTCCACGACAGTTGGCGCCCACCGTGGGGCTATCGCACGATGGTTTTGAGTTCTTGAAGGGTGGCTTTGAAGGGCTCAAGGGTTACGCGGTTCGCCGGATTACCAAGAGTCGCCACGGCCGGATCTACATGGATGACGCAGGATGGGGCCCCGAGGCCGATGCAATCGAATACGGGTACAGGGTCCCCTTCGGTGGCATCCACGTTTTCATCAGCAAGATTGGCGAACCGGGACCTGAGCCGGACATCTTCCCCAACATCGTCGAGCCGGCTCAGCGTGCGAGATCGGCCCGGATTCAGCCCGCCACAAAGCGTGTTTTCGTTGGAGCGATACATGGAGTCCAAGCCGAGGACAGATCGGATTCTGGTGGCGAGACAGTTGTCTGCTCTGACGATGAATCTTCATCCGGAGAGACCGAATCTTTGTACCTGTTGCAGGACAGCCGATCTAAGGGTGTGTCCGATGGTGATAGTATTCCGGACCCCTTTGATCCGCCAAACCGGGTGGCTGTTTTCATGGCCGGATCACAACCCGTGCAGCAGCCCTCGATGACCGGGGCGTTCACCTCAGAAGTAGCAGGTGCTAGGGCAGGCAACCAAACCCCGTCGCCCTCTGATGCTCTGTCCACCTTGGTTGGAGAATTGACGGCACTTGCAACGGCAAAAGTGGCCCCTGCCAACAAGGCGCAACATGATGCGGAGATCCTTCAGCTGAAGGGCCGGATTGAGCAGGCTAAACGAGATCTGGCCGCAGAGAAAGTCAGGATGGCTACGAGGCAAGCAGAGCTAGACTCCCAAGCTTTCTGGCTCAGGGTAGATCAGACCTCGGCACAGGAGGTAATGTACAGAAGATAGCAAACTCGTCTACCGCCGGTTTACCAGGTGAGGAATCTCTTTGGCACACCAGGAGCGGGAGCCAGCAATTACGGAGAGGTAAACCGGGGGGGCCGGGAACTGGTGAGCCGGTTCAGCCGCCGGCCGCAGAGCGAAACCACCAAGTTGTGCCAACACCACACATCCCCACCCCTCCCGGCCATTATTCTAACCCGTTGGACAACATTGTCGCCACCGCTTGACGACTGGCCGCTTTACCCATTGAGGGGACATCCCCCGTGGCGAT
Source organism: Secale cereale (assembly GCA_902687465.1). Classification (NCBI taxonomy): domain Eukaryota; kingdom Viridiplantae; phylum Streptophyta; class Magnoliopsida; order Poales; family Poaceae; genus Secale; species Secale cereale. Next base: position 411,923,118 of record LR738711.1, read on the forward strand.
GGAAGTACGCCGGGCTAAGGAACTGCTGGACATGGCGTTGACATCGCAGCAAGCGTACTCGTATAGCAGGGAGAGGATTCATTCAACCCCCCGCCCAAGCCGGAGTTACTCTAGGCACTGGGATGAACCGGCCGTGTCTAGCAGCGAGCGGAGACGTCACCGTCACAGGCAAGATAATCCGGCGGGAGCAGAAGCACACGCCCAAGAGGCGGTAAACCGGGCTAGGCATGTTGCCCATCAGGACACCCGTCAAGCAACGCCAGTTCACACGGCCACAGCAGAAACGGGGGCCACGGCAAGTTCCTTTGGGGTACAGTGTCTCATCCCCGCTTTACGAAGTGTGAAATTGCCCAAGGACTTCAAAGGCCCGCGCAAGGTACCCAACTACACAGCGGATCTGGCTCCCGAGGCGTGGGTTGAGATTTATGAGATGGCTATGGAGATGCTTGATGTAGATGAAGCAGCATGCGCTAAGTACTTTACCATGATGCTTGAGGGTACAGCCCGGACATGGTTAAAGGGCTTACCACCTAACTCCATCGGATCATGGGGTGAGTTGCATCGCCAGTTTATCAAAAATTTCAAAGACACATCCAAGCAGCCAATGTCGATGGTAGACTTAGCAGCATGTGTTCAAGGAGAGCAGGAACCCACGAGCAGCTGGGTGCGGCGAGTATCAGAAATCCTGCACTCTTCCAATAGTATCAACCCTAGTACGGCGATAGTGACGTTGGAAAATAATTGCTGGTTTGAGTCTCTGAAACTGAAGTTAGGACGGCTCAAAAGCGATTGCAATGACATGGGCACGCTCATGAGCGCTCTGGTGAAATATGGGGATTCTGATAACACCATGTACCCAGATGCAGACGGAGACAAGTCCGGAAAGGTGAACAAGGCTGGTAAACCGGCGCAAGCTAATCCGGCAGGAACGAGTTACAATGGTAAGCGAAAAGCAGAGGGTGGTTCTGATTTTGTGGCCAATACCAACGTTCAGGGAAACGGGCAGCGTCGCAAGGGTAAACCACCTCCTCGTGGTGAAGGGTAATTCCTCAATCTAGAGCAACAGTTAAACGCGCCTTGCCCTAAACACAACACAGAGGGAAACCCGTCTAAACATTCATGGAGGGAATGCCGGATCATGGTAGAGGCCATGAGACAAGCCAAATATAACCACGGACCCCCGGGCGGCGACTCGAGTTCCGGTTTTCAGGGTCCGGGTTACTAGGGTAATGGTTCCGGATCAGGATATCACGGCGGTAACAACAACTATCCTTGCAACAACAGCAACGGTCAGCATCAACAGAACCAACAACATGGTCAGGGTGGTTACAATAACCAAGGCAATCAGCAGCATGAACAGCAGCAACAATCCGGATATCAGAGTAATCCGAAGGAACTAAGCAGTGGACAATATCATGTTTTCACCACAAGTTTGTGCAAGTGAGATCAAAAGGTTCTAAATCGGGCTGTGCACGCAGTTGAACCAGCAACGCCACGTTTTCTACGTTGGTCGGAACAACCTATTGTGTGGAGCAGAGAAGATCACCCGCCACGGGTTGATAATCCGGGCCAGTTGTCCCTAGTGGTAGCACCACAGGTGAGTGGCTACAAGTTCACTAAGGTACTCATGGACGGCGACAGCAGTATCAACATCTTATACTATGAGACTTTCCGGCGTATGGGGTTGACAGATAAGAAGTTGAGACAGTCCAACACAGTATTCCATGTAGTGGTGCCAGGTAAATCGGCTTAACCAGTTGGGAAAATTGATCTGGAAGTCACCTTTGGGGATGAGCAGGATTCTAGGTCAGAGACAGTGACCTTTGAGATTGTAAAGATCAGGAACCCATATCATGCTCTGTTTGGGAGACCGGTTTACGCCAAGTTCATGGCTAGACCGTGCTATGTTTATCTACAACTCAAGATGCCGGGTCACAAGGGAACCATCACGGTTCATGGAAGTCGCAAGATCGCATTGGAATGCGAGGAAGGAGACGCAGCCTATGCGGAGGCAGTGTGTGCTACGGAGGAGTTGAAGTGCTACAAAGACAACGTTGATCCGGCAGATATGTCCCCACTAAAAAATCCAACTACAGAGCATGATCCGGCATTGAAGTTTAAATCGGCGGAGGAAACCAAGTAGGTTGACTTTGTTCCAAGCGATTCTTCCAAACAGTTCACTATCAGTGCTAACCTAGACCCCAAATAGGAAAGTGCGCTCATCGAGTTCATCCGTGAGAACCGGGATATCTTTGCATGGAAACCTGCTGACATGCCAGGTATACCGAGGGAACTCGCTGAGCACAGTCTTAATATTGATCCGAAGTTTAAACCGGTCAAACAGTATTTGTGCCGCTTCAATGAGGAGAGGCGCAAGGCTATAGGAGAAGAAGTGGCCAGGCTTTTGGCCGCAGGATTCATAGTTGAAGTGTTCCATCCGGAGTGGTTGGCTAATCCGGTGATGGTGTTAAAGAAAAATGGAACATGGAGGATGTGTGTGGATTACACAGACCTAAACAAGGCTTGTCCAACTGATCCTTTTGCTCTCCCCCGTATTGATCAGATTATTGATGCTACGGCAGGATGTGAGCGGCTAAGTTTTTTGGATGCATATTCAGGGTATCATCAAATCAAGATGGCGGTTAAGGACCAGGAAAAGACAGCTTTCATAACTCCCTTTGGAGCCTTCTGCTATGTATCTATGCCTTTTGGGCTTAAGAGTGCCCAAGCAACTTACCAGCGTTGCGTGCAGAACTGTCTCAAAGGGCAGATCGGAAAAAATGTCCATGCTTATGTTGATGACATTGTGGAGAAGTCAAGGAAGGGGGAGACACTGATAGAGGACCTAAAGGAAACCTTCGACAACCTCCGGGTTTATAAGATGATGCTTAATCCGGAGAAGTGCGTTTTTGGTGTTCCGGCAGGTAAGCTCCTTGGATTCTTAGTGTCAAACAGAGGAATAGAGGCTAATTCGGAGAAGATCAAGGCGATCACATCCTTGACTAAACCGGCTTGTATCAATGATGTCCAGCGCATAGCAGGCCGGATTACAGAATTGAGCCGATTCATCAGCCGTTTGGGAGAGAAGGCAATTCCACTTTATCAGATGCTGAAAAAGACAGATCGGTTTATATAGAGCGATGCTGCAAACACTGCGTTCGAGGATTTAAAACGGCAATTAGCAGAGCCGCCTGTTCTTGCTGCCCCTGTTGACAACGAGCCACTGCTGCTATACGTGGCTGCCAATTCTTGTGCAGTTAGCGTGGCAATTGTGGTGGAACGCAAGGAAGCAGGCAAGGAATATCCAGTTCAACGCCCGGTTTACTACGTTAGTGAGGTTCTCATTGAGTCAAAGCAAAGGTATCCACACTGGCAGAAGCTGGTATATGGCATGTTCATGGCAAACCGGAAGCTGAAGCACTATTTCCAGGGCCACCCAATCACTGTTGTCAGCTCAGCTCCGTTGGAGGATATAATCCAGAACAGAGAAGCCACTGGCAGAGTGGCAAAGTGGGCCATCGAGCTTAGCCCACACGGATTGAAGTATGTACCCCGTACTTCTATCAAATCCCAAGCACTGGTAGATTTCATCAATGATTGGACAGAATTGCAAGCACCAGAGGAGAAGCCAGATCATACATACTGGACTATTCACTTCGACGGTTCAAGGCAATTAGAGGGCTCGGGGGCTGGAGTCGTGTTAACTTCCCCACAAGGTGACAAGTTTTGTTATGTCCTCCGACTAATGTTCCCTTGCACTAATAATGCTGCTGAGTATGAAGCTCTCCTTCACGGCCTACGGATAGCTAAGGAGATGAACTTGAGCCGGGTCAAGTGCTTTGGTGACTCAGATCTAGTGGCGCAACAAGTGTCTGGCAAGTGGGACTCTAGAGATCCGCTCATGGCAGCTTACAGGCGAGAAGTTGAAGCGGTTGCAGGATGTTTCAAAGGATATCAGGTGGATCACATAGACCGGCGGAAAAATGAAGCGGTCGATGCACTAAGCCGGCTGGGCTCTCAGCGTAAACCGGTTCCACCAAATACTTTCTTGGATGAATTACACAGTCCATCGGTTCAGGTACCATCGGAGGAGGATTTGGCTGTTCCTGATCCAGAAGCGCGGCTAGTTGCAGCACTTTATGTTATTCTGGATTGGACGATCCCTTACTTGGCATACCTGAGCCAAGGAGAGTTGCCAGATGATGAGGTTAAGGCTAGGCAGATAATCCAGCGATGCAAATCTATGACCATCATCAACGGAGAACTTCATCACCGTAGCGTTTCTGGGGCATTTCAGCGATGTGTATCAGCAGAAGAAGGCTGTGATATTCTTCGAGAGATACACAAAGGAGATTGTGGTCACCACGCCGGTTCAAAATCATTGGTAGCCAAGGCTTTTCGTCATGGGTTCTACTGGTTAACGGCTCATGTTGATGCGGAGGATCTAGTCCGGAGATGTGATGCTTGTCAAAAGTTTTCAAGGCCTGCTCATGTTCCGGCGCAGGAGCTACGGATGATTCCAATCACTTGGCCGTTTGCGACCCGGGAGCTTAATATGGTTGGGCCCTTTAAACGATCCCAAGATCAGAAAACCCATCTGTTGGTAAAAGTGGACAAGTTTACAAAATGGATTGAGGCAGAGCTTGTCAGTAAGTGTGATGCGGCAACAACGGTTAAATTCATCAAAAAGGTAATTTTCCGGTTTGGCTTTCCACACAGCATCATTACTGACAATGGCACCAATCTATCTAAAGGAGAGATGGAAGAGTTTTGCCAAAGGGAACATATTCGCCTGGATGTATCTTCCGTAGCTCACCCTCAATCCAATGGTCAAGCTGAGAGGGCCAACCAAGAGATTTTGAGAGGCATCAAGCCCCGGCTTATGACTCCTTTGCAAAGAACACCAGGCTGCTGGGTTGAGGAGTTACCTTCTGTCCTCTGGAGCATCAACACTACACCTAACAGGTCTACAGGTTATACGCCCTTCTTCATGGTATATGGTGCTGAAGCGGTTCTCCCTAGTGACATCCGGCACGACTCACCACAGGTGGCAGCTTATGTTGAAGCGGCCAATGAGCAAGCAAGACAGGACAGCTTAGACCGGCTGGATGAGGAACGGGACACGGCAGCAGCATGATCAGCAATCTATCAACAAGACCTGCGCCGATATCACAGCCACCGGGTTAGAACTAGGACGTTCCAGGAAGGGGATCTGGTGCTCCGGCTCATCCAAGACGAGACAGATATGCACAAGTTATCCCCACCTTGGGAAGGACCCTTTGTGGTCAGCAAGAACCTACACAACGGTTCATACTACCTGATTGATGTTCGAGAGCATAAAGACTCACGTACAGCAGAGGAAGAGACGAAGCGGCCGTGGAACATCGCTCTTCTGCGGCCTTACTACACTTGAGCCGTGGGCTCCGCTTCATGTATCCTGTACATATTATGATTAATAAATAAACTGGCACCCCCGGTAAACTGGGGGATCAGCCATCTTCTTCAAATATAAGTGTCATATGGGAATTCACTCAGGTGATATCCATCTAAGGTTTATTTCTCTTGATATATATCATTTTCATCAAGAAAACAATATGCTTTGATCTATCTATGTTGATATGCAGGACAATTATTTATTAAGGGACCAAAGAGGGTTTGCCGCACAGCGTAACTCCCATATAGATACCCTGCCTCTACGGTTACTTGGGGGCTTCCTGTTCAAACATAGGTCGCATTCGAACCAAAGAGAACATGGCCAAACTCACTAGGGGGCTTCTTGATCGTATTCGAATCATAGCTTAACCCCTTTTGGGTCCGACTTGGATCGTATTCGAATCAGGGTCGTTAAAAACCTCTCAAGGCCACTGGGGGCTACATGATCGTATTCGAATCCTAGCTTAACCCCTTTGGTCCGGTTTACTGATCGTATTCGAATCAGAAACCTCTCAAAAACTTCTCAAGGCCACTGGGGGCTACATGATCGTATTCGAATCCTAGCTTAACCCCTTTGGTCCGGTTTACTGATCGTATTCGAATCAGAAACCTCTTAAAAACATCTCAAGGCCACTGGGGGATACATGATCGTATTCGAATCCTAGCTTAACCCCTTTGGTCCGGTTTACTGATCGTATTCGAATCAGAAGCCTTGATTTAGAGCCTGGCAGCTCATAAAAAGCCTTGATTTGGAGCCTGGCAGCTCGTAAAAAGCCTCGACTACATGGTCTTCTTTGCCAAAAGTTTTGTTTCTGTGATTTTACAAGTTTTTATTGTTAACCAAGTCTATTGATCCGGGATTGGGCAACTTCAAAGTTGACCATATATCGGCAAAATTAAAAGTCAGGGTCATGAACACCAGCATGAGTTAAATCGGGGTTCATCATAACCCGGATCAATCATCAGGCAAACGCCAAGAGAGCCAAGAGCCTCATTAGCATCTACTATTTCAATTATGCCTACCGGATTAAGGACGTCAGGCACACTTAATCAGAGGTATGAGGTATTTTTGGTATAACACGGATACTCTTTCAATATATGTCTATGAGAGCAATGTAATAGGTCCGGTGGTAAGCCGGCAGGACATCTTTTTAGCATTGTTTATGCAGGCGCAGATAACATAGACAGATCAAACATAGCAAAACAAGGGATTAAATTGGCAGACGCCATGTCAAGCTGTGACATCCGCATTGGGACAAAGACAATGTTTAACTATCCTATTACAAGGCACCTGCAGGCCTGAATAGTTTAAAGTTTTGGGCAAAGTGTTCAGCCACTACAAATTAAACCAGACGGTTTATGATTCCTCTTCACACTGCGAAGGCTGAGGGTCGGCTTGTTCCGGATCTTCTTCATCTTCAGGTAGTGGCTGGAAATCAGGAACGCGCCAATCAATCTTGGAGAGGGCACGGAAGTACATTTCCTCGTTAATAAGATCTGACGGATCAACATCTGGAGTAAAAGTATGGCCACGAACTGGTGGGATCAGATTCTCAGTGTCGTAAACCTGCCGCTCCACCCGTTCATTTTCTAAGTCATAGGCCGGATGATACCTTGTCAGATCAGCTTCATCGGCAAGCTTGTTGGCGAGTGGGCTCATCTCTTTGGTTAAGGCACGGAGGTCTTCGGCAGAGAAGGTGGATCCATCCTCTTTATTGCTGGGATATCCGTTCATAGCCTCATCCGGATCAAAGTCCGGAACCCATGCCTTAGCCCGGGTCAGTGCTATAAGAGAACCAGCCCGTGCAGCAGATTTCTTCACTTCCACCAGACGTACAGGCAGGACAGATAGCTTCTCCAAAGTGCCTTGGATGGTAGTTGGGGCCGATTTGTTATGGGACATTGCACTTATAACCCTTTGAGCGCCGGAATACAGCTGCTCCACCAGGGTATAAGAGGCCTTGAGCTTCTTCCGGACATCATCTCCAAGATGAGTTATGCGCCGCCCTACATATGTTTGTCAAGTTAAACCGGAGCGGAACAAAGATTGCAAAGATGAAAAACATATGCAGTTGAGTGCTCACCAAAGATAGCAGAAGTCATAAGTTCTATTTGCTGCCTTAAACCGGTCAACTCCCGCGTAACCGGATTAAGGGCAGCTTCAGCATCCTTTGCTCTTTTTTCAAGAGCATTCCTCTGCACTTCCCATGTGGACCGCTCCGCTTCAAAGTCCTTTTTCAATTTTTCCATGTTGGTTAAAGTAAGCACAAGCTCTTCCTTGGCTTTGGCAGAAGCAGTTTCAGTAACAGCCAAGGTATTCCGGAGCTCAGTTACCTACGAAGCCCTCCGGGTCAAGTCAGCCTGCAAGGAAATCAAACGGATTAGAAAGACAAGTCGATCAAGTCTCAAGCATATAACAAGTTATCCACTTGCCACTTGGGGGCTAATGTGCAATTGAAATATCAAAAGAGAAATTCAGACAAGTCCCAAGCGCATAAAACAAGTTATACCCCTAGCACTTGGGGGCTAATGTAAGTTCATTTTCAGATACACTGGAAGTCCCTGTTCACCTACAATGAAGCTAAACCGGCACTTGGGTGCTACTATGGCCTGAAGACATGTAATGCCCAGGATGGGACTATATCTCCTACTTGTCGAGGCACGACTTTAAGATATAAGCCCATCCTAGAATGATCTCAAGTTTGGTATCTTTGCACGACTCATGTAAAAGAGGGATTAAATTGCAAAAGGAGATAGTTGGCTTACACTCGCCACTTCACACAATACATTACATAAGCAAAACATCATTCAAAACATCACAACCCGACTACGGGCGAAGATCCAAAGAAAGATACCAAAACAACATAAAGCCACAGGTCAGGATCGAATCCTAGTAGAAACCACTACTGATCGTCGAACACGTCACAAGCATACGGCCAACTCTTCAACGAACTCCAAGTGAAGAACTTGAACCAGCCCCTGCATCTTTCTCGGCTGAACCTGCATCTGGTGTTGTAGTAACTGTGAGCCACGAGGACTCAGCAATCCCATAACCATGGGTATCAAGACTAGCAAAGCTTTGAGGGTAGGAAGAGGTAAAGTGGTGAGGTTGCAGCAGCGACTAAGCATAATATGGTGGCTAACTTACGAGTACCAGAATAAGATGAGAAGCTACGCAAACGGTCACAAAAGTAGTGATCGCTAAAGATCCTGACTACATACGGTCAAACATAACCCCACCGTGTTCTCTTCTCAAAATGAAAAGAGACAGTCACAGTTACTCACACAGTTGTGTGTTTTACTTCGGATCCTCTGTCAAGTTTTCTACAACCGGACATTAACAAATTCCAATCTGCCACATAACCGCGGGCACGGCTTTCGAAAGATCATAACCCTGCAGGGGTGTCCCAACTTAGCCCATCACAAGCTCTCACGATTAGCTGAAGTGATGAATATAATATCATCACCCCTTATCTTAGGGAAAATCCGATCAGGCTCGGCATCCCGGTAGCACAAGTCATTTCGACAATGGTAAAACAAGTCCAGCAAGACCTCCCGGCGTGCCGACACCCTGATAGTAGCCGCGCGTATCTCGTCTCAGGCCACGTCCGGATGAGACATCCTACAGGTTATACCAGATACCTCGGGTTTCCCCAAGGCGGCCCCGCAGTCTGCTCGTTTGGGACCAACACCATCAGCACTGGCCCCCCCTGCTATGTAGAATTAAGAATCCTCGGGGACGCGACCCCCTATGCAAATTTAATTATTTAATTAAGTTGTTATTATGAGGCAAATTAAAACCAATGTTGGGCCTTGCTGGAGGAGTTTTATTCAAAGTCGAACTGTCAAGGGGTCCCCATTTCACCCATCGTGTAAGGAACGCAAAATCAAGGAACATAATGCCGGTTTATCGGCGCCTAAGGTGGCATGAGTGAAACAAAACATCGAGCAAAAGGCCAAGCCTTCCACCCATGCCCAGTATATAGGTGTGTTAATAATAATTATAGATATTGTGATATATCCAACAACAAGTTCCCTCCTGGAACGAACTTCATCTTCACCTGCAACTAACAACGCTATAAGAGGGACTGAGCAAGCGAGGCTGAGCAAGCGGGTAACATAGCCAAACAGTGGTTTTGCTAGGAAGGTCTCAAGGTTAGAGGTTTCATGGCAACAAGGAGAGGGCTGACATAAAAATGGGTAGCGCGACATGTAACGATAGCATCGAGACAACTAAGCATGGCAATGGTAGTAAAGGTATCCAAGGGTATGATCATCTTGCCTGGGATTCCGCAAGGGAGAAGAACGGATCCATGAAGTAGACGGAGCACACAGTCGAGCGAATCCTCACAACTCCGGAACGAAACCGAAGCTAACAAGAGAAGCAACCGGAAAGAAGCAAAACAACACGGTAAACACACAAGCATAAACATGGCATACGATGCACATCCAAGTATGATGCATGTCCGGTTTAAATATGCAAGGCATGGCAAAATGCACAAACAACACTACAAGTTAAGTGGAGCTCAATATGCAACGAGTTGCATATTGACAAAACACCACATTTTAATTATTTAGTTGACTCTCATTTAATTACAAGACAAGATTAATTGTTTTTAACATAGCAAGAGGTGAAGCATAATAAAACTACACTAACTAGGCAATTTAAATGAGGCCGGAGAATAACAACAACAAATCCGGAAAATCCCCATGAGCATGTTTAATAATTATAAAGCAACAACAATTAAACATTTAATGTAGTTAACATGATGCGGATGGCATGATCAAGTTTTTATGCAAGTTATTAAAAGGTTAACACGAGAGATAAGAAGTGTTGTCACCGTGGTGGGAGAAAGGGTGCCACGGCAACGAATCCGAAAATGATGCCATGCAACATATCGATTCCGGTAACTCGGTGAGAGACTGGTGCAAAAGGAAAGATGGCGTGAGCGAGTCAAACGAGATGAAAGTGGGTTGATCCCGTTGCCGGGTTCCCACGGGTCGGCGACGAGGCAACCGAGGAGCATGACAAAAGGTCGAAACGGGCACGGAGCACACAAACAATACATCTCATACAACCACAAGCATCACACGGGTCATCCACGGGGTCGTCTCGGTATACCTTCGAAACAGTCGTTTCGGGGCGGTTCGAGTTCGTAGAGGAAGGAGTCGTTCTCACGAGTCGTAGAGGAAGTAGCCGTTCACGAGGCGGTAGTTGTACTCGGGCGACGGTAGTGGAACTCGTTCCGTAGGGGTACTCGCGGTCTCGGCGACGGTAGTTGTTCACGTTCATCGGAGAGGTACTTGGCGTTCGTCGTCACGTGTAGTTGTTCTCGTCTCGGAGTCGTACACGTGTCCGAAGAGGTACTTGTCGCGTCGTCTTGAGTCGTCGTGTAGGTGTTCCCGTTCGAAGACGTACTTGTCATCGGAGGGGTACTTGGTATTTCCGGGCGTCGGTAGTGGTACTTGTTCTCGGCGACGGTAGTCGTGCTCGGTCGTAGACGTTCAGTTCTTGCGTAGAGGTACTTGGCGCATCCGGGAACACGGTAGATGAACTTGACGGTCCTCGTCATCCTGGTGCTTGGAGAAAACAAAAACAGCAGCAAACTTGGCACATGACAGAAGGCAAAAATGCCCAACCAAAACGGAGCGGCGCTGGCCTTGGCGCTGGCCATGGCTCAGTGGATCTAGGCCTGCAGCAAAACGCGGACGGCGACACGACATAGGAAGGAGGCAGCGGCTGGAGATGCTCGAGGAGGTCAAGACCATGGCGAGGAGGCGGCGGACGGTGCTGGAGACGGAGCTGGAGGACGCATCCAAGAAGAGAAGGAGGACGAGGCCGCACGGGGCGCGGCTGCGCGGCCTGGCTGGCCTCGGGCGGAGGAGAGCCAGAGGCGAGGAGAGGCCACGGCGGCGACCATGGCCAGGAGGCGGGAGATGAGGGCGCGTCGGCTCCGCGCGCTGGAGGGACGAGGCAGGGGCGGCCGGCGCCGTCGGCTCTGGAGGCGAGGCAGGCGCTGTGACGGGGAGGCCGGAGGGACGAGGGACGGCCCAGGTGGCGGGGCAAGGCCACGGCAAGCCAGAGGGCCGGAGAGAGGCGCGGACGAGGCCCTGGCGCGGCACGGCGCGGGAGGAGGCGACCTGGAGGAGGGAGGCGCCGGTTCGGGGCGCGCAGGGAGAGAGAACGGCGCTGCGGTGAGCTTCTCTGGCGCGGTCCGGCGCGCACTGGAGGGAGATCGATGGGGGAATCGGGAGGAGGCGCGATGCAAGCGAGGAGGCAGGGCGAAGTGGAGTTGGGGTCGCGAGGGAATCGGGATCCTGTCCCTGGAGCGTTGTGAGGAGGTGCGAGGGAGAGGGTCGAGGGGGTTCGGGACTCCTGGCGAGGGGGGACGAGCAGAGTGCGGCGGCGGCGCTAGGAAAAAGAGGAACGAGCGACTTGGCTAGGGTTCGGCCGGCTGGGTTGGAGGAGGTGTTGGGCCAGAGGGAGAGATGGGCCAGGAGGCTGGGCGGCTGGGATGAGGCCTAGAGGGAGAGATGGCTGGAGGGAGGCTTGGGCCTCTCTTTCCTCCTAAGATCTTTGCAGAAAAAAAATTAAATAGAGAGTCCAAAAGAAAAAATAAGAAGGAAGGTTACAAAAAGAATTTGGACAAGGGGCAATTATTCTTGGACTCGCAAAAATGTAAGGAATTTAATAAAATTGCTGGAGGGTTTTGACGGTGAAACTTGAATCAAAAGATGTCTGGAGAATAAATGCAAGTGTGTTGGGTTATTCTGAAGCAAATGGAATATTTTAAATATAGCTCCCTAAAATATTGAGAGGCTTTTATATGTTATAAAGAGAAGTCACCTTCCCTCGATTTAAATGGACCGAAGGTCCACACGATTTATTTAAGTTGAGATGCAAAATAAATATGACATGATGGCATGATGACATGATGCAATGCGAAAATAAATAACACAAGCACCAAAGAACACACGGGAGGACCCGGAACATCTGGAATCTTCTGGAATCTTCTAGAATCTTCTGGGACGTCGGTCTTCGGGCGTCACAACTCTCCCACACTAACAGAGGATCTCGACCCGAGATCCTAGAGATAGCACCGGGTAAAAACGGAAAAAGAAGAGGTAAAACAAAGTTGCTTCTTTGACAGACGAGTGAAAACCAAAGAACCTTGAGATTAAACAATCTTGGAAGAAAGAAAACAACGGAGATGAACGAAGTTAAGAGCACTCCGGTAAAAAGGAGGAACAAGGAACATTATGAGAACCTTGTAGGATAAAAGCCATGAATAAAGAGCTCACGGACCAAAAGAATATGAAACCACAACGGTATAGCCAAGGAAAAAGAATGACAAAATTTGGACAGCACTCCGTCTGAAAATGGAAGGAAAAGAACAAGAACTTGCCAAGTTGGGATGATACTTGAAAAAATGAACAACATATAGCATTCGGACAAATAAAAGAATGGCACAAGGGGTAAGAAAGAATTCAGACAGCACTCCGGTTGAAAAGAGAGGCAAAACTAGATAGATGACGGAACTTGAATGAAGAATACAACACTCCGGTTAAATAATAAGCAAGGGAAAGAACATGATCTCGATAAAACGAGATGATGGTTAAAGAGAGCAATATCACAAGGCCTCCGGAATGAAAGAATAGCATATAAATCAATGAAAGGAATGAATGGAGAAGATAATGATAACTTCTCCCACGAATGAATTTGAAAGAGCGTCCTTACGAAGAAGGGTTGAACGGAGTTGTTGGAAAAAATCAACAACGAAACGAATAAGCTTCATGTGGGCTTATGGAAAACATCTCAAATTAAGAGGTGACAACCAGCCACTAACAGAAATATTTGCTTGGGTTGAGATCAATAAGGAGACGATAAACTTATTTCACCGGAATGATAAATGAAGAACTTGGGTCATTTATAAGCACCACAATAGCAAAATCCTTAGGGAAAAGCTTTTAGGTGGAATACAACCCAAGATTATTCCAATGAATAAATTGAAGGGTTGGAAAGATCTCCTGAACAAAGAAAATGATGGGTTTAAATATCTCATTCCTGACAACTTGTGAATCATGAAACATGAAGGAATTGTCAAAATGACATAACACCATCTGAAAAGATAAGGTAGAAAGAATTGCAATTGGAAAGCATGATGAAGAATGCTTGAGCTCCAACAAGAATCTAGATGAAGACTTCGAGGATGAATTAAATGATGATGAACCACCATGAGAACTCCGGTAATGAAAGCAAGAGAAGTGAAAGATGGAAAGAATAAGATTCAAGGCCTGCGGTGAATTAGATGGAGCTTGAAATGATATAATTGAAATAGCTTGAAGCTCCGGAAAACAAGATGAACAACTTAGAACTGAGAATATGATATGATGAACAAGCTCCAGACAAAAGAATTAAATCACTTTGAAGGAATAAGAATAAGAATAAGAATTATGTCATGCATCTCCTTCACCAATTTAAATTGATGACAAACAAAGGATTTGGCATACTACTTATTCTCGTTGGAAAGAATTAAAGAGAGATCTAGCACAAGCTTGGGTAAATCTTCAACGAACCATCGGTAGGATTATGAAAAGAACAAATGAATTAAAACGATAACAACGGAAGGTTAATCTTGAAAGAACCACCGTAAAATATGGAGACGAACGAAGAGACATGAATGAAGAATATTTGGAGGACGAAGTTGAAAACTGAGAACGAAGAAATATTCTGAAATGATGGCCTTCGGAGGATCACAAAGGAAAAGAATTCATGAAATGCTTCGGATGGTATAAAAGAATTCCTCACAATCTGAACAATAATGAGGATGGCATGAAGCTAGAACCACAACTCATCAAGAGAACGGGCCAAGATTTAAGAGAAACTCTTCTCCGGTCTTCAATTGTTGAGAATGAAGACGAGAAATGTCATGAAGAATTGTTGAGCACTCCGGAATGAAGAATTACAAAGGTTGAAACAACGATGAAAAGAATTTGAAAGTAAACTTGGAGAAGGCATATGACTGATGGAAATCATTCTTACGTCACACTTTGAAAAGAATATGAGTACAACTCCGGAAAAGAAGAGTCAGGTAAGATCCTGGGAAAAGACCTGTGGGTTAGGGCCCACTCAAAGAAATCGCCGTTGAAAAAGATTGCTTAAGAGATATTGCACCGATTGAATTAAATGACTTGAGTAAGATAACAATCCTCAAAATAGCTTGAACGGATTAAGAATGGATTTATGAATCTTCAGCTCTCCGGGTAAAATAACAAGAGGAGGATGATTAATTGGTGCACCGGAATAAGAAAGCATTGTGAAAAGAGGAAAAAGGATAAGATCAACACCGAAATCTTGAATTACATCCACCGACAGAATTATGAAAACAAAAGAATGATGAACTTGAAGCTCTTGAGCATCTTCACAATAAATCACCGGATAATAACATTGAAGGAAATGAATGAAGAAATATCGCATGAATAAAGTGGATATTTCATTTGAGAATTCCTAGCTCCATAAAGAAAAGGGTGGGAGGGTGGGGGAAAACAAAGACAACTTGAGACGAACAAAATGGACACCGGTTGAAAAGAATTTAACATGAAGATCTCAATGGTCAAGAAGAATTAGCACTCCCATAGAAATATGAGAACACCGATTAGGAGAGGTATGGAATCAACATTTGACATCGAAGCAACTCGAATACCAGAATGAAAACAAAACAAAGGATAGATGTGTAACATGATCTTCACAATATCATCCGAACAGAGAATTGAACGAATGAATTCCGCAGGTACATCAGCTTGACGAGAAGCCACTTGGAGAACAAAAGGTAAATAAAAAGGAACAAGGAACAGATAGAACAAATACAAGATAGAAGCTTCGTTCGACATCTTCGTGCTGAAAGCTCATGGAACGTGTTACAAAAGGGTTTTGCAATCCCCGGATCAGCATAGCCAAGGACCCTTTAAGATGCAACTCCCGATCAGAACAAGCCCATAAAACCACTTCACTCAATGTAGAACCCCGAACTTCATATCGTGCATCCGTTGGAAGAATGCCTAGAACTACTGGATAAACCCACCTATTAATTTCCGAAAGTTTCCACTTATGCAATCAGGTGTTGGGGATACAGGGGAAGCACCGCGCAATCAACTCTAAACCTACATCCAGCTGTATCCATCCTTCAACACATAACCAGTCTTTCTCAGAAACTGTTTACCTCGGACCTTCGAAACGCATCTACTATACAAGCTATGGCAATACTCCCGAACTACCTCCCCAGTACTGGGTGATGTCGGGGTTATCTTGCCACTAACCGCATAGGAGAGTTTTCGATGTCGGTCGTCTTAAGTATTCTAGTACTGCCGCGATGGATTTGTGACGACAACACCTCGGAGCTCAACTCCCCGGGACACTGCCACAACCCCTAATGACAGGAGGCATCGAGAACAATGTTCTCGTCACAAAGACATCGGAACAATCCAAACAATACTCGCGAGATCCTAAAAAAAAATTAGTGCAATTTTTGAAAGTAGAAGAGATAAGAGTAGTCGTCACGAGTCCTCACCAGAATGAAAAGGGATGAGGAGCAAAGAAATCCTACTCTCCGATATAAATATAGGACTCAAAACATTTTCAGTGTGTGCCTAGACTCAACCGTCAACGATTCGATCAATCAGTGGGGGCTTCTAGGTCGGAGAAGGCTCTGAATACCAACTTGTAATGCCCAGGATGGGACTATATCTCCTACGTGTCGAGGCACGACTTAAAGATATAAGCCCATCCTAGAATGATCTCAAGTTTGGTATCTTTGCACGACTCATGTAAAAGAGGGATTAAATTGCAAAAGGAGATAGTTGGCTTACACTCGCCACTTCAAACAATACATTACATAAGCAAAACATCATTCAAAACATCACAACCCGACTACGGCGAAGATCCAAAGAAAGATACCAAAACAACATAAAGCCACAGGTCAGGATCGAATCCTAGTAGAAACCACTACTAATCGTCGAACACGTCACAAGCATACGGCCAACTCTTCAACAAACTCCAAGTGAAGAACTTGAACCAGCTCCTGCATCTTTCTCGGTTGAACCTGCATCTGGTGTCTTAGTAACTGTGAGCCATGAGGACTCAGCAATCCCATAACCATGGTATCAAGACTAGCAAAGCTTTGAGGGTAGGAAGAGGTAAAGTGGTGAGGTTGCAGCAGCGGCTAAGCATAATATGGTGGCTAACTTACGAGTACCAGAATAAGATGAGAAGCTACGCAAACGGTCGCAAAAGTAGTGATCGCTAAAGATCCTGACTACATACGGTCAAACATAACCCCACCGTGTTCTCTTCTCAAAATGAAAAGAGACAGTCACAGTTACTCACACAGTTGTGTGTTTTACTTCGGATCCTCTGTCAAGTTTTCTACAACCGGACATTAACAAATTCCAATCTGCCACATAACCGCGGGCACGGCTTTCGAAAGATCATAACCCTGCAGGGGTGTCCCAACTTAGCCCATCACAAGCTCTCACGATTAGCTGAAGTGATGAATATAATATCATCACCCCTTATCTTAGGGAAAATCCGATCAGGCTCGGCATCCCGGTAGCACAAGTCATTTCGACAATGGTAAAACAAGTCCAGCAAGACCTCCCGGCGTGCCGACACCCTGATAGTAGCCGCGCGTATCTCGTCTCAGGCCACATCCGGATGAGACATCCTACAGGTTATACCAGATACCTCGGGTTTCCCCAAGGCGGCCCCGCAGTCTGCTCGTTTGGGACCAACACCATCAGCACTGCCCCCCCCCTGCTATGTAGAATTAAGAATCCTCGGGGACGCGACCCCCTATGCAAATTTAATTATTTAATTAAGTTGTTATTATGAGGCAAATTAAAACCAATGTTGGGCCTTGCTGGAGGAGTTTTATTCAAAGTCGAACTGTCAAGGGGTCCCCATTTCACCCATCGTGTAAGGAACGCAAAATCAAGGAACATAATGCCGGTTTATCGGCGCCTAAGGTGGCATGAGTGAAACAAAACACCGAGCAAAAGGCCAAGCCTTCCACCCATGCCCAGTATATAGGTGTGTTAATAATAATTATAGATATTGTGATATATCTAACAACAAGTGCCCTCCTGGAACAAACTTCATCTTCACCTGCAACTAACAACGCTATAAGAGGGATTGTGTAATGCCCAGGATGGGACTATACCTCCTACGTGTCGAGGCACGACTTAAAGGTATAAGCCCATCCTAGAATGATCTCAAGTTTGGTATCTTTGCACGACTCATGTAAAAGGGGGATTAAAATGCAAAAGGAGATAGTTGGCTTACACTCGCCACTTCACACAATACAATACATAAACAAAACATCATTCAAAACATCACAACCCGACTACGGGTGAAGATCCAAAAGAAAGATACCAAAACAACATAAAGCCACAGGTCAGGATCGAATCCTAGTAGAAACCACTACTGATCGTCGAAGCGTCACAAACAAACGACCACAAGCTTCATCAAGCTCCCGATGAAGAACTGATCCAACTCCTGCAACCAACTCGGCTGAACCTGCATCTGGTGTGGTGAAGTAACTGTGAGCCACAGAGGACTCAGCAATCCCGTTCCCGGGTAACAAGACTATTTAAGCCTTGGGTGAGGACAAGGCTGAAGAAAGAACGAGAGGTGAAGGAACAACAAGAGTCTGCAGCAGCAACTAGCACTAACTTACGCAAAAGAGAGCGAGAAGAGAAGTGCATCGGTCGAAAGATGATCACGAAGTGATCCTAACTAAAGCCGGTCAAACATAACCCCACCGTGTTCAACTCCCGAATCCCTATTCGGGAATTGATAGTCACGGTACACACGCTGGTAGTGTATTAGAAACATTGTGTCAAGTTATCTACAACCGGAATTAACAAGCTCCCATCTGCCACATAACCGCGGGCACGGCTTTCGAAAGTTCAAACCCTGCAGGGGTGTTCCAACTTGGCCCATCACAAGCCCACGATCCGCGGAGTCGCAACTCCATAGGTGGGAAGACCCGAGTATTCTCGGAATCCCGTGCTCGAGTTAAACCGAACTAAGGTAAGGCTAATCCAGCAAATCCTCCCGGCGTGCCGACACCCTGATAGTAGCCGCGCGTATCTAGTCTCAGGCCACGACCGGATGAGCACAGCGTACAGTGGCCGAAATACCCAAGTTGCCAAGGGGGGCCCCGCACACGACTCTAGTTTGGACCAACACTCAAATCGAGCACTGGCCCAGGGGGGTTGAATTAAGATAAAAAAGGGGTAGCTAGTCCCATACAAGTTTTATTAGTTTGTTATTAGGCAAATAGTACCAATGTTGGGACTTGCTGGAAAAGACTTAGCACTTAGCGGTTTATCAAGGGGGTCCCATACACCCCAACCGTGTTAGGAACGCAAAATCAAGGAACATAACACCGGTTTATACGGTTCCTAACGGCATGAGTGGAACAAATCACCAAGCAAAAGGCTTAGCCTTCCACCCTTGCCAATATATAGATGATTTCATTTTAAGCATTTATATAGTGTGATATAACCCAACCAAACTTCAACATGAAGCAAGCATCTTCAATCTTCACCTGCAACTAGCAATGCTATAAGAAGGGCTGAGCGAAGCGTACTTAGCCAAGCAACGGTTTGCGTAGGTAGGGTGGTTAAACATGGTAGTGGTTACAAGTAGGAGGCTGACAAGAAGAACATGGGCATCGAGGCAAAACTATAGATCGAGACTACTAGCAATAGGCAAAGATAGTAATGGTATCCGGGTTCGGTCATCTTGCCTGGGATTCCACAAGGGAGAAGAACGGGTCCACGAAGGAGACGGAGCAACAATCGAGCGGATCCTCACAACTCCGGAACGAAACCGAAGCTATCAAGAAAGCAACCGGAAAGAAAGAAACAACACGGTAAACACACAATCATCAACATGGCATACGATGCACATCCAAGTATGATGCATGTTCGGTTTAAATATGCATGGCATGGCAAAGTGCACAAACAAATACTACAAGTTAAGTGGAGATCAATATGCAACGAGTTGCATATTGACGAAACACCACATATTAATTATTTAGTTGACTCTCATTATTTATAAGACAAGATTAAATGTTTTTAACATGGCAAGAGGTGAAGCATAATAAAACTACACTAACTAGGCAATTTAAATGAGGCCGGAGAATAACAACATCATATCCGGAAAATCCCCATAAGCATGTTTAGTAATTATAAAGCAAACACAATTAAACATATAATGTTGTTAACATGATGCGGATGACATGATCAAGTTTATGCAAGTTTTTATTAGAAGGTTGTCATGAAAAGATATGAAGTATTGTCACCGTTGTGGAAAGAAAGGGTGCCACGGCAACGATCCGAAAATGATGCAACACATCCTCTCGATTCCGGTAACTCGTTGAGAGTCCGGTGCAAAAGATAGATGGCGGGAGCGAGTGAAACAAGATGAAAGAGGTGGGGTGATCCCGTCACCGGGTTCCCACGAGTCGGTGACGAGGCAACCGAGGAACATGACAAAAGGCCGGAACGGGCACGGTGCACACAAGGGAACATTTCATACAACACAAGCAAGCATCACACGGGTCACGACTCGGGGTTATACCTTCGAAACATGCGTTTCGGGACGGTTCGAGTTCGTAGTGGAAGTAGTGGAACACGGTTCGTAGAGGAAGTAGTCGTTCACGGGGTGTAGTGGAAGTAGACGTTCTCATTTCTTCACCGAAGGTAGTCGTTCTCGTAGCGGTACTCGGGCGACGGTAGTGGTACTTGCGGTCGTCGAGCGACGGTAGTTGTACATGATCCGTAGAGGTACTTGAGGGTGCCGACGGATCCAGGCGTCGGTAGTGGTACTTGTCGCGGTCGTGGTACGTGTCGTGGTACTTGGGGGTTCTCGATCTCGCGGCCGTAGTCGTTCACGTAGGTAGTTGTACTCGTTCCGTAGCCGTTCTCGAGCTCGTCTTCCCGTAGATGTTCGGTCGTCGTTTTGTAGTTGTACTCGTTTCTTCTGTCAAAACAGTAGCACGGCAACACAACAAAAGAACAACACAACAAAACACGAAACACAGCAGCACGTTCTTGCGGGAAGGGACCCTGGCAGCGGCACGGTGGGGTAGTGACGAGGCCGGGGCGGCTCCTGGCCGGAGGGAAAGACGCAGAGGCGCGGACGGAGGAAGCTGCTGGAGAGGTTGGCTCGGAGGAGAGGCAGCAGGCCTCGGGCGCGCAGCGCGGGGCAGCCAGGCGAGGCTCTCGGGGCGGAGCGGAGCAGCCCCGCGGCGCTGGAGAGGAGGGCCAGAGGGGACGGAGGCGAGGGCCCCTGGCCGGCCTTGCTGGAGACGGGAGGGCGTGGCCGCCGGGCTGGACGAGGCCAGGTAGAGGAGGCACCAGGCGCTGGGGAAGCTCCATGGCGCAGCAGGGCGGTGCTCGAGACGGCCGGCTCGCGCCAGAGCTGGAGGGAGGCGCGGTCATCTTGCCTGGAGAGGCAGAGGACGGGAGGACCGGAGGGGAGGAAGGGCGCTCGGGGCCGCGGTCGATGCTGGAGGACGAGGCGGATGCGGGGAGGCCGCGGGCCTGGAGACGCTCGGGTGGATGCGCGCTACGGGGCGATTCGGGCGACCTGGCGATGCGGGACCTGAGGAGAAGGGGATCGAGGCTGGGGCTCCAGGCGAAGGAGGAAGGAGAGGGAGATCGGGCTCGGGGAAGAGGGTTCGGGAGCGATGCGGTTTAGATCGAGGGAGAGAAGCTGGCGGCGGGGTCGGTAGGAGGAGGAGAGCGATGCGCTGGGAGGAGCGGTCGCTAGGGTTGCGGGGTGAGGGAGCTGGTCGGGCCGGCCTGGTGGAGTGGGCCAAGAGGAGTTTGGGCCGAAAACTAGAAGGGCCGGCTGGAGGGAGGCTGAGGGCTGCTTTGCTTATTTTTATTCCTTAGCAGAAATAAAAATAAAAGGAGAGAGCCAAAATAATAAGAAAAGAGGCAAAGAAAGAAAAGATAGAGGGGGTTAGGAGCAGAAGTAGCACAAAGGACTATTTTTCTCGGGCATCATAAAATGAGCAAAGTCCGAGAAAAATAAGAAAGGCATGAACGGAAAAATAATTCAAACATATTTGAATTTAATTCAAATAGGTTTGAACTAAGACGTGATTATTGAAGTGTCCAAAAATGTTCAAATTTTTGGAGGAACCTCGAAACAACGGAAAAGAATTATTGGCAAGATTTTGAAGGTGAAACTTGAAGTGAAAAGACATGGGGAAATTATGCAAGTGTGTTACGGTGATTCCGAAGCAATGGAATAATTAATAAATATAGCTCCCTAAATATTGAGAGGCTTTTATATGTTTTAAAGAGAAGACCTCCTTCCCTCGATTTAAATGGACCGAAGGTCCACACGAATTATTTAGGTTGAGATGCAAAATAAAAATATGACATGATGGCATGATGATATGATGCAATGCAAAAAATAAATAACACAAGCACAAAAGAACACACGGGCAACCCGGAACATCTGGAATCTTCTGGAATCTTCTGGGATCTTCTAGGACGTCGGTCTCGGGCGTCACAACTCTCCCACACTAACAGAGGATCTCGACCCGAGATCCTAGAGATATCACCGGGTAAAAACGGAAGAGGAAGAGGTAAAACAAAGTTGCTTCTTTGACAGACGCGTGAAACCAAGGAACCTTGAGAGGTTAAACAAGTTGAAAGAAAGAAAGCAACGGAGATGAACGAAGTTAAGAGCACTCCGGTAAGCAGGAGGAACAAGGAACATTATGAGAACCTTGTAGGTTGAAAGTCATGAAACAAGAGCTTACGAACGAAAAGAATATGAAACCGCAATGGTATAGCCAAGGAATAAGAAAGACAGAATTTGGACAGCACTCCGTCTGAAAATGGAAGGAATTAACAAGAAATTGAGGAGATGGAATGATAGTTGATGAAAACAACAACACGTTGCCTCCGAAACAATTAAAAGAATGGCACAAGGGTAAGAAAGATTCAGACAGCACTCCGGTTAAAAGATAGGCAAAACTAGATAAGATGATGGAACTTGAATGGAGAATACAACACTCTGATTAAATGATAAGCAAGGGAAAGAACATGATCACGATAAAACGATATGATGGTTAAAGAGAGTAATATCAGAATGCCTCCGGAATGAAAGAATAGCATAGGTCGTTGGCAAGAAAGAACGGAGAAGAAAATGACACCTTCTCTCAAAATTGAATTAGGAAATCCTCCTTACAAAGAAGGGTTGGATAGAGTTGTTGGAAATTCAACAACGAGAAGGATAAGCTTGATGTGGGCTTATGGAAAACATCTCCAAATTAAGAGGTGATAACCAGCCACTAACGAAAACAATTGATTTCATTGAGATCAACAAGGAGACGATAAACTTATTTCACCGGAATGATAAATGAAGAACTTGGGTCGTTAATAAGCACCATAATAGCAACAATTCTCAAGGAAAGCTTTTAGGTGAATTATAACCCAAGATAACTCCAATGAATAATTGAAGGGTTGAAAAGATCTCTTGAACAAGGAAAAAGATGGGTTTAAATATCTCATTCTTGATAACTCGTGAATCATGAAACATGAAGGAATTGACAAGAATGACATAACACCATCTGAAGATAAGGTAGAAAGAATTGCAATTGGAAGCATGATGAAGAATGCTTGAGCTCAAACAAGAATCTTGATGAAGACTTCGAGGATGAATTAAATGATGATGAACCACCATGAGAAATCCAGTTAAAGAAAGCATGAGAAGTGAAAGATGAAAGAATAAGATTCAAGGCCTGCGATGAATTAGATGGAGCTTGAAATGATATAATTGAAATAACTTGGAGCTCCGGAAAACAAGATGAACAACTTAGAACCGAGAATATGATATGATGAACAAGCTCCGGACAAAAGAATTAAACACTTGGAAGGAACAAGAATAAGAATTATGTCATGCATCTCCGTCATCAATTAAATTGATGACAACCAAGGATTTGGCATACTACTTATTCTCGTTGCAAAGAATTAAAGAGGGATCTAGCACAAGCTTGGGTAAAACTTCAACGAACCACCGGTAGGATTGCGAAAAGAACAATGAATTAAAACGATAACAACGGAAGGGTAAGCTAGAAAGAACCACCGTAAAAATATGAAGACGAACGAAGAGACATCAATGAAGAATATGTGGAGGTTGAAGTTGAAAACTGAGAACGAAGAAATATTCTGAAATGATGGCCTTCGGAGGATCACAATGAGAAGAACTCAAGAATGCTTCGGATGGGTATAAAAGAATTCCTCACAATCTGAACAATAATGAGGATGGCAAGAAGCTAGAACCACAACTCATCAAGAGAAGGGGCCAAGATTTAAGAGAAACTCTTCTCCGGTCTCCAAATGTTGAGAATGAAGGCGAGAAATGCCATGAAGAATTTCGAGATACTCCGGACGAATGACAAGAGGAAGGTGGAGCTAAAGATGGAAATGATTGAAAACAAGCTTGGAGAAGGCATGTGACTGATGGAAATCATTCTTACGTCACACTTTAAAAGAATTCTCCGGAAAAAGAAGAGTCAGGTAAGATCCTGGGAAAAGACCTGTGGGTTAGGGCCCACTCAAAGAAATCACCGTTGGAAAAGATTGCTGAAGAGATATTGCACCGTTTGAATTAAATGGCTTGAATAAGATAGCAATCCTCAAAAATAATTTGAAAGGATTAAGAATGGAATTATGAATCTTCAGCACTCCGGATATGAATAACAAGAGGAGAATGATTAATTGGTGCACCGGAATAAGAAAGCATTGTGAAATGAGGAAAAGGATAAGATCAACACCGAATTCTTGAATTATATCCACCGGCAGAATTAGAGAACAAAAGAATGATGAACTTGAAGCTCTTGAGCATCTTCACGATAAATCAGCGGATAAGAACATTGAAGGAAAGGAATGAAGAAATATCACATGAATAAAATGGATACTTCATCTGAGACTTGCTGGCTCCAAGAAGAAAAAGGGAGGGAGGGTGGGGAAAAACAAAGACAACTTGGGATGAATGAAACAGACAAATCGTCAGATTTCTCAACAGCGTCCGTATGGAATAACTTGAAGAGAAGGCACACCGGTTGAAAAGGATTAATATGAAGGTCTCGATGGTCAAGAAGGATTAGCACTCTCATGGAAATATGAGAACACCGATTAAGAAAGGTATGGAATCAACATTTGGCATCGAAGCAACTCGAATACCAGAATCAAAACAAAAACAAAGGGTAGATATTGAACGAATGAATTCCGCAGGTACATCAACTAGTCGAGAAGCCAGTTGGGAGAAGGAAAAGGTAAATAAAAAGGAACAAGGATCAGATAGAACAAATACAAGATAGAAGTTTCGTCCGACATCTTCGTGCTGAAAGCTCATGGAACGTGTTACAAAAAGGGTTTTGCAATCCCCGGATCAGCATAGCCAAGGATCCTTTAAGATGCAACTCCCGATCAGAACAAGTCCATAAAACCACTTCACTCAATGTAGAACCCCGAACTTCATATCGTGCATCCGTTGGAAGAATGCCTAGATCTACTAGATAAAACCCACCTATAGATTTCCGAAAGATTCCAGTTATGCAATCAGGTGTTGGGGATACACGGGAAGCACCGCGCAATCAACTCTAAACCTACATCCAGGTGTATCCATCCTTCAACACATAACCAGTCTTTCTCGGAAACTGTGTACCTCGGACCTTCGAAAAGCATCCACTATACAAGCTATGGCAATACTCTCGAACTACCTCCCCAGTACTGGGTGATGTCGGGGTTATCTTGCCACTGGCCGTATAGGGGAGATTTTCGATGTCGGCCGTCTTAAGTATTTAGTACTGTCGTGATATGCTTGTGACAACAATACCCCGAAGCTCAACTCCTCGGGAACAGGAGGCATCGAGAACAATATCCTTGTCACAAGAACATCGAAACAATCCCAGAATACTCGCGGGATCCTAAAAAAAATTTGGTGCAATTTTTGAAAGTAGAAGAGACAAGAGTAATCGTCAGGAGTCCTCACCAGAGAGAAAGGGGATGAGAAGCAAAGAAATCCTACTCTCCGATATAATATAGGACTCAAAATATTTTCAGTGTGTGCCTAGACTCAACCGTCAACGATTCGATCAATCAGTGGGGGCTTCTAGGTCGGAGAAGGCTCTGATACCAACTTGTAATGCCCAGGATGGGACTATACCTCCTACGTGTCGAGGCACGACTTAAAGGTATAAGCCCATCCTAGAATGATCTCAAGTTTGGTATCTTTGCACGACTCATGTAAAAGGGGGATTAAAATGCAAAAGGAGATAGTTGGCTTACACTCGCCACTTCACACAATACAATACATAAACAAAACATCATTCAAAACATCACAACCCGACTACGGGTGAAGATCCAAAAGAAAGATACCAAAACAACATAAAGCCACAGGTCAGGATCGAATCCTAGTAGAAACCACTACTGATCGTCGAAGCGTCACAAACAAACGACCACAAGCTTCATCAAGCTCCCGATGAAGAACTGATCCAACTCCTGCAACCAACTCGGCTGAACCTGCATCTGGTGTGGTGAAGTAACTGTGAGCCACAGAGGACTCAGCAATCCCGTTCCCGGGTAACAAGACTATTTAAGCCTTGGGTGAGGACAAGGCTGAAGAAAGAACGAGAGGTGAAGGAACAACAAGAGTCTGCAGCAGCAACTAGCACTGACTTACGCAAAAGAGAGCGAGAAGAGAAGTGCATCGGTCGAAAGATGATCACGAAGTGATCCTAACTAAAGCCGGTCAAACATAACCCCACCGTGTTCAACTCCCGAATCCCTATTCGGGAATTGACAGTCACGGTACACACGCTGGTAGTGTATTAGAAACATTGTGTCAAGTTATCTACAACCGGAATTAACAAGCTCCCATCTGCCACATAACCGCGGGCACGGCTTTCGAAAGTTCAAACCCTGCAGGGGTGTTCCAACTTGGCCCATCACAAGCCCACGATCCGCGGAGTCGCAACTCCATAGGTGGGAAGACCCGAGTATTCTCGGAATCCCGTGCTCGAGTTAAACCGAACTAAGGTAAGGCTAATCCAGCATATCCTCCCGGCGTGCCGACACCCTGATAGTAGCCGCGCGTATTTAGTCTCAGGCCACGACCGGATGAGCACAGCGTACAGTGGCCGAAATACCCAAGTTGCCAAGGGTGGCCCCGCACACGACTCTAGTTTGGACCAACACTCAAATCGAGCACTGGCCCAGGGGGGTTGAATTAAGATAAAAAAGGGGTAGCTAGTCCCATACAAGTTTTATTAGTTTGTTATTAGGCAAATAGTACCAATGTTGGGACTTGCTGGAAAAGACTTAGCACTTAGCGGTTTATCAAGGGGGTCCCATACACCCCAACCGTGTTAGGAACGCAAAATCAAGGAACATAACACCGGTTTATACGGTTCCTAACGGCATGAGTGGAACAAATCACCAAGCAAAAGGCTTAGCCTTCCACCCTTGCCAATATATAGATGATTTCATTTTAAGCATTTATATAGTGTGATATAACCCAACCAAACTTCAACATGAAGCAAGCATCTTCAATCTTCACCTGCAACTAGCAATGCTATAAGAAGGGCTGAGCGAAGCGTACTTAGCCAAGCAACGGTTTGCGTAGGTAGGGTGGTTAAACATGGTAGTGGTTACAAGTAGGAGGCTGACAAGAAGAACATGGGCATCGAGGAAAAACTATAGATCGAGACTACTAGCAATAGGCAAAGATAGTAATGGTATCCGGGTTCGGTCATCTTGCCTGGGATTCCACAAGGGAGAAGAACGGGTCCACGAAGGAGACGGAGCAACAATCGAGCGGATCCTCACAACTCCGGAACGAAACCGAAGCTATCAAGAAAGCAACCGGAAAGAAAGAAACAACACGGTAAACACACAATCATCAACATGGCATACGATGCACATCCAAGTATGATGCATGTCCGGTTTAAATATGCATGGCATGGCAAAGTGCACAAACAAATACTACAAGTTAAGTGGAGATCAATATGCAACGAGTTGCATATTGACGAAACACCACATATTAATTATTTAGTTGACTCTCATTATTTACAAGACAAGATTAAATGTTTTTAACATGGCAAGAGGTGAAGCATAATAAAACTACACTAACTAGGCAATTTAAATGAGGCCGGAGAATAACAACATCATATCCGGAAAATCCCCATAAGCATGTTTAGTAATTATAAAGCAAACACAATTAAACATATAATGTTGTTAACATGATGCGGATGACATGATCAAGTTTATGCAAGTTTTTATTAGAAGGTTGTCATGAAAAGATATGAAGTATTGTCACCGTGGTGGAAAGAAAGGGTGCCACGGCAACGATCCGAAAATGATGCAACACATCCTCTCGATTCCGGTAACTCGTTGAGAGTCCGGTGCAAAAGATAGATGGCGGGAGCGAGTGAAACAAGATGAAAGAGGTGGGCTGATCCCGTCACCGGGTTCCCACGAGTCGGTGACGAGGCAACCGAGGAACATGACAAAAGGCCGGAACGGGCACGGTGCACACAAGGGAACATTTCATACAACACAAGCAAGCATCACACGGGTCACGACTCGGGGTTATACCTTCGAAACATGCGTTTCGGGACGGTTCGAGTTCGTAGTGGAAGTAGTGGAACACGGTTCGTAGAGGAAGTAGTCGTTCACGGGGTGTAGTGGAAGTAGACGTTCTCATTTCTTCACCGAAGGTAGTCGTTCTCGTAGCGGTACTCGGGCGACGGTAGTGGTACTTGCGGTCGTCGAGCGACGGTAGTTGTACATGATCCGTAGAGGTACTTGAGGGTGCCGACGGATCCAGGCGTCGGTAGTGGTACTTGTCGCGGTCGTGGTACGTGTCGTGGTACTTGGGGGTTCTCGATCTCGCGGCGGTAGTCGTTCACGTAGGTAGTTGTACTCGTTCCGTAGCCGTTCTCGAGCTCGTCTTCCCGTAGATGTTCGGCCGTCGTTTTGTAGTTGTACTCGTTTCTTCTGTCAAAACAGTAGCACGGCAACACAACAAAAGAACAACACAACAAAACACGAAACACAGCAGCACGTTCTTGCGGGATGGGACCCTGGCAGCGGCACGGCGGGGTAGTGACGAGGCCGGGGCGGCTCCTGGCCGGAGGGAAAGACGCAGAGGCGCGGACGGAGGAAGCTGCTGGAGAGGTTGGCTCGGAGGAGAGGCAGCAGGCCTCGGGCACGCAGCGCGGGGCAGCCAGGCGAGGCTCTCGGGGCGGAGCGGAGCAGCCCCGCGGCGCTGGAGAGGAGGGCCAGAGGGGACGGAGGTGAGGGCCCCTGGCCGGCCTTGCTGGAGACGGGAGGGCGTGGCCGCCGGGCTGGACGAGGCCAGGTAGAGGAGGCACCAGGCACTGGGGAAGCTCCATGGCGCAGCAGGGCGGCGCTCGAGACGGCAGGCTCGCGCCAGAGCTGGAGGGAGGCGCGGTCATCTTGCCTGGAGAGGCAGAGGACGGGAGGACCGGAGGGGAGGAAGGGCGCTCGGGGCCGCGGTCGATGCTGGAGGACGAGGCGGATGCGGGGAGGCCGCGGGCCTGGAGACGCTCGGGTGGAGGCGCGCTACGGGGCGATTCGGGCGACCTGGCGATGCGGGACCTGAGGAGAAGGGGATCGAGGCTGGGGCTCCAGGCGAAGGAGGAAGGAGAGGGAGATCGGGCTCGGGGAAGAGGGTTCGGGAGCGATGCGGTTTAGATCGAGGGAGAGAAGCTGGCGGCGGGGTCGGTAGGAGGAGGAGAGCGATGCGCTGGGAGGAGCGGTCGCTAGGGTTGCGGGGTGAGGGAGCTGGTCGGGCCGGCCTGGTGGAGTGGGCCAAGAGGAGTTTGGGCCGAAAACTAGAAGGGCCGGCTGGAGGGAGGCTGAGGGCTGCTTTGCTTATTTTTATTCCTTAGCAGAAATAAAAATAAAAGGAGAGAGCCAAAATAATAAGAAAAGAGGCAAAGAAAGAAAAGATAGAGGGGGTTAGGAGCAGAAGTAGCACAAAGGACTATTTTTCTCGGGCATCATAAAATGAGCAAAGTCCGAGAAAAATAAGAAAGGCATGAACGGAAAAATAATTCAAACCTATTTGAATTTAATTCAAATAGGTTTGAACTAAGACGTGATTATTGAAGTGTCCAAAAATGTTCAAATTTTTGGAGGAACCTCGAAACAACGGAAAAGAATTATTGGCAAGATTTTGAAGGTGAAACTCGAAGTGAAAAGACATGGGGAAATTATGCAAGTGTGTTACAGTGATTCCGAAGCAATGGAATAATTAATAAATATAGCTCCCTAAATATTGAGAGGCTTTTATATGTTTTAAAGAGAAGACCTCCTTCCCTCGATTTAAATGGACCGAAGGTCCACACGAATTATTTAGGTTGAGATGCAAAATAAAAATATGACATGATGGCATGATGATATGATGCAATGCAAAAAATAAATAACACAAGCACAAAAGAACACACGGGCAACCCGGAACATCTGGAATCTTCTGGAATCTTCTGGGATCTTCTAGGACGTCGGTCTCGGGCGTCACAGACTGAGCAAGCGAGGCTGAGCAAGCGGGTAACATAGCCAAACAGTGGTTTTGCTAGGAAGGTGTCAAGGTTAGAGGTTTCATGGCAACAAGGAGAGGGCTGACATAAAAATGGGTAGCGCGACATGTAACGATAGCATCGAGACAACTAAGCATGGCAATGGTAGTAAAGGTATCCAAGGGTATGATCATCTTGCCTGGGATTCCGTAAGGGAGAAGAACGGATCCATGAAGTAGACGGAGCACACAGTCGAGCGAATCCTCACAACTCCGGAACGAAACCGAAGCTAACAAGAGAAGCAACCGGAAAGAAGCAAAACAACACGGTAAACACACAAGCATAAACATGGCATACGATGCACATCCAAGTATGATGCATGTCCGGTTTAAATATGCAAGGCATGGCAAAATGCACAAACAACACTACAAGTTAAGTGGAGCTCAATATGCAACGAGTTGCATATTGACAAAACACCACATTTTAATTATTTAGTTGACTCTCATTTAATTACAAGACAAGATTAATTGTTTTTAACATAGCAAGAGGTGAAGCATAATAAAACTACACTAACTAGGCAATTTAAATGAGGCCGAAGAATAACAACAACAAATCCGGAAAATCCCCATGAGCATGTTTAATAATTATAAAAGCAACAACAATTAAACATTTAATGTAGTTAACAAGATGCGGATGGCATGATCAAGTTTTTATGCAAGTTATTAAAAGGTTAACACGAGAGATAAGAAGTGTTGTCACCGTGGTGGAAGAAAGGGTGCCACGGCAACGAATCCGAAAATGATGCCATGCAACATATCGGTTCCGGTAACTCGGTGAGAGACCGATGCAAAAGGAAAGATGGCGTGAGCGAGTCAAACGAGATGAAAGTGGGTTGATCCCGTTGCCGGGTTCCCACGGGTCGGCGACGAGGCAACCGAGGAGCATGACAAAAGGTCGAAACTGGCACGGAGCACACAAACGATACATCTCATACAACCACAAGCATCACACGGGTCATCCACGGGGTCGTCTCGGTATACATTCGAAACAGTCGTTTCGGGGCGGTTCGAGTTCGTAGAGGAAGGAGTCGTTCTCATGAGTCGTAGAGGAAGTAGCCGTTCATGAGGCGGTAGTTGTACTCGGGCGACGGTAGTGGAACTCGTTCCGTAGGGGTACTCGCGGTCTCGGCGACGGTAGTTGTTCACGTTCATCGGAGAGGTACTTGGCGTTCGTCGTCACGTGTAGTCGTTCTCGTCTCGGAGTCGTACACGTGTCCGAAGAGGTACTTGTCGCGTCGTCTTGAGTCGTCGTGTAGGTGTTCCCGTTCGAAGACGTACTTGTCATCGGAGGGGTACTTGGTGTTTCCGGGCGTCGGTAGTGGTACTTGTTCTCGGCGACGGTAGTCGTGCTCGGTCGTAGACGTTCGGTTCTTGCGTAGAGGTACTTGGCGCATCCGGGAACACGGTAGATGAACTTGACGGTCCTCGTCATCCTGGTGCTTGGCGAAAACAAAAACAGCAGCAAACTTGGCACATGACAGAAGGCAAAAATGCCCAACCAAAACGGAGCGGCGCTGGCCTTGGCGCTGGCCATGGCTCAGTGGATCTAGGCCTGCAGCAAAACGCGGACGGCGACACGACATAGGAAGGAGGCAGCGGCTGGAGATGCTCTGGGAGGTCAAGACCATGGCGAGGAGGCGGCGGACGGTGCTGGAGACGGAGCTGGAGGACGCATCCAAGAAGAGAAGGAGGACGAGGCCGCACGGGGCGCGGCTGCGCGGCCTGGCTGGCCTCGGGCGGAGGAGAGCCAGAGGCGAGGAGAGGCCACGGCGGCGACCATGGCCAGGAGGCGGGAGATGAGGGCGCGTCGGCTCTGGAGGCGAGGCAGGCGCTGTGACGGGGAGGCCGGAGGGACGAGGGACGGCCCAGGTGGCGGGGCAAGGCCACGGCGAGCCAGAGGGCCGGATAGAGGCGCGGACGAGGCCCTGGCGCGGCGCGGCGCGGGAGGAGGCGGCCTGGAGGAGGGAGGCGCCGGCTCGGGGCGCGCAGGGAGAGAGAACGGCGCTGCGGTGAGCTTCTCTGGCGCGGTCCGGCGCGCACTGGAGGGAGATCGATGGGGGAATCGGGAGGAGGCGCGATGCAAGCGAGGAGGCAGGGCGAAGTGGAGTTGGGGTCGCGAGGGAATCGGGATCCTGTCCCTGGAGCGTTGTGAGGAGGTGCGAGGGAGAGGGTCGAGGGGGTTCGGGACTCCTAGCGAGGGGGGACGAGGAGAGTGCGGCGGCGGCGCTGGGAAAAAGAGGAACGAGCGACTTGGCTAGGGTTCGGCCGGCTGGGTTGGAGGAGGTGTTGGGCCAGAGGGAGAGATGGGCCAGGAGGCTGGGCGGCTGGGATGAGGCCTAGAGGGAGAGATGGCTGGAGGGAGGCTTGGGCCTCTCTTTCCTCCTAAGATCTTTGCAGAAAAAAAATTAAATAGAGAGTCCAAAAGAAAAAATAAGAAGGTTACAAAAAGAATTTGGACAAGGGGCAATTATTCCTGGACTCGCAAAAATGTAAGGAATTTAATAAAATTGCTGGAGGGTTTTGACGGTGAAACTTGAATCAAAAGGTGTCTGGAGAATAAATGCAAGTGTGTTGGGTTATTCCGAAGCAAATGGAATATTTTAAATATAGCTCCCTAAAATATTGAGAGGCTTTTATATGTTATAAAGAGAAGTCACCCTTCCTCGATTTAAATGGACCGAAGGTCCACACGATTTATTTAAGTTGAGATGCAAAATAAATATGACATGATGGCATGATGACATGATGCAATGCGAAAATAAATAACACAAGCACCAAAGAACACACGGGAGGACCCGGAACATCTGGAATCTTCTGGAATCTTCTGGAATCTTCTGGGACGTCGGTCTTCGGGCGTCACAAGACAGGACTACAAAGAACAAAAAACAGAGACAAATAAAAGGAAAGGAAATTACCTCGTACTTATCCTTCATCATGTTAACCAACCCGGATTCATACTCGCGGCTGGTAAAAAGTCGGTTCAGATACCCAGAATGAAGTTCCTGGGCACTCAACTCGCCATAGCTGAATAAGTTCGTGCTCCACTTGCCTTTCTATTGTTGAAGTTTCTCCTCCTTGGCAGTATGCTTGGCCAAGATGACAGGTTCACTGGGAGCAGTAAAACCTAACCCGGTTATCACAACATCCGCGGATGAAGCGGCAGTTGGCTGAAGAGGGGCAGCAGTAGGCGCTGGGCTGGCAGGAGCCGGGCTAGCCCGAGGAGGGCTAACCCGGATAGGGCTCGCCGGTTCAACCACATTTTCCGTATTTACATCCCCCGGAGCGGCAATGTCGTCATGATCCATGGGAATAGGGTCATCAAACTGAGCTGCAGGATTATCTTCTGGAAGGATAACCTCTTCCGGATCACCGGCCGGTTCAACGGTAGTGGTTTCAGCAGCCGCTTTGGTTGCTTTCACCTTCTTGCTAGGCTTTGGCTTTCTGTGAAAAATCAAAGGAACAATGAGAGTCATGAAGTTACAAACATAAAGGTAAACCGGATGTTTGAGGAAAGGACTTACCCAGGCACGGTCTTCATCACGGGGACCTGTGTGGCAGGTGACTCGCCGGAAGAGGACAAAGGAGCCTCCTGATAGTTAGGATCAGACGGTTTAAGTGGTTTACGTATGAGGCCGGCTTTTGGGTGAAGAAGAGTTGGAGAAAGTAAAACCTCGGAGCGACGCCTGCGAGCCGGCGTAAGAGGTATTCCGGATGACTCCACCACATGGCCACTATGGCGTGTGGTCCGGCGTGCTTCATGTTGCTGTTTCTTCAAAAGAAAGTTGGGATCCAATTGAGCGTAAGGATGAGAAAAGGGATACTTCCGGGACACCCGACGGATTTTGGGGGGCAGCGGTTCTGAGTCAGAAGAGAGAGAAATTACCTCAACTCCCGCCGCTTTACTTCCTTCCGCCAGATCCTGTGGAAAGGCACTGTTAACATAAATTTGGATAAAGGGAGATTAAGGCATGTAAGGTTTAATTCGCACCTCCGAATCCGGATCCTCCTCCTCAGGATGTGAACCGGAGGCAGCAGCAGCCTTCTTTTTCTTAATAGCATAAGATTTCCGGCGTGGTTGCTTGGCCGGTTTATCTTGAGTTTTCCTCTTCCAGAAGGGGTCGTTGGCCTGTGCAGAAGATGGGAAATAAATGCAAGACAATTGATATGGCCGGATTAAAACAAACAGGAAAAAATCGGGAAGAACTTACCGCTGGCGGTTTATTGGTTTCGCAAAATGGAGCTAAGCCGGTTCGGCTACACTCCTCTAAAGTGATGTTCAACATCTTCTTTGCGGACTCAGTAACTTCTTTTTCAGGAAGTATTATATCAATGTGGCGCTGACGATCATCCGGTTTACCGGTGTACTCGCACATCAGGCCTGAGCGCCGGCTCAGTGGGAGAATGCTCCAGGCGAGCCAACAGCGAACAAAGTCGACTCCGGTTAAGCCATTGGCTACGAAGGCCCGGAGCTTAGAAAGATGAGGAGCAAACTGGGCGCGATCCGGGGCGCTAAGGCACTGTGGCAAGGGGTGATATGTCGGCAGGCGGTATGCACAGTAACCCGGAAGTGGGTTCTCCCCTTCATGCGAAGTGTCTTTACAATAGAACCACGATTGGTTCCATTCCTTGGGATGGCTGTGAAGGGCAGCGTGAGGGAAACTCACATCTTTTCTCTT
The DNA here is from genome assembly GCA_902687465.1 of Secale cereale. Taxonomy (NCBI): domain Eukaryota; kingdom Viridiplantae; phylum Streptophyta; class Magnoliopsida; order Poales; family Poaceae; genus Secale; species Secale cereale. Next base: position 411,957,918 of record LR738711.1, read on the forward strand.
TTGGATACTAACGCCACCCAACTCTTGATGCAGCCCATCAGTAAACTCTGTTCGCCGGTTCAGATGAAAAAAGTCTCGGAACAGATCCACTGATGGTGCTTCTTGAAGGTATGCCTCTGAGAAGACTTGAAAATTGCAGATATTTGACATAGAATTTGGACCTACGTCTTGAGGATGGAGCTGAAAAGCGGCTAACACATCCCGGAAGAATTTTGAACCGGGAGGGCTAAATCCCCGGGCCAGGTGATCAAAGTAAACAATGACCTCTCCTTCCTTAGGAGTAGGTGGACACTCATCTCCTGGGGCCCGCCAGTGCAGAACCTCCTTAGGACCCAGAATACCAATGGAAGCAGCGTTCGTTAAGTCATCCTCAGTAATGCGGGAAGGGACCCAGTTGCAAGCGACGAACTGCTTGGCTGTCATCTTGACTGAGGAAGCGCTGAAAATTATAATGCAAAATCCAGTTTACTAATTGCTAAAGTTAAGCCGGAGCATTATATAAAGTTGTGGACCTAATCGACGGTTTACACAAGGGACTAATGGCGTTACTAATCCGAAAGCATATGAGAGTGAGGCAGCTACCGGTTCATGATGATAGGAAAGGCAGAAGTTAAACCGTCAATTACAAGATACAGGTTTATGTCTAAACCGTCGAAGAAAGCATATGAATGATTAAACCGGTGAGATGAGCTACGGATCTATAATATGAAGAAACAGTTTTCACAGAAAGCTGAGGTAAATATGGATCTAAGGCGCAAAGAAAAGGTGGAATAAACACAAGTTATATACAGGGAAGGTCGCAGAGGTTCTCTACAGATCAAATCTAAACTGATAAACTAGAAGAACTAAAAGACGAGAGGGTGGAGCAGGAGCGCATGGATTCAAGATGAATCTACATAAGGGTTGAATCTACAGCAAGGTTAACCTACAGGGATGAACAGCAAAGCTTCAAGGTTTTCATGGCGGAGCTACGGACGAAACCCTAGATTGAGATCTACAGGGAAAAGGAAAGAGTACCCGACGAAGTAGACGACGGCGGTGAAATGCTCTGGTCACGATCAGGGTGATGCAGCGGCCTGGCTCGAGGACGACGGCGAGCTCGAAGAGCGACGGCGGAGCTTCGAGCGACAAAGATGGAGGAAGACGAAGGCAGAAGGGGAAAAAAGAGGCAGGCCCCAGCGGTATTCATAAGCCGAAGAGGTAAAAACGGTAAGCGCGGGAATCGAGGAGGTCAGAGATTGGATAAAGATTGTGTTGTCGCCTCTATTTTCGGTATGGCATTTAACAAAGGTAACAGACAGAGGTGAGCATTAAATGCGGAGGTGACGTCATGACGGATTAAGGCCATTCTAGGAGATGACGTCATGGCCGGTTTATGAAGCAGATAAATTGCAGAGAGGAGATTTATGTGAGACTCAGAAAACTGACATGAACAAGTTCAAATCAATCTGGGGCCTAATGTCAGGGATATTACTAGCAGGTATAAACCGGCCAGGAGGATCCGGATTACACTGACATAGTTGTATTATCATAAGCCCGGTAGAATATGTACAAGAGATTACAACCCATAGAGGTTTAGGGCCATGTGTAAGGCCTACGGTTTGTAAACCGTCATATCATGTAACTTGGGATGTAAGACAGAAAGAGTAGAGACCGAGGCGGACACGTTTATGAACCGGCCTCGGGACTCTGTAAACCGGATCGGGCGTTGCCTCCTATATAAAGGGACGACTCGGCGACGGTTCAGGGGGAAGAAAGAACAGCGCGAAACATAGGCAAGCGATTCGCTCCCTGTTCATCAACGCCCAAGCTATACCACACCAAACTAGACGTAGGCTTTTACCTTCATCGAAGGGGCCGAACTAGTATAAACCCTCTGTGTCCTTTGTGTACTTTTAACCTCTTCAAGCTAACCCGCGCGATGGCCTCACACCTAAGTCCTCTAAACCGGACATCTGCCGTGCTAATTCCACGACACTACCTGTGTGAGTAACCGTGGCGGTCTCTTTCCAAAGGGCTTTGGGAAGTGAACACGGTGGGGTTATGTTTGACGTGAGTAGCTAGGATCACTTATTGATCATCTTTGGCGACCGTTGGCACATGTTCTCTTCTCGCTCTGACTTCGTAAGCTAGTTGCTTAGTGCTTGCTGCAGACACTTTTAAAGCCTTTTCCTCACCTAAGGCTTTGGTAGTTTTGATACCCGGGAATGGGACTGCTAAGTCCTTTGTGGCTCACAGATTCAACACACACCAGATGAAGGTACAGTCGTGAACGATGCAGGAGATGGACAAGAACTTCACTGGGAGTTCGATGAAGAGCGTGGTCGTTATTATGTATCTTGTCCCGACGATCAGTAGTGGTTCCTACTAGGGGCGATCCGGGCTTGTGTTTATGGTATCTTTCTCGTTTTGGATTTCGTCTGTAGCCGGACCCTGTGTTATTTGGATGTTGTATGTTATTGTATTCATTATGTGACGTGGCGAGTGTAAGCCAGTTATATTTTCTATTTCACCCCTGAATTTCACATGAGATGTGCAAAGATACCATACTTGACATCATTCTAGTATGCGCTTATGTCTTTAAGTCGTGCCTCGACACGTGGGAGACATAGTCGCATACTGGGCATTATAAGTTGGTATTCAGAGCCTTCTCCGACCTAGAAGCCCCCTGATTGATCGAACCGCTGACGGTTGAGTCTAGGCACACACACAAAGTGTTTTGAGTCCTATATATATTAGAGAGTAGGATTTCTTTTTACTCCTCATCCCTTCATCGCTCTGGTGAGGACTCCTGACGTTGTTCTATCTCCTCTACTCTCAAAAATTCACTAATTTTTTTAGGATCACGCGAGTATTGTTTGGATTGTTCCGATATCTTTGTGACGAGAACATTGTTCTCGATGCCTCCTGTCATTTAGGGGTTGTGGTAGTGTCTCGGGGAGTTCAGCTCTGAGGTGTTGCCGTCACAAATGTATCGCAGCGGTTCTAGAATACTTAAGACGACCGACATAAAAAACTCTTCTATGCTTGTCTGGTGGTGAGATAACCCCGACGTCACCCAGTACTAGGGAGATAGTTCGGGAGTATTGCCACAGCTAGTATAGCGGATGCGTTTCGAAGGTTCGAGGTAAACAGTTTCCGAGGATGACTGGTTATGTGTTGACGGATGGATATAGCTGGATGTAGGTTTAGAGTTGAGTGTGTGGTGCTTCCCCTGTATCCCCAACACCAGATTGCATAACCGGAAACCTTCGGGAATTAATATGTGGGTTTTTCAAGTAGCTCATAGGCATTCTTCTAACGAGTGCATGGTATGAGGTTTGGGGTTCAACATCTAGTAAAGAGGTTTCATGGGCGTTGTTCCAATTGGGAGTTGCATCTTAAAGGATCCTTGGCCATGCTGATCCGGGGATTGCAAGACCCTTTGTAACACGTGCCATGGGGCATTCAGCACGAACATGTGGGACGAAACTTCTATTATGTATTTGTTCCATCTGTACCTTGTTGTTTTATTTTATCATTTTGTTCTCCAAGTGGCTTCTCGACAAGTTGATGTACCATTAAGCTTACGGAATTCATTCATTCAATTCTCTGTTCGAATGATATTGTGAAGATTATGTTGCAACATATCTATCCTTTGTTTTTGTTTTGATTCTAGTATTCGAGTTGCTTCGATGTCAAATGTTAATTCCATACTGTTGACGCTCAAAAGTGGCACAATCGTAAAAGTTGCTTTAATCTATGTCAATATTACTTCAAACTTATGATTGGAAGTCACCATGAGATGGCTTTTTTTGAGAAGATCAAGATGGATATGAAAGTGGTCTAAAACGGAGTCCGGATGCAAAAGTTATGACAAGTTCAGAGATGCTCATGATGACACCAGATTAAAGAATGGCTTGAAACCCAATTAAAATGACTTCAAATGGAAACAGTTTCAACATGAAAGTTGTGCGTCTCGTCGAAACGGTCGATTTTGATATAAAAATCGTCCCAATCCGAGTTCGTATGCAAAAGTTACAGCCATCCGAACACAACCCTGTCACAGAGCCATAAGTGGCGCGCCCCACCAGCCACTTGTCTGATGGGTAGCGCGAATAACAGCCTGTATTGCGTGACCGTTTTGGCCTAGAAGATGGCTTCAAATCGAAAAACGTTCAACATGAAAGTTGTTCGTATCGTCGAAACGGTCAAGATTGCTTTTGGGCTCTTTTCCATCCGAGGTCGTTTACCACCTCAAGAATTACCCGCAAGGTACAGCCAGTTTAAATCGAACAGTTTTGGAAAGTTCGGATAAAACCAATCCGAATTTGGCTAGGGTTTTGGATGTGAATCTAAGCCTTTTCCTTGCACGGCAAGTCCAGCCGCCTCTTATATACCTAAGGGGTGACGGCCGATTGAACAACACACAATCGAACAAACACATATACTACTTTTTCGTGTTCATCTATCCCCTACCCTTGTATCTTCTTCCTCGTTCTTCGTTCGTTCTTCTTCATTGCAGGGCGGCGAACCTCGAGGCCCTAGGGGCGATCAGGTCGACCTAGGGCAGCCCATAGCCGCTGCGAGCCCTGACGGGGTCCCTCCCGGGCAAGCGGGGCTTCGGGTCTACAAAAGCACCCGCCGGATTGCCTGCGTACCGCGCTTCCGGACGGGTCTCCTTCGACGTGAGCTGCGGTGCATCACCCCCGGCGTCGAGGGTACACGGTGACGTGTTCGTGTGCGAACACACTTTTTGGCGACTCCGCTGGGGACGAAGCTTTGAACGGTCTCCGGCCCGTTCTTGCTACGAAGAGATCGTCATCTAGGGTTTGCAATCTACAAAGGTAATATGAATACCCAATTCACATATGTAGATGCAAATAATGGATATGTTGTTGCTAGATCATCTAATGAGCATAATGTATCGGCTAGCCCTTGCTTTATCAATCATGCATCTAATTATGTGCAAGGGCCGATGCAACAAAATCTTCATGATTCTACTTTATATAATTTTAGCAACATGCAACATATGTATCCCAACTCCCATGCATCGGCAACCCCACAAATGCATATGCCGATGAACAACATGATGAGTTCGGTTAATCAAGTTGAAACACCCCATGTAGGATCTTTCAATGGCATGCAACATAGTGTTTCATCTTTTTATTCACCGGCAACTAATTTGCAACATGTTAATCCAAACATGCTGGTGGATAGGGGAATTGGCCATGCTACTACTAGTTATCCGGCCAATTACCATCAAACATCATATGCTACACCTCATGCTACTAGTTTTTTGGCACCATACGCAACTGTTGATGTCCATAATTCGGCTCCGCACCTTAATGGTCATGGCCGAATAAGTGAAACTTCTGCAGGAGCACAAATGCCTTCACCTACTACCGTGGCATATCATGACCCCCCTACACAATTACAGAATTTCGGCAACATCTCATTGCCGAAAGAGTCTAAAAGCATTGGGGGGCAACCATATCCAGACTGGGTAATTGAGAACAAGCTTACATTCTCTTGGGATTTGTGCAACTCTATTCGCCAAGAACTAATAGAAGGTGGGAAGCCTCATGATTTTGCTGCTGTAAAAGCTAGAGTTGTGCAAATGATGCAGTTGCCCGGTGTTGTATCATCCAGTATACCACCCAAACAATCGCAAAGTTTCGGCACCTCATTGCCGAAAGAGTCTCAAAGTATTGGGGGGCAATCTCATGACGAGTGGATGGAAATTGAGATGAAAAAGTTTAAAGCTCGCCAAGCTGAGATGTGGGCTAAACTTAGACGAGAGCGAGAAGCCTTGCAAATTCAAAAAGATAAAGTTGTTGATTCAAGTAACAAAGAAAATTCGGTTATTAGAAGAGCCGAATCAAGTAGTATATATTCCGAGTCCATCAAATCCAAAGAGGCAAGCATTATTGAGAAAGGGCATGGAAAGCATAGCAAAACAGTCATACTTGATTTTTCCGAAGTCAATGGAACCTACTTCCTGCCCTATGAGTTCCGTGCCATAGAAATTGACAAGCCTCAAGGACAAGAACAAGTAGCCGAACAAAGTTCAGCTGACATGGATCTTCAAAGCAATGATGCACGGAATCAAGAAAAAGATGATGAAAAGGTGTTGGGGAGCCATCCAAAGATGGAGCAAGATGTTCTTCAAGTGACACCACGATCATGTTCTCCCAACATATTTGAAGAGGTATGCATAGAGAGTAATTTACCTATTTTCAGATTTGGTCAAAACTATATTGTTGATGCATCTATTACAAAAATCATCTTAAGTAATTTTGAAAGACCAATGAAGAAGGGTAATTTACTTGTTAGCAATAAAATTGTTATAGAACATATCGGTCAACCCATTATGCCATTTATAAAGACCGATATTGACTTATTGTTACAACCAAAGCTTTCCCCGTTGCTTTATGTAAAGTTCATATCTAGTTGGGTAGCTGTGCTTATTTCGTACTTGGCTTGCACTTGGTCTCAACTGAGACATGTATGTTCTAAATATCTTCGTTTCAGAAATTTAAAGCCAAGGTTAAATTCTATTGAGAAAACTGATGCTAATATAATATCTTATCCAAAGACATCAGAGATAGAGTGGAAAACACAATGCATAGCCGAATGGGCAGATTACAAATCTGAACCATTCGTTTGCTTATCTACAAAGCCGTTCAAACAGCAAGATCGGCTAGAAAACAAGAAGTATACCTTCAATTCAAGCATGTGTGATCAAATATTTGACTTGTTGCTGAAAAATAATTATATTACAATTCTTGATCACCATGTTAAGCCATCAATCCAAGGACGAATGTATTGTAAGTTGCATGATTCATCCAAGCATAATTTTGAGGATTGCAACATGTTTCGTCAAATAGTTAAATCGGCCATTGAAAAAGGACGATTGAAGTTTGTTGAAACACCAAGAGATGACAAGTCTATTCCGATTGGTCCCGATGGCAAAAAGTTTTTGCATCGGCTCCTTCAAGCCGATCCATTTAAAGAGAATGTAAAAGCTGCAGGTGATGGGATCAAGCTTTCAAGTAAAGAAGTTGTTGAAGAGCATAACGAGCATAATCTTGAGGGCGAGAGTTCCATCGAAGCTACAATGAAGACGCCAAGGACTGGGGGCAGCAAACAAATCCAATGATTGATGAAAGCAAACCAAAAGAAAACAAAGGCCGAAATAAACGCAAGTGTAAGAGATCAAAAATCACCTTCGCTGAACTATTGGATAAATATCAAAAGAAGAGTGAAGAGAAGAATGCTTATCGGCCAAATCATGCAAATAAACCAAGATCACCCCCAAGGCGCAAGTATGAGGATCGGTATTGGCAAAGTGACAATTTTTATGCAACATATTCATATCCTTATTTTGGGCCGCCAATGCCAATGCCGTGGATGCCTCCCTATGCTCAAGTAGATCCATATCCATCATGGGACAAGTATGATACAAGGGCGCATTCTCCATCTTATTTTAGACCATCTCACCAATATTATGAAGCTTCGAGGAGATCAACATTTGAACAATCACATGTTAAAGACTGTTTCAATCATAAGGAATCGGTCCAGAGCTCAAGGAAGAATAAAGAGGTGGTCAAGCAAGTTTACCGTGTTAAAAGAGATGGTCGTAAGAGTGCAACTTCAGATTTGATCTCAAATGAAAAAGAGCCAATTAAAGTGTTGACATTGGCTACTAAAGGCAATGAGATGAAGCAACCAATTATTGACAGTCAAAGTGCCAAATCTGAAGAAAAGAAGTTGAGAGTGCACAAAGCCAAAAAAGGATTGCCATTGGCCAAGACAAAATCGCAGCCGGGGTGCCCACTCGACTTATCATATTGGCAAAAGAAGAAACTACAAAAACTTAGTGCACAAGAACTTGAAGAAAGAAACATGGCATGGGTTCCCAAAGGAAGTGATCAAAATAAGAATTATGTGCAAGCTTCCATTACAAGAAGTGCGGCAAAGGTGAAGAAGGAAAAGAGTGAAAATTATGAAGGACGAAGCCGAAGGTTTCAGCATCTTCGGTCTACACGTTATCCATATTCTTCAACTATGCCATTAACGCCCATGTCATGGAATTCGTCATCAGGTATGATTGGTAAACCTCAATGGGCTTATTTTAATCCATGGATGCCATATAATTTCTTACATCATGAAAGGGTATTACCAAGTCACTATACATTTGACTAGTTACAACTTTTGTTGCTGATCCAAAGGGCCGAAATACTTAGTTTGTCATTTCATTTATTTGTTTCGGCTATATGTGCTTTGAATGAAGTTTACATGGTAATGGCCGATATTTATCTATCGTCCTAAGAATATGTCAATGCATGGCCGGTGTAGTATTCTAGCATCGTCCTTAGTTCGAATGGAGAGCGAGACAAGGTGATATACATCTCGAGGCTTTCGGTGATTCGTTATGAGTAGTGCAACAAATATCCAAGGGTTATCAATGTTTTGACGAATCACTTATAGTTTATCTTGAGATATGTCTAGATGCAAAATTTACCTTGGGTTGCTTTAAAATTGTTCTTATATTTAGACATGACAATTCAAAAGAGTTGGCACAACAAGCATCCGGCTACTACGTTAATCATGGTGTATTGCATTTCTCTCAATAGCCGATGCTTCGTCTCGTCAACATAGGTAAGGCCGAACCGAAGTTCACAGCTTCGGCTACTAATGAATTTTGATGCAGGTGATACTAAGGATTGGAGAGAGTTTATTGATTATCTACAAAATCCTAGCAAAAAGGGGGAACATTATGGTTCGAAGGATGACCTTGAGATACATATCTATGGAGCTTTATCATCGGATTGTTAATGAAGTTGAGAAGGTTTCGCCCAAGTTTGCATCAAGGGTTCAAGAACAATAATGTCCGATATATAATTATCGTCCTAAGCATATAAATGGCCGATGGGGTGTTGACATCGTCCTTAGAACCAACATGGTACAAATTATTTTTCGGCACACTTGCTTTGCCGAAAAACAGGGGGGCATGTGTTGACGCTCAAAAGTGGCACAATCGTAAAAGTTGCTTTAATCTATGTCAATATTACTTCAAACTTATGATTGGAAGTCACCATGAGATGGCTTTCTTTGAGAAGATCAAGATGGATATGAAAATGGTCTAAAACGGAGTCCGGATGCAAAAGTTATGACAAGTTCAGAGATGCTCATGATGACACCAGATTAAAGAATGGCTTGAAACCCAATTAAGATGACTTCAAATGGAAAAAGTTTCAACATGAAAGTTGTGCGTCTCGTCGAAACGGTCGATTTTGATATAAAAATCGTCCCAATCCGAGTTCGTATGCAAAAGTTACAGCCATCCGAACACAGCCCTGTCATAGAGCCATAAGTGGCGCGCCCCACCAGCCACTTGTCTGATGGGTAGCGCGAATAACAGCCTGTATTGCGTGACCGTTTTGGCCTAGAAGATGGCTTCAAATCGAAAAACGTTCAACATGAAAGTTGTTCGTATCGTCGAAACGGTCAAGATTGCTTTTGGGCTCTTTTCCATCCAAGGTCGTTTACCACCTCAAGAATTACCCGCAAGGTACAGCCAGTTTAAATCGAACAGTTTTGGAAAGTTCGGATAAAACCAATCCGAATTTGGCTAGGGTTTTGGACGTGAATCCAAGCCTTTTCCTTGCACGGCAAGTCCAGCCGCCTCTTATATACCTAAGGGGTGACGGCCGATTGAACAACACACAATCGAACAAACACATATACTACTTTTTCGTGTTCATCTATCCCCTACCCTTGTATCTTCTTCCTCGTTCTTCGTTCGTTCTTCTTCATTGCAGGGCGGCGAACCTCGAGGCCCTAGGGGCGATCAGGTCGACCTAGGGCAGCCCATAGCCGCTGCGAGCCCTGACGGGGTCCCTCCCGGGCAAGCGGGGCTTCGGGTCTACAAAAGCACCCGCCGGATTGCCTGCGTACCGCGCTTCCGGACGGGTCTCCTTCGACGTGAGCTGCGGTGCATCACCCCCGGCGTCGAGGGTACACGGTGACGTGTTCGTGTGCGAACACATACCTTTCCTAATCGGTGTTCTCATATTTCTATGGGAGTGCTAATCCTTCCTGATCATCGAGATTGTTATGTTTTTTCAACCGGCGTGCTTCGCTTCAAGTTAATCTGATCTCTTCATCATTTGCAAGATCAACTCTCAATCTTTTCTCAACGATGTCTGTTTCATTCATCCCAAATTGTCTCTGTTTTTCCCTCACCCTCCCACCCTTTTTTCATCATGGAGCCAGAGCCCTTAATGAAATATCCATTTTATTCATGCGATGTTTCTTCATTCTTTTCCTTCAATGTCCTTATTCGGTGATTTCTCGTGAAGATGCTCAAGAAGATTCAGTTTATCATTCCCTATTCTTGTTTCTCTCCGGTGGACTAATTGAAGCTTTGGCGTTGATCATATCTCTTCATATTGTTTCACATAATTTCCCATGTTGGAATTTCTTATCCGAAGTCTCTCCTGTTTATTCAACTCTCTCTAATTCTTCTCCGGAGTGTTCAAGATATCTCGGAAGATTCATGGTTCCATTCTTAATTCGTTCAAGCTTTTTCGAGGTTGTTAGCTCGTTCAAGTCATTTAATTCAACTGGTGCAATATCTCTTAAGTAATCAATTCAACGGTGTTTCTTTTGAGTGGGCCCTAACCCACATGTCTTTTCCCAGAATCTTACCTGACTCTTCTAATTTCTTTTCCGGAGTTATTCTGAAATTCTTTCAAAGTGTGACTTAAGAATGATTTCCATCAGCCACATGCCTTCTCCAAGATTGTTTTCAATTATTTTCATCTTTATCTCCACCTTCCTCTTGTCATTCGTCCGGAGTATCTCGAAATTCTTCATGGCATTTCTCGTCTTCATTCTCAACATTTGGAGACCGGAGAAGAGATTCTCTTAAATCTTGGCCCGTTCTCTTGAAGATTCATGGTTCTAGCTTCCTGCCATCCTCATTATTGTTCCGATTGTGAGGAATTATTTTTATACCCATCCGAAGCATTTCATGAATTCTTTCCATTGTGATCCTCCGAAGGCCATCGCTTCAGAAGATTTCTTCGTTCTCAGTTTACAACTTCGTCCTCCAACTATTCTTAATTGATGCCTCTTCATTCGTTTCAATTCTTATGGTGGTTTGTTCTCTTTCTTCATTTGTTGCAATTCTTACGGTGGTTCGTTCAAGATTTATCTTCCTTTGTTATCGTATTAATTCATTCGTTCTTCAAAATCCTACCGGTGATTCGTTGAATACTTTCTCAAGTTTGTTCGAGATCTCTCTTTAATTCTTTGCAATGGGAATAAGTAGTATGTTAATCCATTGGTAGTCATTAATTTAAATTGGTGAAGGATAGTCATAACATAATTCTTATTCTTGTTCCTTCCAAGTGTTTAATTCCTTCGTCTGGATTTCATGCACGATATCAAATTATTGGTTGTTCATCTATTCTTTCCGGAGTTCCAAACTCTCTCAATTATCTTGTCACAAAGCTTCATCTAATCATTACAAGGCTTCAATCTTATTCTTTTCATCCTTAACTTCTCATCCTTTTCTTACCAGAGTTCTTCATGGTGGTTCATCATAATTTAATTCGTCCTCGAAGTCTTCATCAAGATTCTTGTTGGAGCTCAAGTATTCTTCTTCTTGCATTACGAAGTGCAATTCTTTCTACCTTTTTTCTTTTGAGGTGGTAGTATATCATTTTTTGACAATTTCCCTTCATGTTGCATGATTTACAAGTTGTCAGGAATGAGATATTCAAACCCATCATTTTCTTTGTTCAGGAGATCTTTCCTACCTTTCAATTTATTCGCTGGAATAATCTTGGGTTGTATTTCACCTAAAAGCTTTTCCTAAGGATTGTTGCTAATTATGGTGCTTATTAATGACCCAAATTCTTCATTTATCCTCTCGGTGAAAGAAGTTTTCATCTCTTCGTTGATCTCTAGCAACAATTGGTTTCCGTTAGTGGCTGGTTGTCACCAATTAATTTTGAGATGTTTTCCATAAGCCCACGAGAAGCATATCTTTTGCTTGATGATTCTTCCAACAACTCCGTTCAACCCTTCTTCGTAAGGATGATTTTCAAATTCATTCGTGGGAGAAGTTGTCATTTTCTTCTCCGATCTTTTATTTCCAACGATCTAGCATATATTCTTTCATTCCGGAGGCATGGTGATGTTGCTCTCTCCAAACCATCATCTCGTTTTATCGAGATCATGTTCTTTCCTTTGCTTGTCCATTTAACAAGAGTGTTGTGACCTCCATTCAAGTTCTCTCATATTTTCATGTTTTTCCTCTCTTTCAACCGGAGTGTTGTCTAAATCTTTCTTACCCCTTGTGCCATTCGTTCAATAGTTTCGGAAGCAGTGTGTTGTTGATTTCATCAAGTATCATCCCATCTCCTCAGTTCATGTTCAATTCCTTCCATTTATAGTCGGAATGTTGTCCAAATTATTTATTTCTTATTCCTTCTCCATCTTGTTTTAACCAGAGTGGTTTTGAAATTCTTTCGTCAACCTTGAGCTCTTCGTTCATGTCCTTGCAACCTTCAAATTCTTGTGGTGTCCCTTGTTTCTCCTTTTTACCGGAGTGCTCTTAACTTCGTTCATCCCCGTTCTATTCTTTCTTTCAAGATTGTTCAACCTCTCAAGGTTCATAGTTTCTCTCGTTTGTCGAAGAAGCAACTTTATTTTACCTCTTCCTTTATCCTCTTCTAGTCGGTGCCATCTCTAGGATCTCGGGTCGAGATCCTCTATTAGTGTGGGAGAGTTGTGATGCCCCAAGACCGACGCTCCCGAAGACTTCCATATGTTCCGGGTTTCGTCGTGTGTTTTATTTGCTTGCTTCATTTTATTTGTGCCTTGCATCATGTCATCATGCCATCATGTCATTAATCTTTTGCATCTGAACTAAGTAAATTGTATGGATCTTCGATCCATTTAAATCGAGGGAAGAGTGACTTCTCTTTATAACATATCCTCCCGGTATTAGGGAGCTGTATAAATATTCCATTAACTTGGAATCGCCCATAACACATTTGCATTATTCTTCAACTCTTCTTTTATCCGACTCTACTTCCTATCCTTCCTTTTCGACCTTTTTAGTAAAATTGAGTTGCAATTTTACTTCTCAATAAATGTTCGAAATCTGCCCATAAATCACATCTAGTGTGTAGGGTCACCTCCTATAATTTCAACTCATTTGGAGTTCATTTGAATGGGTTTCAAAATTCAAACATGTCGAGTTAAATTCAACTTGTTTGGATTTTACTTCCTCTAGAAAGCCTCAGGCCATTTTTGTTATATTCCTCATATTTTTATGAGTCCAAGAAAAATGGCCTTCTGCTCTAATTATTCTTCCAGACACCCCCTCTCTATTTTTTTATTAGACCCTCTGTTTATTTGCTAAGCGGTAAAATAGGAGTTTAATAAAAAAAAGGAGAGGAGCCCAGCCGAACTGGGTCCAACCGAGGCCCAACCAGCAGCTAGGCCCACCTGCTAGGCCCAGCCGCTCCCACCAGCACCTAACCCTAAGCCCACAGCGTACCCCACCTCTCCCCTTGCTCGTCCTCCTCTTCCTCCCTCGCGCTATCGCTCCCTCACGTTCCCCTCGCGCCGCACCTCTCCCTCCTCTCGCTCTCTCCCATCGCACGCCCGATCCCCACTCGCCCGACCTCCCTCCTGCATTGATGCCCGATCCCGCGCCACCTCGAGGACACGGGCGAGCCTGCGCCTCCCCTCCAGCGCACCACCAACGCCACCGTCGCCGCCTCCCTGCTGCCTCCCCATCTCCAACGCGCCGCCGCCTTCTCCCGTCTACTCCGCCGCCTCGCCAGGGAGCCGCGCCCGGTCTCCGCGGTGGCCACCGGAGCTGCTGTAGAGTGGCGCCTCCGCGCGAGCCGCGCCTCTAGACCTCCTCCTCACCATCGCCAAGCTCGAGCCGTCCTTCCTCCTCGCCAGACCGGGCCGATCCAAGTGCTCCGCCAGCGATGACCCTGCCCCCATGACACCGCTGCCCCACGCCTCGCCGGCGAGCTGCCATCGTCTGCCGGAGTCCCTCCCGCCGCGTTCTTCTTCGTCCTGACGCTCTAGGTTGAGCCAGGAGACGAGCACCTCGCTCGCGTTGACCACCTGCTCGTCGACCGCAAGCTGCCAGTGAGCTCTGCCGCCGCTGCCGCTTCGACATCGCCTCCACCTCGTCATCGGCGCTGTCTTGACCGATCTGATCTATGCGCTCGAATACCAGCTACGTAAAGTCCCACGACGACCGTTTTTTTGCCAAGTGCCGAGACGACCGTGTACCTCTACTACCATCTACGAGTTTGGCAAGACTGAGGCCGCCAAGTACCACGACGATGCGCCAAGTTCCTCTACCGATGACTTGAACGGCTACGAAACGAGTACCACGACTTCCACCGACCATCAAGTTCCACTACCGTCGACCCGTGGACCTCAAGTTCCCTACCGATGACACGAACGAACTCGAACCGTGTACCACTACCGTCGCTGAAGACCCGTGTACAACTACTTCCACTACCGTCACGTGAACGCCTACTTCCCTCTCCGAAACGAAACGAGAACGACTACTTCCCTCGACGACTCGTTGCACCCCGAAATGCACGCTTCGAAGGTATAACCCCGAGACAACGCCCGTGGAACGAATGCTTGTTGTATGAGTTGTTCGCTTGTTGCACCGTGTCCGATTTGTCCGTGCACGTTCCTCCTCGTTTTTTTGCAACCAAGCCATGGGAACCCGGTTACCGGGATCACCCCACATCTTTTGCATGACACGCTCTCGCTCCTTTCTTTTGCACTGGTCTCTCTACGAGCTATCGGAACCGGAATGTCGTTGTGACATCATTTTCGGTTATCACCGCCGTGGCACCCCTTTCCTTCCACCACGGTGACGAGATGCTCCATATCGTCTTCATGTCAACTTTTAATAAAAATTGCATAAAACTTGCATTTTTCATCCACATCATGGTAACAACATTTAAATGCTTAAAATTGTTGTTTGCTTAAAATTGCTAAACAATGACATGGGGATTTTCCGGAATTGTTGTTGTTATTTCCGGCCTCATTTAAAATGCCTAAATAGATAGTTTACATATGCCTCACCACATGCCATGTTAATAACATTTAAAATTGTTGTCTACATAAACGAGAGTCAACTAAATAAATAAAATGTGGTACTTTCTCAATATGTAACTCATTGCATATTGAGCTCCACTTAACTTGTAGTATTGTTTGTGCACTTTGCCATGCCATGCATATTTAAACCGGACATGCATCATACTTGGATGTGCATCGTATGCCATGTTTATGCTTGTGTATTTACCGTGTTGTTTGCTTTTTTCCTGTATGCTTCTCTTGTTAGCTTCGGTTCCGTTCCGGAGTTGTGAGGTTCTGTTCGGCTACTTCATGGACTCGTTCTCCTTCCTTGCGGGATCCCAGGCAAGATGACCATTCGCCGATATCACCTCTATCTTTGCCTATGCTAGTTGTCTAGCTCTTTAGATATGCCTCGATGCCTATTCCTGTTTGTCAGCCTCCTATTGTTGCCATGAAACCTCTAACCTTTGACACCTTCCCAGCAAACCGTTGTTTGGCTATGTTACCCGCTTGCTCAGCCCCTCTTATAGCGTTGTTAGTTGCAGGTGAAGATGAAGATTGCTCCATGTTGGAACTTGTTGTTGGAATACCACAATAACTCTTAAATATATTAACACACCTATTTACTTGGCAATGGGTGGAAGGCTTGGCCTTTTGCTCGGTGTTTTGTTTCACTCATGCCACCTTAGGAACTGATAAACCGGTGTTATGTTCCTTGATTTTTGCGTTCCTAACACGGTTGGGGTTTATGGGCCCCCCTCGATAATTCGCATTGCTTAAAGCCTTTCCAGCAAGGCCCAACTTTGGTTTTAATTTGCCTCATAATAAAAACTTAATTAAATAATTGCATAGGGGGTCATGTCCCCGGGTTCTTAATTCTACATAACAGGGGGGTCGTGTTGATGGTGTTGGTCCCAAACGGGGCTTATGCGGGGCCACCTTGGGGAAACTCGAGGTTTTGCTCCCGTAGAATCACCCATCCGGTCGTGGCCTGAGACGAGATACACACGGCTACTATCAGGGTGTTGGCACGCCGTGAGGTCTTGCTGGATTGGTTTTACCTTTGTTGAAATATCTTGAGCACGGGATTCCGAGAATACTCGGGTCTTCCCAATTTGGAGTTGCGACTCCGCAGATCGTGAGCTTGTGAAGGGCTAAGGTGGGACACCCCTGCAGGGTTTGATCTTTCGAAAGCCGTGCCCGCGGTTATGTGGCAGATGGGAGTTTGTTAATATCCTGTTGTAGATAACTTGACACCATATCCTTAAGAATACACTACCTGTGTCAGTAACCGTGATGGTCTCTTTCTGAAGGGCTTCGGGAAGTGAAGTCGGTGGGGTTATGTTTGACGTGAGTAGCTAGGATCACTTCTTGATCGTCTTTGGCGACCGTTGGCACATGTTCTATTCTCGCTCTGACTTCGTAGGCTAGTTGCTTAGTGCTTGATGCAGACACTTTTAGAGCCTTTTCCTCGCCTAAGGCTTTGGTAGTTTTGATACCCGGGAACGGGATTGCTGAGTCCTTTGTGCCTCATAGATTCAACACACACCAGATGCAGGTACAGTCGTTAACGATGCAGGACATGGAGAAGAACTTCACTGGGAGTTCGATGAAGAGCGTGGTCATTATTATGTATCTTGTCCCGATGATCAGTAGTGGTTCCTACTAGGGGCGATCCGGGCTTGTGTTTATGGTATCTTTCTCGTTTTGGATTTCGTTCGTAGCCGGACCCAGTGTTATTTGGATGTTGTATGTTATTGTATTCATTGTGTGACGTGGCGAGTGTAAGCCAACTATCTTTTCTATTTCACCCCTGAATTTTACATGAGATGTGCAAAGATACCATACTTGGGATCATTCTAGTATGCGCTTATGTCTTTTAAGTTGTGCCTCGACATGTGGGAGACATAGTCGCATACTAGGCATTATATACCCAACAAGTGTTTGCATCATGCTCGTCATAAGAAAGGACAAGGGAGTATTGCATAGTATGTAGGCATATGATGCGAGAACAACCAAATACAATAGGCTCAAACAAGCAAGCATGCATCACAAGAAAGGTGTCCAAGTCTCCAAGATCAACAAATATATCATTGTTGCACTCAATACAAGTGATAAGAGATGCAACTACTGGAGACAAGTGACAATGATCAAGATATATCATGTGAGTGGCATGAACATATATTTCATCAACCCAAGAAAGCAAGTAAGAGTGTAACATGGGTGATGCAACATAGCAAGCAATCATAGTGATCAAGTCAAGCAAGCTAGTAGTGCGAAGATCCAACGTACTAGAGGTAATCATGGCAATCATGCCATGTGGATAAATAGTGGGCATGAATAAGGCACATGCCATAGCACAAGCATGAAAGCAAGATATGAGCAAAGTCTCATCATTGTGGTGGCAAGAAGTCGTATGTAAATAGCAATTGAGCATTATGACTCTCCCAAGATAACAATCAACAATAGCACGGAGCACAATGTAAACATAGCAATAGCAAGAAGTATCTCCACCAAGCATGCAAATACACATAGAAGTGGCATAATGGTGAATCGTGTAAAGGCAAGGAAGGGTCACAATTGCATGGCAAAGTCATAGCAAGAGGCATAACATGCAAAGTGAACACGATAGAATGGGCAGAAAATGACAAGTGTTAAATAGACTATAGTCGTGCGAGAGCCAAGTAAAAGAGATGTGCGTAGTCGTTGCACAAAGAGAACGGTAGTAGGGACAATCCACGGAATCCCAAATCGTCGTTGCTCTCAAGAGCTCGTTTTGTCAACTCATGGGATTGTGAGATTGACAACTATTGGTCAGTACCTACACAAAACAAAGACTGCATGGTATATGTACACATCATCCATCATGATGCGCACGTGCATTTGTTGGTTAGCACAAAATAGCCAATGCTCAAATAAATGAGATGCGTGATATATAAACATGTCATCCATCATGAGAGGTTTGGTGTTATGTATAGCATAATGGAGACTCGAATTGTGTAATGCATCATGACAAATATGTAGGGCATTTTTATTCATGGAATGCATATGGTGCACACAATTATGGGAACTATGCAAAGTATGGAATGCATCAAGATGTCCTAGTATGTAGGAGGAAACTATGGGGGTCTCCTCATGAGCATTAGTGGAAATATCACATGGAGAATATTGACAACATCCACAAAAATGCATATCCAAACAATGTGATCATGGCATGGCATAGTTGATGAATTGTGCAAATCATGTAAAGGAAGCATGGCAATATCATCGCAAGAAAAACAAAATCCAATGACCATCATCTTGTCATCTATGCCACAAGTGAAAATGGGATTTACTCTAATGGGGCATGCATAGTTACTATGTTGAGATTGAAATGATGCAATATGGGAGATCTCACTCATAGCATATGACAAGTTTAGAGGGTTATCGAACATGATGTGACCAAAAGAATTTTCACATGATATCCTATGGAGCATAGTATCACAACTAGGCAACTCAAGATGCTCATCATCATATTCATCTAAAATAGGTAAGTCAAGACATGAGGAAGTTGCACTAGCATGAATCATGTCAATAGGTGTGTCAACATCATGCAAGCAATCATTATCAATATAGTCCACTAGTGGGACAAGAGAAGCACCATCACCTTTGTTACCTTTAGAGCTCCACTCATGTGTTGTAGGTGAGGTGTTGAAGACCAAGTAGCGGTCATCGTCATCTTGATGGAACCATGTGGGTGGTGCATCTTCTTCCACCATGGCCATCGGGTTTCCCATTGGAGGGATGGACTCGTTGAGGGTAGGATTGTCATCATGTAGGAGACCTAGCACCAAAGAAAACACACTCGGAGTAGAGGTTAAGTCGTTAGAAATCACAGTGGCCTCAAATGCCCTCTAAACTACCTCACTCACTAAGTGGTGTGGCTCACTCACTCCCTCTTGGGTGCTCTCACTCGTATGGTTGGTGGAGTCACTCAAATGGCTCTCAACCTCACATAGGATGTGTGGCATGCTCTCATGTGTGGGGCTAGTGGTGATCACTCTCGTCCTCTCAAAATAAATGCTCTCAATCTCACATATGGTGGAGCCACTCATGTCACTCATGTGGTGGTGGATCTCCTCACATGGAAATTGGGGCATCGCATGATATATGGGTGTTTGAGAGATGTAGGTGCAAATGTCTCCAAACTCAACTCCTTTCGCTGCCTCATCCATAACGCCTCCAAAGATGAATGCCGTAGGAGGTGGCAAATCATCACTCTCCTCCGAGATCAAAGAGAAGGTCTCATGTGCGCTCGCGTAGCTTGACTCGGAGTGGTAGTCATATTGGGGCGCCGTCTTCATGTTGTTGAAGAGGTTCATGCTCGTCGCCTTGGTCGAAGGGGATGGACCCTGCTCGACCTTCTTGTCATCTTCTTGATGTGGGGAGCTTCCGAAGCTGGAAGTGTGTCGGGACCCCAATCCTAAGTCACACTGATCTAGCATGTAACACATCATATCACTTTGCGGCCTCACGCACGGTATCCCCATGGGTGCCACCTTACCTGGCCCGGGACCGTTTGCGTATTTTGGCTCACGTATATGATAGTGTTGCTAGCATCCATAAGACAGAGAACCCGGGCTGACATGACTAGTTATAAACCAAAAGTGGCGCTAAATTACAGGGACAGGCATACATGACCCAACAATGCATGTGTCGGTCAGCAGCGAGTGTTGCTGGGCTGTAGCAAGCTAACAGGACTCCGGTATACACCGTGTGACATTTCCCCATAGGGGATAGACACAGGAGCAAGGAAGGACACATGTCGGTCAATCCATGTGTTCTGGAGGAGTAGCAAGCTACCAAGGCTCAGTGGAAGCACTAGGAGGCATTTCCCCATAAGATAGGCTACCAAGGATAAACAACTAGGTGTCAGATCCCACACATACCAAGCATTTCAAACATACACACAATATGCTCGATATGTGCAAATACAACATGGCATCACAACAAAACTCTATGAATCAAAGTATTTATTCATTAGGCTCCGAGGAGCCAGATATTACAAACATGGGTCTCATGACCCAACATACAGAGCATACAAGCAACATAAGCATAACATGTCTGAGTACAGACAACTACAAATGAAAAAGGCTGAGAAGCCTGATGTCACATCCCTAGTCAGTGCTTGCATTAGGACTAGCTAGAGTGTGCATCATGTTTACTTTCCATAGAAACTTGAAATGGGAATGACAGAAACCCCAGCACCCCTCTTCTAACAACTAGGGTTTAATAAAATCTTTTCCAATGTACCCAAAATGCCCTTCAAAATTGTTCATCATCTTTGCCTTGGTCTTAAACCTCTGCCAAAAATGGTGCACAATTTTCTAGGACATCCAAAGGTCTCTGGATTAATTCATATTGTAATTGCATTTGGGCATTTAAATGCTATAAAATATTTTTGTGCCCAAATAATCATAAACTAAAATGTTCCATGTTGTTCATATTATATACAGTGGGCATGACTAGTTTTGTGATTTATAAAAATGCTCTAGCATTTTTACTAATTCAACAAAGTTGAAAAAGAAACAAAACAGAATTAAAATAGAAAAGAGAGGAGAGAGAAGGACTTACCTGGCGCCCACTAACAGGCCCACCTGCCGGCCCAGCCCAGCCACCGCTCCACCGAGCTGCTTGGCTCGGCCAGGCAAGCAGGCAGGTGCTCGACGGCGGCAGCAGCGCGCGCCACGCAGCTGCCCGCCGCCCTGCTCCCCCCCCCCCCCCCCCCCCCCCCCCCCCCCCC
>LR738711.1:411978933-412058412 GCA_902687465.1 Secale cereale
CCCCGCCGTTCAGCTGGCCTGGATCGACCACCCACGCCTCCCCCAAGCTCGCAGACACATCCCCTCCTCCCCAGCACCTCTCCCTCGCCTTCCCCGCACCATGGCCGACGCCGCCGCGCCCGCGCCGTCTTGATAGTCGCGTCCACCGTCGTCCCCGTGCCGCGTCACCGTGTCTGTTCGCTCCGTCGTCGTCGACTACGTCGAGCAGGCTGAGACCCGAGAGCTCGCCCGCTCTGGAGTCGCCCCCGACCCCGTCTTCCCCAACTCCGGCCGCAGAGATCGCCATCGCCGCCCCGCTCAGCTCCGACCTTCCCCGAGCCCGCTTCGACGTTTGCTGCAACCGCCATGAGCTCAGCTCCGTCCTCCCCCTCTCCGTTAGCTCTCTCCTGCACCGTATGCACCGCACGAGGCTCACCTGCACACACCGCCGCGGAGCTCGTCGCCGACGAGGCTCCGGCCACCTACCGGCCCGGCCATCGTGCCCACCAACTTCACCGTCCCGCGTAGGTGCTGTAGGATCAATCCACGCGCCTCCACGAGCACCGCACCGACGAGTTTGTCCTCGCCCGAACTCCGGCAGCCGCGGGACTTGTCGCCGGCGTCGTTTCCGGTGACCCCGAGGCCAGCCACCACCACCACTCGACGCGGCTCACTCCCAGCTGCCTGTAGGTGTGCTCCGCCGTCGATTTGGTCGCCGGAACACAAATCCCGCACCCCACCGCCGCGTTTGGCCTCGTCGGCGGCTAAACACCGGCGAGTCAGCCCCATTTGGCCAAGGGTTTGACCCCCTTGGGTCACTGACATGTGGGCCCTGTCTGTTAGTCAAACCTAGAATAGTGTCTAAACTAATCATTTTAGTTAATTAACTAACTATGACACTGACCAGTGGGTCCCACTGGTCAGGTTTGACCTGGACGCCCTGTTGACTGGCTGACGTCAGCATGATGTCATGATGACGCAGTAAATGATTTTCTGGGATTATTTGATTTAAAACAAATCAGGAAATTCCAGAAAATGCTTTAAACTTCAAAAAATCATATAAATTCAACAGTAGCTCAGATGGAAAATATTTATATATGAAAATTGATCAAAAAAATCCAATCTTTCCAATGGCACTTGTTTCATGCATGTTTGAGCAAGTTAACCTTGCTGTTCACTTTAAAACATGATAATACACTTTAATAAATAATAGTTTGGGTTTCAATTTGAATCTTTGATTCAAATGGGCTCAAACCCCTCTATTTATAGATGCATTAGCCCAAAACACATGCATCTTGCCATATCATGAGCATGCATCATATTGTTGCATTTGTTTGCTTATTGATTGTATCGCCGGTGTTCTCCGTGTTAGGTCCTGCTCCCGAGGATACTTCTGCGTATCCAACTAAAGAGCAGTACCCGACAACCACTCTGTCAGGTAAGCAACCATTGATCATTCCGATACAAACCCATCTTCTCGCTCCTGCTCTCTTTTACTGCATTAAGGCAACAGCGTGTGAACTACTACTTGCTGCGGTAGTTGAACCCTATTCCCTTGCATGACCTGTCATTGCCATAGTAAATAGTTGAAACCCACCAGCATGTGTAGGAGTTCATTGAGCCATGTGATGTGTGATCCACCATGCTATTTGTTTATGGTGCCTGCTATGCTTAGAGTTGTGTCAGGTCTGGTTCATCTGGGTGATGGATCAGAGTGAAATGATCATACAGGTAAAGAGAGGGAAGTGTGGAACAAGTTTGGTAAAGGTATCGATGAAAGGCCATGTAGGAGTACGTGGTGGGTTGTTTCATTGGAACCGTCCATAGGACCCGAGATCTGTATGTGTGGTTCAAGTTTCAGCTACTACCACACGTTGGGATCCTTAATTGACCCTCTCGGCTTATTAACTACCCTTGACCTCTATCCAGGAGTTGCAACTAGTTTCTGGTGTTTGTAGTTTACTGGTGGTCGTGCACGGCGCTGACCCTCGGGGTGGGCTGTGATGCAACAGGTACATGGCATGGGGTATCGGTCGCCCATTTGGTGACTCGGGAACCCTATACATATCGTTTGGGGTCGTGAGCGACACCCCGGCTGGATCTCCCCACGGATGGAACCCAAATAGGCGATAAACCTGGACGAGAGACTTGTGTGGTTAGTCAGGTCGTGGCCGACACCCTCGCTGGGCTTCCGCTTGAAGGTTGCCGAGTACATGTCGAGTAAACGGCGATAAGTGGTGGAAGCGTGTGTGAAGAAGTACACCCCTGCAGGGTTACCAATCTATTCGAATAGCCGTTATTCGCGGTACGGACTACTTGGTTACTCTTACAGTTCATAGACAAGTTGATGGATACTACTAAAAGCCTCAAGATAAGTGTGAGTGCCGTGGATGGCCCTTCCGTAGGATGACGGAAGAGGATCCTCGGTAGTGTATTGTTGTGGTGAGTAGAGGACTCGTGTTCGTAACAACATCTTGCAATCTGTTGAGAGTTGTAGTATAGGTTAGCCAAGAGTCAAAGCTGGCTTTCTGCTATGAACTCCACTACCCCCTTTGATAATGTTGCATGTATGATAGGTTCTGTGGTAAGACTTGCTGAGTACCTTTGTACTCATGTTTGCTTAATAACTGTTGCAGAGGGGAACCCTGCCCCTTCTGATGGGTTCTACATAGACGTTGACGTCAACGAGTAGCTTGCTACCCAGACGGAGATCCTGAGCTTGTGAAGGGCCTTGTAGATAGTCAGGCTACACCAAGCCTGTTTTATTTTCCAAGTTGTCTGTACTCAGACATGTTAGCTTCCGCTTGTGCTTGTATGATTGTATGACTTGAGTGTTAGGTCATGTGACCCCTACCTGTATGGATATGTTATGTATGGCTCTTCGGAGCCTCTTAAATAAAGTCCTTTGAGTCATAGAGTTCTGTTGTGATGC
The DNA here is from genome assembly GCA_902687465.1 of Secale cereale. Classification (NCBI taxonomy): domain Eukaryota; kingdom Viridiplantae; phylum Streptophyta; class Magnoliopsida; order Poales; family Poaceae; genus Secale; species Secale cereale. The sequence continues at coordinate 411,981,845 of LR738711.1, forward strand.
AATGTTGTATTTGCACATATTGAGCATATTGTGTGTATGATTGGAATGCTTGGTGTGTGTGGGATCCGACACCTAGTTGTTTTCCTTTGGTAGCCTATCTTACAGGGAAATGCCTCCTAGTGTTTCCACTGAGCCTTGGTAGCTTGCTACTGCTCGGAACACGTAGGCTGGCCGGCATGTGTCCTTCTTCGTTCCTATGTCTGTCCCTTAGGGGAAATGTCACGCGTTGTTCCTTTAAGTCCATGTAGCTTGCTACGACTTGGGTTCATACGTTGATGACCGACATGTTCGTTGCTGGGTCATGGATGCATGTCTCTGTAATTTAGTGCCACTTTTGGTTTATAACTAGCCATGTCGGCCCGGGTTCTCTGTCATATGGATGCTAGCGACACTGTCATATACGTGTGCCAAAATGCGCAAACGTTCCCGGGCCAGGTAAGGTGGCACCCGTGGGGATACCGTGCGTGAGGCCGCAAAGTGATATGACGTGCTACAAGCTAGATCGGTGTGACTTAGGATCGGGGTCATGACAGTGTTGGCATCAGAGCCGGATAGCCTGTAGGTTTCTCAAGCCAAACTGGTCGATGTTGAGTCTAGAAAATTCTTAGTTATATGTAGGGTAATTGATTGTGGAAGGGAACGTAAGGCTCTTTTTACTTCTTTACCTTATGCCCTTCTAATTTGAGTCCGTCTATTCTTTCTACGGGGGTTTAGGACTAGGCCTCTCATCCTTACTAGGTTCACGTGTTACTAATTCGTAGACTCTTAGGATTGTTGGTTTCAAGCCTCAGTTCAGTTTCTACCCTTATAGTATGATGATTAGTTGGACCCGGAACCTTGATATGATGTTGTTGAGTGTCTATGCTATCATTTGTATGATGTCTCAAAATCTTTTTTGAGCATTTACAGTTGTTATGCTGCCTGATTTCTTCCAGAAATTCTAATGCCTTTGCATTATTTCGTGTTTCAGATGTCTGGCCGCACACCTCACCAAGTGGTTCGTTTGACTCGGTGCATTAATGTGCCCGGTCACACGGCCATGCTAGTCCGTGTGTTGACTGATACCGGCTACCGTTGGTATCTTGAGTACGCCGTGGAGGAACAGTACCGGGATTTCAACCAGAGTCAGTATTTCTGCACCGTCCGGATATACCCCTCGTATCCCGGAGCTAACGACCCCATCCATTGGTCTTATGGACTCGGGGTTACTATCGAGATGGCAGTGCAGGATGGCGCTTATTCGATGATGACCATCATCCGGGCTAGGCATGCCCTGCTGCTGAACACTGAGTTCTGTTACATGCCAGCCTCACTTCCTGGAGAGGAAGGCTACTACACTGGTCTGTATACTGATGCTGCTCATGAGGAGCCACTGCTTCAGACTACTATCCAGATGCTGGAGGATAGGGATCGTGAGGTCCGTGCCCTCCGGATGGAGCTGTATAACACTTGAGCCGCCCATTGGACTACCTTGACACGGCTTGCACCTGTAGTGCACGCCGGATATCTGGATATGCGGGATTTGTACCATGTGCGGACTCGTCTGCCTGATCGTATGGATTTGTGTGACATTGGGGGTATTACACCTCCACGTGGGCGCCGGTTGCCACTAGCATCGGGACCGAGGCCACATCCATGTCCCTATGGTCCACAGCCTTCGAGTGCTCGAGAGTTTCAAGATCCATCTGTTCCACTTCCAGGCTACGGTGGTAATCTTTACGAAGATTACTATGGGAGTGTCTGAGCTAGACCGTGGCAGTAGTAGTATCGTAGTAGTTGTATTTCCACAGTCCTGCGCGTCTTGTGGAATATGACTTAGCTAGTACTGAGTTCCGGAGGTGTAGTTAAATAATGTATTGGAGCTTGGAATGCCTCTGATGAGATGTATCGTCTTTCACCGCAGTTGTACTTTAGCCTTGGCTTGTACTAAACTATGTATGGTGTATGACCACTGGTGTATATATGGCAGTTTATATATTACCATGTCATACGGATGAACATCTCTGCATTCCGTGTCTTCCATTACATTCTGCACTCCTATGTCAAGTTTTTGCCATCCTTGTCTAAACCGTTGTTTTTTTCCTAGGATGGTCAACACTCGCAGCACTCCTGCTGCTCAAGAGCAGGGTGAGGCTAGTGGGGCTAGAGATGATAATCTGCCCCTGCCACCCTCCTTGGCTGAAGTTATGCTCGAGGCAGAACGGAATAAGAGAGAGACCAACCGTCTGCTGGAACGCATAGAGCAGAACACTGGGTTCCGTCAGAGGAATGACGTGGTGTCAATCAATGACTTCATCAATATGTGCCCACCGAAGTTCCATCATTCTGCTGAACCGTGCGTGAGGCCGCAAAGTGATATGACGTGTTACAAGCTAGATCGGTGTGACTTAGGATCGGGGTCCTGACACCTGACTATCTACAAGACCCTCCCAAGAGTACAAGATCATAACTGAGGTAACAAGTTAAACGTCGAAGTCCACGCGGAACCACTAGTGAGACTGAAGTCTCTCTGCAAAAACATAAATTAAGCAAACATGAGTACAAATGTACTCAGCAAGACTTACATCAAAACTAGCTACATATGCATCAGTATCAACAAATGGGTAGTGGAGTTTAACTGCAGCAAGCCAACTTTGACTGAGTGGCTATCCTGTACTACGACTGCTGGTAACTCTTTTGAGGTGGCGCACACGAGTCCACATATTCACCATATCAATACACCACTATGGATCCTCTCCCGTCTCCCTATGAGAAGTCCATCCATAGCACTCACGCTTATCTTGCGCATTTTAGAGTATCCACTTTCACTTGTCTATGAACTATATAGGCAACCCAGTAGTCCGGGTTTATCGCCTATTCGGGTTTCATCCGCAAGGAGATCTGGCCGAGGTTTCGCTCACGGTCCCAAATGATGTGTGCAGGGTTCCCGAGACACCAAACGGGCGACTCGGTACACCGTGCCACGTGCCTACCGCATCACAGCCCACCCCTCGGGTCAGCGATGCGCACGGCCTCCAGCATACTACAAACACCAGAAACTAGTTACAACTCCTGGACAGAGATCAAGGCGATTAATAAGTCGAGAGATCTTGGAGTGCCCGGAGCCCAATGTGTGGTAGTAATTGTCTTGGATCACAAAACAAAACTCAGTTCCTAAGGACGGTTCCAATGAGCAACCCACCATGTACTCCTACATGGCCTCTCATCGCTACCTTTACCAAATCGTGTTCACACACTTGGCTCTCAATAGTAGCACATGTTCACCTCCATTCCAATACATCCCAGATGAATCAGACCTGACACAACTCTAATCATAGGATGCATAACAACAAGCATGAATGAGTAGGCACATCATGGCTCAACCAACTCCTACTCATGCTAGTGGGTTTCAACTATTTACTGTGGCAATGACAGGTCATGCAGAGGAAAGGGGTTCAACTACCGCAACAAATAGCAGTTGAATCATTGTTGTTCTAATGCAGTAATAGAGAGCAAGAGCGAGAGAGTGGGATTTTATATGAATGCTCAATGGGGGTTTGCTTGCCTGGCACTTCTGAAGATAGTAGTAGCTCTTCATCAGTGCTAACGATCACAACGCCGGAACAATGTCCACTAAGAGGGAACAACACCGGCAAACAGAGAAATAACACAATCAATGCAATGCAACAATATGATGCATGATCATGACATGGCAATATGCTGTTGATTGAGCTAATGCAACTAATAACAGTTTAAATGGAGTTGGTTTGAACACAAGATTCAAATTCAAACTCCACATAAGACATTTTAAATGCCCTTTATTCAAATTGTCATATACATCAACTTTAGGTTGTTTAAACATGCATGAAAATGCCATAAACAGATTCCTTGGATTTTTCTGATAATTTTTCATATATAAATTATTTTCATTGGAGTTATAGATTATTTTTTATGATTTTTAGAAGTTTAGAACATTTTCTGAAATAAATAAATCATTTAAAATTTATTTAAATTCCAGAAAAGAATCACTGCGTCAGCATGATGTCACTCTGATGTAAGCGGTCAACAGGCCGGTTCAGGTCGAACTTGACCAGTGGGGCCCATCAGTCAGTGACTTAGGAGTTAATTAAGGTTAAAACTAAATTTTAAGTATAACTAATAGTGGCCTGGGGCCCACTGTCATTGACCAAGGGGTTCGTTAGGGCCTAAACTAACTAGGCCATGTCAGCTGGCCGGAGGTTAGCCGGCGACGACCACAGCCGATGGCAGGGGTCCGCCGAAGTTGCACAAGAGGCGACGGATCGAGGCACCGAGGGCACCAGGAGGTAGCTCGTGCCTGCGCACATCCGGGGGAGCCAACGGGAGGACGAGGGGTGACCGGAGCTCGCCGGAAACAAGCTCGCGGCGGCTGCCGGAGCTCGGGTTCGAGCAACGTAGCACTGTGGTACACTGGAAAACGAGCTGGCTACGGCGTTGGCTTGCTGCGAAGCTGCTGAGCACGTAGCCGGGCTCGGGCGCCAGCTTTGCTAGCTCTAGCTACGGTGGCAACAAGAACGGCGGTGACCGGCTCTCGGCTCCAGTAGAACAATGGTCTAGAGAGAGCAAAAGAGCACGGGGAGAGAGGGGAAATGAAGAGGATCTCACAGCGCTCACGTCGAGATGGTCAGCGAGCTTGGGGAAGCGACGATGGTGGCGAATCGAAGGTGGAGGTCCTCGGCGGCCGGCGGTTAAGAAGGCGTTGGTGGGGACGATGGAGGACGTCCGGGCTCGGTTCCTTCGTCGTGGAGATAGAGGGTGTCGTAGCGGACCTCGGGGACAGCTCAGAGAGGCGAGGTGGTGGCCCTATAAACGACTACGGCGAACGGCAGCGACGGTAGTGCTCGAACGTGAGAGAGGAAGATCCAGGGGAGGGGATAAGCATGGGGGGAGAGTGAGAGGGTCTGAGGGTTGCATGGCAACGCCTAGGGAGGCCCAGCGCGTCGAGGAGGCAACTAGGCTGTAATGCCCAGGATGCGACTATATCTCCTACGTGTCGAGGCACGAGTTAGAGACATAAGCGCATTCTGGAATGATCGCAAGCGTGGTATCTATGCACAACTCATGTAATGAACAAGGATGAAAGAGTAAAATATTTGGCTTACACTCGCCACGTCACACAATTAGTTTAACATTCATACATTCATCCAAATAACACAGGGTCCAACTACGGACGAAATCAAACGAGAAAAGATACCACAACCACAAGTCCTGATCGCACCTAGTAAGAACCACTACTGATCGTCGGGGTACGTCACATACATACGACCACGCTCTTCATCGAACTCCCAGTGAAGTTCTTGTCCATCTCCTGTGTCGTACTCAGTTGTACCTGCATCTGGTGTGTGTTGTAATCTGTGAGTCACAAGGACTCAGCAATCCCATTCCCAGGTATCAAAACTAACAAAGCCTTTTAGGTGTGGAGAGGTAATAAGGTGTATGCAGCAAACAATAAGCAACTAGCTTACGAATTCAGAGCGAGATGAGAATATGTGCCAACGGTCGCCAAAGATGATCAATAAGTGATCCTAGCTACTCAAGTTCATGCATAACCCCACCGTGTTCACTTTTCGAAAAACCCTCCGAAAAGAGACTGTCACGGTTACTGACACCGCTAGTGTATTCTTAAGGATATGGTGTCAAGTTATCTGCAACCGGATATTAACGAATTCCCATCTGCCACATAACCGCGGGCACGGCTTTCGAAAGTTCATAACCCTGCAGGGGTGTACGAACTTAGCCCGTCACAAGCTCACGATCCGTGGAGTTGCAACTCCATGTTGGGAAGACCCAAGTATTCTCGGAATCCCGTGCTCAAGATATTTCGACAAAGGTAAAACTAATCCAGCAAGACCTCCCAACGTGCCGACACCCTGATAAGAGCCGCGCGTATCCCGTCTCAGGCCATGATCAGATGAGCATAGCGTACAGTGACCAAAAGACCCAAGTTGCCAAGGGGTGGTACCGCACACGACTCTGGGTTGGACCAACACTCATGAGGAGCACTGGCCTGGGGGTTGATTAAGAACTCGGGTTTATAACTCCCTATGCAAGTTTTAATTGTTAGGCAAATGTAGTACCAAGGTTGGACCTTGCTGGAAAAGCTTTAAGCAGTGCGAATTATCGAGGAGGGCCCATAAACCCCAACCGTGTTAGGAACGCAAAATCAAGGAATATAACACCGGTTTATCGGGTCCTAAGGTGGCATGAGTGGAACAAAACACCAAGCAGAAGGCCAAGCCTTCCTCCCATTACCAATATATATGTGCATTAATTTAATTAAGATAAATATTGTGTTATCCCAATAAAACAAGTCCAAACATGGAGCAATCTTCAAACTTCACCTGCAACTAACAACGCTATAAGAGGGGCTAAGAAAACGCATACTTAGCCAATCAACGGTTTGCTAGGAAGGCGGTTAGAGTGTTTCATGGCAACATAGGAGGCTGATAGACAAGAATAGGCATCGAGGCATAGCTATAGAGCGAGACAACTAGCAAGGCAAAGATAGAGGTGATATCGGGGAATGGTCATTTTGCCTGTTAAGTTCTCAGTGGGATCGTAACCTTACTCCTCAAACTCAGCCTCGACAGGAACCTCGAACTCCGAATCGTCATCGGGCTCTAACCAACACAACAATACAAACACCGGAACGAAATCAATCACGATGCAATGCACAAGCACATGATGCAAGACATGATGCATATGAGCATGGACATGATATGGTGCATCACAAAGGAGCATGATGAGTGCAACATGTGGCATGGCATAATGCAAGAACACAAATCATTTAAGGGGACACGACATGCAAAACATTGCAAGAACAACAGAGCCACACGTGTAGTTATTTAGTTTGAACCAACTAAGCACCCAACGAGTTTAATAGGTTGTTTAGCATGGAAAGTAGTGCAAAATGATATGACAATGATGCAATATGGCATGACAATGCAATGATGATGACAATGCATTAATGAAACATAGCAATTAAAAGGAAAGACCCCCAAGGAAAGGATGAGGACAAGGTTGCATATATTGCCAAATAAGGGAGTTTTACATGTGGGGTGTTACAAACTCTCCTCCACTACGAAAAGATCTCGTCCCGAGATCTAGGACTGAAAGAAAGCGGGATACTCGGAACGGAGATGATCTTCTCGTTCCCACGTAGCTTCTCGGTCGGTATGGTGTGACCACTTCACTTTCAAGAATTTGATGGACTTATTGCGGGTCTTGCGCTCAGTTTCTTCAAGGATAGCAACGGGGTGCTCACGATAAGACAAGTCTTGCTGAAGATCAATCTCTTCGAATGGAATAGTGCATTTAGGCGTCTTGAAGCACTTGCAGAGTTGCGACACGTGAAACACGTCATGCACATTTGCAAAGTTGGAGGGAAGCTCGAGTTGGTAGGCTAGATCGCCTCGCTTGCCAATTATCTTGAAAGGGCCCACGTATCTTGGAGCAAGCTTGCCCTTGATACTAAACCTCTGAGTACCCTTCATGGGAGAAACATGAAGATAGATATGATCTCCAATGTCGAAAGCCAAGTCACGATGCTTGCCGTCATAGTAGCTCTTTTGGCGCGATTGCGCGGCCTTGAGATTCTCACGTATGACTTTGCACATCTCTTCGGCCTCTGAGATCAAATCATTGCCAAGGAGTTGACGTTCACCAGTCTCGGACCAGTTGAGAGGGGTACGGCACTTTCTGCCATAGTGAATTTCAAATGGTGATTTGCCTGCACTTGCTTGGAAGCTGTTGTTGTAGGAGAATTCGGCAAATAAAAGGCAATCTTCCCATTTCATACCGAAGGAGATGACACATGCCCTGAGCATATCTTCAAGAATTTGGTTCACTCTTTCGACTTGGCCACTAGTCTGAGGGTGAAAAGCTGTGCTGAAGCGAATCTTGGTACCCATAGCTGACTGGAAGGAATCCCAGAATTTGGAAGTGAAAAAGCTTCCACGATCTAAGGAGATTACTTGAGGGATAACATGCAAAGAGACAATTCTGGAGGTATACAGCTCTGCTAGTTGTGTTGCGTTGATGGATTCCTTGACTGGAAGGAAATGAGCCACTTTAGTGAGCTTATCAATCACCACAAAGACAGCGTCATTTCCTCGCTTGGACTTTGGAAAACCGGTGACGAAATCCATATTAATGTGATCGAATTTCCACTCGGGAATAGGTAGAGGTTGAAGGAGTCCGACTGGACATTGATGTTCTGCCTTCACTCTTCTGCAGACTTCACACTCGTTCACGAATTGAGCAATTTCTCTTTTCATGCGAGTCCACCAATAGGATTGCTTGAGGTCATGGTACATCTTGGAGCTTCTTGGATGTACCGAGAGGACTGAGTCATGTGCTTCCTTCAGTATGAGCTTCCTGAGATCACCTTTGGGAACCACAATTCTGTCCTCAAAGAACAAAGTGTCTTTGTCATCAATGCGATAGCAGTTGTACTTGGGAGTACCCTTGGCAATACCATGTTTCGCCTTCTGCACCATAGCATCACTGAATCGGGCCTCACGGATTTGATCTTCCAAGGTAGGAGTTACTTGAAGGTTGGCAAGAAATCCTTGCGGAACAATTTGAAGGTTGAGCTTCCTGAATGACTCGCAAAGTTCAGGTTGGAACGGTTTGAGGATGAGACTGTTGCAATAAGCCTTTCTGCTCAAGGCATCTGCAATGACATTGGCCTTGCCATGAGTATACTCAATGATTGGATTGGATTCTTGAATCATTTCAACCCAACGAGTCTGGCAGAGGTTAAGGTTTGGATGGGTGAAGATGTACTTTAGGCTCTTGTGATCAGTGAAGATGTCCACTTTTCTGCCCAACAGAAGGTGTCTCCACGTGATCAAGGCATGAACAACTGCTGCTAGCTCAAGATCATGTGTGGGGTAATTCTTCTCATTTGGTTTGAGCTGACGCGAAGTGTATGTGGCGATCTTCTTGTCTTGCATGAGAACACCGTCGAGACCTTGCAATGAAGCATCACATAACACTTCATAAGGCTTGGACTCATACGGAGGAGTAAGTACCAGAGCAGAAATGAGCTTCTCTTTGAGGGTATTGAATGCCACATCACAATCAGGAGTCCATGAGTACTTGACATTCTTTTGCAACAGGTTGGCCAGAGGCTTGGCAATCTTGGAGAAGTTCTCAACGAACCTTCTGCAATAGCTTGCGAGGCCGAGGAAACTTCGGAGTTGTTTGACATTCTGAGGAGGTTCCCACTTTACAATAGCTTCAACCTTCTCGGGGTTAACAGAAATGCCCTTGGCACAGATGATATGACCCAGATAGAGGACTTCATCGAGCCAAAATTCACATTTGGAGAACTTCGCATAAAAGCGGTGCTCTCTGAGCCTGTCAATAACCAAACGGAGGTGCTTGGCATGGTCTTCTTTAGTCTTGGAGAATACCAAGATGCCGTCAAGGTACACGAGGATGAACTCATTGGTGTAGGGGTAGAATATGAAGTGCATCATCCGAGAGAAAGTGGGTGGAGCATTTGCAAGCCCGAAAGACATGACTGTGTACTCGTAGGAGCCATAACTCGTTCTGAATGCGGTCTTGGGAATATCCTCTTCACGGATATGAATTTGATGGTAGCCCATCCGGAGATCAAGCTTCGAGAAAACATTGGCTCCTTTGAGCTGCTCGAACAGTTCATTGATGTTGGGGAGAGGGTACTTATTCTTAATTGTCTTATTGTTCAATGGCCAGTAATCGACGCACAATCGTTCCGTACCATCCTTTTTCTTGACAAAAAGAACACTACAGCCCCAAGGAGAAGTTCTTGGTCTGATCAGACCCAAGTGTTCTTGCTCATCGAGTTCCTTCTTCAACTCCTTCAACTCTTTGGGAGAAAGCTTGTACGGACGCCGACAGGCTAGCTCCGTACCAGGTTCAAGTTCAATGACGAATTCAATTGGCCAGTTGGGAGGCATGACTGGAAGCTCTTCAGGGAATACATCCTCATATTCACAAACCACCGGAATCTGGGATATGGCATTAATCTCGCCCTTGTCATTGAGAGAGAATAGCCTGATTGTGTTATCTCGAGCTGCGAAGATAATCACGTCTTCGGAAGGATGAGTTAGATTCACCTATTTGTTTGCACAATCAATAAGAGCATCATGCTTAGAGAGCTAATCCATCCCAAGAATAAGATCAATGTCCGAGTTACCGAGAACAACTAGGGAAACCAGAAAACTATAATCGCCCATGTGAAGAGGTATTCGGAGCCACTAAGTTGGAAGTCATTTGTAATCCCGACAAAATAATCTTTAAAGGCCTAGGTATGCTCTCCGTAACCAAGTCATGCTTAGCAACGAATGGTCTTGAAATGAAAGAAAGCGATGCACCGGAATCAAATAAAACTGTTGCAGGTTTTGAGTTGACCGAAAGATTATCGATAATCACATCAGTAGAATCCTCTGCTTCAGCTGCATTCATCAGGTTCACTCTTGCATGCTTTGGATTGTGCTTGACGATAGCGTTGCTTGTAGGCTTGACAGGTGGAGGAGGCGGAAGGCGCCTCTGGTTGGAACACTTGTTGGAATAGTGGCCCTTCAGACCACATTTGTAGCAAGTGACCTCTGAAGCTGGACGGGGAGGAGGAACGCTTGGCCTTGGAGCTTGGTACTGAGACTTGGACTAGTTTCTTGGGTTGGGTGGGTGGGAAAATACATGACCATCTGAGTGCTTGTTATGACTCGGAGGACGGAGCACTGGAGGAGGCGGGAGCCAGAACTTCTGCTGCTTGGCGACCACTTGACAGGAAGAGGAGTGAACAACATCTCTTATCCTCTTTTGGAAGCTTCACATTTGAGCTGAGCTGCCTCTTGAGTGAGAGCCATGTTGTAGAATTGATCAAATTCATCTTGCTCAAACAGAGTGAGTGCAAGTTGGAGTTCATCTTTTGGACCACCTCAGAACTGGAAGATTTTGCTCTTGGCATTGGGGATGTCTTGCTTAGCATAACGAGCAAGATTCTGGAACTTGACATTGTACTGGTAGATAGACATGGTGCCTTGCTTCAGATTGCGGAATTTCTCACGCATGCCTTCAGTGACACTGGTAGGGATTTGATGAGAACGGAAATCGCGACAAAAGTCAGTCCAAGAGATCTCACAACCCGGTCTCGAGTCTTTGTACTGTTGCCATCAATCTGCAGCTTGGTCTTTGAGTTGGAAAGCAGAAAACTTGACATAATCCTCAGGTCTCACATTACTACACTCGAAGTGTTTCTTGATGTCTATGATCCAATCTTCAGCATCTAGCGGATCAACACAGTAGCTGAAAGACTTGGGTTGATTGGCAAGGAATTGGTTCAGAGTAGCAAAGTGAGGTTGATTGAACAGATTTCCTTGGCCTTGGTTCCCTTGATTTTCTTGGAAATTCTGCATCATTTGCATGAGCATTTGAGTGTTTGCATTGGTAGCTTGCATAATTGATCTCCATGCCTCAGCTGGAGGAGGAGGGGAAGGTGGACGCTCTTCTTCACCCTCTGGGTTCTGGCTGGGAACTTTCTTAGGTGCCATCCTGAAGATGATGACAACTGTTAGCCATTGAATCAAGTAATAGATATGCTGAATCAACGGCTAGATATTTGCAACATATAGTCTTCACAATGAATATCCGAACAAAATTGAATGCATGAATTCCATAGCTTAATGGTACATCAACTTGTCGAGAAGCCACTTGGGAGAACAAAATGATAGAATAAAACAACAAGGTAACAGATGGAACAAATACATAATAGAGGTTTCGTCCCACATGTTCGTGTTGATGCCCCATGGCACGTGTTACAAAGGGCCTTGCAATCTCCGGATCAGCATAGCCAAGGATCCTTTAAGATGCAACCCCCTAGTGTAACAACGCCCATGATAACCTCTCCACTAGATGTTGAACCCCAACCTCATATAATGCACCCGTTGGAAGATTACCTAAGAGCTACTTGAATCCCACCTATTAATTCCTGAAGCTTTCCAATTATGCAATCTGGTGTTGGGGATACAGGGGAAGCACCGCATATCACACAACTAATAAATCCTACATCCAACTGTATCCATCCGTCAACACATAACCAGGCACCTTCGAAAACCGTTTACCTCGGACCTTCGAAACGCGTACGCTATACTAGTTGTGGCAATACTCCCGAACTATCCTCCCAATACTAAGTGACGTCGGGGTTATCTCACCACCAGACACGCATAGAAGAGTTTTCGATGTCGGTCGCCTCTGGTATTCTAGAACTGCAAGGATACAATTGTGACGACAACACCTCGGAGCTCAACTCCCCAGGACACTGCCACAACCCCTAAATGACAGGAGGCACCAAGAACAATGTTCTCGTCACAAAGATATCGGAACAATCCAAAAAATACCCGCGTGATCCTAAAAAAATTTGGTCAAATTTGAGGATAGTGGTGTTAAAACAATGTCAGGAGTCCTCACCAGAGCGACGAAGGGGATGAGGAGTAAAAAGAAATCCTACTCTCTGATATATATATGACTCAAAACATTTTTTTCGTGTGTGTGCCTAGACTCAATCGTTAGCGGTTCGATCAATCAGGGGGCTCCTAGGTCGGAGAAGGCTATGATGCCAACTTGTAATGCCCAGGATGCGACTATATCTCCTATGTGTCGAGGCACGAGTTAGAGACATAAGCGCATTCTGGAATGATCGCAAGCGTGCTATCTTTGCACAACTCATGTAATGAACAGGGATGAAAGAGTAAAATAGTTGGCTTACACTCGCCACGTCACACAATTAATTTAACATTCATACATTCATCCAAATAACACTGGATCCAACAACGGACGAAATCAAACGAGAAGAGATACCACAACCACAAGTCCTGATCGCCCCTAGTAGGAACCACTACTAATCGCCGGGGTACGTCACATACATACGACCACGCTCTTCATCGAACCCCCAGTGAAGTTCTTGTCCATCTCCTGCATCGTACTCAGTTGTACCTGCATCTGGTGTGTGTTATAATCTGTGAGTCACAAGGACTCAGCAATCCCATTCCCGGGTATCAAAACTAACAAAGCCTTTTAGGTGTGGAGAGGTAATAAGGTGTCTGCAACAAGCACTAAGCAACTAGCTTACGAATTCAGAGCGAGATGAGAATATGTGCCAACGGTCGCCAAAGATGATCAATAAGTGATCCTAGCTACTCACGTTCATGCATAACCCCACCGTGTTCACTTTCCGAAAACCCCTTCGAAAAGAGACTGGCACGGTTACTCACACTGATAGTGTATTCTTAAGGATATGGTGTCAAGTTATCTACAACCGGATATTAACAAATTCCCATCTGCCACATAACCATGGGCACGGCTTTTGGAAGCTCATAACCCTGCAGGGGTGTCCCAACTTAGCCCGTCACAAGCTCACGATCCGTGGAGTCGCAACTCCATGTTGGAAAGACCCGAGTATTCTCGGAATCCCGTGCTCAAGATATTTCGACAAAGGTAAAACTAATCCAGCAAGACCTCCCAACGTGCCGACACCCTGATAAGAGCCGCGCATATCCCGTCTCAGGCCACGATCGGATGAGCACAGCGTACAGTGACCAAATGACCCAAGTTGCCAAGGGGTGGTACCGCACACGACTCTGGGTTGGACCAACACTCATAAGGAGCACTGGCCCGGGGGTTGATTAAGAACTCAGGTTTATAACTCCCTATGCAAGTTTTAATTGTTAGGCAAATGTAGTACCAAGGTTGGGCCTTGCTGGAAAAGCTTTAAGCAGTGCGAATTATCAAGGGGGGCCCATAAACCCCACCCGTGTTAGGAACACAAAATCAAGGAATATAACACCGGTTTATAGGGTCCTAAGGTGGCATGAGTGGAACAAAACACCAAGCAGAAGGCCAAACCTTCCACCCATTACCAATATATATGTGCATTAATTTAATTAAGATAAATATTGTTTTATCCCAATAAAACAAGTCCAAACATGGAGCAATCTTCAAACTTCACCTACAACTAACAACACTATAAGAGGGGCTGAGCAAAAGCATACTTAGCCAATCAACGGTTTGCTAGGAAGGCGGTTAGAGTGTTTCATGGCAACATAGGAGGCTGACAGACAAGAATAGGCATCGGGGCATAGCTATAGAGCAAGACAACTAGCAAGGCAAAGATAGAAGTGATATTGGGGAACGGTCATCTTCATGTTGAGTTCTCGGTCAGATCGTAACCTTGCTCCTCAAACTCAGTCTTGACAGGAACCTCGAACACCGAATCGTCACCGGGCTCTAACCAACACAACAATACAAACACCGAAACGAAATCAATCACGATGCAATGCACAAGCACATGATTCAAGACATGATACATATGAGCATGGACATGATATGATGCATCACAAAGGAGCATGATGAGTGCAACATGTGGCATGGCATAATGCAAGAACATAAATCATTTAAGGGGACACAACATGCAAAAGATTGCAAGAACAACATAGCCACACATGTAGTTATTTAGTTTGAACAAACTAAGCACCCAACAAGTTTAATAGGTTGTTTAGCATGGCAAGTAGTGCAAAATGATATGAAAATGATGCAATATGGCATGACAATGCAATGATGATGACAATGCATTAATGAAACATAGCAATTAAAAGGAAAGACCCCCAAGGAAAGGATGAGGACAAGGTTGCATATATTGCCAAATAAGGGAGTTTTACATCTGAGGAGTTACACAGGGAGGTAGGACGTGGCCGGCGCGCAGTGACCACGCGCCTGGCGTCCTTCTGTCCAGGGAAGGGGACGACTGGCACTTTGGGCTACACAGTGTTGGGCCGCCTAGTGCCTCTCTCTCTCTCTCTCTCTCTCTCTCTCTCTCTCTCTAGTTCTATTTCTGTTTTCTAATTATTCAACTTTGTTTTGATTTGATCTTCAACCCAAATCATTTTCCGAGCTTTTCTAAAATTTTGTATGGACTAGTGGTAATATTCTAGAGCCCCACAACAATTTCTCAAATTATTGGACATGTACTTCTTTTATAACAAAAATAAATCCAATTCAAATATATTAATGAATTAAATTGATTGCCCAAAATTTTCCACAAAAATGTTCACTATTTTTGGTATGGATCAAAACCATTGCCAAAAATATCAAACATCAAAGAAGAGCATATTGGTTTCATTGAATGCAATTTGAAGGGTTCTTGCCCTTCTTTTAAAATAATTGTTGAGGCTTTTAATATTCCTCAATTCTTGAATTTAACATGATGCATGATGCACTCGAGTGCAACTAATTACAAGCAGTAATCTAGGGATGTGACAACTCACCCCCACTAAACAAGAATCTTGTCCCGAGATTCAAGACGTGAGGTAAGAAGACATAGGGGACACAAGCTATCACAATCTTCTCGATCCAGCTTGCACTTCATAAGAACGTTGATTGCTTGCATCATGTTGATGTTGACATCCTTGCTTTCGAGATCTTTGTCCTACACAGTGATGACAGAAGAAACTCTACAGGAATTGATCTTCTCAAATATCGAGCAACTCAAGATCAACTCATGGAGTGAGACTTTGAAACATCTCTTGAGCTGAGACACATAATACACATCCAGAGGGATGGAGAGAACAGATGGGTAGGCAACACTACCATGCTTAAGTAGGATGGTGCATAGTTCCAACATAGCGAGGATAGAATTTTCCATGATTCCCTAATGGGGCACCTTGGGGAAGGTGACTCGTAGAATTATTCTCTGAAGTGGCAAAAAGAATTACTTTTGAACCATAGATCACTGAAACTCTTTATAGCATACTAAAGCAGTTCGCAAACGACCGTTTGACGGAGTTCGAGAGAACGACAAACTCTGACTAGAATGGATGATGTGGACTACCTTGTTGAAGACAACGCAGTGAGTGATTCTTGCTTATCATCAGAAATGGATGGGATCCATGGTAAGTCCACTTTTGAAGATGAACCTGGGCAGTAATTACCGAGAGGACAACCCATGGTAAAATGGCACAATGGCGGTGCAAGCTGGGAACAAAATGCAAATGTTGGAATATTCCAACCATCATATTTGCCTGAGAATCAGATCCGATTGGTGACACGATACCTCGGACCACATGTCCGGAAAAAGAAAATTTGCAACACAAATCAACGAGATGTCGTTGCGAGATTCTCGGGAAATGAACTTGATAGCAAGCTCCAAAACATGAGCTATCTCTACTACACACATGTGAACATGGTGTCCCAGACAAGCATGACCACATGGTAGTCTTACAACAAAACACTACCGAGTTCTTGTTGGGAACCATCATCGAGGACATAAGAATCTCCACGCGTGGAAGTCTAAAGGATTAACCTTAGAACATGCTCATTTTTCTCGAACAAGTCAATCAATGGTTTGGTGTGCTAGGGATTACATATGGAATGGAGGTAGCGAGCCTATTAAACCGTAGAATACTTCGCACATGCGTGACTGAATTGGGATGATTCCAGAGGAAACAAAAACAATATTTCTCGAATTCACGGCGGCAACTTGCACCAGGTTTAGATGAAGTGGAGAAAGTCACTTCTCACACCAAACATATTCTTCATGAGCTAGCATGAAGAAAATGATTTCAAAAGTTTCCAACACTAGCTTGATGTTCGGCAGAATCATGGAAAATCTAAGGATGTTGTTGATGGGCTCAACAACAATTTATCGAGATTTCCATATAGATGGAATTCCATAACTATGTGAACAAAGTGATAGCATTGGTCAGACCAATAGATGTAATGGTGTATGCTCGAGGGATCAACCACGAGTAAGACAACATTACGAATATCGTTGGTTCTGATTTGACTTGATGATATCCCACACTCAAATCAAAGTTTTGACAAGACAATAGATCCAACAACTGATCATGAGGATCAATCGGTAAAGATAGCATATCTTCATCAACACACAAACGCAAGGATATCCCTTGGAAAATGAACTAAGTGGGACAAGCTTTCATCTTCCAACTCTCCAAGTTTTCGTTTAGCTTAACCAACTAGCTCAGGGGTATCCAACACGGATTATTGGAGAAAGGGTGGTTTAGAGAAAAACCAACACGATCACGAGCTCAACATAACGGTCAGGGGACAACCTGGTGATACTTCTGAGAAGATATTCAGAAATCATGAACCACCGATATGTTGCTAAGCTCGAGAATAATCTTGCTTTTCAGGGCAAGAAGATATGATCAAAAGAGCGAGGGATTGACAGAATCCTAACTCATTTATCGAAGAGTGCACCAGAAAAAATGGACTAGGTAGCACGATCAATCTTAGAATGATGATTTCATAAGCAAAATGCTAAGAATGAGATTACTGTCCATTAACTACCAAGCAACGGAGTATTGATTTCACACATCATGATTCACTTATCAGTATTCCGGTTATAATAACACGGAGACCGAGCAATGAATAATAATGGTGAGAAGTATCACTACATCAAGAGTTCATAGGAGGTTGTGCAATTCCCATGGAATTCTTGACATAAAGATGGCAATACTCCAAGGTAGAACAGAACAAAAGCTGGATTGGCATTTTGACCTGCGAAATAAAACTACTCTAACCCAATCCTGGAAATGGATGAGGTTCTGGAGTTTGTTTCTCCTAGTCATTCCCGAATAGAATGCCTTGACGGACCACAAGGGTAAAAGGCATCGATGAACAGGAATGCACAACTACTCCTGACTATCAACTGATAGACAGGGGTCATAATACAACTAAAGAGGGGCAACTCAAAGGAACATAAGATTTTCGGAGTTGTGAATGCATGGATTAGCATGTCGAAGGAGTTCAACATATTTCTTCCGGATAACCCATGCAGAAAGGTAGAATTGGCAGAGTCACAAATGGAGAACTCATCAAGAGCACTCTTGTTGTGATCTTTTGGTTCAAACGAACTTCTGCCAAGGACGGTTCATGGTATTTGGAAGAATGATATACCACGGACCTCGAGGACTATCACAAGGTTACTAATATCCTAAAGGTACGAGAAAACACTATCAACAAGAAGTAAGTAGAGTGAATCTTGGATTCAAGAACCCACGTATAGAATGCCTACTAACTAAATGGCATCACGGGATGCTTTCGAAAAAGGTGGCCAGAATCATCACACTTGGAATATAAAGCATTACTAGATTACTAGATTACTGGGTGATACTTTCTCTCTCTCTCTAGTTCTATTTCTGTTTTCTAATTACTCAAGTCTGGTTTGATTTGATCTTCAACCCAAATCATTTTCTGAGCTTTTGTAAATTGTTGTATGGACTAGTGGTATTATTCCAGAGCCCCACAACAATTTCCAAAATTATTAGACATGTACTTCTTTTATAATGGAAATAAATCCAATTCAAATATATTAATGATTTAAATTCATTGCCCAAAATTTTCCACAAAAATGTTCACTATTTTTTGTATGGATCAATACCATTGCCAAAAATATCAAACATCAAAGAAGAGCATTTCGGTTTCATTGAATGCAATTTAAAGGGTTCTTGCCCTTCTTTTGAAATATATTTTTAGGCTTTGAATATTCATCAATTCAATTTCTTGAATTTAACATGATGCATGATGCACTCAAGTGCAACTAATTACAAGCAGTAATCTAGGGCTGTGACAAAGTCGCCCTCGCTTGTAGGTGGTCGCCTTGTTGTTGGGGATGTCGATGTAGGCGGACTCATGGGAAGTAGGCGAAGATGTCGTACGTATGGTTGTAGTCGTAGCTCCTTCTTGGTGTTTCTTGTCTCGCCGTCTTATTATGTGCTCTTGAAGCTTGGCCTTGGCGTGATGTAGAGCATGTTCGAACTTGTAGGTTTGCGCTTGTCGAGCATCTTCATGATGATGGTGTCGTTGTCGTGCTTGAGCTCTTGGTAGATGGCGTTCGTCATTGTCGTGTACATGATGCTTAGAGGTGACTTGCCCTTCATGACGATGTTGATGGTCGCCATGGCGGTGTGGACGTGGACGACTTGCGCTTGCATCGTGTTTGCGCTCCAAAGACTTGTGACTTGAACGTCGCCGCCGAGAGGATGATGAAGGGGAAGAAGACTTGTAGTTGACCACTATGTGTCAGAGCTCCGCCATGTGTTTGTCAAAGGAGTCACACATGTCGTCGAGGTAAGCCATTCTCCTTGCCTCGGAGTGTCGTAAGTCGATGGCGATGCTGTCGGGGCGCCCTTGCATTGCTCGTTGTAGTCTGATGGTTTGCGTGTGGATGTAGTTGTTCGCGCCGCCGATGTCGAAGACCAGAGATGAAATGCTTTGCCTATCCATCACAAGACTCAAGTAGTGGTGAGTGGTAGAAAGAGAAGAACTAGACCAATGTACCTTACCCGATGTTGAAAATGGATCAATGATCACTCAATAATGTATCAAGGAAATAGCACAATTGGTACTGATTCTTGTCAATTCTCACACCTACACAAGAAAGCTTTTTTTGTGGAGCTTGGTGAGGATAGGGGCACAAAAATTTGATGCAAAATGTTAGAAAGAGTCAATAATGTTGACAGAGATTCACAAATTTGCAAGTGAAACAAGTAGACCAATAGCAAAGAATGGCACACGGAAACACACGCACGGATAGATAAATGTGGTTGTGCAACCAAGGATTGAGCTGAAAATGTGGGAATCCACGGAAAATGCTCTTGTCACACAACACTAGAGAGACGCTAACCGATTGCTCAATAGGCGGATACGAACTTGCGCACTACCTATATGAGACAAAATGTATCGACTTCCTATCACAAGTATGTTATGTGTGTATGATGTTCCGGTGCTATTAGCACAAGATGATCTAAGATGATCGGATATGACAATCTTATATGCAATGTGGTATGATGCTATGGCTATTGCTTACAAGCTCTTCGCTCTCTGTTTCTTTGCTTAAAAGCTTATTCTCTTTTTTTATATGACCACCATGCGAAATGCACAAACCAAGATAGCAATTGTGTATATGCGGGACCAATCTTGTGACACAAGGAATGATAAGATGATACCAAGAAGATATGGTATGTATACAATGGAAGGGCGGATCACTAATGTGCACAAGTAACGTTGCCAGCAATACTCAAATGGCTAGTCTCAATAGGCAAGTGACGCAAAATGGGCTAGGGGTTCACAAT
Source organism: Secale cereale (assembly GCA_902687465.1). Taxonomy (NCBI): domain Eukaryota; kingdom Viridiplantae; phylum Streptophyta; class Magnoliopsida; order Poales; family Poaceae; genus Secale; species Secale cereale. Next base: position 412,002,001 of record LR738711.1, read on the forward strand.
GCAATGGCAAAGGGGATATACAAAGACGTCGTCGAGGTTACCGTCCGATGATGATTATGAGAAGAGATGTTCGTGATGTATACCCATTCCTAATTAGCCGAAACACCGTAGGAAACGGAAAAATCACAACTCAAAATCTCAAGGACAAAAGTCAAAATGGTGGATGGGGGAAAGCGGTGGTGGTTGCGGAAGAGGATGGTGGGGCTATACATGTTGTCGGAGTTGAAGTGACCGTCCCTAAGTAGCCGAAACACCTTAGGAGACACAAGCCACAACTCAAACAAGCTCGAACAAAATTGGGTTAAGTTGGGTTGGCTATGTATAATGGGCAAGGTTATGCAGAAGTGGTGGTGGTGGTTGATGAAGAAGCAATTGTCCCTAAGTAGCCTAAGCACCTTAGGAGACTCAAATCACTACTCAAATAACCACTAATGCGATGGGGAACAAAATGGATTAGGTTGGGGAAGTCGGTGGTGGTTATGCAGATGATGTGGTGAAGGCCCCAGGCAAACATGCCAAATTTTCCAAATTTGATGGAGTCAAATTGTAATGCCCCGGATGTAATACTTTCCCTTTTGGGCAATATATAATATCTTTGGCTCCTTTATTCCATTTCGTTTTCTTCGTCTTTTCGGGTTTTCGTCGTTTTGTCGTGTTGCGTGTGTGCATTCATCCATATCATGTAGTCATGTGCCATTGCATTTGTGTTGTCGTTTGCATCCGGTCTCACTCGTTTCTTTTCCGTTGTCCGTTTCGAGTTCCGGAGCTCTCTCACGTGTCCGTGGCATCCCCGAGGCCTACTTTGGTGTTTGGCCGTGTAACGTTTCCGGTTTGGTGTGAGACTTGTCGTGTGTCGTCGTTTTGGTGTGTGTAACCCGCCTGTCAAATCTCGTCGCGTTTGGAGTTCGTTTGCTACCCCAACAGTTATTCTCGTGGGCTGAAAGTACCCCCCCCCCTCTTTGAGGCCCAAGACACCCCTCCAACAGCCCACTAAACCAACCCAAACCCCTCCCTTTATGTAGGCCATCCAATTGTGATCATGTGGCTGAAAACCTCACCTCATTTGGACAACCCTAGCTCCTTGTGCCTATATAAACGTCCAACTCCCCCAATTTTCGCGTCTGAAACCCTAATGCTTCCACAGTTCACCGCCGGTGCTTCCACCGTTGATCCGCGGTGCTTCCACCATTGAAAATCCGTGCTTCCGACGTCCCAGAAAAACCATGCTTCCGAGATTCGTCGTCGTGCTTCCGTAGTGCCGCGTCTGCGCTTCCGTCCGACGCGCGGGCCCGCGCCTAGCCGCCTCTTCATCAACCTCCGGTCTGCCGCCTTCGCCGGAGATCTCACCGCCGGCCGCCTCCTCTCACCGGTGCCGTGCTCCGCCGCCCGCGCCCGCGCCTCCTCCCGCCGGCGCCCCTCCTCGCCGACCCCGCCGCCACTTCGCTGCCGCCGCGGGCCCCGCCGGTCGGCGCCGCCCCTCCCCGCCGGGCGCCACCGCGTCCCCCCTGCCTCTCCCCGCCGCGAGCTCCCGAGGGAGCTCGGGGACTCCAGCGCCGCCGCTCGGGAGCGGACCTCCCCTCGACCGACGCCCGATCTAGATCCCCCGGGTGGGCCGAACCCTAGGGCCCGAGGCCCGTTAGCGCTCCGGCCTGGTGGGCCGAGTTGACCCCCGCCCGAGGCCCGTTTGACCACTCCAGATCCGGCCCAGTCCGCCTCCGAAGCCCGTTGACCAGATCTTGACCGAGGTGGTTGTTTTTTTCACTAAGTCATGTAGATTTTTAGTTGTCTGATGCTGTTTTGCAATGGTGATAACTTTTTGTGTGATGGTCCGATTTGAGCAAATGATATGTCAAAATGATCATGGAGACTTGTACTACATTTTGTTCCATTGTGCCATGCATGTTTGAGGTCATCTAGATATCTTAATCTTCATGAGAAGAGTGCAACTTGTTATAAACTGCTGCTAGTAGTTGTTTTCATGCCATCTTTGCAATGTGATAACTTGGTGCATGTTTATCCAAATGATGCAAATGATATGTCCACGTGTTCATCATGTTGTTCTCTACATGTTGGGTGCTTTAGCTTGCATGATAGATTTCATCTTACCATGTTTATCTCCTTTGCAAAGTGCTATGTGGCTGTTATGTCGTTAAACTTGTTACGAGATGCCTCGTAGAGGAGCTCGTTGCTATTGATGTGTTTGTCCCCTTGATGCTTGCTTAGATGATTTGGATTCACCATCATGTGTACCTTACTGTGATGCTTACCACTTGCCATGCTTTGCTTTGAGGTGACTTAAACTTGCTCACAAACATGCCATGATGAGACTGTTTTTTAACACTTAGTGAAATTTCACTAAGTCTGGAATCTGTTATTTTCAGATGCCATGTTTGCTTGTTGTTCTAGGCAAATCCATGCTAGTTTTGGGGTGACTCTTGATGATTCCTTGTTGTATAAGTTGTTGGCTATCCATTCATGCTCTCACATGCTTATTTGGGTGGCTGTAGCATATTTAACTTTTGATCCCAAGTTGCAACAAATTACTGCTGTCAGGTTTTTGTTGTCAAGTTCAATATGTCATAGCTTGTTGCTATTGATCCATGGCTCCTTTGGGGATACTCCAATGGATTTGTTTGCTGTAGGATATGTCTAGTTTATGTCCATGCTCCTTTCCATGATGTTTGAGTGCTGTAGGCTATTTATCTCTTGCTCCGAAGTTGCTATGTGGCTGTTATTTTCAGCTTGTGCATGTTTATTGTTTCGGGTGTAACTTTTAGCCCGTTGCTCCGTTTTGAGCAAGTCCTATATGTAACTTGTGTGATTTTGCATGTAGATTCATATTATCCTCTTGTTATCATGTTTTGAAGCATTTTGCTTGATGCATATTGTTGTGTTGTAACACTGTGCTTCCTAAGTAGACTTTCTGTGCTTCCATAGTGCATATGTTTTGCTTCCATAGTGCATCAGTCATGCATCCAGTAATTTTTCTGCGCATTGCATCTTGTTTGATTCGTTGCCTTGTGTTCTTGTGTTTGAGTAGAGCCGGAAGCTGAGACCGAGTACGAGTATGAGCACGAGGTTACTACCGAGGTTGAGAACGAGGACCCCTCTTACGATCCCATCGACAACTCTTCAGGCAAGATGACCGAACCCCGATAACATTACTATCTTTGCCTATTGCTTGAGTAATGTTCTATAGTTTTGCCTCGATGCCCATGTTTTTCCTGTCAGCCTCCTATTGTAACCATGAACCTGTTTAACCACCCTACCTATGCAAACCATTGATTGGCTATATGTAGGCTTCGCTCATCCCCTCTTATAGCATTGTTAGTTGCAGGTGAAGATTGAAGATTCTTGCTTCTTGTTGGAGCTTGTTGGGATATCACACTATACTAATTATTAAATGAAATCATCTATATATTGGTAATGGGTGGAAGGCTAAGCCTTTTGCTTGGTGTTTTGTTCCACTCATGCCGCCTTAGGAACCGTATAAACCGGTGTTATGTTCCTTGATTATGCGTTCCTCACACGGTTGGGGTTATGGGACCCCCTCGATAAACAGCTAAGTGCTAAGTCTTTTCCAGCAAGTCCCAACATTGGTACTATTTGCCTAATAACTAACAACTTGCATAGGGAGTAATTAACCCTCTTCTTAATCAACAACCCCGGGCCAGTGCTCCACATGAGTGTCGGTCTGAAACGGGGAGTCTGTGGGGCCACCTCGAGGGAACTCAAGGTTTGGTAAAATCCTGTAGAATCGCCCATCCGGTCGTGGCCTGAGACTAGATACGCGCGGCTATTGTCAGGGTGTCGGCACGCCGGGAGGATTTGCTGGATTAGCCTTACCTTAGTCGGAGTATCTTGAGCACGGGATTCCGAGAATACTCGGGCCTTCCCACCTTGGAGTTGCGACTCCGCGGATCGTGGGCTTGTCATGGGCCAAGTTGGAACACCCCTGCAGGGTTATGAACTTTCGAAAGCCGTGCCCGCGGTTATGTGGCAGATGGGAGCTTGTTAATATCCGGTTGTAGAAAACTTGACACCATGTTTCAATACACTACCAGTGTGAGTACCGTGGCGGTCATTTTCCGAAAGGGATTCGGGAAGTGAACACGGTGGGGTTATCTTTGACTTGCTAGTTAGGATCACTTCGTGATCATCTCTCGACCCAGGCACCTCTCTTCTCGCTCTCTTTTACGTAAGCTAGGCTAGTGCTGCTGCAACCTCTTGTTCTTTCTCAGCCTTGTTCCACACCCAAGGCTTAGATAGTCATGTTACCCGGGAACGGGATTGCTGAGTCCTCTGTGGCTCACAGTTACTTCAACACACCAGATGCAGGTACGATGGTGAGCTACACAGGCGATGGTGCTGAGCTAGACTGGGAGTACGACGAGGAGCGTAGCCGTTACTATGTGAACTATCCGGTTGATCAGTAGAGCTTCTACTAGGATTCGATCTAGACCTGTTGTTTAAGTTATGTTTGGTATCTTTCATTTGGATCTTACCCTTAGATGGGCTGTGATGTTTATCTGAATGATGTTTGAACATGTAATGTATTTGGGTGACGTGGCGAGTGTAAGCCAACTATCTTTTCAGTTTTCCATCCCTATTTTTACATGAGATGTGCAAAGGTACCAAACTTGCGATCATTCCAGAATGGGCTTATATCTTTAAGTCGTGCCTCGACACGTAGGAGATATAGTCCCATCCTGGGCATTACAAGTTGGTATCAGAGCCTTCTCCGACCTAGAAGCCCCACTGTTTGATCGAATCGTTGACGGTCGAGTCTAGGCACACACTGAAAATGTTTTGAGTCCTATATTTATATCGGAGAGTAGGATTTCTTTTGCTCCTCATCTCTTTTCATTCTGGTGAGGACTCCTGACGACTACTCTTGCCTCTTCCACTTTCAAAAATTGCACCAAATTTTTTTTAGGAATCTCGCGAGTATTATTGGATTGTTTCGATGTCCTTGTGACGAGAATATTGTTCTCTATGCCTCCTGACATTAGGGGTTGTGGCGGTGTCCCGGGGAGTTGAGCTTCGGGGTATTGTCGTCACAAGCATATCGCGGCAATACTAGAATACTTAAGACGGCCGACATCGAAAACTCTCCTATACGGTTAGTGGCAAGATAACCCCGACATCACCCAGTACTGGGGAGGTAGTTCGGGAGTATTGCCATAGCTTTGTATAGTGGATGCTTTTCGAAGGTCCGAGGTAGACGGTTTCCGAGAACAACTGGTTATGTGTTGAAGGATGGATACAGCTGGATGTAGGATTAGAGTTGATTGCGCGATGCTTCCCCTGTATCCCCAACACCTGATTGCATAACTGGAAACTTTCGGAAATTAATAGGTGTGTTCATCCAGTAGATCGTAGGCATTCTTCCAATGAATGCAGGTTACGGAGTTTGGGGTTCTACATTGAGTGAAGTGGTATTATGGCCGATGTTCCGATCAGGAGTTGCATCTTAAAGGATCCTTGGCTATGCTGATCCGGGGATTGCAAAACCCTTTCGTAATGCGTTCATAAGCTTTCAGCACAAAGATGTCGAACGAAGCTCCTATCTTGTGTTTGTCCCATCTGTACCTTGTGTTTTTCTTATTTACCTTTTGTCTCCCAGTGGCTTCTCGTGAAGATTGTTGTTATCATTAAACTGAGAATTTCATTCGTTCCTCTTGTTCGAATGATTCTTGTGAAGACTATGTTGCATTTCTATTCGTTGTTTCAGCTTATACCTTCTTTCAATCAAATTGCTGATTGGTGGTCATCTCTTTCAGGATGGCTCCGAAACGGGTTCCCAACGCTAACCCAGAGGGTGAAGAGGTTCCAGACCGTCCTCCTTCCCCTCCTCCTCCGTCTGAGGCCTGGAGAGCAATTATGCAAACTACAAATCAGGACACCCAGATGTTGATGCAGATGATGCAGCAGATGCAAGCAAATCAAGCAAATCAGGGTGCTCCAGGGAACCAAGGCAATTTCTTCAATCAACAGCACCATGCTACGCTCAACCAGTTCTTGGCCAATCAACCAAAGGCTTTCAGTTACTGTGTCGACCCTCTCGATGCTGAAGATTGGATTACCGATATCAAGAAGCATTTTGAGTGCAGCAACGTAAGGCCTGAGGACTATGTGAAGTTTGCAGCCTTCCAACTCAAGGACCAAGCAGCTGACTGGTGGCAGCAGTACAAAGACTCCAGAGAAGGGCGTGTGATCTCTTGGGATGATTTCTGCAAGGACTTTCACTCTCACCACAATCCAACAAGTGTCATCGAGGGTATGCGTGAGCAATTCCGCAACCTGAACCAAGGCTCTATGACTGTCTACCAGTATAATGTCAAGTTCCAAAACCTCGCCCGCTATGCCAAGCAAGACATACCAGATGCCAAGAGCAAGATCTATCAGTTCCGTGGAGGTCTGAAAGATGAACTTCAACTTGCTCTCACCTTGTTCGAGCCTGATGAGTTTGACAAATTCTATAACATGGCGTTTAAGCAAGAGGCAGCCCAGCTCAAGATGGAGGCTTCTAAAAAGAGGATTCGAGATGCCGTTCACTCCTCCTCTTCTTATCAAGTGGTCGCGAAGCAACAGAAATTTTGGCTTCCACCTCCTCCAGTGATCTGAGCTCCCTACAACAACAACAAGAACTCTAGTGGCCGTGATTTCTCCCACCCACCCAACCCAAGCAACCAGTCGAAGCATCAGTCTCAAGGTTCCAAGTCAAGTGCTACTCATTACCGTCCTCTCTTAGAAGTGGTCTGCAACAAGTGCACTCAGAAAGGTCACTATGCTAACAAGTGCCCCAACCCAAGGCGCCTTCCGCCTCCTCCACCTGTCAGCACAGCTATTGTCAAGCATAATCCAAAGGCAGCAAGGGTGAACCTGATGAATGCAGCGCAAGCGGAGAATTCTTCTGATGTGATTTTGGGTAACCTTTCAGTTAACTCTTTTCCAGCTAAAGTGTTGTTTGATTCGGGTGCTTCATGTTCTTTCATGTCATATCCTTTTGCATCCAAGCACGATGTTGTCACTACAAATTTGCCTCAGAAGTTGCAAGTTGTTTCGCCGGGCAGGATAATGACTTCTAGTGTCTATGCTCCGGATGTATCTATTCGCATGGGTGATTATCGCTTTCTGGCTAAACTGGTGGTTCTCGGCAATTCCGACATTGACCTCATCCTCGGGATGGATTGGCTTTCTCAGCATGATGCTCACATTGACTGTGCACAGAAGGAAGTCAAGATTAATCATTCCGATGATGATGTGATTATCTTCGCCTCTCGGGATAACACAATCAGGCTTTTCTCTCTCAATGACAAGGGCGATATGAATGCCATATCTCAAATTCCGGTGGTTAACGAATACGAAGACGTCTTTCCTGAAGAACTTCCAGGCATGCCTCCACACTGTCAAGTGGAATTCGTCATTGAACTCGAGCCTGGTACTGAGCCAGCATGCCGGCGTCCGTACAAGCTCTCTCCTAAAGAGTTGAAGGAGTTGAAGAAACAGCTTGATGAACAGGAGCGTATGGGTCTGATCAGGCCTAGTACGTCTCCTTGGGGCTGTGGTGTCTTATTTGTCAAGAAGAAGGATGGCACGGAGCGCCTTTGCGTCGATTACCGGCCATTGAACAAGAAGACAATAAAGAACAGGTATCCGCTCCCCAACATCAATGAATTGTTCGAGCAGCTCGAAGGAGCTAAAGTGTTCTCTAAGCTCGATCTCCGAATGGGCTATCACCAGATTCGCATTCGAGAAGAAGATATCCCCAAGACTGCCTTCAGAACGAGCTACGGCTCCTATGAGTATACAGTCATGTCCTTTGGTCTCGCTAATGCTCCACCTACCTTCTCGAGAATGATGCACTACATTTTCAACCCCTACACCAGCGAGTTTGTGCTTGTGTATCTGGATGATATTTTGGTTTTCTCCAAAAATGAAGAGGATCACGAAAAGCACCTCCGTCTGGTTCTCGACAGACTCCGTGAACATAAGTTATATGCCAAGTTCTCCAAGTGCGAATTTTGGCTCGATAAGGTCTTGTATCTGGGCCATATCATCTCCGCTGACGGTATTGCGGTAAACCCCGAGAAAATTGAAGCAATTGTCAACTGGGAACCTCCTCAGAACGTCAAGCAACTCCGAAGTTTTCTTGGTCTTGCCAGCTATTGCAGAAGGTTCGTTGAGAACTTATCCATGATTCCCAAGCCTCTTTCCAACTTGCTGCGGAAGAATGTCAAGTACTAGTGGTCTCCAGATTGTGAAGTGGCATTCAAAACTCTCAAAGAAAAGCTCGTCCCTGCTCCAGTTCTAACTCCTCCAGATGAGTCCAAGCCCTACGAAGTATTCTGTGATGCTTCTCTTCAAGGACTTGGTGGTGTGCTTATGCAAGACAAGAGAATTGTGGCATACACTTCTCGTCAACTGAAGCCAAGTGAGAAGAACTACCCCACACATGATCTTGAACTAGCAGCTGTGGTACATGCTTTGATTACGTGGAGACACCTTCTGTTGGGCAGAAAAGTCGACATCTTCACCGATCACAAGAGCTTGAAGTACATCTTCACAACCGAATCTGAACCTCCGCCAGACTCGTTGGGTCGAAATGATCCAAGAGTATGATCCAAGCATCGAATACACTCCTGGCAAGGCGAATGTGATTGCAGATGCTTTGAGCAGAAAGGCATATTGCAACAGCCTCCTTATCAAGCCGTTTCAGCCTGAGCTTTGTGAAGCATTCAGGAAGCTCAACCTCCAAGTTGTTCCGCAAGGTTTTCTTGCAAATCTTCAAGTTGCTCCTACCTTGGCAGATCAGATCCGTGAGGCCCAACTCGGTGATGCTATGGTGCAGAAAGTGAAACATGGTATTGCAAAGGGTACTCCTAAGTACAAGTGCTATCGCGTTGATGAGAGAGACACCTTGTTCTTCGAGGACAGACTTGTGGTTCCCAAAGGTGATCTCAGGAAGCTCATAATGGAAGAAGCACATGATTCCCTCCTTTCCATTCATCCTGGCAGTTCCAAGATGTACCAAGACCTCAAGCAATCTTACTGGTGGACTCGCATGAAAAGGGAGATTGCCCAATTCGTGAATGAATGTGATGTCTGCAGAAGAGTGAAGGCAGATCATCAACGTCCAGCCGGTCTTCTCCAACCTCTTCCTATTCCCGAGTGGAAATTCGACCACATTGAAATGGATTTCGTCACTGGCTTTCCTAAGTCCAAGAGAGGAAATGATTCTATCTTTGTGGTGATTGACAAGCTTACCAAAGTCGCTCACTTCCTTCCAGTCAAAGAATCCATCAATGCAGCTCAATTGGCAGAGTTGTACACTTCCAGAATTGTGTCCTTACATGGCATTCCTCAAGTTATCTCCTCAGACCGTGGAAGTTTGTTCACTTCTAAGTTCTGGGACTCCTTTCAGTCTGCCATGGGCACTAAGATCGGGTTCAGCACTGCTTTTCACCCTCAGACTAGTGGTCAAGTCGAGAGAGTGAATCAGATTCTAGAAGACATGCTCAGAGCATGTGTCATATCTTTTGGCATGAAATGGGAAGATTTCCTTCCATTTTCCGAGTTCTCTTACAACAACAGCTTCCAAGCAAGTGCCGGCAAAGCTCCGTTTGAAATCCTCTATGGCAGAAAGTGTCGTACCCCTCTCAACTAGTCCGAGACAAGTGAACGTCAACTTCTTGGCAATGACTTGATCTCAGAAGCCGAAGAAATGTGCAAAGTCATACGTGAGAATCTCAAGGCCGCTCAGTCGCGTCAGAAGAGCTACTATGACGGCAAGCATCGTGACTTGGCTTTCAACATTGGGGATCATGTTTATCTCCGTGTTTCTCCGATGAAAGGAACCCAAAGATTCGGTATCAAAGGAAAGCTTGCTCCTAGATACGTCGGGCCTTTCAAGATCCTTGGCAAAAGAGGCGATCTAGCCTATCAACTTGAGCTCCCTTCCAACTTCGCCAATGTTCATGATGTGTTTCATGTGTCTCAACTCCGCAAGTGCTTCAAGACACCTGAACGCACCATTCCGTTTGAGGAGATTGATCGTCAACAAGATTTGTCTTACCGAGAGCACCCAGTTGCTATTCTCGAAGAAACCGAGCACAAGACCCGCAACAAATCCATCAAATTCTTGAAAGTCAAGTGGTCACACCATACCGACCGAGAAGCTACGTGGGAACGAGAAGATCACCTTCGTTTCGAGTACCCTTCCTTCTTCCAGTCCTAGATCTCGGGACGAGATCTTTTTGTAGTGGAGGAGAGTTTGTAATGCCCCGGATGTAGTACTTTCCCTTTTGGGCAATATATAATATCTTTGGCTCCATCTATTCCATTTCGAGTTCTTCGTCTTTTCGGGTTTTCGTCGTTTTGTCGTGTTGCGTGTGTGCATTCATCCATATCATGTAGTCATGTGCATTGCATTGCATTTGTGTTGTCGTTTGCATCCGGTCTCACTCGTTTCTTTTCCGTTGTCCGTTTCGAGTTCCGGAGCTCTCTCACGTGTCCGTGGCATCCCCGAGGCCTACTTTGGTGTTTGGCCGTGTAACGTTTCCGGTTTGGCATGAGACTTGTCATGTGTTGTTGTTTTGGTGTGTGTAACCCGCCTGTCAAATCTCGTCGCGTTTGGAGTTCGTTTGCTACCCCAACAGTTATTCTCGTGGGCAGAAAGTACCCCCTCTTTGAGGCCCAACACACCCCCTCCAACAGCCCACCAAACCAACCCAAACCCATTCCTTCATCTAGGCCATCCAATTGTGATCATGTGGCTGAAAATCTCACCTCATTTGGACAACCCTAGCTCCTTGTGCCTATATAAACGTCCAACTCCCCCAATTTTCGCGTCTGAAACCCTAATGCTTCCACAGTTCACCGCTGGTGCTTCCACCGTTGATCCGCGGTGCTTCCACCGTTGAAAATCCGTGCTTCCGACGTCCCAGAAAAACCATGCTTCCGAGATTCGTCGCCGTGCTTCCGTAGTGCCGCGTCTACGCTTCCGTCCGACGCGCGGGCCCGCGCCGAGCCGCCTCTTCTTCAACCTCCGGTCCGCCGCCTTCGCCGGAGATCTCACCGCCGGCCGCCTCCTCTCACCGGTGTCGTGCTCCGCCGCCCGCGCCCGTGCCTCCTCCCACCGGCGCCCCTCCTCGCCGACCCCGCCGCCACTTCACCGCCGTCGCGGGCCCCGTCGGCCGGCGCCGCCCCTCCCCGCTGAGCGCCACCGCGCCGCCGCGGCCCCCCTGCCTCTCCCCGCCGCGAGCTCCCGAGGGAGCTCGGGGACTCCAGCGCCGCCGCTCCGGAGCGGAGCTCCCCTCGACCGACGCTCGATCCAAATCCCCCGGGTGGGCCGAACCCTAGGGCCCGAGGCCCGTTAGTGCTCCGGCCTGGTGGGCCGAGTTGACCCCCGCCCGAGGCCCGTTTAACCGCTCCAGATCCGGCCCAGTCCGCATCCGAAGACCGTTGACCAGATCTTGACCGAGGTGGTTGTTTTTTTAACTAAGTCCTGTAGATTTTTAGTTGTCTGATGCTATTTTGCAATGGTGATAACTTTTTGTGTGATGGTCCGATTTGAGCAAATGATATGTCAAAATGATCGTGGAGACTTGTACTACGTTTTCTTCCATTGTGCCATGCATGTTTGAGGTCATCTAGATATCTTAATCTTCATGAGAAGAGTGCAACCTGTTATAAACTGCTGCTAGTAGTTGTTTTCATGCCATCTTTGCAATGTGATAACTTGGTGCATGTTTATCCAAATGATGCAAATGATATGTCCATGTGTTCATCATGTTATGCTCTACATGTTGGGTGCTTTAGCTTGCATGATAGATTTCATCTTGCCATGTTTATCTCCTTTGCAAAGTGCTATGTGGTTGTTATGTCGTTAAACTTGTTACGAGATGCCTCGTAGAGGAGCTCGTTGCTATTGATGTGTTTGTCCCCTTGATGCTTGCTTAGATGATTTGGATTCACCATCATGTGTACCTTACTGTGATGCTTACCACTTGCCATGTTTTGCTTTGAGGTGACTTAAACTTGCTCACAAACATGCCATGATGAGACTGTTGTTTTAACACTTAGTGAAATTTCACCAAGTCTGGAATCTTTTATTTTCAGATGCCATGTTTGCTTGTTGTTCTAGGCAAATCCATGCTAGTTTTGGGGTGACTCTTGATGATTCCTTGTTGTATAAGTTGTTGTCTATCCATTCATGCTCTCACATGCTAATTTGGGTGGCTGTAGCATATTTAACTTTTGCTTTCAAGTTGCAACAAATTACTGGTGTCAGGTTTTTGTTGTCAAGTTCAATATGGCATAGCTTGTTGCTATTGATCCATGGCTCCTTTGGGGATGCTCCAATGGATTTGTTTGCTGTAGGATATGTCTAGTTTATGTCCATGCTCCTTGCCATGATGTTTGAGTGTTGTAGGCTATTTATCTCTTGCTCCGAAGTTGCTATGTGGCTGTTATTTTCAGCTTGTGCATGTTTATTGTTTCGGGTGTAACTTTTAGCCCGTTGCTCCGTTTTGAGCAAGTCCTATATGTAACTTGTGTGATTTTGCATGTAGATTCATATTATCCTCTTGTTATCATGTTTTGAAGCATTTTGCTTGATGCATATTATTGTGTTATAACATTGTGCTTCCTAAGTAGACTTTCTGTGCTTCCATAGTGCATATGTTTTGCTTCCATAGTGCATCAGTCATGCATCCAGTAATTTTTATGCGCATTGCATCTTGTTTGATTCGTTGCCTTGTGTTCTTGTGTTTCAGTAGAGCCGGAAGCTGAGACCGAGTACGAGTACGAGCACGAGGTTACTACCGAGGTTGAGAACGAGGACCCCTCTTACGATCCCATCGACAACTCTTCAGGCAAGATGACCGAACCCCGATAACATTACTATATTTGCCTATTGCTAGAGTAACGTTCTATAGTTTTGCCTCGATGCCCATGTTTTTCCTGTCAGCCTCCTATTGTAACCATGAACCTATTTAACTACCCTACCTATGCAAACCATTGATTGGCTATACGTAGGCTTCGCTCAGCCCCTCTTATAGCATTGTTAGTTGCAGGTGAAGATTGAAGATTCTTGCTTCTTGTTGAAGCTTGTTGGGATATCACACTATACTAATTATTAAATGAAATCATCTGTATATTGGTAATGGGTGGAAGGCTAAGCCTTTTTCTTGGTGTTTTGTTCCACTCATGCCTCCTTAGGAACCGTATAAACCGGTGTTATGTTCCTTGATTATGCGTTCCTCACACGGTTGGGGTTATGGGACCCCCTCGATAAACCGCTAAGTGCTAAGTCTTTTCCAGCAAGTCCCAACATTGGTACTATTTGCCTAATAACTAACAACTTGCATAGGGAGTAATTAAACCTCTTCTTAATCAACAACCCCGGGCCAATGCTCCACATGAGTGTTGGTCCGAAACGGGGAGTCTGCGGGGCCACCTCGAGGGAACTCAAGGTTTGGTAAAAACCTGTAGAATCGCCCATCTTGTCGTGGCCTGAGACTAGATACGCGCGGCTATTGTTAGGGTGTCGGCACGTCGGGAGGATTTGCTGGATTAGCCATACCTTAGTGGGAGTATCTTGAGCACGGGATTCCGAGAATACTCGGGCCTTCCCACCTTGGAGTTGCGACTCCGCGGATCGTGGGCTTGTCATGGGCCAAGTTGGAACACCCCTGCAGGGTTATGAACTTTCGAAAGCCGTGCCCGCGGTTATGTGGCAGATGGGAGTTTGTTAATATCCGGTTGTAGAAAACTTGACACCATGTTTCAATACACTACCAGTGTGAGTACCGTGACGGTCATTTTCCGAATGGGATTCGGGAAGTGAACACGGTGGGATTATGTTTGACTTGCTAGTTAGGATCACTTCGTGATCATCTCTCGACCCAGGCACCTCTCTTCTCGCTCTCTTTTATGTAAGCTAGGCTAGTGCTGCTGCAACCTCTTGTTCTTTCTCAGCCTTGTTCCACACCCAAGGCTTAGATAGTCGTGTTACCCGGGAACGGGATTGCTGAGTCCTCTGTGGCTCACAGTTACTTCAACACACCAGATGCAGGTGCGATGGTGAGCTACACAGGCGATGGTGCTGAGCTAGACTGGGAGTACGACGAGGAGCGTAGCCGTTACTATGTGAACTATCCGGTTGATCAGTAGAGCTTCTACTAGGATTCGATCTAGACCTGTGGTTTAAGTTATGTTTGGTATCTTTCATTTGGATCTTACCCGTAGATGGGCTGTGATGTTTATCTGAATGATGTTTGAACATGTAATGTATTTGGGTGACGTGGCGAGTGTAAGCCAACTATCTTTTCAGTTTTCCATCCCTATTTTTACATGAGATGTGCAAAGGTACCAAACTTGCGATCATTCCAGAATGGGCTTATATCTTTAAGTCGTGCCTCGACACGTAGGAGATATAGTCCCATCCTGGGCATTACACAAATGGTGATGGTAGTATTTTTGTGGTATGGGGGATATCAAGAGCTTCAAAACGAGCTCAAGAACGTCGAAATCGGAGTTCTGATGAATTAGTTATGAACAAAACGGTGAAACATGGGTGGCTGAAACTCCAGTGTCCGGACATCCGGGGTTATGCCCGGAAATCCGGGGTCTGTGTACAGAAACTTGACCGATTTTGAGCTCCAGGAGCCGGATGTCCGGCCGGGGACCTGGATGTCCGGCCCGATGGCTCGGATGTCCGGTCCGATGATTCCAGATCGGGATTGGGACTTCCAAACTCGTTTGGGGGCGGAATTTGATGATTTTGGGGGCAAAATTTGAGAGATTTCGTGAATGAAAGATGGGGAAACTTGGGGAAATGCTAGATCCACGTGAAACCAAGCAAATCCACGGATCAAAATCAACAAAACGTCATCAAACCAACAGATCACAAAAAAATTGGGACTATTTTTTGTGGGGAATTTTTGAAATTTGGGAAGAACACAACAAAATCAAGCTAGAAAACGGTGGGGAGGCTCCAAATTCATGATGAACCAAGGCTCATGATATCATATGATGCGGGGCTAACCTGATTCTAGGCCGATCTTTCACGATTGGAGGGATCCCCGAGGATGAACCCGAAGAATACGAGGGGAAATCGCGAGGGGAAACGAGAGAAAACACTCAAATCAACAAAAAAACAATCACACAGGTACTAGATCCTCAACACAACAAGATACACGGTCCAAATCCAACAAAGGAAATATACAAGGTAACTAGTTCATCTCAGTGAGGAGGTCTTGAATCCGCGAGGGATCTTCCCCTTAGGGGTCTTGAATCCGATGTGGATCTTCTTCGTAGAGGCCACGGTCTCTCTCGTGGAGTAGAACCACTATGGATGAGCAATGCTCTAGGTTTCAAATGAGCTAACACAAAGCTAACCCTAGCTAGGAGGAGGAGGAGGTCTATTTATAGTCTAGGGGGCGAAGGGGTAAGTTGGAGGGATACATGGGCCAAAGGCCCGATACACTGTGAGTAGACAGGGGTGGGATGTCCGGGTAGGGGCCGAATGTCCGGGCCTTCATGGGCGGCCGGATGTTCGGGCTTAAGGCCGGATGTCCGGGCTGGAGGGGTCTAGTCTGGTGTCTTCTGTGCTGGGTGCCGGATTTCCGGGCATGCGTCGGATGTCCGGCCCGTCGTGGGGCGCCGGATGTCCGGGGGTCGGACGGATGTCCGACCGCTGTAGCAGCTGGCTCTTCTTCCTTATCCTTCCTTCGCTCCCGCGCACACTTGGCCTTGGTACTTGGGCTCTCCATGGTCTCCTCGAGTGTACATGAGTATGCACAAGGTCCGCGCTTGAAATAGCATCCATGTCTTACATGCGAAAAGGGAAGATTCGAAAAGGAGCGAGTTCACCTTAGATCCAATGACGCATGGTCGAGATCTCATCGTGTGTCCACTTGGGGCTTGGCGAGTACTCATAGTGTACATGGGGATGATCGTAGGATGCTCCGCATCACGTCGCGTCCCTTCTTAGAGGTGTTGATTGGTACCGGCGCTTCGGAGTCTAGGAGCTAGGTGGGCGATTTTCGGCGGGAGCAGTGGTCGCGAGGCTTCTTCGTTTTTGTCGGTCCGCTGTTGTCGGCATTTGTTTCTTTTGTCTTTCTCTTTCGGTCATTTTGGGCATGTCTGTGCGGCTTCCGCCCCAGCACGTATCGTTGGTTGTATCGGTTGGTTCCTTTGTAATACAAAGCGGAGGGCAACCCTTTTTCGAAGGGAAGACACACAATTCCAAATCGCCTAAGCCGACCAACCAACTCGCCCATCCCTTGCGTGATAGGTCGTCTAACTCATCGACCAAGTCGCCTAAAACACCATGCCCTTCCAAATCGTCGTAGTCGTCCAACCAACTCGCCCATCCCGGTTGTGCTATGCCGCCTAACCCATCATGCAACTCGCCAAGAACACCACACCTTCCAAACTTCCTAAGCTGACCAACCAACTCGCCATCGTCGATGTGCTAGGTCGCCTAAACCATCGTCCAAGTTGCCTAAAACTCCACTCACTTCCAAATCATCTAAGTTGTACAACCAAACTCGCCCATCCCAGCATGCTAGGTCGCCTAAAACAACGCACCCTTCCAAATCGCCTAAGCCACCCTACCAAACTGGCCCATCCCCGGTGTGCTAGGTCGTCCAACACATTGTCCAAGTTGCCTCGAACACCACACCCTTCCAAATCACCTAAGTCGTCCAACCAAATCGCCCATCCCCGGTGTGCTAGGTCGTCTAACCCATTGTCCAAGTCACCTCGAACAACACACCCTTCCGAACTACCTAAGCCGACCGACCAACTCGCCCATCGTCGATGTGCTAGGTCGCCTAATATTAGACTCACTGGTAGCAGCACACCATTAGCAGAAGTTGCCGTAGTACGGAAATTCACACATAGGGCATCTTGGACTGGAGCAGTTCCAATTCTGGCAACTCGCCTACCCTCTCAACTTAAATAGGAACACTTTCAGGTTGGGCTTGTGTGGAGTATAGCTGGCCACCATCGCAATCAGCAAAGTCATTAGGGAGCTCATTGAAATCAAGGCCAGCCATCTGCACATTTTTTTAGAAGACGGGAAATATGAAAGGAACGTAAGCGACATAGTATAAATGAAACACCAAAGAATTTTTATCCTCCTATCATGTATGCAAACTCAATGAGCAGGGCATTTTTTCTAAATCACCAATGTGTGTCCCAACACATCAAATTCCATGTAATGGCAGGCTTTTATAGGATGCAGGGATTTTTGCACTACTAGCTTCAAAAAAATTATGGCTTTCATTTTTGTAAGCAACTAGACTTTACTACTAGATTCATCTCTTTTAATTTTTGTAAGCAACTAGACTTTACCTCTCCAGTACTTAATAAACTAGTTTTGTAAGCAACTACACTAGTTTGTTGTCCTGTTTTTTATACAACCAAATAACTATGCTTCTTTTTTTGTAGAAGCTAAGAGCAAGATGAGAAGGCACGATACAATTCAAGATCCAGCATCTTATCTATCTTCCAGTTCTACAAGGGGAGGCAAGAACAAAAGGCAGATTTGGGACAAGATTCAAGTCAAGTTTTGAACACTTGTATAGGGAGGCACAGAGGGGAAGTTCCACTAGCTCTAGAACTAACAGAATGATGGCCGGAAGGGCCTTTTACCTTGTTGTTTTCACGGGGAGAATTTTGCCCAGTTCTGGAAACAAATTTGCCCACGTTTCTGCAGAGTATTGCCTGATCCATAACAATGAGTTGCAGACAAAATTACGTTTTTCATGATTTTTTGGCTTGATTGTTTTCAACCTTTTTTGTGTTATTTTGCTGCGGGAGGTGGAGCTCCGCACTTCGGACATGGCATGCAGCAGCGGCTATGGAAGAAGATGCCGCTGGGACCTGGGCTGGGTGGGTGGGGAGGTCGTGTGTGTGAGTGGGAGGGCTGATGCTTTTCTTGCCCTTTTAGTTTCTGTGGCAGAAGGTGACGCGGGGAGGGGTGGGAGTATTTAACAAAAAAATTATCACAATTCGTGAAACTATGCCTACAAACTACCACTTTATGAATTTGTGGAGAAAACTATCACTTTTATATTAATCTTTAACTAGAAACTACCATGTATGAAAAATGCCCGATTCGACTCGTTTAAATTCGATTATGACAGAGTTAGCCCGCACGTCAGAACTGAAAGAATCAGCACCGTCAAGTCGTTTAAACTTGATTACGTGTGGCACAGCCATGTCTTGCTACTCCGACGGCGCGACCACATCTGGAGGAGACGACGCGACCTGCAGGCGAGGCGAGCGACCGGGCGGCGGCTTGGGGCCTCCCAGCGGGGGGAGGCGGTGGGTGCTGCTCGTGGCCAGTCGTAGTAGAGCTTCGCGTGGACACCAAAAGGTGTGGATGCTGGCCACGGCGGACAGCTATGACTGGCTCAGCGGATTCGTGCCTTCATTGTTAGATTAGCCTAAGTAGTAATTTGTATATGGGAAGTGTTTAGGAACGGCGGACCGGCCGAACGCCCGGCCGGTCGCGGCCACGCGAGCGAGCGTTCCTTTTATCCCCGAGCGACACGTATGTATAGGGTCCACACTCAATCGTTGCCTTATCTACTTCTTCGTCCAAAGCAAAAGCTGGAACCGCAGTTGATTTTTGCTTCAACCAACAAGCGAGCTGAAACCACAGCTGATTTTTGCTACAACTGCATCGCATTTTTTGCTACAGCCGGTGTTCTGGAAAGCTACAACCGATGCGACGAAAAGCTTCAACCAGCGACGACAGATGCTGGAACCAACCAGTGCCACAATAAAAGGCTACATCCGGCATCGCACAAAGCTTCAATTGGCGTTGAAAAAAGCTTCAAACGCTGAAATGCCGATGCTAGGGGTTGGCTACTGCCAACAGGGAAAAAGCTTCAAGGTGTCGCAAAAAGCTTCAACGGTAGATAATAAAGCTTCAACCGTAGCCGATTTTTGCTACCACCGACAAAGTTTTTTGCTACATCCATCAGACGGAGCTGTGACCTCGCGACGGCGACGACGATTTGCTGCAACCATAATAGGATTTTGCTACTATCGTTGGAGCTTTTTGCTACTTTTTTCTGGTTTGCAGTGTCTGATTGGGAGTTTTTTTTTCAACGGTTGAAGCTTTTTTCGTCCACGGTCGAAGCTTTTTCTACAGCAAAATGCTACAACCATTGACATAAAATGCTACAACCATTGACATAACAGTCGGAATGCCACAACCATTGACATAAAATGCTACAACCGTATATAAATAAAGTTTCATTGCAGTTGCAGCACATCGGGTGGGTCTGGTGCGACCGGCCAAAATTTCGGCCGACGCATCGACGCCTAGCGTTGGCCTTTGTATATTCATGATTAGATGAGACACTGACCGCTGGGCCCTACATGTCATAATGGTCAATTTAACGGTCGATGCACGTGTGGGCCAGCCCTATTATAATCGAGTTTAATTTCATCCAAATCAGTCGGTAGTGTTTTTATAAAAAAATAGTGCAGAAGTGATAGTTTTCGGCATAAATTTGAAAGTGGTAGTTTGTAGGCACATTTCCACAAATTATGGTAGTTTCTTGTTAAATACTCAGGGGTGAGGCTTTCTTTTCTGCCACATGGGGGGCACCACCGCATCGACGGCACGATGTAGCACGTCCCAAAAAGAATAGCTGCTAATAGCTGTTCAAACAAGCAGAGGGATGAAGTTTAGTCGACGACATAACAACAACGATCTTGGACTCTGGTTCATAACAAACAGCAAATGGAAGCTCAATGTTACATAACAAACAACAGCTCAATCATAAAAGTCTTAACATGGATTGTTTGTAGAATAGCAAATGCTGCGGCCGATCATGCCCATCATTCATCGTTCAAAGCCTCGTCACTTATCATCACCGTTCTGCACGGCAGCACTTGCACGAGGGTCATCATCAGCTATCATACCCTCCTCTCCCTCTTCATCTATCATACCTTCCTCTTCAGCCTCACTCTTCTTGCTGCTCGCAGAGACTTCCACAGGTTTAGCATCCACCACTGGCTCGCCATTAGGGCTCATTGACCCCCTGCCTCCTTCGCCATTATACACAGGACTATATGGAGCAGACTTGTCATCCTGCTCCTGCAGACTGGGCGATCGATCCAGATCAACCTTTCCCATCTTGCCATCCTCCGCCTGATAGTCATTTGAAGGGTCGACACTGCGGCTCCTGTGGTCATTTGAAGGGTGAGCATTGGGTGAGCTTCTCTTCTCCACTGGGTGGGCAGAGTCAGGACGTGTAGACCCAGAGCCAGCTCTTCTTTCAGTCCTGCGTCTAGCGCCAGGGCTACGACTCCTGCTGCGGCTAGCACGACGATTCCTAGTGTAACTCCTGCTCCTGCTCCTGCTCCTGTTCCTGCTCTTGTTCCTGCTCCTGCTTCGGCTCCGACTCCGACTTCTAGTCCTGCTACGGCTAGCCCGCACATCATGGCGCCGTCTCTTGGGGCTTGGGCTGCGCCGATCACTGTCACTCCTGCTAAGGCTTCTGCTGCGACCTCTAGCAGACCTGCGAGAAACACCGTGATCATTCCTGCAAGCATCAGAAGCATTAGTAAAGACCACGGTCTTTGGATCAGAAACACAAACTACCGAATTATAATCTCAAATTACTTCAGTTAACACTAACGAAATCCACATTCTGTTTTCATCAGCAATTGCAGAAAACGAAATGGAAGGGACAGAACGAACCTGCTACGGCCACCATAATCATCCTTACCACGTCCACCGCGACTACTCTCTAACCTGCCACCATACCTTGAATCCAGTTCAGAGCGTGAACCACCACCCCTCTCAGAGCGGGTTGCCCATTTGTTACGTTTCCTACCACGCCCACCGCGAGAGACCATGTCTAACAGTTCAGGAGGAACATCTTGGTCTGCCCCTTCCAGGATTTTAATTAGGTCGGCAGCATATTTTGAATCTTGATCACACAAAAATGTATAGGCCAAACCAGTGGCACCAGCCCTTCCTGTCCTGCCAATCCTGTGAACGTAGTCCTCAACACCAGTGGGGAAGTCATAGTTGATCACAACCCTATGTCAAGAAAGCAAGAGGATAATGTGATATCATTTCTGAGATTTGAAGCACTGCTGGTCAAGATCAGAACAATACTGAAAATTTAAAGAGCAAAACAACAGCTTTCTTCAAATTCTGTGTGTACATTTGCACTAGTTATATGAACTTAATCCAGAATGATTTCAGCAAATATACAGCTGGACATGCCATGATAATTAATAGCTGCCGAGGACATATTGACTGCACTTCCTTGTTTGGGGTCTGCTTGGTTTAAGCAAAAGCCTACCCAGCCAGTAAAAATGGCAGCGCATATGAACCAGAATGGGCAAAGGGGCATGAACATGCCAAAAAAATTGCAATCCCATAAAGGACCTAAATTTTGGTAACGACCAAACATTGGTAGCACAAGTTTTGGACACAACCAAAAACACACGCTAACTACTGAAATTATAGGTATCCTTGCCATGCACTTCTGCTACCATGGGTCGCAAGGGCACCACTCTTTAGCCAATTTAGACACTCCAAAAGTTAAAATGGAATTAGCATGATTGTATGTCATATAAATACATGAAGCAGCACCTATGTAGCAATAAAATCATTAGAATAATATTATTGGTTAACCTGATATCTTTGATGTCTAAACCTCGTGCCGCAACATCTGTAGCCACCAAAATAGGAGATCGTCCAGATCTAAATTGACTCAGGACCTTCTCTCTTTCATTTTGTGACTTGTCACCATGAATGGCAGCCGCTCCAAATTGCCTATTGAGTGTCCTTGATAGTTGGTCGCACATTCTCTTGGTGGTACAGAATATTAGTATCTTGGAACCTGAATCATGGGATCGCAATATTTGCTCCAGACGCCGAAGCTTTTCTGAGGGAGTGACCACCTCCACATGCTGGCAGAGCAACAGGATTAGAACACAGTAGCAGAAGACAGAACAGAACAGAAAATTAAAAGAAATGTACTTCGTTAAAGGAAAAAAATGATCTTTCCAAGTATCATCAGTGCAGTGTACAAAGCAAGTCGCATACCTGAGTAATAGCTTTATTAGCAACAAGCTCATCCACACTTCCAATCGTCACCTGGACAGGGTGAACAAGAAGCTCATCTGCAATTCTTCGGACTTCCTTGGGCCAAGTAGCAGTGTACATAAGAGTTTGCCTACCAGAAGGTATGTCTCTTACTATTTTTCGTATTTGTGGTTCAAACCCCATATCTAGCATGCGGTCAGCCTCGTCTAGAACAAGGTACGAGACCTGCTTTAGGCTTATTTTCCGCATTTCTAGAATGTCGTTCAACCTTCCAGGTGTTGCAACAACAACATCAACCCCTCTTTCTAAATCTCTTAACTGGGGACCTTTAGGAGCACCACCATAAAGGCACTAAAAAGAGACAAAAACAAAGGATCAGATAATGAAACATATAATCCAGAAAGAAGCAAGGCAAAGAAAACTTACCGTAGAAGAAATTCTTGATGATCTGCCAAATTTCACAGCTTCTTCCAAAATCTGTGTTGCGAGCTCTCTGGTAGGTGCCAAAACTAACACTGTTGGGCCGGACCTTGTGCTGTTCTGCATACGCTTTATATGCATAAACCCAGGAAGCAAATACCCAAGAGTTTTTCCAGATCCTGTCTTGGCAATAGCTACAACATCTTGATTGAGCAAGGCAATTGGCCAGGACTGGGCTTGGATAGGTGTTGGACTTGGGAATCCGGCACGTTGTATCTGAAAAAAAGGAAGGGGAACGGAAGGCAAAGGCAAACAAAATAAGGAAACCAAAAGAATACTGTTAATGTGGTGTACCTACATCTGCTACAGGTCCCACTGAAACTCTAGTTACTCTATGTAGTGAAAACAACAAAGAATCAACAATGTGCGAAGTCAATTTAAGGCCGTACAGAAGAGAACGGATCCACAAGTGTGGACACAGGGCGAAGTAGAAAAGCTCTAACAGAATCCCAGGAGACAGGCTCGCTCAGCTATGGATCTTTCATCCACAGGCCCCTTCCATTGGTCAGGCATCTGGACGCCTGCAGCCTGGGTGAGACCTCCATATAGGCCCAAGAAGAGGCCTGACATCCATGTGAGGAGCCTTTCCCAGGAAAGGTACACGGAGCAACAAATCAGCGTCAACCGCGTAGATGGCCTTTTAGACCATTGGCAGCCCCCTTAGCAGGGAGCAAGCCGCCTGAGGTGTCCACCCACCCTTGGCAGCTCCATCAACGACATCCGCCCTCAGCCCGTCGAAATTACAGACTGGATGAGGGCGCACCAAGCAGGGTGCGACATTAGCTCCACCTTGGAGCAAATATCGCATCTGCCACAGAGATGTAGATAAGTAGCTGACTCACAAGTGTCCCTGATTTAGAACAATCAATCAAACAGATAAAGAAGAGCGCATCCCCGTTATCCAACATGCTGACCCTTGTCAAACTCTTTTGGGTTAGTGTTAGACCTTGGGTGATAATTCATCACCAAACTTATGCATACCTCCTTGAGTATATCCAGCGGGATGACACCAGAGTCAAACTCAGTTATGGGAGCCGGCACGTTATCCCCCTGCATCACAGACCAAACAAAAAAAATAGATGCTGAGTAACGAACATGCTATGAGATGTGTAACACAAACATGCTATTGAGATGTAACACGAGGATAGCTGTGAGATCCATATGAGATGTAACAAGGATAGCTGCAAGATCCTTACGATGACTGTGATCTCGTGGCGACGGCGGTATGCTTCTGCTGATGGATCATCAGCTGCGGCGGTAGGGATGATGGTGGCAGCCGGAGGAAGATGGTGATGGGAAGACGCCGACTTGAACGAGTCGTGCTCGTCGTGACGGCGCCTGTCGCGGTCGCGATCCCGGTGGTCACGCCGAGGCGGTGTGCGAGAACGGGAGCGGGAGCGAGATCGGGAACGGTCTCGACGTTCCCGGCCGCGGGCGCGCGGAGGCGGGGGCGGCGGGAGAGGCGGAGGCGGCGGGAGCTGAGCTTCCGGCGGCACGGGCTTCTCGTACTGGGTGACGTTGGTGTCCGGATTCCAGTAGTAGAGGTAGCCGGTGGTGCCGTCCACCAGCCCGCGCCACGGCTTCGGCACCGTAGGGTCGTCCGGCGCGTACCGTGGGGCCGCGGTTGCCGACATCGCTGCCGGCAGATCTGGACCAATACCTAGTCTCCGGCTAGGGAACGCGCAGATTCGCCGGCAGATCTGGACCAATACCTAGTCTCCCGCTAGGGAACGCGCAGATTCGCCGGCGGAGGGGCAGGTGCGGTGCGCGGCGGCGGCGGCGGCGGCGAGGGGCTATCGCTTTTCTCTTCCACTTTTTGACCTAATTTTTCGAGTCTACCTCGCCTTTTATTGTGATGTGAAATTTAGCGATGGTCGAGTTCGAAACGAGCTCAAGCCCGGAGAAGCCCACTTCGGGGGCAAATTTGACAATTTTGATTTATGGGCGAAATCAATTCACAGAATGAACTGTGCGTGAAACAATTTCACACCCATGATCTTTTTGTGTAGCGCCCGCCACGACGACGCCACACCCTACGGTGCAGCGCCTAGCTCGGGGACGTTGCACG
Source organism: Secale cereale (assembly GCA_902687465.1). NCBI lineage: Eukaryota > Viridiplantae > Streptophyta > Magnoliopsida > Poales > Poaceae > Secale > Secale cereale. The sequence goes on from LR738711.1 coordinate 412,026,648, forward strand.
CCAGTTCACCGTGGCAACGCTTGGGCCCGCACTCAGCCGTGCAGCGCCTCCGGGCTAGACGCCACACATGTAATGTGCAGCGCCTCCGAGCTAGGCGCTGCACATGGACTTAGATGCAGCCGCCGCGCGATAGGCCTCCCCCACCCACCCCATTCTTCAGCAGTTATAGAGACATCGTTGCGGCGGCTGGCTCCTCTCCCCCTCTTAAAAAATCTTCAGATCTGATGATTTGGCCCGTGGATTCCTTCATCAATCCATCCTATAAGGTACTTTTGTCCGATCCCCTTCTTTCTATCCATAGAATGTATGCTATTTCGGAGATTTGAGGAACCCTTGTTTGAATCTTGCATGTATTAGATTTGGGAAACTTTTGTTTGAATTTTGCATGTATTAGATTTGGGGAACCCTTGTTAGATTAGAATGTGGTTTGGATACATAGGTTAACATGTTATTTATATAGTTTGGATACATAGGTTGATATTTCATTATATGGAAAAGATATTTGTATTGAATCTTGCATGAAGTAGGCTTAGTTTAGTTTATTGAAATTACAATTGTATTGGCAAGAATGGTTTGGATACATATGCTTTGAATTTTGCATCTAGTAGTTGTACTTTAGTTTTTTTGTATTTAAAAGATAATCATGTTGACAAGAAAGCTTTCTTTCAAATTATTAGGATGGTTTGGCTTCTCGATGATCACTGGGACAAACAACACCGGTCGTACGCTATGTCGGTGGAGCAGCGGGTAATAATGAAAGTTGTCGGTGTTATGAATTCCGTGATTTTTTCAAACACATGCCCTCCATATGTAATGATTTGTTTGTTTGCTTGTAGGAGCTTGCACCTCTGAAGCTTCGGTCTCACGGGGTCAACCTTGGGTGGATGCGCTATGATGAGAGGTACACACCGTATGTTAGGGAGACAGGACTTCTCCCTTTCATTCAGTTGGTCAGTCGGTCGACGCCACCCAACAATGCTCCAGCACTCACCGCGCTTATTGATCATTGGAGGCCGGAGACACACAGTTTCCATCTTCGGACCGGGGAGATGACCGTGACGCTCCAGGATATAGCTATGATCACCGGTCTTCCTATCAATGGGAATCCTCTATGTATGAGCACTGATTCTGATGGGTGGCGCGAGCAGATGCATGCCCTTATCGGTATGGTTCATCCGGAGCCTCGAGAACCAGAAGTAGAAGGCAAGAAGAAGGAAAGAGTCACAGCCGGTGCCCCTTTCATGTGGATTACTGTGCACTTTGGTACTTGCCCTAGGATGCTGACGAGGACACGGTCAAGACATATGCTCGTGTCTACATGTGGTACGTGATATCTAGGACTATGTTTGTTGATGGCACAGGCAAGAATGCTCCATGGATGTGGCTGAAGGTGTTGACCGTCTTCGATAGCAAATGGAGTTGGGGTTCGGCGACACTGGCTTACTTGTATAGACAGGTATGAAGTTGTTTCTGTTTCACTTCATTGCTACATTATGAATGCGATCTTGCTGTTAATTCAACCATGTTCTCTTTTATGTGCAGTTGGACGAAGCCTGTTGTAGGCTATCTGGAGGTATTGGTGTTGTTTGCTCGCACTTTCCATATGGAGCTGGGAGCGTTTGCCGGTTGGACGACCGAAGACCATGAAGTACGAGGCTTGGGACGACAAAGACGACCCACTACGGCTCCCCACTTGGGCTTACAAGTGAGATGTGTTAAATGAGATGACGGATGATCCCTCGGTCATGTACAAGCTGTACAGGAGCGAGATGGACGCTATCACGCCTGAGCAGGTGAATCGACATTGCATAAATTATTATCATGCGTAAGATATAATTAACCTTGAGCACCTAGCGGCTTCTCGGCCTCATCGATGGTTGTAATATCATGTTTCTAATTTGCAGGTTGGATAGAAAAAAGCAACGGAAGATCAAGGACTGTGATGCGGGGTCAACCCGTTCTAGGCCGATCTTTCACGAAGAGGAGGGAAACCCACGATGAACACGAAGAACACAAAGGGGAATCACGAGGGAAAACACTCAAGAACAAGTCCAATCACACATCCACTAGACAATCAAACACACAAGATCACAAGGTACATGAACAACAAAGGGAAAGATACAAGGTAGAGTTCATCTCCAAGAGGAGGTCTTGAATCCGCGAAGGATCTTCCCATTAGGGGTCTTGAATCCAAGGTGGATCTTCTCCGTAGAGGGGCCGCGGTCTCTCTCGTGGAGTAGATCCGTAATGGATGAGCAAAGCTCTAGTCTAAAATGAGCTATCTCATTTGCTGACCCTGAAATGTTGAAGGTGGAGGAGTATATATAGTCTAGGGCCATGAAGGGGTAAGTGTAATGCCCAGGATGGAGTTATACCTCCTACGTGTCGAGGCACGACTTAAAGGCATAAATCCATCCTAGAATGATCTCAAGTTTGGTATCTTTGCACAACTCATGTAAAAGAGGGATTAAAATGCAAAAGGAGATAGTTGGCTTACACTCGCCACTTCACACAATACATTACATAAACAATCATCATTCAGAACATCACAACCCGACTACGGGTGAAGAACCAAAAGAAAGATACCAAAACAACAAAAGCCACAGGTCAGGAACGAATCCTAGTAGAAACCACTACTGATCGTCGAAACGTCACAAGCAAACGGCCACAAGCTTCATCGAGCTCCCGATGAAGTACTTGAACCAGCTCCTGCATCAAACTCGGCTGAACCTGCATCTGGTGTGGTGGAGTAACTGTGAGCCACAGAGGACTCAGCAATCCCGTTCCCGGGTAACAAGACTATTTAAGCATTGGGTGAGGACAAGGCTGAAGAAAGAACGAGAGGTGAAGGAACAAACAAGAGTCTGCAGCAGCAACTAGCACTAACTTACGTAAAAGAGAGCGAGAAGAGAAGAGCATCGGTCGAAAGATGATCACGAAGTGATCCTAACTAAAGCCGGTCAAACATAACCCCACCGTGTTCAACTCCCGAATCCCTATTCGGAAATTGACAGTCACGGTACACACGCTGGTAGTGTATTGAATCATTGTGTCAAGTTATCTACAACCGGAATTAACAAGCTCCCATCTGCCACATAACCGCGGGCACGGCTTTCGAAAGTTCAAACCCTGCAGGGGTGTTCCAACTTGGCCCATCACAAGCCCACGATCCGCGGAGTCGCAACTCCATAGGTGGGAAGACCCGAGTATTCTCGGAATCCCGTGCTCAAGTTAAACCGAACTAAGGTAAGGCTAATCCAGCAAATCCTCCCGGCGTGTCGACACCCTGATAGTAGCCGCGCGTATCTAGGTCTCAGGACACGACCGGATGGGCGATTCTACAGGTATACCAGATACCTCGGGTTGCCCCAAGGCGGCCCTGCAGACTCCCCGTTTGGGACCAACACCATCGGCACTGGCCCCCCCTGCTATGTAGAATTAAGAATCCTCGGGGACGCGACCCCCTATGCAAATTTAATTATTTAATTAAGTTGTTATTATGAGGCAAATAGTACCAAATGTTGGGACTTGCTGGAAAAGACTTAGCACTTAGCGGTTTATCAAGGGGGTCCCATACACCCCAACCGTGTTAGGAACGCACAATCAAGGAACATAACACCGGTTTATACGGTTCCTAACGGCATGAGTGGAACAAAACACCAAGCAAAAGGCTTAGCCTTCCACCCTGCCAGTATATAGATGATTTCATTTAAGCATTTATATAGTGTGATATAACCCAACCAAACTTCAACATGAAGCAATCATCTTCAATCTTCACCTGCAACTAACAATGCTATAAGAAGGGCTGAGCGAAGCGTACTTAGCCAAGCAACGGTTTGCGTAGGTAGGTTGGTTAAACATGGCAATGGTTACAAGTAGGAGGCTGACAGGAAAACACGGGCATCGAGGCAAAACTAAAGATCGAGACTACTAGCAATAGGCAAAGATAGTAATGGTATCCGGGTTCGGTCATCTTGCCTGGGATTCCACAAGGGAGAAGAACGGAACCAAGAAGAAGACGGAGCAACAGTCGAGCGGATCCTCACAACTCCGGAACGAACCCGAAGCTAACAAGAGAAGCAACCGGAAAGAAGAAAACAACACGGTAAACACACAAACATGAACATGGCATACAATGCACAAGCAAGCATGATGCATGTCCGGTTTAAATATGCATGGCATGGCAAGTGCACAAACAAATACTACAAGTTAAGTGGAGATCAATATGCAACGAGTTGCATATTGACGAAACACCACATATTAATTATTTAGTTGACTCTCGTTTATTAACAAGACAAGATTAAATGTTTTTAACATGGCAAGAGGTGAAGCATAATAAAACTACACTATTAAGACATTTTAAATGGGGCCGGAAAATAACAACAACATATCCGGAAAATCCCCATGAGCATGTTTAATAATTATAAGCAAACAACAATTAAACATATCAATGTTGTTATCATGATGCGGATGACATGATCAAGTTATGCAAGTTTTATTAAAAGGTTGACTTAAAGGATAAGAAGCATTTGTCACCGTGGTGGAAGAAAAGGGTGCCACGGCAACGATCCCGAAAATGATGCCACGGCAACATATCGGTGCCGGTAACTCGTTGAGAGTCCGGTGCAAAAGATAGATGGCGTGGGTGAGTCAAACGAGAAGAAAGGTGGGGCGATCCCGTTACCGGGTTCCCACGAGTCGGCGACGAGGCAACCGAGGAACATGACAAAAGGTGGAACGGGCACGAAGCACACACGGGAGACATTTCATACACACAAGCAAGCATCACACGGGTCACGTCTCGGGGTTATACCTTTGAAGCGTGCGTTTCGGGGCGGTTCGAGACGTAGTGGAAGAAGTCGTTCACGGCCGTAGAGAGAAGTAGGCGTTCACGTTTCCGAAGTGGAAGTAGTCGTTCCGTAGAGGCACTTGGCGCCTCGGTAGTCGTTCACGGGGCGACGGTAGTGGTACACGGCGACGGTAGACGAACTCGTTCGTAGATGTACTTGGCGCATCCGTCTTTTCCGGGCGACGGTAGTGGTACACGCGACGGAAGTCGTTCGGGTCGTCGTGGTACTTGTCGGTCAAGTAGTCGTACACGGATGTAGTGGTACTTGGGATCTCGTTATTGCGACGGTAGGGGTACATGTTATGTAGTGCTCCAGCCATTGTACACAGGTCCTCTGTCAAGCTCAACAACACGAAGCAACAAAACAAAAACAAAAACAAAAATACACAGTCAAGGCAGCAAAGGGGTCAGCGACTTGGGGACGGCGCACGGGGCTGCTGGAGATGGACGGATCCCGGCGTCCATGGCGCGGCGGCGGCGGATGGCAGCAGGGGGCGGCGGCCCAGAAGAGGCAGCAGGGGCCCTCGTCGCGGGAAGGGAATCCCGTGCTCGCTGGAGAGGAGGCAAGGGAGCCTCGGAGCTGCTGGTGAAGGGCCGCACGGGGAAGGCCCTGGCCGGCGTCGGGGAGATGGGGCGCTGGAGGACGGGGCCGCGGCGCTGCCTTGACGGAACCGGAGGAGGGAACCGCGCCGGGCGCTCGTCCTGGGGCGAGGAAGAGAGGGCGAGGGCCTGCTCGGGAAGGAGCCGCGCCGGAGGGAGCCGCTCGGGGACGGGTCTTGGGCGCGCTGTAGTTGCTGGTGGGCAGGAAGCTCGAGGGGCTCGACGCACGCGAGCCGGCGGCGGCTGGCGCGAAGGGCTGTCTGCGGGGAGATCGCTGGGGGGCGGTAGAGCTCGGGCAGAGGAGCGAAACTCCAGCGCTCGAGGGAAAAAGGAGGGTTCGCGGGACAGGGAGCGAGGCGAGGGAAAAGGAGAGTGCGGCGGCGGGCAGGGAATGAGAGGGAGCGAACGCTCGGTGGGATTAGGGTTAGGGAACTGAGTCGGGCCAGATGGGCCTAAGGCCGGCGGCCTGGGCCAAGGAAGGAGAGGGGCTGAAGGTGGGCTGCTGCTCTTATTCTTCTCTCATTCGCAGAAAACAAAAGAGAAGAAGAGGAAAAAAGGAGGGGGTTAGGGCAAGAATTAGGACAAAGGTAATTTTTCCCGGGCTCGTAAAAATAAGCACGACCGGAGAAAATAAGAAAGGCATGAACGGAAAAAAAATAATTCAAACATATTTGAATATAATTCAAATAGGGTTGAACTAAGACGAGATTATTGAAGTGTCCAAAAATGTTCGAATTTTCGGAGGAACCTCGATAAATAGGAAAAGAATTATTGGCAAGATTTTTGAAGGTGAAACTTGAATTAAGAGGCATGGGGAAAATGCATGTGTGTTACGGTGATTCCGAAGCAAATGGAATATTTATTAATATAGCTCCCTAAATATTGAGAGGCTTTTATATGTTTTAAAGAGAAGACATCTTCCCTCGATTTAAATGGACCGAAGGTCCACACGATTTATTTGGTTGAGATGCAAAAATAAAAAAATGACATGATGGCATGATGACATGATGCAATGCAAAATTTAAATAACACAAGCACAAAAGGACACACGGGAGACCCCGGAACATCTGGAATCTTCTGGAACCTTCTGGAATCTTCTGGGACGTCGGTATCGGGCGTCACAGTAAGTGAGGGGCTAAACAGGTACATGGGCCTCGGCCCGGATACATGCACGCAGGCAAGGCCGGATGATCCGGGCGTCGGGGTATCCGGATGATCCAGATGGAGTCCCAGATGATCCGGCTTCGGTGGAAGCCTTCGGGTGTCCTCTGCGCACTTACCCGGACGATCCGGGGGAAGGTCCGGATGATCTGGCTGGTCCGTATGATCCGGATGAACGTCCGGACGTTCGGCCTGACTCCAGCAGCCGCTCTGTCTTCTTCTCCTTTCGTCCGTCTTCTCTTCCACGCTTCCCTCGCGGATGGTGTAGTCGTTCCTTGGCGCTTGCACCCCTCCTTGACATTCGTGAAGCTCCGGCGATACCTATGCATGCACACGGAAGTAGTGTCAAGTAGTAAACCATTCTCGAAGGGGTCAAGTGAACACGTGTAAAGGAGAAGATTCACCTTTATGTATAAGAAGTAGAGGTCGCACTTGTCACTTGTCGAACGGACTCTTGCCATGGTGATGTCCATAGGATGCTCCGCATCATCCCTTCCCCCTTGGGAAAGATCCGACCTCGGATCCAAAACCAAATCACCATGGGAAAGAGATGGCGTCGTCGTGTAGAAGTGGATGATTACCAAGTACTCATCATCTTTAAGCTCGGCATGGTCACTCTCCAATGTCGCACCGTCTAGCGATTCCTTCAAAAGGAGCGAGGACAACAAACAGTTGGAAAAACAAATGTGGTTAGCGTTAGTGCAAAAACAAGCATTCAATAGGTGATTCACCCAACAAGTGTTGTCATCAAGCATAAAATAAGGTGTGACAAAGAAGTGTGGCATGGCAAATAAGAATATATAAGTTGAGCGCAATCCAGAACATCATGGAAACAAGCGTGCACGTGTGAGGTAGAGATGCAAATATGTGTGACAAGTGAAGAAGCATCTACCTCATGGTCATAGCAAACAAGCACAAAGTGCTCAATGAAAGGTCTATGGTAGGCATAAGAATCATTCACAACACCACATAAGAGTAGATGTCTAAACGCATGGGGTAAGTGCAAGACAATCTGAGCATAAAGTGCACAAGGTGTAGGGAACATAGTGTGGCACTCAACACAAAAGAAAGAGCAATTGTTCGACATGTGTGAGGCAAATAAGTCAAGCATGTGAAAAGCAATGGGACATGGCATATGTGAAAAAATGACATTGTTGCAACCAAGCATATGATAGGGACAAGTAATCCAAGAATTGGATGCAACACACAAGGCATATATAACATGAGGCATGGCAATGTGGCTATCATGAATGAAAGTAATATCACTAACATGTGCGCGATCAAGGGGTCCAAGATGACAAATAAGTCTCATGGTGCGAGCAACACATGTAGTATGATCCACAATATTCATGCTCATGGTTTTTGGGTTCTCGAAAGAGAAGGATATCACCTTGAAAGCATGTCCTTGTGCATTCTTCACAATGCCGAAGCACAAGCAAGTGCGATGTAGAAGCGTCATGGTAGAAGGTGGTTCACTCTCAAGAGCTCGAATGGTCAACTCATGTGAAGTGGAAGTTGACACGAAGTTCAAGTAACCTACACATGCACACAACATAACAAAGAACGTATGCGCGTGATAGATAAACACATCATCCATCATGATGGTTCTCTTCTCTTGCACATAACCATTAAAAGCAAAAGTACAGGCATAATATGATGCAACAATGGCTATATTCATGGCACTATGCATATGGTGCAAAGAGGTAAGACAAACATGCTTCACAAGAAATATGTCAAAATCTCCAAATAAATGCGAGAATGCTATGGGGGCAATCTCATTGGCAAGACTAAAATCATGGTTGCGCTCAATGCATGGACAATCATATAGCATGAGAGAGGCAACATGTGGAGACATATGACAACTAGCAATATCAATCATGTGCAAAGCATGGCAATGGTTGACATCAACCGCATGAAAGGAGCAAGTATGAATCATCGGTGATGCAACATAAGCAAGCATATCAATCATGTCGTGCAAACTAGTGGAGCGAAGATGCAACACACTAGATGAGTTCATAGCAATCGTGTCATGTGAGCCAATAGTAGGCATAAGCAATGCACACGACATATCACAAGCACGAGCACATATCATGCACAAGGTATCATCATAGGCATTTGGCACAAAGCAAACATGGCAATAACAAGAAATATCTCCACCAAGCTGGCAAAAACACATACAAGTATGAGAATCAATCATCATGTGTAATGTGAAGATGGGTCACAAATGCATGGCAAATGCATATAAATGAGCATATCATGCAAAGTGAACATGGCAAGAGGGGCATAAGAGATATAATGGACAATAACCCATAACCATGTGAGGGCCATGTAGAAGAGATGCGCGAAGTCTTTGCGCGAAGGTAGCGGTTGGAAGGATAATCCACGGAATACCAAGTCGTCGTTGCTCTCTAGAGCTCGTTTCGTCAACTCATGCTCTCGCGAGGTTGACGAGGAAGTATGGGGACCTACACAAAAGAGAGACAAACCAAAGAAATTATGCGTGTGGTAAATGTACACATCATCCATCATGATGTGTATGTGCATGTGTGAGTTAGCACAAGATACACAATGCTCAAAAAAAATTGAGGCACGATAGAGAAATATGTCATCCATCATGAAAGAATAGTTGTCATGTATAGCACGATGGGGACACAAATTAGAGCAAGTATGCGGCACAACGATAGCATTTGCATTCATGGGGAGCATATTGTGCACACAAGTATGGGGATCATGCAATGGATGGGATGTATCAAAATCTCCTAAATGTACGAGGAAGCTATGGGGGTCTCCTCATGAGCAATATCGGAAGCATAATGTGGAGAAATGGAACAACCTGCAAAACAATGCATGTCCGAAGCTAGGTAATCATGGCATGGCATATGATGGATATGATGCAAAGGAAGCATGTCAATATCATCACAAGAAAAACAAATGCCAATAACCATGGGCTTGTCATCTATGCCATATGTGCAAATTGGGTTTATTTTAATGGTATGTGCATAGTCACTATGATGAGATTGCAAATATGACATATTGTTGATCTCATGCATAGCATATGACAAGTCAAGCGGGATGTCAAACATGATGTGACCGAGAGAATTATCACAAGAAATCCTACGCAACATGGCATCACAACTAATAGACTCCACATGGCAATCATCAAACTCATCATAAATGGGTAAATCATCGCATGGGGAAATCATACTAGCACGAAGCATGGCAATAGGTGGATCAACATCACGCAAGAAATCAATGTTACCATAGTCCACTAGTGGGACGAGAGCATCACCTTCACCTTTGTTACCTTTCTCATTCCACTCATGTGGTGTAGGTGTGGTGGGAAAGACCAAATGGTGGTCATCATCTTCATCTTGATGGAACCATGTGGGTGGTGCATCATATTCCACCATGGCCATCGTCTTGTCCATAGGAAGGACGAAGTCGTCGAGGATCGGCGGGTCATCATATATGGGACCTAGCACCAAATGAGAAGACACAATAGAGGTAGAGGTCAAGTCGTTAGTGTGGAAAGTGGCCTCACATGACCTATCAACTATCCCACTCTCTCTATGTGGTGGCTCACTCACTCCCTCAAAATAGGTGCACTCAAACTCACATGTGGTGGAGTCACTCATCTCACTCAAGTGGTGGGGGTTGTGGCTCTCCTCACATGGGAATTGGGGCAACTCATCATGTACGGGGCTAGTGGTGAACTCGCTCTCACTCTCAATATGGTGGCACAAGTCACTCAAGTCATCATACATCGCCGTGGTCGAAGGGAAAATCCCATGCTCGACCATCTCGTCATCGTCGCCGTGGATGAAGGCCGAAGATGGCACATCATCACTCTCTCCTCCAAGGATGGTAGCATCATCCTTGCTCATTACCATGTCGGTCGCCTTCAAAGCTTAGTCCCCGAATGGCTCCGTAGTCGTAGTCGTCGCCGCACCATCTTGAAAAAGAGTCGAAGTAGACTCGTCATCATCAATGCCACAAAGAGGGATGCGGTGAAGTCGGACGTGGGAGCGCCGTCTTGGAGCTCGTTGGGCTTGGACATCATGGTGGTACTAGCCTCATGCTCGCCGTCTTGGAGCTTGGTCTTCGAGAAGTGTGCTTGCGATGGAGAAGCCTTGGCCTTCATGAGGTCTTGTTCCGCCTTGAGAGCACCAATGTAGTTGTCGTCGAGGGACTTGTAGTTCTCGAGGAAGATAGTCTTGTAGATGTCGTTGTGCAATCCCATCATGAAGTGGAGCTTCATCGAAATGGGGTCGTTCACGCCGGCTCGTCGCAAGACATTCTTCATCTCCTTGAAGTACTTGACGATGGACTTGGATCCTTGGGTGGTGTTCTCCAATTGGCGTAGAAGTTGTTTCGTGTAGTTGGGAGGCACGAACTCTCGCCGCATAGCTTTCTTTGTCTTGGGCCAATTCACGTTGAAGCTCGTCGAAGGTGTGTGAAGCCACCATGTTGATGCGTTGTTGTGGAAGTTTCTTGTGGCGCACTTCACTTGATCTTCATAGGGAACTTGATGCAGCTTGAGGTAGTCGTCCATCTTGCGCTCCCACTCGAGATACTCCTCGGGGTCTTGAGTCCCATAGAAATGAATCTCGTGGTCGGTGTCGAGGTTGTAGTAGCTCGTGGAAGTCGCAGACTTGAGCTTGGGTAGCTTCTCTTGAGCATAAGCTTGGGGTGCTTGTTGGCGAAGATGTCGTATGTCCAAAGGCGAAGATGCCTTGAAGCCGCTTGGAGAAGATGCCAAGGTACATGGTGAAGTCGTTGAGCGATTGTCATAGTTGAGCTCTTGACCTTCACGTTCTTGTCATTGATGGTGTCGATGCCGATGAGATCTTGCCGGAGATGGTAGCTCGGAAGGATGTGCACTTGAGCGTCTTCTCGAAGATGAGGGAGACCTCTTACGGTTCTTGATGAGGGCTTTGAGCTCCTTCATTTGAGCATCCATGTTGGCGCACAAGTGGTTCGTTATGGCATCGAACTTGTCGTTGTTGTTGTTGACCGAAGTAGATGAAATGCTTTGCCTATCCATCACAAGACTCAAGCAAAGGTGAGTAGGAGATGAGATAAACAATACCAAGTTACCTTTTCCCAACGTAGAGGATGTATCCCGTTTCACTCAATGTGAAATGAAAGAATAGTGGAATTGGTACCGGACTTGTTCACTCACACCTATCAAGTAAAGCTTATCAAGTGGCTTGGTTAGGATAAGTGGCACAAAAAATTGATGCAAAATGTTAGCAAGAGTTAATAAAGTTGAAAGAGATTCACAAATTCGCAAATGTAACAAGTAGACCAATAGCAATATGTGGCACACGGAAACACACACAGGGGTTGTGCAACCAAGGAATGAGCACAAAATGTGAAATCCATGGAAAATGCTCGTGTTGCACAACTTAAGAGAGACACTAGCACGATTGCTCAATAGGCGGATACGACACTTGTGCACAACCTATAAGATGCAAAATGTATCAAGTTTCTATCCCAAGTATGCTATGTATGATGTTCCGGTGCTTTTAGCACAAGATGATCCAAGATGATTATATATGATAGCATATGATATATTGTGATGCGATGCTATGGCTCTTGCTTACAAGCTTCTTTGTCTTTTTTTTTTGCTTAAAAGCTTATTCTCTTTTTTTTATGGCCACGATGCGAAATGCACAAACCAAGGTATCAATTGTGTATATGCGGGAACAATCTTGTGACACAAGGGATGATATGATGATACCAAGATGATATGGCATGTAGGCAATGGATGCGTGGGTCTATGATCACTAATGTGCACAAGTAACGTTGCCGGCAATACTCAAATGGCTAGTCTCGATAGGCAAGTGGCGCAGAATGGGCTAGGGGTTAACAATGCAATTGCAAGGGGAATATACAATGAAGTCATCGAGGTTACCATCTGAGTCGATGATGAGAGGCGGTGTTCTTGATGTAGACCCGTTCCTAATTAGCCGAAACACCTTAGGAAACGGAAAAACCACAACTCAAAATCTCAAGGACAAATGTCAAATGGTGGTAGTGGGAAAGCGGTGGTGGTTGCGGAAGTAATGTTGGAAACCCGGTCAAAATGGGTTATGGTGGCGGAAGGGTATGATGGGCTATACACAGTGTCGGAGTTGAAGTCACGGTCCCTAAGTAGCCAAAACACCTTAGGAGACTCTAGCCACAACTCAAACAAGCTCGAACAAAATTGGGTTAAGTTGGGTTGGCGGAAATATATAATGGGCAATGGGTATGCGGAAGTGGTGGTGGTGGTTGATGAAGAAGCAATTGTCCCTAAGTAGCCTAAACACCTTAGGAGACTCAAATCACTACTCAAGCAACCACAAATGCTATGGTGGACATAATGGGTTAGGTTGCGGAAGGCTATGGTGGCTATGCGGATGATATGCTGGAAGGCCTAGGCAAACTTGCCAAATTTGACAAATTTTTGAGTCAAATGATGATGGTAGTATTTTTGTGATATGGGGGATGTCAAGAGCTTCAAAACTAGCTAAAGAACGTCAAAACGGACTCCGAATGAATTAGTTATGGCCAAAACAAAATTTCAGGCCCGTTAGTTTCAGGGTTACCCAGACATCCAGGAGAAAGTCCAGCTCATCCGGGCTATATCCGGATGATCTGGGAGAACATCTAGATGATCTGGGTTCGTCAGCTCCGGTACGGGTATTCGGTGCGCGGATTACACGGACGTACGGGAGAAGGTCCAGCTCATCCGGGAAGTGTGCAGATGATCCGGGACTTCATTCGGATGATCCGGGCGGGTCAACTCCGCTCGGGATTTCCTCTCGGGGACGAATTTGGGGGCGGAAATGGATGATTTTGGGCTCAAAATTGAGAGGATTTCGTGGATGGAAAGTGGGGAAACTTGTGGAGATGCTAGATCCACTTGAAACCAAGCGAATCCATGGATCAAAATCAACAAAATCTCATCAAATCAATAGATCACAAAAAAATTTGGGGCTATTTTTGGTGGGGAATTTTCGAATTTGGGGAAGAACACAACAAAACAAGGCTAGAAAATGGTGGGGAGGCTCCAAATTCGCTAGAAACCTTGCTCTTGATACCATATGATGTCACGAAGAGGAGGGAAACCCACGATGAACACGAAGAACACAAAGGGGAATCACGAGGGAAAACACTCAAGAACAAGTCCAATCACACATCCACTAGACAATCAAACACACAAGATCACAAGGTACATGAACAACAAAGGGAAAGATACAAGGTAGAGTTCATCTCCAAGAGGAGGTCTTGAATCCGCGAAGGATCTTCCCGTTAGGGGTCTTGAATCCAAGGTGGATCTTCTTCGTAGAGGGACCGCTGTCTCTCTCGTGGAGTAGATCCGTAATGGATGAGCAAAGCTCTAGTCTAAAATGAGCTATCACATTTGCTGACCCTAAAATGTTGGAGGTGGAGGAGTATATATAGTCTAGGGCCACGAAGGGTTAAGTGAGGGGCGAAACAGGTACATGGGCCTCGGCCCGGATACATGCACGCAGGCAAGGCCAGATGATCCGGACGGGGTCCTAGATGATCCGGGCGTCGGGGTATCCGGATGATCCGGACGGAGTCCCAGATGATCCGGCTTCGGTGGAAGCCTTCGGGTGTCCTGTGCGCACTTGATCCGGGGGAAGGGCCGGATGATCCGGCTGGGTCCGGATGATCCGGATGAACGTTCGGACGTCCGGCCTGACTCCAGCAGCCACTCCGTCTTCTTCTCCTTTCTTCCGTCTTCTCTTCCACGCTTCCCTCGCGGATGGTGTAGTTGTTCCTTGGTGCTTGCACTCCTCCTTGACATTCGTGAAGCTCCGACGATACCTATGCATGCACACGGAAGAAGTGTCAAGTAGTAAACCATCCTCGAAGGGGTCAAGTGAACACGTGTAAAGGAGAAGATTCACCTTTATGTATAAGAAGTAGAGGTCGCACGTGTCACTTGCCGAACGGACTCTTGCCATGGTGATGTCCATAGGATGCTCCGCATTAGACTGGGCCAAGCATCACAGGAAGTATGTCGTACAGTTCCAGCTTAGTGTGGAGCAAGCTAGGCGCCACAAACGAGCCCAGCTTCGTGAGCACTGCCCGATCGCGTTCAACAACTATCTCACATGGTTTCTTGCAAGAACCCATGTGGAGGTATGCAAGCCGACGTATGCTGAGGAGATTTTGGAAGATCCCACCGTTTTTGATGAGCTAGCCCAGCACGAGTACAACGCATTAGTCCGGAAAGGCAACTCAGTGGTCCCTTCAGCTCCAATGATGAACTTTGTGGTATTTGCCCTTTCTGCTTTTCCATTCTCACTATTTACATCTTCGCTTGCCTAACACGTTAATACTGTTTTTGTTCATAGCGTGCCCAGATCAAGAAAGCAGCTGATGAGACCGACACTATTCTGGAAACAACCCGGCTGACAAGAGCGATGGGGAAGGTGCACTTCGAGCATTCATTAAGGTTCACATCTCCTTCAAACTAGCACTTAACATGTCTTCCTACGTTCGATGTCTCATTCACTTGTTCATGTTGCAGCGCCAAGGCAAAAAGTTAAGGCGGCTATCAAATCTTTTCGTTTGTCTGTTGGGGAACGTAGCATAATTCAAAAAATTTCTACGCCTTCACCAAGATCCAACTATGGAGACATCTAGCAACGAGCAAGTAAGAGTACATCTACATACCATTATGTAGATCGCGTGCGGAAGCTTTCAACGAAGTGTGGATGAAGTAGTCTTACTCTTCACGTTCTTCGTCACCGATGATCTAGCGCCGAACGGACGGCACCTCCGCGTTCAACACACGTACGGTGCAGCAACGTCACCTCCTTCTTGATCCAGCAAGGGGGGGAGGTGAAGTCGTCAGAGATCCGGCAGCACGACGGCGTGATGACGGATGCAGTGGAGATCGCAGCAGGGCTTCGCCGGGCGCCCTGCGTGGGAGTATGGAGGTGTGACGGGAGGGGGAGAGGCGCCAGGGCTTTGGTGCGGCTGCCCTCTCCCTCCCCACATATATATAGGGGCCACGGGGGTGCGCCTGGCCCCACTGCAGATCCAATCTGCAAGGGGGCGGCGGCCAGGGGGGGTTCCTTGCCCCCCAAGGCAAGTGGAGCCCCCTCCCCCTTAGGGTTTTAACCCTAGGCGCATGGGGAGGTGGGCCCCCTAGTGGTGCGCCAGCCCTGAGGGCTGGACACTTCCCCTTGCGGCCTAGGGGCCCCACCGGGATGGGTGGCCCCACCCGGTGGACCCTCGGGGCCCCTCCGGTGGTCCCGGGACGCTCCCGGTGACCCCCGGAGATCACCCGTTGGCCGAAACTGGACTTTCTATATATCAATCTTTACCTCCGGACCATTCCGAACTCCTCGTGACGTTCGGGATCTCATCCGGTAATCCGAACAACTTTCGGGTTTCCACGTGCATTTATCTCTACGACCCTAGCGTTACCGAACCTTAAGTGTGTAGACCCTACGGGTTCGGGAGACACGTAGACATGACCGAGACCACTCTCCGGTCAATAACCAACAACGGGATCTGGATACCCATGTTGGTTCCCACGTGTTCCTCGATGATCTTCATCGGATGAACCACCGTGTCAAGGATTCACTCAATCCCGTATGTTATTCCCTTTGTCCATCGGTACGCTACTTGCCCGAGATTCGATCGTCGGTATTCCCGATACCTTGTTCAATCTCGTTATGGCAAGTCTCTTTACTCGATCCGTAATCCATCATCCCGTGACTAACTACTTAGTCACATTGAGCTCATTATGATGATGTCTTACCGAGTGGGCCCAGAGGTACCTCTCCGTCATACGGAGTGACAACATCCCAGTCTCGGTTCGCACCAACTCAACAGACACTTTCGGAGATACCCGATGCGTACTTTTATAGCCACCCAGTTACGTTGTGACGGTTGGCACACCCAAAGTACTCCTACGGTATCCGGGAGTTGTACAACCTCATGGTCTAAGGAATAAATACTTGACACCGAAAAGCTTATGCATTACGAACTATACGATCTCGTGTTATGCTCAAGTTTGGGTCTTGTCCATCACATCATTCTCCTAATGATGTGATCCCGTTATCACTGACATCTCATGTCCATGGTCAGGAAACCGTGACCATCTGTTGATCAACAAGCTGGTAACTAGAGGCCTACCAGGGACTTATTGTGGTCTGTGTATTCACACATGTATCGCTGTTTCCGTACAATACAATTCAAGCATGAATAACAGACAATTATCATGAACAAGGAGATATAATAATAATGCTTTTATTATTGCCTCTAGGGCATATCTCCAACAGTCTCCCACTTGCACTAGAGTCAATAATCTAGTTACATTGTGATGAATCGAACACCCATAGAGTTCCGATGTTGATCATGTTTTGCTCGTGAAAGAGGTTTAGTCAACGGGTCTACTACATTCAGATCCGTATGCACTTTACAAATATCTATGTCTCCATCCTGAACATAATTCCGGATGAAGTTGAAACAACGCTTGATGTGCTTGGTCTTCTTGTGAAACCTGGGCTCCTTGGTAATAGCAATAGCACCAGTGTTGTCACAGAAGAGAGTCATCGGGCTTGACGCGCTTGGAATGACTCCTAGGTCGGTGATGAACTCCTTCATCCAGACTCCTTCCTGTGCTGCTTCAGAAGCAGCTATGTACTCCGCTTCACATTGTAATGCCCCGGATGTAATACTTTCCCTTTTGGGTATATAATATATCTCCGGCTTCATCTGTTTCCATTCCGGGTTCGTTGTCTTTCGGGTTTTCGTCGTTTTGTTGTGTGAGTGTGTGGCATTCATGCATATCATGTAGACATGTGCATCGCATTGCATTGGTGTTGTCGGTGGCATCCGGTTCGTCGTGTTTCTTCCCGTTGTCCGTTTCGCGTTCCGGAGCTCCCTCACGTGTCCGTGACGTCCCGTAGGCCTACTTTGTTGTTCGGGCGTTTAACGTTACCGGTGTGCCGCGAGGTTGTTTAGTGTGTTGTTATTTTGTTGTGTGCAACCCACCTCTCAAATCTCGTCTCGTTTGGACTCTGTTGGTTTTTCCATCCGTTGCTCGTGTGGGTCCGAAGTGCCTTCACTTCGTGTCCCGAAAACACCCCTACTGCATTCTTTTATCTCCTTCTAGGCCTTTAAAATCTATCCCCGCGATCGGATCCGTCGGATCGCGATCGGAGGGCTCCTAGCGCCCCTAAACTCCCTCCTAACCCTAAAAACTGCTATATATAGACCCCTCTAGGTCTATTTTGGCTTCCCTACCTTCTTCCCCTTCTCCACTATTTTTTTTCCTTTTCTTTCAGATCACCAGATCCCCAAAATCCCTGGATCCCGAGGGGAACCAGCTCCCTCGAGAGAGCCGCCGCCGAATCCTTCGTCTGGATCGACCGAGCGGTTCGAGCGAAGTCAACGCCTCGAGGCGCCCCGCCAGATCCCGACGAAGCCGCCAGCCGATCGCCACTCAGCGCCGACCGGCCCTTCTCCCCGTTCGCCAGGCCCACTTGGCCAGCGCTCTGCTCCGCCGGCCCGTACACACAGCGCGCGCGGGACCACATCCCCGCCGGGAGGGCCTTCCTCCACCGCGGCCCAGCGCGCCGACGGGCCGCAGCCAGCGCCAGCAGGCACCTCCCGCGCGCCCTCTCCGCCGGATCCGCCCCAGGCCGCCAGCAGGCCGCCTCCGCGTCGCCTACAGGCCGGCCCACCCCGCGTCCACCGCGCCGAGCTGTGCGCCACCGGGCCGCGCGCACCTGAGCCGCGGGCTCCCTCCGCGCCAGGAGCTGGGCCAGGCCGCCTCCCCTCCGGCCCGTTCGCCAGCGCCCCGCGCTAGCCGGGCCTTGCCTCCGCAGCCAGGCCGCACCAGCCCCGCCGGCTGGGCCCTCCAGCACCGCCTGGGCCGAGGCCTCCGCCGCGCCGGCCCGTCTTCTTTTTCCAGATCCGATCTGGACTGAGGTTGAACCCTAAAATTCACTAAGTCCCAGATCTGTTCATCTCTGATGCTATGTTTGACCATGCATAACTTTTACTGTGTTGCTCCGTTTTGCGCGTGTAATATGTCCAGACGTTCGTGGAGATGTGCTCTACGTTTCCTCTGTTGTAGTCATGCATGTTAGAGATCGTCTAGGTGCTTGTTTTGCTGTTGCAAGAGTGCATCATGATATAAACTGCTGTTATGTGTTATTTTCATGCCACCTTTGCCATGTGATATCTTTTAGCTCGTTTGTCCAAATGATGCAAATGACATGTCCACGTGTTCGTCTTGCCACGAACTACGTGTTGCTTGTGATAGGTTGCATGGTAGATTTATTATTGCCTTGTTATCATCGTTGCAAAGTGCCATGTGGCTGTAATGTGTTTTCACTTGTTATGAAATGCCATCTTGTTGAGCTCGTTGCAATCGTTGTGTTCACCTCAATGATGCATGCTTGTGTGTTTCGGGATCACCTTCATGTGCACTTTGACGAGGTGCTTACCCTTTGCCATGTTTAGTTTCGAGGTGACTTAAACATGCTCTTTTATATGCCATGATGTTATTGCTGTTTTAGGACTTAGTGGTTTTTCACTAAGTCTGAAATCTGTAACGTTCCGATGTCATGTTCGTGTGATGTTCTAGGACAAAGCATGATAGTTTTGGAGTGGATTTTGATTGTTCCTTGTAGTATATATTGTTGTCTTTCCATTCATGTCCTCACATGTCCATTTGAGTGGCTGTAGCATGTTTATCTTTTGCTCTAAAGTTTCAATAAAATTCTGCTGCCAGAATTTTATTGTCAAGTTCAATATGTCCAAGATCATTGCTATTGATCCGTGGCTCCGTTGGGGGTGCACCTTGGACATAGTTGCTGTACTATATGCCTAGTTTGTGTTCATGTCCTTTGCCATGCTTTTTGGGTGCTGTAGTTTAATTATTTTGAGCTCCGAAGATGCTATGTTGTTGTAATTTTCAGCTTTCGCTCAAATCTTGTTTCGGGCATAACTTTTAGCCCGTAACTCCGATTTCAGCGAATCTTATATCAAACTTGATTGTTTTTCTGTGTAGATTAATAATATCAGATTGTTATCTTGTTTTGGGGTGTTTTGCTTGAGTGATGTTTTACGTGCTCCGTGTGCATCCTTAGTGCATCCATCATACATTCATCTTTTCCGAGTGCGCATTGCATCTTGTTGATTGGTGCTTGGTGTGATTGTTTTGTTTAGAGCCGGAAGCTGAGACCGAGTACGAGGTTGAGCACGAGGTTTCCAACGAGATTGAGCACGAGGACCCTTCTTACGATCCGAACGACTTCTCTTCAGGCAAGATGACCGAACCCCGATAACATTACTATCTTTGCCTATTGCTAGTAGTCTCGATCTATAGTTTTGCCTCGATGCCCATGATCTTCTTGTCAGCCTCCTATTTGTAACCAATTGCCATGTTTAACCAACCTACCTATGCAAACCGTTGCTTGGCTAAGTACGCTTCGCTCAGCCCTTCTTATAGCGTTGCTAGTTGCAGGTGAAGTGAAGACGCTTGCTCCATGTTGAAGTTTGGTTGGGTTATATCACACTATATAAATGCTTTAAAATGAAATCATCTATATATTGGCAAGGGTGGAAGGCTAAGCCTTTTGCTTGGTGATTTGTTCCACTCATGCCGTTAGGAACCGTATAAACCGGTGTTATGTTCCTTGATTATGCGTTCCTAACACGGTTGGGGTGTATGGGACCCCCTCGATAAACCGCTAAGTGCTAAGTCTTTTCCAGCAAGTCCCAACATTGGTACTATTCGCCTAACACAACTAAAACTTTCCGAGGGAGTAATTAACCCGAGGCTTAATTAATTCAACCCCCCTGGGCCAGTGCTCGATTTGAGTGTTGGTCCAAACTAGAGTCGTGTGCGGGGCCCCCCTTGGCAACTTGGGTATTTCGGCCACTGTACGCTGTGCTCATCCGGTCGTGGCCTGAGACTAGATACGCGCGGCTACTATCAGGGTGTCGGCACGCCGGGAGGATTTGCTGGATTAGCCTTACCTTAGCTCGGTATATCTTGAGCACGGGATTCCGAGGATACTCGGGTCTTCCCACTTTGGAGTTGCGACTCCACGGATCGTGGGCTTGTAATGGGTCAAGTTGGAACACCCCTGCAGGGTTTGAACTTTCGAAAGCCGTGCCCGCGGTTATGTGGCAGATGGGAGCTTGTTAATTCCGGTTGTAGATAACTTGACACAATGTTTCTAATACACTACCTGCGTGTGTTTCGTGACTGTCAATTTCCGAATAGGGATTCGGGAGTTGAACACGGAGGGGTTATGATTGTGGAGCTTGTAGCTAGGATCACTTCGTGATCACTTCTCGCCGAGGCCTTTCTCTTCTCGCTCTCACTCACGTAAGCTAGATGCTAGTTGCTACTGCAGACTTATTCTTTTCTTCAGCCTTATCCTCACCCAAAGGCTTAAATAGTTCTGTTACCCGGGAACGGGATTGCTGAGTCCTCTGTGGCTCACAGTTACTTCACACACCAGATGCAGGTCCAGCTGTGAGCTATCCAGGTGATGGCACCGAGCTGGATTGGGAGTACGACGAGGAGCGTAGTCGGTACTACGTGCGCTACCCGGACGATCAGTAGTGGAGTCTCTTACTAGGATTCGATCCGCCTGTGGTTTATTTATCTGAGTTTGGTACTTTGACATTTGGCTTTTGCCCTTAGAGGGTTATGATGTTCTTAATGTATGATGTTTGAGACTTGACTGTAATTCTGTGACGTGGCGAGTGTAAGCCAACTATTTTCAGTTTACTATCCCCTCTTTTACATGAGTTGTGCAAAGGTTACCAAACTTGAGATCATTCTAGGATGGATTTATGCCTTTAAGTCGTGCCTCGACACGTAGGAGGTATAACTCCATCCTGGGCATTACACACATGTAGATGCTGCCACCATGCTTTGCTTGCAACTGCACCAGCTGACTACCCCTCCATTCAAAATATACACGTATCCGGTTTGTGACTTAGAGTCATCCAGATCTGTGTCGAAGCTAGCATCGACGTAACCCTTTACGACGAGCTCTTCGTCACCTCCATAAACGAGAAACATATCCTTAGTCCTTTTCAGGTACTTTAGGATGTTCTTGACCGCTATCCAGTGTTCCGTACCGGGATCACTTTGGTACCTCCCTACCAAACTTATGGCAAGGTTCACATCAGGTCTGGTACACAGCATGGCATACATGATAGAACCTATGGCCGAGGCATAGGGAATGACACTCATCTTTTCTCTATCTTCTGCCGTGGTCGGCGACTGAGCTTTGCTCAATCTCATACCTTGCAAAACAGGCAAGAATCGTTTCTTTGACTGATCCATATTGAACTTCTTCAATATTTTGTCAAGGTATGTACTTTGTGAAAGACCAATGAGGCGTCTCGATCTATCTCTATAGATTTTGATGCCTAATATGTAAGCAGCTTCTACAAGGTCCTTCATTGAAAAACTTTTATTCAAGTAGGCCTTTACATTTTCCAAGAATTCTATATCATTTCCCATCAGCAATATGTCATCCACATATAATATGAGAAATGCTACAGAGCTCCCACTCACTTTCTTGTAAATACAGGCTTCTCCATAAGTCTGTATAAATCCAAATGCTTTGATCACTTCATCAAAGCGAATATTCCAACTCCGAGATGCTTGCACCAGCCCGTAAATCGAGCGCTGGAGCTTGCATACCTTGTTAGCGTTCTCTGGATCGACAAAACCTTCCGGTTGCATCATATACAACTCTTCCTTGAGGAAGCCGTTAAGGAATGCTGTTTTGACGTCCATTTGCCATATCTCATAATCATAGAATGCGGCAATAGCTAACATGATTCTGACTGACTTTAGCATCGCTACGGAAGAGAAAGTCTCGTCGTAGTCAATCCCTTGAACTTGTCGATAACCCTTAGCGACAAGCCGAGCCTTATAGATGGTCACATTACCATCCGCGTCTGTCTTCTTCTTAAATATCCATTTGTTTTCTATGGCGTGCCTATCATCAGGCAAGTCCACCAAAGTCCATACTTTGTTTTCATACATGGATTCTATCTCGGATTTCATGGCTCCAAGCCATTTATTGGAATCCGGGCCCGCCATCGCTTCTTCATAGTTCGAAGGTTCACCGTTGTCTAACAACATGATTTCCAGTACAGGATTGCCGTACCACTCTGGTGCGGAACGTGCCCTTGTGGACCTTCGAAGTTCAGTAGTAACTTGATCTGTTTCTTCATGATCATTATCATCAACTTCCTCCCTTGTCGGTGCAGGCACCTCAGGAACAGTTTCCTGCGCTGCGCTACTTTCCGGTGCAAGAGGGGTGACTGTCACCTCATCAAGTTCTACTTTCCTCCCACTCACTTCTTTCGAGAGAAACTCTTTCTCCAGAAAGCATCCATTCTTGGCAACAAAGACTTTGCCTTCGGATCTGTGGTAGAAGGTGTACCCAATCGTTTCCTTTGGGTATCCTATGAAGACGCATTTTTCCGATTTGGGTTCGAGCTTTTCAGGTTGAAGTTTCTTGACATAAGCATCGCAACCCCAAACTTTCAGAAACGACAGCTTCAGTTTCTTGCCAAACCAAAGTTCATACGGAGTCGTCTCAACGGATTTCGACGGAGCCCTATTTAAAGTGAATGTGGCAGTCTCTAAAGCATAACCCCAAAAAGATAGCGGTAAATCGGTATGGGACATCATAGATCGCACCATGTCCAACAGAGTACGATTTCGACGTTCGGACACACCGTTACGTTGAGGTGTTCTGGGCGGTGTCAATTGTGAAACAATTCCACAGCTTCTAAGGTGTGTGCCAAATTCATGACTTAAATATTCACCCCCACGATCCGATCGCAAGAATTTTATTTTTTCTGTCACGTTGATTCTCAACCTCATTCTGAAATTCCTTGAACTTTTCAAAGGTCTCAGACTTGTGTTTCATCAAATAGATATACCCGTATCTACTCAAATCATCCGTGAGGGTGAGAACATAACGGTAGCCTCCACGAGCCTCAACACTCATTAGACCGCACACATCGGTATGTATGATTTCCAGTAAGTTGGTTGCTCGCTCCATTGTTCCGGAAAACGGAGTCTTGGTCCTCTTGCCCAAGAGGCATGGTTCGCACGTGTCAAATGATTCATAATCAAGAGACTCTAGAAGTCCATCTGAATGGAGGTTCTTCATACGTTTGACACCAATATGACCAAGTCGGCAATGCCACAAGTATGTGGGACTATCATTATCAACTTTACATCTTTTGGCATCTACACTATGAATATGTGTATCACTACGTTCGAGATTCATCAAAAATAAACCATTGACCAGCGGGGCATGACCATAAAACATATCTCCCAAATAAATAGAACAACCATTATTCTCTGATTTGAAAGAGTAGCCATCTCGCATAAGACGAGATCCAGAAACAATGTTCATGCTCAAAGCTGGTACTAAATAACAATTATTGAGGTTTAAAACTAATCCCGAGGGTAGATGTAGAGGTAGTGTGCCGACGGCGATCACATCGACCTTGGAACCATTCCCGACGCACATCGTCACCTCATCCTTCGCCAGTCTCCATTTATTCCGCAGCTCCTGTTTTGAGTTACAAATATGAGCAACTGCACCGGTATCGAATACACAGGAGCTACTACGAGTGCTGGTAAGGTACACATCAATAACATGTATATCATATATACCTTTGACGTTGCCGGCCTTCTTGTCTGCTAAATATTTGGGGCAGTTCCGCTTCCAGTGACCCGTTCCCTTGCAATAAAAGCACTATGTCTCAGGCTTGGGTCCATACTTTGGCTTCTTCCCGGCAACAGGCCTGCCGGGCGCGGCAACTCCCTTGCCGTCCTTCTTGAAGTTCTTCTTACCCTTGCCTTTCTTGAACTTAGTGGTTTTATTGACCATCAACACTTGATGTTCTTTCTTGATGTCCACCTCCGCTGATTTCAGCATCGAATACACCTCGGGAATGGACTTCTCCATCCCCTGCGTATTGAAGTTCAACACGAAGCTCTTGAAGCTTGGTGGGAGCGACTGGAGGATTCTGTCAACGACCGCTTCATCTGGGAGATTCATTCCCAGCTGAGACAAACGGTTGTGCAATCCTGAAATCTTGAGGATGTGCTCACTGACATAACTGTTCTCCTCCATCTTACAGCTGTAGAATGCGTCGGAGACATCATATCTCTCGACTCGGGCATGAGCTTGGAAAACCATTTTCAGCTCTTCGAACATCTCATATGCTCCGTGGTGCTCAAAACGTTTTTGGAGCCCCGATTCTAAACTGTAAAGCATGCCGCACTGAACCAGGGAGTAATCATCACTACGCGACTGCCAGACGTTCAAAACGTCTTGGGCCGCATCGGGAGCAGGTGCATCACCTATCGGTGCTTCTAGGACATATGATCTCTTGGCAGCTATGAGGATAATCCTCAGGTTACAGACCCAATCCGTATAGTTGCTACCATCGTCTTTCAGCTTGGTTTTCTCTAGGAACGCGTTGAAGTTGAGGGAAACTGGAGCGTGGGCCATTTGATCTACAAGAGATATTGTAAAGAATTTAGACTAAGTTCATGATAATTAAGTTCATCTTAATCAAATTTTAATGAACTCCCACTCAGTATGACATCTCTCTAGTCATCTAAGTGATACACGATCCCGAATCGAGTAGTCCGTGTCCGATCATCACGTGAGACGGACTAGTCATCAACGGTGAACATCTTCATGTTGATCGTATCTTCTATACGACTCGTGTTCGACCTTTCGGTCTT
Organism: Secale cereale; assembly: GCA_902687465.1. Taxonomy (NCBI): domain Eukaryota; kingdom Viridiplantae; phylum Streptophyta; class Magnoliopsida; order Poales; family Poaceae; genus Secale; species Secale cereale. The sequence goes on from LR738711.1 coordinate 412,052,060, forward strand.
CCGTGTTCCGAGGCCATGTCTGTACATGCTAGGCTCGTCAAGTGAACCCTAACTGTATCGCGTGTGTAAATCAGTCTTACACCCGTTGTATGCGAACGTTAGAACCTATCACACCCGATCATCACGTGGTGCTTCAGAGCAACGAGCTTTAGCAACGTTGCACAGTTAGGGGAAACACAATACTTGAAATTTTAGTGAGAGATCATCTTATTTACTACCGTCGTTCTAAGTAAACAAGATGCATAAACATGATAAACATCACATGCAATCAATTAAAGTGACATGATATGGCCAATATCATCTTGCTCCTTGGATCTCCATCTTCGGGGCACCATGATCATCTTGTCACCGGCTCGACACCATGATCTTCATCATCATGATCTCCATCATCGTGTCTTGAAGAAGTCGTCACGCCAACTATTACTTCTACTACTATAGCTAACGTTTAGCAATGAAGTAAAGTAATTACATGGCGTTATTCAGTGACACGCAGGTCATACAATAATTAAGACAACTCCTATGGCTCCTGCCGGTTGTCAAGTTCATCGACATGCAAGTCGTGATTCCCTATTACAAAAACATGATCAATCTCATACATCACATATATCATTCATCACATCTTCGTTCTTGGCCATACCACGTCACATAGCACATGCTGCAAAAACAAGTTAGACGTTCTCTAATTGTTGTCGCAAGTTTTACGTGGCTTCTATAGGATTTCTAGCAAGAACGTTTCTTACCTACGCCAAAACCACAACGTGATTTGTCAACTTCTATTTACCCTTCATAAGGACCCTTTTCATCGAATCCGATCCGACTAAAGTAGGAGAGACAGACACCCGCCAGCCACCTTATGCATCTAGTGCATGTCTGTCGGTGGAACCAGTCTCACGTAAGCGTACGTGTAAGGTCGGTCCGGGCCGCTTCATCCCACAATACCGCCGAATCAAGATTGACTAGTAACGGTAAGAAAGTTGAACAAGATCATACGCCCACAACTGCTTTGTGTTCTACTCGTGCAAGATGCTACGCATAAAACCTAGGCTCAGATGCCACTGTTGGGGAACGTAGCATAATTCAAAAAAATTATACGCCTTCACCAAGATCCAACTATGGAGACATCTAGCAACGAGCAAGTAAGAGTACATCTACATACCGTTATGTAGATCGTGTGCGGAAGCTTTCAACGAAGTGTGGATGAAGTAGTCTTACTCTTCACGTTCTTCATCACCGATGATCTAGCGCCGAACGGACGGCACCTCCGCGTTCAACACACGTACGGTGCAGCAACGTCACCTCCTTCTTGATCCAGCAAGGGGGGAGGAGAAGTCGTCAGAGATCCGGCAGCACGACGGCGTGATGACGGATGCAGTGGAGATCGCAGCAGGGCTTCGCCGGGCGCCCTGCGTGGGAGTATGGAGGTGTGACGGGAGGGGGAGAGGCGCCAGGGCTTTGGTGCGGCTGCCCTCTCCCTCCCCACATATATATAGGGGCCAGGGGGGTGCGCCTGGGCCCCCTGCAGATCCAATCTGCAAGGGGGTGGCGGCCAGGGGGTGTTACTTGCCCCCTGAGGCAAGTGGAGCCCCCTTCCCCTTAGGGTTTTAACCCTAGGCGCATGGGGAGGTGGGCCCCCTAGTGGTGCGCCAGCCCTGAGGGCTGGACACTTCCCCTTGCGGCCTAGGGGCCCCACCGGGATGGGTGGCCCCACCCGGTGGACCCCCGGGGCCCCTCCGGTGGTCCCGGGACGCTCCCGGTGACCCCCGGAGATCACCCGTTGGCCGAAACTGGACTTCCTATATATCAATCTTTACCTCCGGACCATTCCGGAACTCCTCGTGACGTCCGGGATCTCATCCGAGACTCCGAACAACTTTCGGGTTTCCACGTGCATTTATCTCTACGACCCTAGCGTTACCGAACCTTAAGTGTGTAGACCCTACGGGTTCGGGAGACACGTAGACATGACCGAGACCACTCTCCGGTCAATAACCAACAGAGGGATCTGGATACCCATGTTGGTTCCCATGTGTTCCTCAATGATCTTCATCGGATGAACCACCGTGTCAAGGATTCACTCAATCCCGTATGTTATTCCCTTTGTCCATCGGTACGGTACTTGCCCGAGATTCGATCGTCGGTATTCCCGATACCTTGTTCAATCTCGTTATGGCAAGTCTCTTTACTCGATCCGTAATCCATCATCCCGTGACTAACTACTTAGTCACATTGAGCTCATTATGATGATGTCTTACCGAGTGGGGCCAGAGGTACCTCTCCGTCATACGGAGTGACAACATCCCAGTCTCGGTTCGCACCAACTCAACAGACACTTTCGGAGATACCCGATGCGTACCTTTGTAGCCACCCAGTTACGTTGTGACGGTTGGCACACCCAAAGTACTCATACTGTATCCGGGAGTTGTACAACCTCATGGTCTAAGGAATAAATACTTGACACCGAAAAGCTTATGCATTATGAACTATACGATCTCGTGTTATGCTCAAGTTTGGGTCTTGTCCATCACATCATTCTCCTAATGATGTGATCCCGTTATCACTGACATCTCATGTCCATGGTCAGGAAACCGTGACCATCTGTTGATCAACGAGCTGGTAACTAGAGGCCTACCAGGGACTCATTGTGGTCTGTGTATTCACACATGTATCGTTGTTTCCGTACAATACAATTCAAGCATGAATAACAGACAATTATCATGAACAAGGAGATATAATAATAATGCTTTTATTATTGCCTCTAGGGCATATCTCCAACATTGTCGTGACCCCGAGTATGTATCACCAGAACGTTCTAGGTCGGTGACACCATTAGATCCCACTTCTGGCCATGTTGGTCCTTTGGAGGATGAGGATGTGGGTGTGGTCACCCAAGAGGTATGGCATGAGGATATATATCTAATTGTTGATGCATTTCTAACTATATCCTCACACACGGTCTTTCCATATCTTTTGTTGATGCATAGGTTCCTGATGATGTGACCTTGGGGACCTACAAGGTTCGGTCTGCATACCAGTTAAAGCCTAGGAAGGGAATCAACAAATGGACACCCGAGGACTTCACCCAAAGAGGCAAAAGGACGGTCGGCACCTCGCGGATGGCGGCTCCAGATGACTATTTGGATGACGTGGAGGAACCGGAGCCGGAGCCGGAGCGGGTTCCTCTTCCTAGGAAGGTGAAGAAGATAAGCTGCAAGAGGGGGGGAGGATCCAGCAAGCGCTCAAGGAACTAGTCGTCGTCCTTTTTTTTAGTAATGGTAGATGTATGTTGTGTGACGCCCAGATAATTAAGCTACAATAATCCTTAGTTAATGATGCCATGTCATCACATTACTGTTGCTAATCCCCGCTTGATCCAAATCATAATTCAAATTAATGTCCGAAATTCAAGTTTCTCAAACATGCAAAATAAAATGTTCAAAGTGTGGTAAATATTCCATAGCTAATTATGGGGGTGACCCAACACTTTTGTAAAGTGTTTAAATTCCATTTTGTGAATATATCAGTGTCTTAAACAATCATTTAAATGCCCTTCATAATTTCAAAAAAAGGTTAAGCTATTTTATTTGAGGGTGAAACTTTATGTGGCAGAGGGTTAAACTAAAACACTAAATTAGTTGTTGGTCTCATATTTTTTTAAACTAAAATAATGTGGGAATTAAAAGGTAATTAAACAGAATAGTTAAAAGATAAAAGTGAAACAAAAGCAAATAAATAAATAAAAGGAAACAACCCCCCAGGCCCAACGGCCCAGCTGGCCGCCGCATTGGTTGGCCCACCAGGCCCAGCTAGCGCCTACCTTAACCCCCACCCCTGGGCCAACCCTAGCCGCAACCCCACTACCCCGATCCCCTCTCTCTCTCGCACGGTTCCCTCCCCACCCAATCTGGATCAGGAGGCGCACGCCCCTCACCTCGACGCCCGTTAACGCCGGCGACCTCGCCAACCTCCTCCTCCGCCCCCGCACCGGACGCCCTTGCCGGAGCCTGGACGTCTCCTCACAGTGAGCCATCGCCTCGTGCACCGTGGCCTCCCCCTTTGCCCGTGCGCCTGGCTGCACCAGTGCCAAGCTCGCCGCCTGGGCGCTCGTCGGCCGTCGCTCATCCCGGCCGCCTCATCACCACCGGACCTCGTCGAGGCTCCGCAGACCCCTACCTCGTCGAATCGGCCGCGTCTACATCCTCTAGCCCGCCGGGCATCACCGTCGACCCACCACCACCACTGCTTCTCCGTCTTCGTCGAGCGCGCTCCCGAGCTCACTGTGAGCTCCTGGTCCTCTATGGCCTCTCCCCTTGCTCCCCCTCGCCTCGTAGCTCGGATGCAGCCGAGGCCACTTCATCACCACCGACCGACGTCGTCATCGTGGCGACCTTTGACCGTCTCCACAAGAACGACTCGCACCCCTGCGCGTGTCGCGCCGCGCTGGTTCTGTGGGTGGTCACCGGGGACAGGATCAGGCGTCTTGTCGCCGCCCCTGTAGATCACCGCCGGCGCTCCTCTGCTTAGGACGGCCCTGTCTAAATGACAGGTGGGCTCGGCCTTTTAGTGTTAGCACTAATTAAATTGGAATAGTAGACATGATGTTTGGGCCCCCTCCCAGTTATTAATCTTCTAAAAATGCACCTAATGCTAACTATGACTATGACACGTAGGGCCAACTCGTTAATTAATTAGTTTGGTTAAATAAAACTTTGTTAATAAAATTGACTCACTCACAGTGTGGCTCCACCTTTAAGTTAATCTAATTAAATGTTAAAACTGTGTTAAATTAGACTCTATCACTGACAGCAGGTCCCCACCTGCCAGTTTGACTTGTCAAACGTTGACCCACTCAATGCTGACTAGGTTGCTCACTAGGCAGCCCTTGGACCCACATGCCCGCCTCTGCTGAGTGGGTGCTGATTAGGCAGTTGACTTAGTCAACTATCCCCGTATGCCAGCCTCGTATGCATACTTCTGGGTACATTTTCGTGTACCCCTGGCTTTTAGTTATTTAATTTTCGAAATTTAATTTAAATGTAATAATTGTAGAAATGGTTAAAACTTTAGAAATTCATATAAAATAAACCGTAGCTCAGATGAAAAAGTTTTGTACATGAAAGTCGCTCAAAACAACGAGACAAGTTCGAATACGCAACCCGTTCGTCCACCACACGTCCCTAGCATAGTGAACCTGCAACTTCCTCCCTCCGTTTCATCTATCCGAAAACATGAAACACCGGGGATACTTTCCCGGATATTATCCCCCTTCGTCGGTATCGTGTAGCAACGCATTAGATCACACCGAGCCCTGCTTTTGCTTGTCGTGCAACTGTTTGCTTTATATTTACTGTTTCTTCCCCCTCTTCTCTCCGGTAGACCCCGAGACCGGTGATGCCCCGGTGATCGACTACGGTGTTGACGACCCCTCCTTCTTGCCAGACAACCAGGCAAGCCAACCCCCTTGATCATTCTGATATCGCCCACTCTCTTCTCTCTTATGCTTGCATTAGAACTGATACTGCTTTTTGTATGATCCTATTCTGATGCATAGCCTGTTGTTGATACCTGCTTTCATACCTTACATGTTTATACTAAACTTCTTAGTATAGGTTGGTTAGAAATCCATCAGTCACCCCCACATTGTCCCGACTGCCCCGCTGGATTATCAAAAGACCCAATCAACAAGATCGAAGACCAGGACCCGGCACCGCACATCACATTCCCCTTTGTTGCTCGACACTACTGGGTTACTATCGAGTGCCGAGGGTGAGACCTCATCAACACTTCTGATGTTAACCTTGTAGGTTAGTTCATCGGTTGTGGTCATTGAGGGTGATTCCTCTTTCTCCACTCCCGATAACGACACTGTCGTGCAACTCCTCAAGAGTGGACCTCAGGGTGACTCCTCTTTCGTTCACCTTGACAATAAACATCAGGGGGAATTCCATCGAGGGTGATTTCCTCAGGTTTTCCTTTGGTGTTAGACACACAGTTACTATGGTTACTATGACTTTACACCGAACCTGGTTACTAAAGACGGGTCGGCCCTGAGGGGTACCCGCGTGAGCTTAATTGCGAGTGATGTTGATACGTCCAAAACGTATATATAATTTCTGCTTGCTCCATGCCACTTTTGGGTGATATTGCTATGATATTCATACACTTCCATACACTTTTGATCATATTTGGACTAACCTACTAATCCAGTGCACCCCGGTGCCAGTTTCTGTTTTCGGCTGCTTTTGTATTTCAGGTTTTCACGTTACGAGAACTACCACAAAAAATCCAGAAAAATTATATAAAAAATCAGCGTTCCAGAACCTACCTTGCGCCCGAAGGACAGCCGGGGGGGGGGG
>LR738711.1:412058556-412072412 GCA_902687465.1 Secale cereale
CACCAGGGCTCCAGGCGCCCTGGCGGCGCCCCCCCGGGCCGCGCCGGGGGGCGCCTGGGCCCCCCGAGCCCCGTCTGGTGCCCCCCTTCGGCATATATTTAGAGCGTCCTTCGAAACCCTCGGGACGGAAACTTTTTTTCGCGATCTCATCTCTGTTCCGCCGCCGCCGCCGCTTCCAAGATCGGGAGCACCAGGAGAACTCTTCCCGGCACCCTGCCGGAGGAGAGGATCACCATTGGGAGCCTCTCCATCACCATGGACGCCTCCCGGATGAGTTGTGAGTAGTCTCCCTTGGACCATGAGTCCATGACCAGTAGCTATGTGATGTTCTCCTCCCGTTCTTGTGCTTCACTAATTAGTCCTCGTGAGCTGCCCTACATGATCGAGGCACATATGTAATCCTTATGCTGTTGCTATGATGAGTTTGCTGGGATCCGATGGATTATGAGATTATGTTCAGATTGTTCTTGAGTGATATATTTGATCTACCTCTTTTATATTTATGTTCATAAGTAATTCTTGCATGTTCTCCGTTGTTATTTATTGCTTTGGCCAAGTAATACGTGGTGACTCCAAGAGGGAACGTTATGCTTGATTGTGGGTTCATGCCCCTCGATGACTAGCTTGAGTGACAGAAACATGAGTCTAGGGGATGTGCTGTTGCCACAAGGGGGAAAACAACGGTGCTTGTGCCCGCGGGTGCAAGGATTGTTTACTTTACGCAAAGTTCTTTTAATGCAGTTGTCTGTTGCTTTGAGTTTACACTATGGGTGGGGCTCGCAACTTAATGCCAGCGAGATGTTCTGGATAGATATCTCAAGGTGGATGATTAGTAGTAGATATTGATGGATTTCGGTCTACTTACTTTGGCGTACCGCCCATGCTTTGAACCTCAACCTTTCTTGCAATGTAGTCAGCATTGGTTTGCGTTCGTGGTCCTGTCAATTGCCCAGCTGTAATTCATTTACCTCACATAGCTGTTTTATCGTCTTTTGGGAGAGAGATATCACTAGTGAACATCATGAGACTCCGGTCCATATTACCATCATTGATCACATCCGCTATTTACTTTTCGCTATTATTTACTATTGCAAACATTATCTGTCACTACTATCATTTGCGTTTAATCCTTTGTGAACTACAAGGCCGGAGGGATTGACAACCTCTCTGTACTCGTTGGGAGCAAAGTTATTTGTATCTTTGTGCAGGTCCACGTTGATTGCTAATATCTGGCGCCGTTAGCAGTTGACACCTACTTGTTGAACCTAGGAGTCTCTGGGGATTCGATCCTTGGCATCTTTGCTAAGGGAAAAACTTCCACAACACTGCATCTCACACCTTCCACTTGGGGTAACCAACGAGGGGTTAGAGGCCCATCAAGGAGTTTTTCTGGCGCCGTTGCCGGGGACTCCACTCTTCAGGATAGGGGAGTTGCATGCTATCTTTTACCTTTGCTTTTTAGTCTTGTTAGTTTACATTTCAGTTTTTGCTTTAGTATCTTTTATCAAAAATCACAAAAATAGTTATCTTGCTTGCTTGCTATTATGGGTTCTACCAAAAACACTAAATGGGAGGAGTACACCCCTTCTTCCATTACCCCAATTACCACTGTCGGGATCTACAAAAGTAATAAACCTTGTGATTATATTAGTCTTGACGGAGGGTTATGCCCATGGCATGGTCTTCCAGGAAAAGAGTATGAGCCTCAGTTTAAAATTGCTCCTAAGCTTCCCCAAACTTGGGAAGATGTTCAAACTCTTATAATAGAGAGCGATTCAAACAAAGAGGATGACACTACAATTCTGCCCACTAATGATAAAATTGATTTTGATAATTGTAGTATTTCAGAAGTTGTCACCTTTCTACAAGGAATGGCCAAAGAACCCCACACTAGCACGCTTAATCTTGCCTTCACAGAGCACGTCACTAATGCTCTTATCAAAGCTAGGGAGGAGAAACTTAGAGTAGAAGCCTCCATACCTAGAAAGCTAGAAGATGGTTGGGATCCTATGATTAAAATTAAGATAAACAACTTCTCATGCTATGCTTTATGTGATATTGTAGCCAGTACTTCTATTATGCCCAAAAGACTATATGATATGCTTAAATTGAAACCTTATGATTCTTGTTCTTTTGGTGTTCGTCTCGTTGATTCTTCCATAAAGAAACCTTTGGGGAGGATCGACGATGTTCTTATCATTGTTAATGATAATTATGTTCCCGTTGATTTCACTATTATGGATATTGAATGTGATCCTTCATGTCCAATTATTTTGGGACGTCCCTTTTTACGCACCGTTGGTGCTATCATTGACATGAAAGAGGGTAATATAAAATTTCAGTTTCCTCTCAAGAAAGGGATGGAACACTTCCCTCGAAAGAAGATCAAGTTACCTTTTGAGTACGTTGTACAGGCTAGCTATTCTTTTACTCTTGATAAAACTTGATCTATATGCATTATGCCTAGCTTAAAGGCATAAAAGAAAGCGCTTTTGGGAGGCAACCCACATGAATAAATTTTTATATTTTGCTTTTGTTGTGTCTTGATGTTGTTTACTACAATAGCATCATCATTGTATCTTTGCTTTTCATATTTGTGCCAAGTATAGCCTCTGATTGCTAGAAAGTTCAAAAGTTGTGAGGTGCCGTCCAGGAAACAGATCCTGTCCTTGGATAGAAAAATTCGTATAAAATCACCAGATCATCTTTTTGGTCTGAATGTTTTCGACAGCGTTCTCTATATAATTGTCTTTCGTGCGTCTGTTCTGAGTTTTTTGATTTGAGTTGCAGAAGTGCCCCGAACAAATCAATTACTACCTGCTGTTCTGTTTTTCATAGATTCTGTCCTGTTTTGCCTTTCCTTCATTTTGCAAATCAAGAGCTTGCTTTTTCTTTGCAAAAACCTTTTGGCAATCTTGAGAAACAGTAGAACTTCAAGAATATCTTTATTTCCAGCAAGGTATAATTATTTTATTAAGGGTACTAACCTCGCTAATCAGATTATAATGAGTTATGTATGAAGGGAGTTTTCAAGTGTGCGAGGGAAGATGATAAAAAGATTCAGGAGTTTCAAGCGCTCAAGCTTGGGGATGCCCCCGTGCACCCCCAAGAAATATTCAAGGAGACTCAAGCGTCTAAGCTTGGGGATGCCCCCGTGCATCCCCTTCTCCATCAACATTATCAGTTCGTCTTTCGTTCTGCTATATTTTTATCACTTCATGTGTTATGTGCTATGCTTGGAGCGTCTTGCTTTTAGTTTTCTTTTTAGTTTTTCATAACGAGTCGGAACTCAGCTTTCTTTATGTGGGAGAGAAACACGCTCCACTTCTACCTAGAACATAACATAGAATTTTCATGTCTATCTTTGTTGTGTGTGTTCTTCGTCTTTTAAATAGCTACTATCATGCTCTGCTCTTAGTATTCATGCTTATCTTTTCAAAGAGCTTTTGTTTAGTTGGTTGCTTGAACTCTCTTTAATTATCATGCTTATCTAATTAAGAGAGTTTGCTTCCGTTGCATTGGTTAATATGTCTATGATAAAGATGCTACGTGCGTAATGGCGCTTAGTAGTTCAGGTTTTCTTATGGTTAGTCTCAAATAGCTGGGGGATTCCCAATGTGTTATTGGAGTACCAACTTGATTTGTTTGCCGATGATGTGGTATGGTTTAGTAATATCTTCCTTCGAGAATTTATTTTGATTGACTTGGCGTATGCTCACGCATATTTAAGACTATAAAGAAAGTCTGTCAAGCCTTGATGATCTTTTATTTCTGAGTAGCGATATAACTACCATGCCTGATTCAATGTTGCTTTGTCGCTCTGCATGATTATGACCGTCATTGCTCTCTTAGTTGGTCGCTCCCAGTCTTTTGCTAACCTCCATCTGTACTAAGCAGACTAACTTTGCAATACATAGCTCATGGGAAAGTAGCTTAAAAACTATTGTGGTAAAGAATATGTTGCTTATGTATCTTATTTCTTATAAGTTGCTTGATGAGCGGTAACCATGTTTCTGGGGACGCCATCAAATGTCACACTTTTGTTGAATATCATGTGAGTTGCTATGCATGTTCGTCTTGTCTGAAGTAAGGGTGATTTTGTTGGGGAACGTAGTATTTTCAAAATTTTCCTACGATCACGCAAGATCTATCTACTAGATGCATAGCAACGAGAGGGGAGAGTGTGTCTACGTACCCTCGTAGACCGAAAGCGGAAGCGTTTATCAACGCGGTTGATGTAGTCGTGCACCTTCATGATCCGTCCCGATCTAGTACCGAACGTACGGCACCTCCGCGTTCAGCACACGTTCAGCTCGATGACGTCCTCGCCTTCTTGATCCAGCAAGACGGGCGAAGTAGTAGATGAGTTCCGGCAACACGACGGCGTGGTGACGGTTGTTGATGAAGAATAATCTCTGCAGGGCTTCGCCAAGCACTACAGAAACTAGACGGAGGATAAACTAGAGGGTCGGGGTAGCCGGCACACGGCTTGGTGTATCTTGATGTATCTTGGGTGCTAGCCCTACCCCTCTATTTATATGTTGAGCCTTGGGGTCGAAACTTGGAGTAAAAGCCTTCACAAAGTTGGTTTCACCCGAAAGGCAAGAGTCCTTCTCGGACTCCAGGGCCAGACGCCAGGGTTCCCGGCGTCTGGACCCAGACGCCAGGGACCCTGGCGTCTGGCCCCTGGACTCCGCAAAACTTCCTTTTGCGCTTTCCAAAAACCTTGTGTGCTTTCCCTTTTGGCCCAAATAAAGTGTTCTCGTACCCAAACACTTCGGGAAACATTCGGAACCCCTTCCGGTGAATTCCGGAACCCTTCCGGAGGTCAAACACTATTATCTCATATATTAATCTTTACCTCCAGACCATTCCGGAGTTCCTCGTCATGTCCGTGATCACATCCGGGACTCCGAATAACATTCGGTCACCAACATACATAACTCATTAAATACTATATCGTCAACGAACGTTTAAGCGTGCGGACCCTACAGGTTCGAGAACTATGTAGACATGACCGAGACATCTCTCCGGTCAATAACCAATAGCGGAACCTAGATGCCCATATTGGCTCCTACATATTCTACGAAGATCTTTATCGGTCGAACCGCATAACAACATACGTTGTTCCCTTTGTCATCGGTATGTTACTTGCCCGAGATTCGATCGTCGGTATCTCTATACCTAGTTCAATCTTGTTACCGGCAAGTCTCTTTACTCGTTCCGTAATACATCATCTCGTGACTAACTCATTAGTCTTTTGCTTGCAAGGCTTATTATGATGTGCATTACCGAGAGGGCCCAGAGATACCTCTCCGACAATCGGAGTGACAAATCCTAATCTCGAAATACGCCAACCCAACAAGTACCTTCGGAGACACCTGTAGAGCACCTTTATAATCACCCAGTTACGTTGTGACGTTTGGTAGCACACAAAGTGTTCCTCCGGTATTCGGGAGTTGCATAATCTCATAGTCATAGGAACATGTATAAGTCATGAAGAAAGCAATAGCAATAAAACTAAACGATCAAGTTGCTAAGCTAACGGATGGGTCTTGTCCATCACATCATTCTCCTAATGATGTGACCCCATTGATCAAATGACAACTCATGTCTATGGTTAGGAAACATAACCATCTTTGATCAATGAGCTAGTCTAGTAGAGGCATACTAGGGACACTCTGTTTTGTCTATGTATTCACACATGTACTAAGTTTCCGGTTAATACAATTCTAGCATGAATAAAAGACATTTATCATGATATAAGGAAATATAAAATAACAACTTTATTATTGCCTCTAGGGCATATTTCCTTCAGTCTCCCACTTGCACTAGAGTCAATAATCTAGTTCACATCGCCATGTGATTTAACACCGATAGTTCACATCGTCATGTGATTAACACCCATAGTTCACATCGCCATGTGACCAACACCCAAAGGGTTTACTAGAGTCAATAATCTAGTTCACATCTCTATGTGATTAACACCCAAAGAGTACTAAGGTGTGATCATGTTTTGCTTCGTGAGAGAAGTTTAGTCAACGGGTCTGTCACATTCAGATCCGTATGTATTTCGCAAATTTCTATGTCTACAATGCTGTGCATAGAGCTACTCTAGCTAATTGCTCCCACTTTCAATACGCATCCAGATTGATACTTAGAGTCATCTGGATTTAGTGTCAAAGCTTGCATCGACGTAACCCTTTACGACGAACTCTTTATTACCTCCATAATCGAGAAACATTTCCTTAGTCATCCAGTTACTAAGGATAATTTTGACCGCTGTACAGTGATCTACTCCTGGATCACTATTGTACCCCCTTGACAAACTCATGGCAAGGTACACAACATGTGTGGTACACAACATGGCATACTTTATAGAACCTATGGGTGAGGCATAGGGAATGACTTTCATTCTCTCTATATTTTTCTGCCGTGGTCTGGCTTTGAGTCTTACTCAACTTCACACCTTACAAGTCAGGGAAGAACTCCTTCTTTGACTGATCCATTTTGAACTACTTCAAAATCTTATCAAGGTATGTACTCATAGAAAGTCTTATCAAGCGTCTTGATCTATCTCTATAGATCTTGATGCTCAATTTGTAAGCAGCTTCACCAAGGTCTTTCTTTGAAAAACTCCTTTCAAACACCCCTTCATGCTTTCCAGAAAATTCTACATCATTTCTGATCGACAATATGTCATTCACATATACTTATCAGAAAGGTTGTAGTGCTCCCACTCACTTCTTATAAATACAGGCTTCACCGCAAGTCTGTATAAATCTATATGCTTTGATCAACTTATCAAAGTGTATATTCCAACTCCGAGATGCTTGCACCAGTCCATAGATGGATCGCTGGAGCTTGCACATTTTGTTAGCACCTTTAGGATTGACAAAACCTTCTGGTTGCATCATATACAAGTCTTCTTTAATAAATCCATTAAAGAACGCAGTTTCGTTATCCATTTGCCAGATTTCATAAAATGTGGCAATTGCTAACATGATTCGGACAGACTTAAGCATCGCTACGGGTGAGAAAATCTCATCGTAGTCAACACCTTGAACTTGTCGAAAACCTTTCGCAACAAGTCGAGCTTTGTAGACAGTAACATTACCATCGGCGTCAGTCTTCCTCTTAAAGATCCATTTATTTTCAATGGCTTGCCGACCATCGGGCAAGTCAACCAAAGTCCATACTTTGTTCTCATACATGGATCCCATCTCAGATTTCATGGCTCAAGCCATTTTGCGGAATCTGGGCTCATCATCGCTTCCTCGTAGTTCGTAGGTTCATCATGGTCCAGTAACATGACTTCCCGTACCGGGTTTCCGTACCACTCTGGTGCGGAACGAACTCTGGTTGATCTACGAAGTTCAGCAGAAACTTGATCTGAAGTTTCATGATCATCATCATTAGCTTCCTCACTAATTGGTGTAGGAATCACTGGAACTAGTTTCTGTGATGTTCCACTTTCCAATTCGGGAGAAGGTACAATTACCTCATCAAGTTCTACTTTCCTCCCACTCACTTCTTTCAAGAGAAACTCCTTCTCTAGAAAGGATCCACTCTTAGCAACAAAGACCTTGCCTTCGGATCTGTGATAGAAGGTGTACCCAACAGTTTCTTTTGGGTATCCTATGAAGATTTACTTCTCCGATTTGGGTTCGAGCTTATCATGTTGAAACTTTTTCACATAAGCATTGCGGTCCCAAACTTAAAGAAATGACAGCTTAGGTTTCTCGTCAAACCATAGTTCATACGGTGTCATCTCCACGGATTTAGATGGTGCCCTATTTAACGTGAATGTAGCTGTCTCTAATGCATAACCCCAAAAGCGATAGTGGTAGTTCGGTAAGAGACATCATCGATCGCACCATATCTAATAAAGTATGGTTATGACGTTCGGACACACCATTACACTGTGGTGTTCCAGGTGGCGTGAGTAGTGAAACTATTTCACATTGTTTTTACTGAAGGCCAAACTCGCTAACTCAAATATTTTACCTCTACGATCATATCGTAGAAACTCTTATTTTCTGTTACGATGATTCTCCACTTCACTCTGAAATTCATTGAACTTTCAAATGTTTCAGACTTGTGCTTCATTAAGTAGATATACCCATATCCGCTCAAATCATCAGTGAAGGTCAGAAAATAACGATACTTGCCGCGAGCTTCAACACTCATTGGTCCGCATACATCAGTATGTATGATTTCCAACAAATCTGCTGCTCGCTCCATTGTTCTGGAGAACGGAGTTTTAGTCATCTTGCCCATGAGGCATGGTTCGCAAGCACCAAGTGATTCATAATCAACTGATTCCAAAAATCCATCACTATGGAGTTTCTTTATGCGCTTTACACCAATATGACCTAAACGGCAGTGCCACAAATAAGTTGCACTATCATTATTAACCTTGCATCTTTTGGCTTCAATATTATGAATATGTGTATCACACGATCGAGATCCAACAAACCATTTTCATTGGGTGTATGACCATAGAAGGTTTTATTCATGTAAATAGAACAACAATTATTCTCTAACTTACATGAATAACCGTATTGCAATAAACATGATCAAATCATATTCATGCTCAACACAAACAGCAAATAACACTTATTTAGGTTCAACACTAATCCCGAAAGTATAGGGAGTGTGCGATGATGATCATATCAATCTTGGAACCACTTCCAACACACATCGTCACTTCACCTTTAACTAGTTTCTATTCATTATGCAACTTTGATTTCGAGTTACTACTCTTTAGCAACTGAACCAGTATCAAATACTGAGGGGTTGCTATGAACACTAGTAAAATACACATCAATAATCTGTATATCAAATATACCTTTATTCACTTTGCCATCCTTCTTATCCGCCAAATATCTAGGGCAGTTCCACTTCCAGTGACCATTTCCTTTGCAGTAGAAGCACTTAGTTTCAGGCTTGAGTTTAGCTTTGGGTTTCTTCATGGGAGTGACAACTTGCTTGTCATTCTTCTTGAAGTTCCCCTTCTATCCCCTTGCCCTTTACTTGAAACAAGTGGTCTTGTTAACCATCAACACTTGATGCTCTTTCTTGATTTCTACCTTCGTCGATTT
This sequence comes from Secale cereale, assembly GCA_902687465.1. NCBI lineage: Eukaryota > Viridiplantae > Streptophyta > Magnoliopsida > Poales > Poaceae > Secale > Secale cereale. The sequence continues at coordinate 412,067,661 of LR738711.1, forward strand.
CAGGATCGCGAAGAGCTCGGGAATTACCTTCGTCATCCCTTGCATATTATAGTTCATCACGAAGTTCTACTAACTTGGTGATAGTGACTAGAGAACTTTGTCAATTACTATCTTATCTGGAAGAATAACTCCCACTTGATTCAAATAATTGTAGTACCCAGACAATCTGAGCACATGCTCACTGGTTGAGCTATTCTCCTCCATCCTGTAGGCAAAGTACTGTCAGAGGTCTCATACCTCTCGACACGGGCATGAGTATGAAATACTAATTTCAACTCTTGGAACATCTTATATGCTCCATGGCGTTCAAAACATTTTTGAAGTCCCGGTTCTAAGCCTTAAAGCATGATGCACTTTAAACTATCAAGTAGTCATCATACTGAGCTTTTGTCAAAACGTTCATAACGTCTACATTTGCTCCTGCAATAGGTCTGTCACCTAGCGGTGCATAAGGACATAATTCTTCTATGCAGCAATGAGGATAACCCTCAGATCACGGAACAATTTCACATCATTGCTACTAACATCTTTCAACTTAGTTTTCTCTAGGAACATATAAAAAATAAACGTGGAGTAACATCACGAGCTATTGATCTACAACATAGATATGCTAATACTATCAGGACTAAGTTCATGATAAATTAAAGTTCAATTTAATCATATTACTTAAGAACTCCCACTTAGATAGACATCCCTCTAGTCATCTAAATGATCACGTGATCCAAATCAACTAAACCATGTCCGATCATCACGTGAGATGGAGTAGTTTCAATGGTGAACATCTTATGTTGATCATATCTACTATATGATTCACGCTCGACCTTTCGGTCTCCAGTATTCCGAGGCCATATCTGCATATGCTAGGCTCGTCAAGTTTAACCTGAGTATTCTGCGTGTGCAAAACTGGCTTACACCCGTTGTATTTGAACGTAGAGCTTATCACACCCGATCATCACGTGGTGTCTCGGCACGATGAACTTTCGCAACGGTGCATACTCAGGGAGAACACTTATACCTTGAAATTTAGTGAGGGATCATCTTATAATGCTACCGTCGTACTAAGCAAAATAAGAAGCATAATAAGATAAACATCACATGCAAATCAAAATATGTGACATGATATGGCCATCATCATCTTGTGCTTTTGATCTCCATCTCCAAAGCACCGTCATGATCACCTTCATCACCGGCGTGACACCTTGATCTCCATCGTAGCATCGTTGTCGTCTCGCCAACTATTGCTTCTACGACTATCGCTACCGCTTAGTGATAAAGTAAAGCAATTACATGGCGATTGCATTTCATACAATAAAGCAACAACCATATGGCTCCTGCCAGTTGCCGATAACATTACAAAACATGATCATCTCATACAAAACCGTATAACTCATCATGTCTTGACCATATCACATCACAACATACCCTGCAAAAACAAGTTAGACGTCCTCTACTTTGTTGTTGCAAGTTTTACGTGGCTGCTACGGGCTTAGCAAGAACCGTTCTTACCTACGCATACAAAAACCACAACGATGTTTCGTCAAGTATGTGCTGTTTTAACCTTCACAAGGACCGGGCGTAGCCACACTTGATTCAGCTAAAGTGAGAGAGACAGACACCCGCCAGTCACCTTTAAGCAACGAGTGCTCGTAACGGTGAAACCAGTCTCGCGTAAGCGTACGCGTAATGTCGGTCTGGGCCGCTTCATCTCACAATACCGCCGAAGCAAAGTATGACATGCTGGTAAGCAGTATGACTAGTATTGCCCACAACTAATTGTGTTCTACTCGTGCATATCATCTACGCATAGACCTGGCTCATGATGCCACTGTTGGGGAACGTAGTATTTTCAAAATTTTCCTACGATCACGCAAGATCTATCTACTAGATGCATAGCAACGAGAGGGGAGAGTGTGTCTACGTACCCTCGTAGACCGAAAGCGGAAGCGTTTATCAACGCGGTTGATGTAGTCGTGCACCTTCACGATCCATCCCGATCTAGTACCGAACGTACGGCACCTCCGCGTTCAGCACACGTTCAGCTCGATGACGTCCTCCCCTTCTTGATCCAGCAAGACGGGCGAAGTAGTAGATGAGTTCCGGCAGCACGACGGCGTGGTGACGGTTGTTGATGAAGAATAATCTCTGCAGGGCTTCGCCAAGCACTACAGAAACTAGACGGAGGATAAACTAGAGGGTCGGGGTAGCCGGCACACGGCTTGGTGTATCTTGATGTATCTTGGGTGCTAGACCTACCCCTCTATTTATATGTTGAGCCTTGGGGTTGAAACTTGGAGTAAAAGCCTTCACAAAGTCGGTTTCACCCGAAAGGCAAGAGTCCTTCTCGGACTCCAGGGCCAGACGCCAGGGTTCCCGGCGTCTGGACCCAGACGCCAGGGACCCTAGCGTCTGGCCCCTGGACTCCGCAAAAATTCCTTTTGCGCTTTCCAAAAACCTTGTGTGCTTTCCCTTTTGGCCCAAATAAAGTGTTCTCGTACCCAAACACTTCGGGAAACATCCGGAACCCCTTCCGGTGAATTCCGGAACCCTTCCGGAGGTCAAACACTATTATCTCATATATTAATCTTTATCTCCGGACCATTCCGGAGTTCCTCGTCATGTCCGTGATCACATCCGGGACTCCGAATAACATTCGGTCACCAACATACATAACTCATTAAATACTATATCGTTAACGAACGTTTAAGCGTGCGGACCCTACGGGTTCGAGAACTATGTAGACATGACCGAGACATCTCTCCGGTCAATAACCAATAGCGGAACCTGGATGCCCATATTGGCTCCTACATATTCTACGAAGATCTTTATCGGTCGAACCGCATAACAACATACGCTGTTCCCTTTGTCATCGGTATGTTACTTGCCCGAGATTCGATCGTCGGTATCTCTATACCTAGTTCAATCTCGTTACCGGCAAGTCTCTTTACTCGTTCCGTAATACGTCATCTCGTGACTAACTCATTAGTCTTTTGCTTGCAAGGCTTATTATGATGTGCATTACCGAGAGGGCCCAGAGATACCTCTCCGACAATCGGAGTGACAAATCCTAATCTCGAAATACGCCAACCCAACAAGTACCTTCGGAGACACCTGTAGAGCACCTTTATAATCACCCAGTTACGTTGTGACGTTTGGTAGCACACAAAGTGTTCCTCCAGTATTCGGGAGTTGCATAATCTCATAGTCATAGGAACATGTATAAGTCATGAAGAAAGCAATAGCAATAAAACTAAACGATCAAGTTGCTAAGCTAACGGATGGGTCTTGTCCATCACATCATTCTCCTAATGATGTGACCCCATTGATCAAATGACAACTCATGTCTATGGTTAGGAAACATAACCATCTTTGATCAATGAGCTAGTCTAGTAGAGGCATACTAGGGACACTCTGTTTTGTCTATGTATTCACACATGTACTAAGTTTCCGGTTAATACAATTCTAGCATGAATAAAAGACATTTATCATGATATAAGGAAATATAAAATAACAACTTTATTATTGCCTCTAGGGCATATTTCCTTCAGATTTGCCATGGGTTGAATGAGTATGCATATTGTTAGAGAAGAACATTGGGCCGCCAACCAAAGCCATGTATCATGGTGGAAGTTTTAGCTTGGACATTAATCCTCAATCTCTTATGAGAATATGCTTATGCATTAAAGAGGAGTCCATCATCTATTTTCTATGTTGTCCCGGTATGGATGTCCTCAAGTTGAGATCTATCAAAAACGAGAAATCAAATGCGATTTATCTCCTTGGACCTTTGTACAGGTGGCATAGAGGTACCCCTTTGTGACACTTGGTTGAAACATATGTAATGCAATGATAACCCATGGAAATCCGAGATAATTAGGACAAGGTGCGAACACTATTGGTATTCGATGCATGAGGCTTGCAACTTATAGGATGTCTTATGCATGATACATATGAAGTACTACTACCGTTGACAAAATTGCTTCTATGTTTTCAAAATAAAAAGCTCTAGCACATAACCATTCTTTTACTTTTATGTTGAGTCTCCACCTTCTTTTAAAAGCACCAACTACTGAGAGCATGATTGTCATTCTGAGTGTAATGTGCATTGTTCCAAAGTAGCATTGTCTTTTGTATGATTGTGATATCGTTTATTTTGAAATCATTGTATCTAGTCATCACTTAAACCTTGAAGGTGCCCCTGCATTTATGTTTTGCTTCACTAAAGGGGGCAAGTTAGATATCACTTTATCATATTTGCACACCATGTTCATTGCAAATCTTCTTGATGTTTCAGTTTCATATTGTAAAACTTTCAGTCATTTGTGATTTTCTCATGAGGCAACTTAATTACTATAGAATCATTGTCTCAGTAAGCTTTTGTCATATGACTATGAATAAGTCCTATATGGTTAATAGCATGTCACCACAGAAATTATTCTTGTTATCATTTACCTACTCGAGGACGAGTAGGAATTAAGCTTGGGGATGTTGATACGTCCAAAACGTATCTATAATTTCTGCTTGCTCCATGCCACTTTTGGGTGATATTGCTATGATATTCATACACTTCCATACACTTTTGATCATATTTGGACTAACCTACTAATCCAGTGCACCCCGGTGCCAGTTTCTGTTTTCGGCTGTTTTTGTATTTCAGGTTTTCACGTTACGAGAACTACCAGGAAAAATCCAGAAAAATTATATAAAAAATCAGCGTTCCAGAACCTACCTTGCGCCCGAAGGACAGCCGGGGGG
>LR738711.1:412072422-412088790 GCA_902687465.1 Secale cereale
GGGGGGGGGGGGGGCGCCTGGGCCCCCCGAGCCCCGTCTGGTGCCCCCCTTCGGCATATATTTAGAGCGTCCTTCGAAACCCTCGGGACGGAAACTTTTTTTCGCGATCTCATCTCTGTTCCGCCGCCGCCGCCGCTTCCAAGATCGGGAGCACCAGGAGAACTCTTCCCGGCACCCTGCCGGAGGGGAGGATCACCATCGGGAGCCTCTCCACCACCATGGACGCCTCCCGGATTAGTTGTGAGTAGTCTCCCTTGGACCATGAGTCCATGACCAGTAGCTATGTGATGTTCTCCTCCCGTTCTTGTGCTTCACTAATTAGTCCTCGTGAGCTGCCCTACATGATCGAGGCACATATGTAATCCTTATGCTGTTGCTATGATGAGTTTGCTGGGATCCGATGGATTATGAGATTATGTTCAGATTGTTCTTGAGTAATATATTTGATCTACCTCTTTTATATTTATGTTCATAAGTAATTCTTGCATGTTCTCCGTTGTTATTTATTGCTTTGGCCAAGTAATACGTAGTGACTCCAAGAGGGAATGTTATGCTTGATTGTGGGTTCATGCCCCTCGATGACTAGCTTGAGTGACAGAAACATGAGTCTAGGGGATGTGTTGTTGCCACAAGGGGGAAAACAACGGTGCTTGTGCCCGCGGGTGCAAGGATTGTTTACTTTACGCAAAGTTCTTTTAATGCAGTTGTCTGTTGCTTTGAGTTTACACTATGGGTGGGGCTCGCAACTTAATACCAGCGAGATGTTCTGGATAGATATCTCAAGGTGGATGATTAGTAGTAGATATTAATGGATTTCGGTCTACTTACTTTGGCGTACCGCCCATGCTTTGAACCTCAACCTTTCTTGCAATGTAGTCAGCATTGGTTTGCGTTCGTGGTCCTGTCAATTGCCCAGTTGTAATTCGTTTACCTCACATAGCTATTTTATCGTCTTTTGGGAGAGAGACATCACTAGTGAACATCATGAGACTCCGGTCCATATTACCATCATTGATCACATCCGCTATTTACTTTTCGCTATTATTTACTATTGCAAACATTATCTATCACTACTATCATTTGCGTTTAATCCTTTGTGAACTACAAGGCCGGAGGGATTGACAACCTCTCTGTACTCGTTGGGAGCAAAGTTATTCGTATCTTTGTGCAGGTCCACGTTGATTGCTAATATCTGGCGCCGTTAGCAGTTGACACCTACTTGTTGAACCTAGGAGTCTCTGGGGATTCGATCCTTGGCATCTTTGCTAAGGGAAAAACTTCCACAACACTGCATCTCACACCTTCCACTTGGGGTAACCAACGAGGGTTTAGAGGCCCATCAGATGTGTAGTCGGGTTGACCTGGAAGGTGCCCGCGAGATAATTACGAGGCGTGGCCGGGCACTCGCCCTTGCCGCAAGTCCTCGAGACAGGGTGATGGGGTCACATGATCGTGAGTCTCTGCTCATTACCGCGTGTTCCCAAGACACTAAACGGTTTGGATATTTAATCCAAGGGGCCTCTGGCCTGATAGCGCTAACCACCACGTGGGCATAGTATGGGCGTTCTGTGTCATATGCATCAACCGAAGCTTAACTGACGTCATTGCGACTGAGCGGCGCGCGTCGGGTTGGACTGCGTAAGCACCTGCCTTTTAAGGAGGTAGCCCAGGTCTGCTCACCGGCCGCGTACGCAACGTGCAGGAGTTCCCGGGTCGATTGGCCCATGACCCCTGGGGGCATAGGGTTTAGTCTGGCGTGCATGACCTCTGTATTAGGCCTAGGTCGGGTTGCGGCGTATTGTTTGGCCGAGGGCGGGCATGCCCTGATGGTGTGTCCGGCCGGAGTTAAGCAAGCGTGGTGGGTAAGTTGGTGCACCCCTGCAGGGAAGAAAACATCTATCGATAGCCTGTCCTACGGTAACGGACACTTGGAGTTGTGTCCCGATCGCTACAACTAGAACTGGATGCTGAGGCATGATTTGGATATGTTGCTCCGGGAGTCGAGAAAGGATCCCGGAGCTCTGAAACAACAACATAAATATGACTTATTCTATACTACTCTACTCCCCCTGTTGCTGCAAGACGGTGGTTTCCAGAAGATGTTAGTCTTCGATAGGACTAGCTTCTCCCCCTCTTATTGTGGCATTCTGCAGCTTAGTCCACAGATGCTACCGTTTTCATTGATACCGATGCATATGTAGTGTAGATCCTTGCTTGCGAGTACTTTGGATGAGTACTCACGGTTGCTTTGCTCCCCCTTTTCCCCCTTCTTCTTCTTTCTGGCTGATGCAACCAGATGGTGGAGTCCAGGAGCCAGAAGCCACCCTTGATGACCGCTACTACCCCAACGGAGCCTACTACTACGTGGAGACAACTGACGACCAGGAGTAGTTAGGAGGTCCCAGGCAGGAGGCCTTGCCTTTTCGATCGTTGATGTTTTGTGCTAGTTTTCTTAAGGCAAACTTGTTTAACTTATGTCTGTACTCAGATATTATTGCTTCCGCTGACTCTTGTGTATTCGAGTTTACGTATTCGAGCCCTCGAGGCCCCTGGCTTGTAATATAAAGCTTGTATTATTTTATTTGTGTCTAGAGTTGTGTTGTGATATCTTCGAGTGAGTCCCCCATCTTGGTCGTACACATTTGTGTGCATGATTAGTGTACGGTCAAATCAGGGGCGTCACAAGTTGGTATCAGAGCTGACTACCTGTAGAACCCCCGTTCCAACTCCTTGGCCGAAGTTGAGTCTAGTCTTTGAAAAACTGTTTTACTAACATGGTTGTGTGGCTTACGGGCCCACGTAGCCATTGGGTGGTATTAGGATCTTTTACTCCTCGTCTATACTCTGGGACTCTGAACTCACTTCTATTCGGGTTAAATGATTTTGCTAAAATCTAACTTTAGGTTCTCGAAAATAATTTCTCCCGGAGAGCCCCTTCAGTCCTAGTGATCGCTTGCTACACGAGAAGATTTCGAAGATACTCTCCGATGTTTCCCTGAGACCCTTGTGCCCTTTGCCATTGCAATTCCATATCACCGATAAATCCCTAAGGATAGCTGCATACACTTGTCAACCATACCTTCATTTCAATTTTTCTTGTTATTACAAGATACCCTGAAATAATTCGGATACTCCGAGAATCCTTGGTGCATGCTGCCTTGTAGCTCCTTTTCCGCATGAATACATGCATGAATAATTCCTCACACTTACTGGGAATTCGTTCATCCCCAATTGTTCATGCGTTTCACAAATGTATTCGAAATGCTATTAAATCTCCCCTAATGCTCAACAACCTATTGCTCTAGAGAGTTTTATCTGCTTGCATTATGTTTAATTCCATATGTATATCAATATTCATTAAAATCCTTTGTGATTGACTTTCTGATCTTATTGATTCAATAGGTTGCAAATACTCGCAACCATCAGTCAAACTATAATCCGTTCTTCCAGCTCGGACTTCATTCCGAATATGAGCTGATTCTCGACCAATCAAATTGCTGTCAATCGTACCCCTAAGTCATTTCAACTTACCCATCCTTAATCTGTGCGAACCCGAAAGTTTTCCAAGGTTCCTACTCCTCTGGTAATTCACCAGGCCAGTCTTCACAATCAATTCATTTTTAATAGAGCAGTGAATGAAAGCTTATGCGTTGAAGAAGCGGGAGTCAACCTTGAACTTTCTGTTCATGCCCATGGACACGATGTAGATCTTATCATCAAAACTTCTCTAAATTAATTATCCCCTTGATATAAGTTCATCTTATATCTGGGATCTGGCCTTTTGCAATCATGGTTCCAACCATGCTCTCCTCTAAATACCATTTCTCGGACAAGCTAAACCACTTGTCCTCTGCAGGTCAATGCACCTGTCCAAGCTCTATTATGATCTATCTTTGGGTATTACCCCATGGTATCTCGATAATGTCACAGAACCATATTACTTCTTATGAGTTCTTCTTCAAGTATTGCTTCTCACCGGTTCCAATTTTCCCCCGGGTTCTGAGTTGTTAGGCGCTCAAGGACACCGATAAGTGAATCAATTCCGCACTCCGATTCAATAACTCTAAGTAATCTCCATTGCTTATGAGTTTATTAATTCTTCAGGTCATATCTAGCCTGATCGGCTATATCATTATCGTGCATCTATTTAACTGTGCTACCTGGTCCTTCTTCCCAAAGCACAATTTCGGCAATGAGCTAAGCTTACGCCGATCTTCCTTGGCATATCATTTCACCTTGAACAACTATCTTGATTTCAAGTTTGTATTGTACTAGTGGTTTCAATAACCTTTCGCTCCATCATTCATTTCACTTGATGTCATCGCCGATCGATTACATCTTAATGAAATCTCTCGACAAATGTGTCGTGATATCATCAACAATGATTTGCCTTCTTCCAAGTTGTGAATCGAATTAATGATGGGAAATACCATCCCTTCCCCTCGATGATTTGTATTAACATCGACAACATTCTTGCATTACCTCCAACACAAAACTTGTTCTTACTTTGTGTTATACCTTGAGTTCCTTGTTATCCGACTTATGATATGCTCTACCTTGGAGTACTACCATATTTCTTGTCAAGAATGTCGTGATAATTTCACCACCCCTTATGAATTCTTGATACAATTACAACTTCTCGCCATCTTCGTTGGTTCCCTGGTCACCGTGTTGCTTCTGACCGGAAACCCAACAATTGAAGTATGACGTGCGAATTCAAAACTTCTAGCAAACCGAATGCTTTGAAGTGAATGGTCGATAGTTTCATTCCAACCCTTCTGGTTATTAAGCTTCCTTGCTAACATTGATCTTGCTACTTGGTACGTTTTTTCTGGTTGCATTTCGTTCAGTACTTAATTGTGGATGTTCTCCATGAACACACTTTGTTATATACCCTGGTGTGTCATGCTATGCCTTATTCACTTAATTGTGAAAATTCTTGTCTAGGGAAATCTCGAGGAATTGTTTTTGAGCCCGTCGGCCTCATCCTCATCTTCCCTTGCTGAAATTGTATGACTTATTTTATAAGTTGTTTTCGATGGATCCTGGTGTATCTAAAGTCTGACCTTTGCTTGGAGGCCATGTCAATGCTATCTCGACGCATGTCAGTGGTTTCCCGAATCTCACAAGGAACATTTGAAGGACAAGACTAAATGTTTCTTGATCATTAATCCAAACACCGTGTATGGGTACATATCATAATTCTTCTTACCCCTGTTATCTATATGGTCATGACTTTGATCTCCTGAAACGTATATCTTGCCCTGCTTAATCTTGGGAATGATACACTACTATTCATTATGTTTAAACACATTTTCCTTTCCATTTGTTTGTTTAACCTTTCTTTGATCTACATATAATCTAAGAAGTAATAATTTTCTGGCTATGTAAACACCTTGGTGTACAATTCTGTCAGTAAGACCCTGTTATTGTTGATAACATTCCGATAACCACCGATGGACGAGAACTTTGCCTATTTGGTCCGCCTCGTTTCAACGAGCAGGAAAATGGTTCTCTTCGTCCCTCGCCATTGGTACCGATGTTGTTGCCGGCATAACTGACATGCTATCCTCTGACATGCCTTGCTTACATGATCGTGCAAGACGTCACCGCCCTTCCTACTATTAACCCACATGGTGGGCCCATAACCCACAGTTCCACAGGATCAAAACCTGACTCTCATGTACACCCTTGTTGCCAAAGATATTCCTCACACTGGCTTCGTATGTAATCCACGAGCCACCTTCTTAGATATGGTCTACTCTGGTATCAGGCGCAATACTTATTCCTGTTGCTCTTAACCCCTTTCACCCTCTATTTCAGGCAACAAACGATTGCCTACCTGGTTGAAGCTTCTTATTGTTCCTCCTTAAATTGCTCTCGATGACTTTCTTAATTTTTAACTCGAGATGCCTCTATGACACGTTCACCGAGATAGCCCCCAGGTACCTATCTTGTGTTGAGCTACGTCCTTCCCGAGCCTTTCCCCCTTACTCCACCCCTAAAATCTCGGGACGAGATTTCTTGTAGTGGAGGAGATTTGTGACGCCCGGATAATTAATCTATAGTAATCCTTAGTTAATGATGCCATGTCATCACATTACTGTTGCTGATCCCCACTTGATCCAAATCATAATTCAAATTAATGTCCAAAATTCAAGTTTCTCAAACATGCAAAATAAAATTTTCAAAGTGTGGCAAATATTCCATAGCTAATTATGGTGGTGACCCAACACTTTTGTAAAGTGTTTAAATTCCCTTTTGTGAATATATCAGTGGCTTAAAAAATAATTTAAATGCCCTTTATAATTTCAAAAAAAAGGTTAAGCTATTTTATTTTAGGGTGAGACTTTATGTGGCAGAGGGTTAAACTAAAACACTAAATTAGTTGTTTGTCTCATATTTTTATTAAACTAAAATAATGTGGGAATTAAAAGGTAAATAAACAGAATAGTTAAAAGATAAAAGTGAAACAAAAGCAAATAAATAAATAAAAGGAAACAACCCCCCGGGCCCAACGGCCCAGCTGGCCGCCGCACTAGCAGGCCCACCAGGCCGAGCTAGCGCCTACCTTAACCCCCACCCCTGGGCCAACCCTAGCCGTAACCCCCACTCCCCCGATCCCCTCTCTCTCTCTCTCGCACGGTTCCCTCCCCCCGATCTCGATCGGGAGGCGCACGCCCCTCGCCTCGACGCCCGTTAACACCGGCGACCTCGCCAACCTCCTCCTCCGCCCCCTCGCACCGGACGCCCTTGCCGGAGCCTGGCCGTCTCCTCACAGCGAGCCATCGCCTCGTGCACCGTGGCCTCCCCCTTTGCCCGTGTGCTTGACTGCGCTGGCGCCAGGCTCGCCGCCTTGGCGCTCGTCGGCCGTCGCTCATCCCAGCCGCCTCATCACCACCGGACCTCGTCGGGGCTCCGCAGACCCCTACCTCGTCGAATCGGCCACGTCTACATCCTCTACCCCGCCGGTCATCACCGTCGACCCACCACCACCACTGCTTCTCCGTCTCCGTCGAGCGCCCTCCCGAGCTCACTGTGAGCTCCCGGTCCTCTATGGCCTCTCCCCTTGCTCCCCCTCGCCTCGTAGCTCGGATGCAGCCGAGGCCACTTCATCACCACCGACCGACGTCGTCATCATGGCGACCTTCGACCGTCTCCGCAAGAACGGCTCGCACCCCTGCGTGTGTCGTGCCGCGCTTGTTCTGTGGGTGGTCGTCGGGGATAGGATCCGGCGTCTTGTAGCCGCCCCTGTATATCACCGCCGGCGCTGCTCTGCTTAGGATGGCCCTATCTAAATGACAGGTGGGCTCGGCCTTTTAGTGTTAGCATTAATTAAATTGGAATAGTAGATACTGATGTTTGGGCCCCCTCCCAGTTATTAATCTTCTAAAAATGCACCTAATGCTAACTATGACTATGACACATAGGGCCAACTCGTTTATTAATTAGTTTGGTTAAATAAAACTTTGTTAATAAAATTGACTCACTTAGAGTGTGGCCACACCTTTAAGTTAATCCAATTAAATGTTAAAACTCTGTTAAATTAGACTATTTCGCTGACAGCAGGTCCCCACCTGCCAGTTTGACTTGTCAAACGTTGACCTAGTTAATGCTGACTGGGTTGCTGACTAGGCAGCCCTTGGACCCACATGCCAACCTCTGCTCACTGGGTGCTGACTGGGCAGTTGACTTAGTCAACTGTCCCCGTATGCCAGCCTCGTATGCATACTTCTGGGTACATTTTCGTGTACCCCTGGCTTTTAGTTATTTAATTTTCGAAATTTAATTTAAATGCAATAATTGTATAAATGGTTAAAACTTTAGAAATTCATATAAAATAAACTGTAGCTCAGATGAAAAAGTTTTGTACATGAAAGTCGCTCAAAACAACGAGACGAATCCGAATACGCAGCCCGTTCGTCCGCCACATGTCCCTAGCATAGTGAACCTGCAACTTCCCCCCTTCGTTTCATTTGTCCAAAAACATGAAACACCAGGGATACTTTCCCGGATGTTATCCCCCTTCGCCGGTATCGTGTAGCACCACGTTAGATCACACCGAGCGCTGCTTTTGCTTGTCGTGCAACTGTTTGCTTTATATTTACTGTTTCTTCCCCCTATTCTCTCCAGTAGACCCCGAGACCGGTGATGCCCCGGTGATCGACTACGGTGTTGACGACCCCTCCTTCTTGCCAGAGCAACTAGGCAAGCCAACCCCCTTGATCATTCCGATATCGCCCACTCTCTTCTCTCTTATGCTTGCATTAGAACTGCTACTGATTTTTGTATGATCCTATTCTGATGCATAGCCTGTTGTTGATACCTGCTTTCATACCTTACATGTTTATACTAAACTGCTTAGTATAGGTTGGTTAGAAATCCATCAGTGACCCCCACATTGTCCCGACTGCCCCGCTGGATTATCAGAAGACCCGATCAATGGGATCGAAGACCAGGACCCGGCACCGCACATCACTTTCCCCTTAGTTGCTCCACACTACTGGGTTACTATCGAGTGTCGAGGGTGAGACCTCATCAACACTTCTGATGTTAACCTTGTAGGTTAGTTCATCGGTTGTGGTCATTGAGGGTGATTCCTCTTTCTCCACTCTCAATAACGACACTGTCGTGCAACTCCTCAAGATTGGACCTCGAGTGTGACTCCTCTTTCATTCACCTTGACGATAAACATCAGGTCAAATTCCATCGAGGGTGATTTCCTCAGGTTTCCCTTTGGTGTTAGACACAAAGTTACTATGGTTACTATGACTTTACATTGAATCTGGTTACTAAAGACGGGTCGGCCCTGAGGGGTACCCCCGCGAGCTTAATTGCGAGTGATGTGTAGTCGGGTTGACCTGGAAGGTGCCCGCGAGATAATTACGAGGCGTGGCCGGGCACTCGCCCTTGCCGCAAGTCCTCGAGACGGGCCGATGGGGTCACATGATCGTGAGTCTCTGCTCGTTACCGCGCGTCCCCAAGACTCTAAACGGTTTGGATATTTAATCCAAGGGGCCTCTGGCCTGATAGCGCTAACCACCACGTGGGCATAGTATGGACGTTCTGCGTCGTATGCATCAGCCGAAGCTTAACTGACGTCATTGCGACTGAGCGCGCGCGTCGGGTTGGATTGCGTAAGCACTTGCCTTTTAAGGAGATAGCCCAGGTCAGCTCACCGGCCGCGTACGCAACGTGCAGGAGTTCCCGGGGCGATTGGCCCATGAGCCCTGGGGGCATAGGGTTTAGTCCGGCGTGCATGGCCTCTCTATTAAGCCTAGGTCGGGTTGCGACGTATTGTTTGGCCGAGGGCGGGCATGACCTGATGGTGTGTCCGTGTTGGAAATATGCCCTAGAGGCAATAATAAATTGGTTATTATTATATTTCCTTGTTCATGATAATTGTTTATTATCCATGCTAGAATTGTATTGATAGGAAACCCAGATACATGTGTGGATACGTAGACAAACACCATGTCCCTAGTGAGCCTCTAGTTGTCTGGCTCGTTGATCAATAGATGGTTGCGGTTTCCTGACCATGGACATTGGATGCCATTGATAACGGGATCACATCATTAGGAGAATGATGTGATGGACAAGACCCAATCCTAAGCCTAGCACAAGATCGTGTAGTTCGTATGCTAAAGCTTTTCTAAATGTCAAGTATCTTTTCCTTAGACCATGAGATTGTGCAACTCCCGGATACCGTAGGAATGCTTTGGGTGTACCAAACGTCACAACATAACTGGGTGGCTATAAAGGTGCACTACGGGTATCTTCGAAAGTGTCTGTTGGGTTGGCACGAATCGAGACTGGGATTTGTCACTCCGTGTGACAGAGAGGTATCTCTGGGCCCACTCGGTACGGCATCATAATAATGTGGACAATGTGATCAAGATGTTGATCACGGGATGATGTGTTACGGAACGAGTAAAGAGACTTGCCGGTAACGAGATTGAACAAGGTATCGGGATACCGACGATCGAATCTCGGGCAAGTACTATACCGGTCGACAAAGGGAATCGTATACAGGATTAATTGAATCCTTGACATCATGGTTCATCCGATGAGATCATTGTGGAACATGTGGGAGCCAACATGGGTATCCAGATCCCACTGTTGGTTATTGGCCGGAGATATGTCTCGGTCATGACTGCATGGTTCCCAAACCCGTAGGGTCTACACACTTAAGGTTCGATGACGCTAGGGTTATAGGGAATAGATACGTGGCTACCGAATGTTGTTCGAAGTCCCGGATGAGATCTCGGACGTCACGAGGAGTTCCGGAATGGCCCGGAGGTAAAGATTTATATATGGGAAGTCATCATACGGTCACCGGAATAATTCAGGGGGGTACCGGTATTGTACCGGGACCACCGAAGGGGTTTCGGGGGTCCACCGAGAGGGTCCACCTGCACCGGAGGGCCCTATGGGCTGTATGTGGAGAGGGACCAGCCCCTTAGTGGGCTGGGCGCCTCCCCCTAGGGCCCATGCGCCTAGGGTTTGGGGGGAACCCTAAGGGGGGGCGCCCCCTTGCATTGGGGGGCAAGGCACCCCCCCTGGCCGCCGCCCCCACCTCAGATTGGATCTGAGGGGGACGGCCCCCCTCTCCCTGGCCCCTATATATATGTGGGGGGTATGAGGGCAGCCGCACCGAAGTTCCGGCGCATCCCTCTCCCTCTCCCAAGTCCTTCTCCTCTCCCGCGGTGCTTGGCGAAGCCCTACAGGATGGCCACGCTCCTCCATCACCACCACGCCGTCGTGCTGCTGCTGGACGAAGTCTTCCCCAACCTCTCCTTCTCCCTTGCTGTATCAAGGCGTGGGAGACATCACCGGGCTGCACGTGTGTTGAACGCGGAGGCGCCGTTGTTCGGCGCTTAGATCGTTATCAACTGCGATCTGAATCGCTACGAGTACGACTCCTTCATCCGCGTTCTTGTAACGCTTCCTCTTAGCGATCTACAAGGGTATGTAGATGCACTCCCCTCTCCCTCATTGCTAGATTACTCCATAGATTGATCTTGGTGATGCGTAGATTTTTTTTGATTTCTGCTACGACCCCCAACAGTCCGGCCGGAGTTAAGCAATAATGGTGGGTAAGTTGGTGCACCCCTGCAGGGAAGAAAACATCTATCGATAGCATGTCCTACGATAACAGACACTTGGAGTTGTATCTCGATCGCTACAACTAGAACTGGATGCTGAGGCATGATTTGGATATGTTGCTTCCGGAGTCGAGAACGGATCCCGGAGCGTTGAAACAACAACATAAATATGACTTATGCTATACTACTCTACTCCCCCCTATTGCTGCAAGACGGTGGTTTCCAGAAGATGTTAGTCTTCGATAGGACTAGCTTCTCCCCTCTTATTCTGGCATTCTGCAGCTTAGTCCACAGATACTACCCCTTTCATTGATATCGATGCATATGTAGTGTAGATCATTGCTTGTGAGTACTTTGGATGAGTACTCACGGTTGCTTTGCTCCCCCCTTTTCCCCTTCTTCTTCTTTCTGGCTGATGCAACCGGATGGTGGAGTCCAGGAGCCAGAAGCCACCCTTTATGACTGTTACTACCCCAACGGAGCCTACTACTACGTGGAGACAACTGACGACCAGGAGTAGTTAGAAGGTCCCAGGCAGGAGGCCTTGCCTTTTCGATCGTTGATGTTTTGTGCTAGCTTTCTTAAGGCAAACTTGTTTAACTTATGTCTATACTCAGATATTATTGCTTCCGCTGACTCTTGTGTATTCGAGCTTATGTATTCGAGCCCTCGAGGCCCCTGGCTTGTAATATAAAGCTTGTATTATTTTATTTGTGTCTAGAGTTGTGTTGTGATATCTTCGAGTGAGTCCCTGATCTTGGTCGTACACATTTGTGTGCATGATTAGTGTACGGTCAAATCAGGGGCGTCACATGTTGGTGGTAGCTCTATGTTGAAATCTATGTTGGTGGTAATGTCGAACTTATCGTGATGGCCACTCTATGTGTTGAACTCTATGTTGGTGGTAATGTTCAACTTGAAGCTCTTAGTAATGTCGTGGTGGGAATTACTACTTATTATGTGATGCAACTATGGAGTGCAACGCCCACTAGCTAGGCGCCACACAGGTCTGTAACTTGTCCAACTTTCTATTGCTCTCTGGATAGTTACAGACCTGTGTGGCGCCTAGCTCGGAGGCGCCACACTGTACGGTGCAACGCCCATTAGCTAGGCGCCACGCAGGTTTGTAACTTGTCCAACTTTCTGTTGCTCTCTCGATAGTTACAGACCTGTGTGGCGCCTAGCTCAGAGGCGCCCCACTGTACAGTGCAACACGCACGAGCTAGGCGCCACATAGGTCTGTAACTTGTCCAACTTTCTGTTGCTCTCTGGATAGTTACAAACCTGTGTGGCGCCTAGCTCGGAGGCGCCTAGCGGGGAGCCCATGTTTTCTTGACCGTCATGATTGAGAACTCTGACTCCCTCACGGTGCGTGGGTGATCGATGTCCACATTCCTAACGCGACCGGCGGTATACAAGTGTGAGCAAGGGAGATGAAGCAACAATGGCCTCCTGCAAGTGCAATCACATTTTGTTAACGACACCTTGAAAGCCCGACCTCCATGTTGCCAGCCATCGTTTGTGGTTCCTCCTGGCTCTTTCACTTCGTACTTCCACTCTTCGTTGTCATATAATATAGCTTCTTCTGAGTCCGCCTTCCGTGATTGAAATAGCAACCATTCATCAACCTTGGGTGGGAACTTGTACTTGTACTTGCGCGGGTTCTCACCCGCTATTTGTGCATCTTTTTCCATCGAGTACTTTACATAGTACGCATTCATCTTGTCAAATGTGTATTGAACTATTGCCGTCACGGGTAATCCACGTGCACCTTTGAGCACCCTATTGAAGCATTCGGCCATATTGCTTGTCATTTGACCGTATCTCCGACCATCTTCATCAAAAGCACGTGCCCACTTGTTCCGGTATTGAATGTGCCTATTGAGAAAGTCTTGACCCCCGGGATCAAGTTTTTTGTGTGCGAGCAATTTGTTGTACAAAGTGGCGAAGCGCTTGTCAGAGAAAGCGAGACAACAATCTTGAAGATCATCGGCCAACTCCTTAAGGCCACATGCCCTATAGTAGTTCGAACAAAAGTGCCTCATGCACCATCGATGGTGCAATGGTGCATGACAGGGAATGTCAATCTCCACCGCGTGAAGAATTCCTGGATGCCGATCTGATATGACACAAATTTCCCTTTGAGTGGGTAACACCTTCGTCCTCAGAAGACGCAAAAACCACTCCCAGTTGTCATTGTTCTCCACCTCAACCAAAGCAAATGCCAATGGCAACAGCCGGTTGTTGGCATCACTTGCTATCGCAACCAACAAGGTGACCTTGTATTGTCCGGTCAAGAACGTGCCATCAATGGCGATGACCGGCCTACAGTGTTCGAAAGCCCTCAAGCATTGCTCGAACGCCCAAAATGCACGGCCAAATACTCGGACTTTCCTTCCTTCATGAACCGTTGTTTGGTGCCCATGAGGCTCGACCACATGAACCATGCCCGAGTTTGTTGTGGCCATGGCTAACAACAACCTAGGGATTCAGTTGTATGCTTCCTCCCAAGTACCATGCAACATCTTAAATGCGGCTTGCTTCGCCTTCCATGCCTTGCCGTACTTCGCCTTGTAATGAAAGATGGCTTTCACAAGATCAATGACATGCTGGACGCTCATTGTTGGAAGTATGGATATTGAGTTGGAGAGCCTGTAAGCGATGAACTCGGACGTGAGTTGTTTGTGGTCTTGGGACACGATCTTGCCATCCACCCTTTTGCCTTGGCACATGTGAGTTGGCACACAACTCACTACATGCCAAGTTGGACCTCCTTTCCATGGTCTTGCACGCACAATCCACGGACATTTTTCATCTTCACTTGCACATGCAACCATGTAGCGCACATTGACGTCCGAGTGTACTACCTTGTGTGGACGATAATGCGTAACCGAGTAGTTGTCGAGCCACATCTTCAATTCCAACAAGGTTTCAAACTTAGACCCTTTACCAATCCGGTTCTTGTCGTCTCCCAAATCACGTTGAGAGCTTGGCCTAACCCCAAGAGGTACACATTGGCCACCATCTACCACGGCTTCATCCGCGAGACTAACATCCTTGAACAATGTAGTCCGATGATCCCGACCGGATACCTTCTCGAAAGCTTCGACCTCCTTCACCGTGAACCCCTCCGCATCAACTTGTTCATCGGGACTATCATCATCTGAGTCCGATGCATATGCAAGGGAAAAAGGGATGGAATGGTCCATTGTCTCTTGCAAATGATATTTGTCGAGATCACCCACATTGTTGTCATGGAGATCAACTTCATTGTCATCGTCCGCATACTCATCATTGTCCTCTTGCAAAGCTTCATCTTGGTTGTTTGTAAACGAACTCATTGTTGGCCCCACTTCTTGGGTCAAAAGAGGTTTAACAATTTCATCTCGCTTCAAGGGTGGGGGGCTACTATCAACCAAAGGGGAGGGGTTCCGGTTCAAGTCCAAATGCAAACTTGAATCAACCTTCTTCATTGCAAATAACTCAAGAGCCTTGTCAAGTGATTCGACCACCGTTTCCTTGTATGCAACCCAACGTTGCTCCGAGTTGACACGCATTGTCTTCCAACGGATGTGCATTCCAAAACCTACATTATGCCTTCCCTCCAACTCAACGATATCACTAGGGTCCATCCAATTCAAATCTTTCCTAACTTGTTGCAAGAGCTCCGCATAGCTAGGACTGCTATCAAACACCATGTCAAGCTCATCCGGGTCCGGTTCAATATTGCCTTTCAAAAAGACGTCTTTGTCCCCATGATGAACAAAGACACATGTTCTTCCCATCCCTATAAGCACTCCAAGAACACAAGGTAACATTGCTTCCATGAGTACTAATCCAAAGATTAACACGGAATACAAACCCTAATATATATATCAAACAACAACCCTAACCCTAACCCTAACCATAACCCTAACCCTAACCATAACAATATCCCTAAACCTAACCCTAGCACCAACATAAGAACACTCATAGGAATAACCCTAACATACTAATCATAGGAAATTGGCAAACAAACATCTCACATCTCCATGCAAATCTCTAGATCCAAACAAAACTAGGGTTTCCCCAAAATAGCAACATATGAGCAATTTGATAACATTACTTGGATAAAAACAAGGGGATCGAAGAAGATTACCTTGAGGGAGGGTTTGACTTCGAAATCCACAGACAAATTCTTCGAATATGCAAGATTTGAGAGAGGATTTGAGAGGGGGGGAGAGTGGGAGAGGGGCCAAAGCTCGGGTTGAGTGTGTGGGGTGGGGGGAGTGGGGGAGGGGGGGGCAGCCGAGTGGCTGGATAAGTCACAGTGCAGCGCCTACGAGCTGGGCGCTGCACTTTAAATGTGCAGCGCCTAGCTCGGAGGCGCTGCACGGCTGGGTGCGGGCCCAGGCGCTGCCACGGTGGACTGGCGTGCAACGCCCCCGAGCTAGGCGCTGCACCGTAGGGTGTGGCGCCATCGTGGCGGGCGCTACACAAAAAGGTCAGGGGTGTGAAATTGTTTCACGGGCAGTTCATTCTGTGAATTGATTTCGCCCAGAGGTCAAAATTGTCAAATTTGCCCACTTCGGGTAGGTTTCAAGCCGAGGATCTAAGAGATAAATATAATTTTAGAAGGTGTGCTTTTTATGTCAACGTTATGACTTAGAGTTTTTAATACTTTTATGCTAAACAAATTAGCGTCAATTCCTGAACGGTAAACGTGAAGTTACTTCCCTTCCATCAACAAACACAAGCTATGGCTAGCCGAATCCTCGAGTGCCCTCTATACCAATAACAGTTCAGAGAGGTTTTGTTTAATTATTATTGTTACTAGCAAATATGCACGTGCGTTGCAATGGGAGAAAACTAAAAAGTCTGAATCAAATGCAAGGATTAAATAAGGACTTTAAAATATCATTTCACAAACTATGTCCGAGTGATGTCATAATGAGATGATGAGATAAGGGACTTTTAAAATTTTATTTCAAAACTAAAATGTGATGGTCTCAAAACAAGAAATGTGATGGTCTCATCACAACTTAATTTCCTAAGTTGCCACAATGAAATATTTTTTGGTCTGCATTATTGGACTTTGCTTGAGCTAGACTGATGAATGATGTGTCTCGCTTTGACCTAGCGTAACGGTGTTTACCATAATCAGTATTATGGTACCAGAGTTAACATAGTTGTGTATGGAGGAAAAATAGACATTCCGTCATTTTTATATAGCTTAAAAAAACTAACCCATAGAAAGTTGTGTCAAATTTTTTTTTTTGGGGGG
>LR738711.1:412088871-412154485 GCA_902687465.1 Secale cereale
GCTCAACACTGTACAAAACATGAAAAACTTTTTTTACCCGACGTGTGGGACTAAATAATATCATAAAACGACATGTACAGATCTCATAATAAAACCTCTATGTAAGTGACGGTTCATTTTGTTCATTATTTACATATCTATTTTAATTTTTGTGAACATTCTCTAAAATTTCTTAGATATTTTTTCAAATTCCCAAGTATGTTTAGAAAAATATGAGCATTTATTGGAAATTGTGATTTTTTATAATACGTGAACAATTATTTGAAATCATGAGCATTTTATGATTTTCTAAATATTTTTTCAATTCACAAGCAATTTCTAATTTCTCAATATTTCTAAAAACTCGTAACTTTTTGAAATTTGGTTCTTTTGAAAATCCTGAATTACTTCATAAAATAAAAATAAAAATAGCAATGAGAAAGTAAATAAAAGCAAAACAATGAAATTGAAACTGAGGGCGCCACGTGCCGGCCCACTACCACGTGCCGGAGGAGGATGCGTAGGAAAAAGGGAGATAAAAAATGGGCAGAACCACGCATCAAACCGTGGCCTCCGTGTGGAGGACTGCCGCCAAAGCCATATCGTTGTTTGCCTGCTGGTGCAAAAGAAGTGTATCTCATTGTATAAGAACAGGACCGAGCGGCCATTTTGAAATAAAAAAACGGTTTTTCCACTTACGGGCAACATTGGGGGTAATTATTGAAAACTACGTGGACAATTTAGGTGACGAATGACGAGAAGCGTTTCGTGCTTTATTAGTAGGTAAAGATTTCTCATGGGACTGGGCATGCCGATTACCGTCCCTCTCATGCAAGGACGAGTGAATAAATATTCATCATGACAATAACCCGCTTAGTATGAAAGATACTGACCACTCTGTGTCACTCCATGAGCGGTACGGACACACAAAACAAATCTTCATTTGAATTTCTATTAGAGGTGGCACATGCAAATTTACTTGGGACGACAAAGTAATACCGCACATAGAAAGATATAGTGAACTCATATGGAATAACTTTGGTTTAGGGATTTTGGTGCACAAGCAGTATTCTCGCTTAGTACATGTAAAGGCTACAAATTAGGTTGAGAAGCGACCAGCTAGAGAGCAAAAACGGTCATAATAATGCATTGAGAATAATCAAACTAGAAAGAAAAAAGAAAAAGAAACGAGAAATGTTTTTGGGTTTTCTTAAAGTTTTTCAAAAACACAAAAAGAAAGCGAGAAAAAAAATAAAACTAGCATAGATGATACAATGAGAGAGTGTGAACACCGACAAATATAATGAAGTGTGTGAACATGAATGTAATATCGGTGGGAAATACGTACTCCCCAAGCTTAGGCTTTTGCCTAGCTTGGTAATCACCACCCGCGCCTCGGGTAATAGTCAGAATGATAGCTCATGGGGCTCTTGGTGCAGCCTCCTCAGCCCGGCGGGCAGCTTCTACCGCGGCGTTGTACTCGCGTGCCTCTCTCTCATAAATGTAACATCTTCCTTTTCCTCGGTAATCAAAGAGATCTGGCGCCGGCAAAATAACGGGTATAATAGTTTTTTTATTAAAGATCAAGTTATAGTTGTAGTTCGTGGCCCTATATTTAATGAACTCATGACATTGCATTGCATCAAAATCTAAATAATTATTAGGCAAAACAGGATCATTCGACAAAGGAGAAACTCTTAGCCTTGCAGCTAAGCGGGAAGCATAAATTCCTCCATATAAATGACCAATGTCAGCATTACATTGCAACCTCTGTGCAACAATTGCTCCAAGGTTACAACATGTAATGCATGTTAAAGTGGTATGAATAAGGCTCAAATCAGGAGCACAAAGTGCCCTGCAGTCTTGTTTGCCTACGACACATTTTCCATTAAAGAGTGCAAAGTAATGGATGGAGGGAAATTGTATACTTTTTATTCCAGCTTGTGTAACCCCTCTATCCTCACCACAACAAAGGCGCCTCAAAAACAATTCATACTCAGATTTTGGTGGTTCATCTAGCGATCCCCATTATGGAATTTTGCATGCATCACAAAATTGTTCTAAGGGGCACTGATGGTTCTATCGTAAAGGAAAAATGAGACTCTGAATTCACGAGGATGATACTTAAACTTCTTGGTGAAAGATTCAGTAAGATTGTAGTACCGAGTGCACTTATCTGCGATGAATGGTGCGAGCTCAATGTTGTGAACATGCTGCTCAAATTCTTCCTTAATATCTGCACCTATCATGAACTCATCACACGATCATAGGCATGATTTGGTATTAGCATCCCGCATAGGGCTTGCACTCTTGGCTCAACATAGGACTGTCGTATCGAGCTCTCACTCGATGATGCCTCCGAGGACTTCCTCCTCGAAGAACTCCTCCTAAATATATTCATTTTCTCTACGTACAAATTTGTTAAATTTTTGCCCACAAAATGAAGTCAATAAAACTTCACAAGATTGAGAGCAACTACTCAAATGGATGTCTAGAGGCTATATCAAGCATTCAAACTACTTGGAACTCAAAGAATTCAGCATGCAAGCTCAGTTTCTATAGCACCAAAGTAGGTAAATACTCAAAATATAAACCACTAAAGATAAAATTAATTGGAGCAATGGAGGAGTCACATACCAAGTATCAATCCCTCAAAACAGTATCGAAAACGGAGCTTCGAGCAAAGAGATCGAAATCTGCAGGTTTGAGAGCAAGAACACGAGAGAGAGAGAGAGAGAGAGAGAGAGAGAGAGAGAGAGAGAGAGAGAGAGAGAGAGAGAGAGAGAGAGCTAAGGTGGGTTTTTAGAGATAGGTGATGAAGTGTGCTAAAGGGATAACCGAGGGGGGCCTCGTGGGTCCCACTACCCACCAGGGCACGTGTGGTGAGTGTGGCACGCCCTGGTGCCTAGTGGGCATCACGGGCACCCCGTGTGATGTTTCTTGTAATGAAAATTCATAAATATTCAGGAAAAAATCATGTCAAAATTTTAGGTCATTCTAAGCACTTTTATTTTTGTGCACTTTTTTATTGCACAGATAATTTAGAAAACGGGATATTCATGGCATTTTATTGTATTTAACTAAAAAATATAAACAATAGAAGGTGGGTATAGAAAGTTGTGCCTAATAAATTCATCGACCACATGCCTCTTAAAAATAGTCCATTAATAAGGTTTATCAAGTATTATTAACAACCGCTTTCGATTAGCATGAGCTCGAAGAATTTTCCTAAAACACTAAGTTACCTCAACGGGAATATACACATCCTCAATAATAAGTATTTCATATTTCTTTTTGGCAGTAGGTATAGGGAGTTGAAAACTTTCGACAGTAATTGTTGGAGTCATTCCAATAACATTAATACCATTCAGTTGAAATTGTTTGTTCGGAAAGTGCACCGTATGCTCATTACCATTGATATGAAAAGTGACTTCGCTTTTGTTGCAATCAATAACAACCCATGCAGTGTTTAAAAAGGGTCTAGCAAGGATAATCAACATGTTGGCGTCCTCGGGCATATTGATGACCCACAAGTGTAGGGGATCTATCGTAGTCCTTTCGATAAGTAAGAGTGTCGAACCCAACGAGGAGCAGAAGGAAATGATAGGCAGTTTTCAGTAAGGTATTTCCTGCAAGCACTAAAATTATAGGTAACAAATAGTTTTGTGATAAGATAATTGGTAGCAAGTAACAAAAGGTAAAAGTAAATAAGGTGCAGCAAGATGTCCCAATCCTTTTTGTAGCAAAGGACAAGCCTGGACAAACTCTTATATGAAGGAAAGCGCTCCCGAGGACACATGGGAATTATCGTCAAGCTAGTTTTCATCACGATCATCTGATTCGCGTTCGGTACTTTAATAATTTGGTATGTGGGTGGACTGGTGCTTGGGTGTTGTCCTTACTTAGACATGCCTCCCACTTATGATTAACATCTAATGCAAGCATCCGCAACTACAAAAGAAGTATTAAGGTAAACCTAACCATAGCATGAAACATATGGATCCAAATCAACACCTTACAAAGCAACGCATAAACTAGGGTTTAAGCTTCTGCCACTCTAGCAACCCATCATCTACTTATTACTTCCAAATGCCTTCCTCTAGGCCCAAATAATGGTGAAGTGTCATGTAGTCGACGTTCACATGACACCACTAGAGGAGAGACAACATACATCTCATCAAAATATCGAACGAATACCAAATTCACATGACTGCTTATAGCAAGACTTCTCCCATGTCCTCAGGAACAAAAGTAACTACTCACAAGACATAATATTGTTCATGATTAGAGGGTTATTAATATGCATAATGGATCTGAACATATGATATTCCACCAAATAAACCAACTAGCAACTACAAGGAGTAATCAACACTACTAGCAAACCACAGGTACCAATCTGAGGTTTGGGTACAAAGATTGGATACAAGAGATGAACTAGGGTTTCAGAGGAGATGGTGCTGGTGAAGATGTTGATGAATATAGCCCTCCCCAAGATGGGAGAGTTGTTGGTGATGACGACGGTGACGATTCCCCCCTCCCGGAGGGAAGTATCCCCGGCAGAACAGCTCTGCTGGAGCCCTAGATTGGTTTCCGCCAAGGTTCCGCCTCGAGACGGCGGCGTCTGGTCCTGAAAGCCTCCTTCTGATTTTTTCTAGGTCAAAAACCTCATATAGGAGAAGATGGGCATCGGGGGGCCTTCGGGGGGCCATGAGACCGGGGGCGCGCCCAGAGAGGGGGGGGGGCACCCTCGTGGACAGCAGGTGGCCACCCTCATGATCTTCTTCCACCAGATATTATTTATATTTTCTGAAACGGAGTTTTGTGGAGTTTCGGGGCTTTTGGAGTTGTGCAGAATAGGTTTCCAGAGTTTGCTCCTTTTCCAGCCCAGAATTCCAGCTGCCGGCATTCTCCCTCTTCATGTAAACCTTGTAAAATAAGAGAGAAAAGGCATGAGTATTGTGAAAAAACATGTAATAACAACCCATAATGCAATAAATATCAACATATAAGCATGATGCAAAATGGACGTATCAACTCCCCCAAGCTTATACCTCGCTTGTCCTCAAGCGAAAGCTGAAATCGAAAAATATGTCCACATGTTTAGGGATAGAGGTGTCGATAAAAATAAAATACGGACATGAGGGCATCATGATCATGATCATAACAGTAACACACACACACACCCGCACACACACACACATGATTCTTTTATGCTAAAGTAACAATTCATTCACCATATCAAGCATGAATCATAAACTTCATTGAAAACTAACAAACTTTGATCTCGGTCATTGAAGCAATTGCAATTTATCGTAACATCGGAAAGAGTTAAAACAAGAGCTTTTCAGCAAGCCTACATACTCAACTATCATATAGTCTTTCACAATTGCTCACACTCATGCAATACTTATGTTTATGGAGTTTAATCGCACACAGAGAAAGATAGGGGCTTATGGTGTTGCCTCCCAACCTTTTACCTCAAGGGTAATGTCAACAGTAATAGACCATGAAAACTTACATCCAAGTGGGTATATATGTCAGGATCTTTCCAACACAATGTGCTTGCCAAAGGATAAAATGTAAAAAGGAAAGGTGAATTTCACCTTGACTCTTATAAGACAAGAATAATAGATAGGCCCTTCGCAGAGGGAAGCAGAGTTTGTCATGTGTTTTTATGGTTGGATGCACAAAGTCTTAGCGCAAAAGAATGTCACTTTATATTGCCACTTGTGATAGGGACCTTTATTATGCAGTCCGTCGCTTTTATTACTTCCATATCACAAGATCGTATAAATCTTATTTCCTACACACCAATAAATCATACATATTTTAGCGAGTTTGCAACATGACAACTTAGTTGGAAGGATCTTACTCAATCCATAGGTAGGTATGGTGGACTCTCATGGCAAAACTGGGTTTAAGGATGTATGGAAGCACAAGTAGTATCTCTACTTGGTGCGAGGAGTTTTGGCTAGCATGAGGGGGAAAGGCAAGCTCAACATGTTGGATGATCCATGACAATATACTTTATTTCAGATATAAGAAAACATAACCCATTATGTTGTCTTCCTTGTCCAACATCAACTCTTTAGCATGTCATATTTTAATGAGTGCTCACAATCATAAAAGATGTCTAAGATAGTATATTTGTATGTGAAGCCTCTCTTCTTTGATTACTTCCTATTAATTGCAACGATGACCAAAACTATGTTTGTCAACTCCCAACAACTTTTATTCATCATACTCTATATATGTGAAGTCATTACTTCCCATAAGATCGATATGATCTCTTTGATACTTTTTATCTTTTCTTTTATTCTATCATGACTAAGGTGAGGAAATCAAGCCCTTGACTCAACACTAATCTTTATTATATAACTCACGGACTCAATTACAAAGGGTAAAGATCATAAAGTAAAAGCTCACAACTAGATCATGCTAACTTTATTCTACGAGATCAAGGTACTACCAAAAGGATCGAACTAAAAAGCGGTAAAGATAGGAGTGATGGTGATACGATACCGATGTCACTCCCCCAAGCTTGGTAGTTGCCAAGGGGAGTGCACATACCCATATGATTACGTCTCCTTCTTCGGGGGTGGTGATGTAGGAGTTGTTGATGATGTAGGCTTGTTGTCCACCTTCCAAGGCCCGGGCTCACCATCATAGAAGGATGATCGAGCCTCCGGGATACTCAAATCTGCAGCCAAACTCATCTTCTTGAATATATATTCATACTCATAGTTTTGGTTTTGCAGGTCATAGATCTGGGCTTGGAGGTGTTCGATTTTCTCTTGAAGATTGGAGATAGCTTCCCCGAAGATCTTTGAGTCCAGCTTGAGGTTGTTGGCGAGCTCCGAGATCATCATGTGGTTGGCGTTGAGACCTCATTCCAGCATACCTTGGCACTTGAAAACTTGCTGCTCCATTGCTTCGAGTCTTGTCTCCATGCTTTCGGTCCTCCTTGGCCCCTTAACATCACGGATGTGCAGCACCCCCTCATGCAACTCCATGGTTTGAGGGTGATGCAGCATCTCCGCAAGGTAGGGGTTGATGACCTTCTCGAAGAAATTGTCCTTCGGGGTGTTGCAGGACGCCATGATGATCTGGATCTGACGAAAATAACAGCTCAAAACGAAATCAGAGGATTTTTGCGTGATACAGAGGTCAAAACCTTCAGGAGTATATATAATGAATTTTTACCGAACAAAAGGAGTAACATACAAGAAATCAGAGTCCGTTAGGCACACGAGCTGCCCACGAGGCAGGGGGCGCGCCCAAGGCAGGGGGCACACCCTCCACCCTCGTGGACGTCTCATGTCTCTTCCGGACTGCTACTTATTTTTCTATTTTTCTAAATATTCCAAAACGGAGAAAAATTGCCTTTAGAACTATTTTGGAGTCGATTTACTACCGTACCACATACCTCTTCCTTTTCGGGGGCTGAATCGTTTCTGGAAAGTGTCCCTTATGTATTCGTCCGGGGTTACGGTTTCAATAACATTTGTTTCAACATTTATAGGGTTACCTGAAATATAATGTTTGATTCTTTGGCCGTTCACCACCTTCTGATTTGTGCCTTCGAAGTTGTTGATTCTTATAGCACCGGAACGATAGACCTCCTCGATAACGTAAGGTCCTTCCCACTTAGAGAGAAGTTTTCCTGCAAAAAATCTTAAACGAGAGTTGTATAGCAAGACATAATCACCTACGTTAAACTCACGCTTTTGTATCCTTTTGTCATGCCACCTTTTAACTTTTTCTTACACAGCTTGGCATTCTCATAGGCCTGGGTTCTCCATTCATCAAGAGAGCTAGTGTCAAATAACCTATTCTCACCGGAAAGTTTGGAATCATAATTGAGCTCTTTAATAGCCCAATATGCCTTATGTTCTAGCTCAAGAGGTAAGTGACAAGCCTTTCCATAAACCATCTTATATGGAGACATACCCATAGGATTTTTGTATGCAGTTCTATAGGCCCATAATGCATCATCAAGTTTCTTGGACCAATTCTTTCTAGACCTATTAACTGTCTTTTGCAAAATTAATTTCAAATCTCTATTACTTAGTTCTACTTGACCACTAGTCTGTGGGTGATAAGGAGATGCAATTCTATGATTGACATCATACTTTGCAAGCATTTTACGGAAAGCACCATGAATGAAGTGTGAACCACCATCAGTCATTAAGTATCTAGGGACTCCAAACCTCGGGAAAATAACTTCTTTAAGCATCTTAATAGAGGTGTTATGATCAACACTACTAGTTGGAATAGCTTCTACCCACTTAGTAACGTAATCAACATCAACTAGGATATGTGTGTACCCATTAGAGGCAGGAAACGGTCCTATATAATCAAAGCCCCAAACATCAAATGGTTCAATAACAAGTGAATAATTCATAGGTATTTCTTGACGTCTACTAATATTACCAATTCTTTGACATTCGTCACAAGATAAGACAAACTTACGGGCATCCTTGAAGAGAGTAGGCTAATAAAAACCGGATTGCAATACCTTGTGTGCAGTTCTATCTCCTGCATGGTGTCCTCCATAAGCTTCAGAGTGGCACTTGCGTAGGATCTGTTCCTATTCATGCTCAGGTACACAATGTCTAATAATACCATCTACCCCTTCTTTATAAAGATGTGGGTCATCCCAGAAGTAATGTCTCAAATCATAGAATAACTTTTTCCTTTGCTAGTATTTGAAGCTAGGAGGTATAAACTTAGGAACAATATAATTAGCATAATCAGCATACCATGGAGCAGTACGAGAAGTTTTTGTGACAGCTAATTGTTCATCCGGAAAGCTATCATCAATAGGTTGTGGGTCATCAAGTATATTCTCTAGCCTAGACAAGTTGTCTGCAACGAGGTTCTCAGCTCCCTTTCTATCAATAATATGCAAGTCAAACTCTTGCAGCAAAAGAACCCATCTAATAAGTCTTAGTTTTGCATCTTTCTTTTCCATAAGGTATTTGATAGCAGCATGATCAATGTGAATAGTTACTTTAGAATCAACAATATACGGTCTAAACTTATCACAAGCAAATACAATTGCTAAAAATTCTTTCTCAGTGGTAGCATAATTTTTCTGCGCACTATCTAGAGTTTTACTAGCATACTGGATAACATTCAATTTCTTATCAACTCTTTGCCCTAAAACACCACCTACAACATAATCGCTAGCATCGCACATAATCTCAAAGGGTAAATTCCAGTCAGGAGGCTGGACAATGGGTGCAGAGATCAATGCTTTCTTAAGTATTTCAAATGCCTCTAGACAATCATCATCAAAGACAAAAGGAATATCTTTTTGTAAGAGATTAGTCAGAGGCCTGGAGATTTTGGAGAAGTCCTTTATGAACCTCCTATAAAACCCGGCATGACCAAGGAAACTTCGTATACCTTTGATGTCCTTGGGGCACGTCATCTTTTCAATAGCATCAACTTTAGCCTTGTCAACCTCAATACCTCTTTCAGAAATTTTATGTCCCAAGACAATGCCTTCATTAACCATAAAGTGGCACTTCTCCCAATTCAAGACAAGATTAGGGTCTTCACATGTCTGCAAAACTCGATCAAGGTTGCTTAAGAAATCATCAAAAGAAGTTCCATAAACGGAAAAATCATCCATGAAAACCTCAACAATCTTTTCACAAAAGTCAGAGAATATAGCCATCATGCATCTTTGAAAGGTAGCAGGTGCATTACATAAACCAAAATGCATACATCTATAAGCAAAGGTACCGAAAGGACAAGTAAAAGTGGTATTTTCTTGATCCCCTTTTGACACAGGTATTTGAGAGAAGCCAGGATAACCATCTAGAAAGCAAAAATGAGTATGTTTGGATAACCTTTCTAGCATTTGATCAATAAATAGCAAGGGGTAATGATCTTTCTTAGTAGCTTTATTTAATTTGCGGAAATCAATTACCATCCTATAACCCGTAACTATTCTTTGCGGGATCAATTCATCTTTATCATTAGGAACAACAGTCATACCTCCCTTCTTAGGGACACAATGAACATGACTTACCCACTGGCTATCAGCAACTTGATAAATAATACTTGCCTCTAGAAGCTTTAGTACTTCCTTCGTTACCACTTCTTTCATCATAGGATTCAACCATCGTTGATGATCATGTGGGAACCCTGACTTAAGAGTCGAGATCACCGAATGCACGTGTACAGTGATCCCAGAGATCAATGCTCACTGAACACACAGAAGCTGAATAACAAGAGTCTTACATCCATACATACCGTCTTACACAAATTATGACCATTATGGCCAAGTCTTACATAGATAAAGCCTCACGGGCTGAATAGCAAATAAAATCGAATAGCGGAAGTCTTCGTAGATAAGTAGAACCCATGTCATCTGCCTTAACCCTACAGGCATTCTGACTGGGAAAGCGTCCTAGTTCGCATGTTCGTCTCCATAGAATTCTTCTTCAAATTCCTGCTCCTCCATGCCTGGCCAATTAAATAACCAGTGGCAAGCCAATGAGTACTTTGAATGTACTCGCAAGCAACCCATGATTTGGTTCAAGGTAACAATGCAAGAGTATAACAATAAGCAAGCTAGCTAAGTTATTCTACCATTGTGAAACATGCATCAATGTACTTGGGTAACCTCGAAGACAGGTTACAGATATCAACATGAATAGAGTTCAATTCTTTATCAACGAGTCAAGTCACCACCTTGACTCAACTCACTCACACACACACACACACACACACACTTTCACCGAGATTGTAAAATTCTGGACATAGTTTAAGTAGCACCTCCCAACTGTCCATAACCGTGGACATGGCTATTCGAATAGTTTTACACTCTGCAGAGGTTGCACACTTTACCCACAAGATCCGGGAAGCTTTCATGTCACCCACGATCCCGCAGTACCTCAAGTACTCGGGGGAAGCACCCGGTCATTACCTTTCCCTAGACGACACTAACACAGGGTCCACTCGTTGGTGCACGACCCTCGTGTACAAACGATAGATCATGGGACTTGCCCTTTTTACAATGTCACGCATACACGAAGGGACCAACGGTGTGTCCGGTGCCCTGTAAAAACAGTCATGGTCGCCTACCAAGCACGACCCCATCTCAGGAGTGACCTCAAGTCTCCCCCGTCACTAGTGATGTGGGCACCATGCTAGAATCAACCTAAGTAATCAATAATGCCACATCCCATAAGGGGTAGAGTGGTTGCACATGTTTGGTTGGGACGGTAATCACACATAAATTTAATCCATCATTTTATCCACACACGAGAACTTTCTTGGCACACCACTTCTTCCTCAAGTAATGACCTTAACTCAACATCACCCTCGGGCATTAGGGGCACCCGATGGACGAAAAGAATGCAACCACGAAGGATTCAAGGCACATATGCATCACTATGCATCACAACTAATCTTTTGTCATTGCATCTAAGCACATGGTAAGTATCATGAGTAGGGTATGCATCATGTGGTGGCTCTCAACAAGTTCACCACCGTCACTCTTCATCATCATGCATTCGGAAATAAAAGGGTTCCGAGGAACAAAAGGGGTATCATGGTCAAAGGGCTGCTTGCCTGGATTGGCTTGGTCTTCAAGGTCTTCAAATCCTTCCCCTCCTTCTTCTTCAGCAACTTCGTCTAACACGGTATCTAACCGTCGCAATAAATAACGAAAAAAATGAGATAATAATAAAAACAGAAAAATCAAAGTGCTCATAAAAATGTCAACTTATTTTTATAAAAATACTAGAGGGAAAACTAAGATGGCAAAAATTCTTAGTTTGGGATTTGGAGTGACAGAATG
Source organism: Secale cereale (assembly GCA_902687465.1). Classification (NCBI taxonomy): domain Eukaryota; kingdom Viridiplantae; phylum Streptophyta; class Magnoliopsida; order Poales; family Poaceae; genus Secale; species Secale cereale. The sequence continues at coordinate 412,100,669 of LR738711.1, forward strand.
AGGTATATGAATTTTTGAACAGAGGTTTTAGTGTTCAAATTTAGATTTTAAATTTGAACAGAATAGAAAAGGTTCATGGATATGGGTGAAAGTGATATCATTAAATAGGTTGGAATTTTACAAGTTTTTAGGAACTGGAATTATTTCATTTGGATTAATATTTAATCCTATGGAATTATTTGAAAAACCTACAGAAAAGAAAAGGGAAAGGGCTAATGTGCAACTGGGCTAGAGAGGCCACAGTGCAGCAGGCCCAGAAGGAAAACAACCCGCGTGAGGCTGCCACGCCGAAGGCGTAAAGGCGAAATACGCCTTCGATCCAACGGCGAACCGGTGCGCGCGCGTGCATTTTCAAACCTGACGGGGGGTCCCACCCGTCAGGGCGTGAAGCTGACGGACAGGCCCCACGGCCATCGTCATCTACCTCCGTCCAGAGGCGACGGCGAGCTCGCCGGCGGTGATATAGGGCACGTGAGGGGGCGTGGGTGGTACCGTCGTGCTCAGGGAGGAGCCGCCGTTTGGATGGAGGTGGAGTTGGTCGCCGGGGGTGCCCTGGTTCACCGGCGGCAAGGAGGCACGGCGGAGATGCTTCGGGTGGTGGTGGTTCCGGCCGTTTTCGGCAGAGAGGGGAAACAAGGGGAAAATGATCAGTGGGGGCTTGTGGTGCTAGATCGAGCGAGAGGGACGGCGGGGAGGGCTTGTACCTCCGGATCGACGACGACCCGAGGCGGCGGAGCTCGAGCTCGATCTCGAGCTTGGGCCCATCTAGAGAGGAGTGGGTGGTGTTGGCGTGTTCTTGGGGGTGTGGAGGTGAGATGGATGCCAGGGGAGAGGCCCGGGGCGTGCTTATATAGCCGGGCTCCAGTCCACCATGGACTCGTGCGCCGACGAGGTTACGGGCGAGGCCAGAGGCCGTGCAGGCACACGCGAGCGAGTCGGGGTTGTTCGTGGATGAGTTCTACGCCTATGGGAGGGAAGAGGAGGAGCGGGGAAGCATCCAGAGAGCTTGCGCGTGTGAAGCCAGAGATTGGAGCTTGCGGGCGGTCAGCGCGCGTGCGAGGGCAGCAGCAGGAGGGAGAAAGAGGAGGGGGCCGACATCGCATCGTGTTATGGACATCGAGGCACCTCGACTAGCGCAAGGAGGAGGCTCGAGGTGGTCGGGCGCTGCGGATTGGGGGTGGCTACAGTGCGGGTGCACACTGTAGCACTCTCCAGAGCGCCCAAATGGCCGGCATGGTCGTGTCCCACGCGCTCTGGGCGCGACCACCATGTCCATTGGCTCTAGGGGGGAGTAAACAATGTAGGAGGAGCATTGGATGCCAGGGAAAGCTTCTAGAAGAAGAGGGGGCTGAGATAGAATGGTGAAAATTGTTGTCCATAATGCAAATTGGGGGTTTTACCCCTACTCAATCTTTGAGCTGAGGCCAGGGGAGAGTTACTGGAGGTGCAAGGGAGCCTGAGGAAGCTGTGGTAAAAAGTTGGGCTCAAGGAGAATAAGGAAATGGGTGAAAGTGGTAATTTTGGAAAATCACCAGAAGGTGTTTGATGTGGTTTTGAGCAACCAAATGATTTCCACTAGACATGAGACTTAACAGGATCAAATGGTATATAGAAATAGGGTGTTCCACCAAGTTTGGGCTCATTTGAAGAAACTTGCCAATGTAACTTTGGTGAACCCTAGAAATCAATAGAAATGGTTTCACCAAGTTTGAGTTAAGCAAACCATTCCGCCTTGATGCACCACTTGGTGTAGTGTCATCATTTGGGGTTGTGATCATGCCCACAAAGTTTGAAGTCCCAAGTAAAAAGTTGGTGATGTAAAGTTGTTCAAATTTGAATCTGAACAAAAATGGTTTTGGGGTACTCTGATCAAGTTACCCTTCTCCAAAACTTGTGCCATTTTGTATGGATGCATTATTAGACCATTCTAGCATGTGTACCAAGTTTGAGAGCATTTGGACAAGTTTTGCAATGTAAAGTTGCTCAAACTTCAAAGATGGACTGAATGGTTTTGAGGGGTTTTGATGATGTTTTCTTGCTTCCCAAGGCATGGGGCTTGGCAAGATCATCACATATGTCATATATGACATGATAGAATTTCCCTGGAATTTTTAGAGAATATTTCCTTTGTAAATATTTCAAAAGCTTGAAATATCCAGAAAGGGTTTCTGAGGGATTTGTCCAATATTTTGAACATGACCAAGTGTTGAAATTCTTATATATGGAAAATATATGTCCTAAGAGTCTCCCTAAATTTTGGCAAATATTTTTGAAATAGTTAAATAATTGTTCCCTATTAAAGACCATTTCTGGCCTTAAGAAAAGCTTTTAAAATAAAATAGGGAAATAACTTTTAAAATTATATTTTTGTGGTTCATGGGAGTCCTATATCTACTAGGTTTCAAATATACTCTTTGAAATATTTTTCTCACCCTAAATCAAGCACTTGTAGTGCAAACCTCAGTTCAGGGGTTTTTGGAAAACTAATTTTCGAAAATACTTTTTGGCCAAATTATTTTTGTAAGAAAATACTATACTGTTATATACACTTGGTATGATCATTGGACAGAAGTTTGGGGTAAGGAGATGAAATATATAAGAGTGAGTAGTTGACTTTAAAGAGCACTTGAAAATCACAGAGAGAAAACTTAATTCCAAATAAAAGCCAAATGATGCCAAAAAAATTGTTGGTCCAAATTTCCATGCTTTATTAATGCAAATGACATGTTACAAAATGCAGGGTGTGACAGACCTACCCCCCTTACAAGAATCTCGTCCGTGAGATTCCTAAACTAGGTCTTAAAAGAGATCGGGATACTCGGATATAAGATAGTCTTCATGTTCCCAGGTTGCTTCTGCTTCCGTGTGGTTGATCCACTGGACCTTGAAGTACTTGATGGTGCAGCTTCGCGTCTGTCGTTCTGCTTCATCCAGAATGCGAATGGGCTTCTCGCGATAGGTCAAATCAGGCTGAAGATCAATGGCTTGGTGATCGACATCCTTGTAGAGATCAGGCTTGTCCGGAACTTGGAGACACTTCCGGAGTTGTGACACGTGGAATACGTTGTGCACATCGGATAGCGCATGTGGTAGTTCCAACTAGTAAGCCACTTCTCCTCGTCGTGCAGAGATCTCAAAGGGACCAATGAACCTTGGTGCGAGCTTCCCTTTAACGTGGAAACGCTTGGTTCCCTTCAGAGGAGTTGCTCGCTGTAGGATCGAAAGTAGGTCTAGAGGGGGGGTGATTAGACTACTTGACAATATAAAAAATCTGCCTTTAGATCATGCAATGTTTTTGGCAGTTTCACAAACAAGATCAGTCCAAGTAACACCCTACACATGCAATTCTAGAGTTTATGCAGCGGAAAGTAAATTGCACATGTAAAAGAGAGGTGGAGAAGATCAAACGCAGTTTGGTGACACGGAGATTTTTGTCGTGGTTCCGATAGGTGGTGCTATCGTACATCCACGTTGATGGAGACTTCAACCCACGGAGGGTAACGGCTGCGCGAGTCCACGGAGGGCTCCACCCACGAAGGGTCCACGAAGAAGCAACCTTGTCTATTCCATCACGGCCTACGCCCACGGAGGACTAGCCTTACTCGGGGTAGATCTTCACGAAGTAGGCGATCTCCTTGCCCTTACAAACTTCTTGGTTCAACTCCACATCACGACGGAGGCTCCCAAGCGACACCTAACCAATCTAGGAGGCACCACACCCCAAAAGGTAATAGACGGTGTTGATGGTGATGAACTCCTTGCTCTTGTGCTTCAAGTGATAAACTCCCCAACACTCAACTCTCCTCACTGATATGGCTGTGGTGGAAGAAAGATTTGAGTGGAAAGCAACTTGGGAAGGCTAGAGATCAAGTTTCATATGGTAGGAATGGAATGGCTTGATCTCAACACAAGGGTAGGTGGTTCACTTCTCAGAAAGTGTGTGGTAGAAGTGGTGGTACTTTCTGATGGCTCTCCTCACGAATGAGGAGGGGGTGGAGGGGTATATATAGCCTCCACACAAAATCCAACCGTTACACACACATTTGACCAATCTCGGTCAGACCGAAGTGAAAACTCGGTTAGACCGAAAGTTCAAATATAGTGAACGTTGGGATTTTCGGTGGGACCGAAAATACCATCTCAGTGAGACCGAAGTGAGTCAAAGGTTAGGGTTTGCCATTTCGGTGAGACCGAAAATATAAACTCGGATATTCCGAATTGATGTCAACTGATCACAGAAGGTTGGCAGCCCTTTTTCGGTGAGACCGAAACTCAGAATCGGTGTGACCGAGAATTTAGGGTTTGGAGAAACAACTGAAGTGGTTCATCTCGGTGGGACTGAGTTGGAGAAATCGGTGTGACCGAGATTACTTATGGGTGTGTGTTAAGTAGTGAATAGTGCTGATAGTTGAGGGAGTTAGATCACCAAGCACTTGAGCAACGAGAACATTAACACAACCTCATCCCCTTTTGATAGTATTGGCTTTCCTATGGACTCAATGTGATCTTTGATCACTAAACCAAAAATGGAGTCTTGAGCTTTTGCCAATGCTTGTCTTAGCATTTTGAGGGGTCCACTTCTTCAGACATTTCCTTACCCACATCATCGAACTTTTCTGAAATGATTCTCAAGAGAATATTAGTTCAATGATATATATGTTGTTATTAATTACCAAAACCACCCGGGGATTAGTTGCACTTTCAATCTCCCCCTTTTTGGTAATTGATGACAACATATAGATCAAAGCTTCGACAAAAGATATAATCAAAGAATAATATCGTCGCTTTGAGAAGTATGTGATAAACAAGAGCTCCCCCTAAATTTGTGCATTATTTAAAATTTGCGTTTGAATGCAAATGCACAATCGATTAGGATTATGGGTCACTCTTCCATGTCACATACATCTTGGTGGAGCGCACAAAATGATAAGAAAGAATAACATGCACTCAATCACCAAGACAAGAGTAAATAGCCATACAATAAGAAATAGCACACATTAAAGCATAGTATGACTAAGCACTCATTAAGGTAGCATCAAACGTAGTAGCAAGCACACTTAAAGTATCTGGAACCAAAAGAAACCAATGTATCTCAAGGAAAACGGCAAAAGAACGAAAAGACGAAAGAGCACTCTCTCTCTCGAAGCCCTATGATCTATAGCAATTTCTCCCCCTTTGGCAACAAGTTACCAAAAAGTTCGAAAAGGTATAGAGCTAAACGTCACTGCGGGCTCGGCTGGCTGCTCCCGTCTGGGTCGATGTCGGTGTAGAGATAGCTGCGTCGGCGAAGACTTCTGCGGATGTCTGCGCTGGAGGAGTAGATGCTGGAGCTGAAGGAACTGCTGGAGCTGTAGCTGGTGCTGAAGTGGTAGCCCTGGAGTCTGTCACTGGGATAGCTGCAGACCTGGATCCTCTGGGAACCGGAGCAGTCTGGCGATGAGAGTCCTGGACTATATCATCCTGCATAAGCTCTGCCCTCTCCTGCCTAGTCTCCTCCATATCTGCCTCAAGCTTGTTGACAGACACCTGAATCTCAGTCAGCTTCACGTCTAGGGCGTGGATCTTGTCCTCGACGATCCTCTCAAGGCTCTCCTGAGATTGCTCAATGCTGGCCAGGCGTTGTTCAATTCTCCGGGTTGCTTCAAGAATCTGATCTCCGAAGCTCTTTGGCTTAGCTGCTGCTGCTGCTGCCTCTCTGTCAGCTTTGGCTTTCTTTGCAGCTTCGATCTTGGCTTGCCCTTCAACTGAGGTGGGATCCTCTTCATCCATCACAACTACGTTGTCCTCATGCTCTGGCTGCAGTGGTAAGTGCTTCCTATCCAACATGAATTTGCCCGTGCCAAACTTGGCGTTGATAAGCATCTGTATCTGCGGTGCAAACCCACATGACCTCTTCTGGTCAGCTGCAGTCCTCTTGATGGTCTCTACCATCAAGTCCATCACCTTAAAAGGTGCCTTCTCATCGAGAATGTGCAGCATGTTGATAGAATAGCCTCGTATCATCCGGTGGTCACCTGACTTAGGCATCAAAGTATGCCTCAGGATAGTGTTAGTGGTGGTCAGACCTGCCTGGAGATAATACACTGAGCCGAGTTTCCATCCCTCCAAATCAGCAGCTGGGATCTCCTTGTACATATTCTTCATGGAATCATGACTCTTCTTAGGAATCCCATAGACATCAATGTCGTCCTCTCTCTGCACTGGAGCGTTCAGAAGTTCTGCCCATTCTGGTGTCAGCAACAATGGGCTTCTTATCCATTAGCACGGTCTCATAGAAATCCTGCTGCTCTTTGGTGTGGAATCTGGGGTCCACAGCAGTCCTTCTTCTTACGGCATATGGATCAGATTGTCTCCATAGCCTGAGACCTTTGTCCTTCCTTGCCTTCATATCCTCAGCTTGAGGATGAGCATCATTGTGGAGTGGCAATCTGGGACGGAGCTTGAGCAACACATGCTCTTCATCTGACTCAGAAGGTGGCATCTCACCTTTGTTCTTCTCAGAAGCTGGAATGCTTCTGGTTGTCCTCTTAGGCTTTGCTGGAGCTGCCTTAGCTGGAGCAGGCTTCTTGGGCTTGGAGGAGGCTTGAGCCCGAATAGCATCACCCATGAACTTAGCTTTCTGAGGAGGAGGCTGGGGTGCATCTTCTTCTTCTTCTTCAGCATCATCAACTTGAGGTTCAGCATAAACAACTCTCTTCCTTTTGGAAGTCTTCTTCACCTTGCTTGGAGCTGGCTCTTCCAAGTTTAGCTTCTTGGCAACTGCATACTGCTTCACTTTGCTCGTGCCTTTCTTTGGCTGCTGCCCTTGGAGCTCTTTGGCGACCACTTGCCTCTTTGGCTTGGAGGTAACTTCCTCAGCAACGAAATCGGAATCCTCAGAATCAGACGTTCTCTTCTTCCTGGTTCTCGTAGCAGCAGGAGGCAGACCACTGGGGGTACTCCTCTCACCATCATCACTAGAGCTGCTAGCCTCAGGACTTGTACCTGCCTCTGGAATCTCAGCAAATGGTGATTCGGACCTGTTCTGGCTGTCACTGACATCTGACATGGCTGAAAGACCTGTGAATAGATAAGGTATAGGCAGAATAGAAGAGTTATCACAACTGCAGAAGTTTTTGCAAAAAAAATGAGTTAAAAACTTAGTTTTGAGTTTTCACAGAATGTATTTCGGTCAAACCGATTTCAAGTTTCGGTGTAACCGAAGTGTTCAACAGAACCTACACACCACTTTCGGTCAGACCGAAATGGGTTTCGGTCCTACCGAAAAACTAGGGTTTCATAGAAACTTCACTTCGGACATTCCGATTTTCACAACTCGGTCAGACCGAACTGTGTAGTGCAATGGTCAGAGACCAAATCGGTCAGTCTGAGTTTCAGGAATCGGCTTCACCGAGATGCATTCCGTGGAAACCTAAACCTAAGAATTTTCCTCGAAACTAAACGATCTGATCAATGTATTGGGATCATATCAAACGTGGATTGAATCAGGGCAGTCCTATCATGCAAGAATCAGAAGTGGAGCATGAATAGGGATTGAGACACACCCTAACTTGGTGGTGTCCCTCTACGGCGGCAACGGAGGAGAAGATTACCGTTGACGGCGGCGGAGACCTGCGGCAAGGGCACACAGGCGACGACGGCGACGATCCTTAGATCAGGGCGGCGACAGCAGGGGTCTTGGAGGGCGAGCGGTTTGAAAGGAATAGATCGCGCGCAGCCCTCAGTATATATAACCCCGTACTGTCGGTGGGACCGAGTTGAAAAACTCGGTGTCACCGAGATGTATTTCTGCTGTGCAGTTACACATATCGGTCAGACCGAGATTTTGAACTCGGTTTCACCGAGATGAAACCTTGATCAATCTAAGTGTTTCGGTTGGACCGAGATTGAGAAGCCGGTCAGACCGAAATAGACTTAGAAGGTTTTGGAAGTCAGCCTTAGACGAATCGGTGGTTCCGAGTGCTCCTCACTCGGACTGTCCGAAAAAGACTTGTTCAAAGTTGTGATATAAGCATGAATAGATTTTTGAGATAAGAAAGCATAGATAGCTAGGGAAGGTGCTTAGGCATTCTTGTCCATCCATTTGGCCAGAAAAAGAAACCAAAACAATCAAAACAACAAATGGATGTCCTTGAATGGATAAAATCATGCATCCAACATGCTCACACAATAAGATAGCAACTGAAATATGTGTCAAACATGCACAACCAAAACTCTAGCTACTAGCACACAAAATGTCGATGACTAGGTCATCTATATATGAGTATATTGACTTAGGAGTCAAATGAGAACATTTGATCATAGGTCATACTCATCGTTTAAGCACAAGTGGGGTTACCACTTTTACATAAAGCATTTATGTGTTCACATCATTTGGAGATGTTTTAGCTCAATTTTTAGAGCAAAGCTCCCCCTAGATGTGAGAACCCCTTTTAAAGGGTCAAACTAACCTTGGGTTGTCGTAGAAGTTGGAGTTGGAGGATACGAGTGCAAGTCCGGCAACACCTTCATCTTGACTATAGTCGGAGTCGGAGTGATAGCTTCCATCGGATTGACTGTCAGAGTCGGAGCCGGAGACCCATTCACCAACATGAGCTTGATGTCTTCTTCTTGTGTAGCTCCTTGATGACTTGTCTTTCCTCTCCGAATCCTTGCTTCTCCGAGGAGGTCTTCGTTCATAACGATCATCTCTACTCCTTCTCTCTTTCCGAGGTGACTCATCTCTTGCTCTTCTTCTTGGAGATTCTTCTCTTCTCTTGTGGGGAGCCGTACACTCATTTGAGAAGTGTCCGGGTCTTCCACAATTGTAGCAGTTTCGATCACGACTAGAAGATCTCTTTCCATCATATGATCTAGACTTTGAGCTTCTCTCTTTGCCTCTATTCTTGTAGAACTTGTTGAAGTTCCTGACCATTAGGCTTATGTCTTCATTGGAAACTAACTTGTCACTTGAGGTAGTAGGAGCATCACTTGTAGCTTTGTAAGCACCACTTGACTTATTGTGAAGCTCTTCCTTATCCTTAAGTGTCATCTCATGAGCAACAATCCTTCCAATGACTTCAGTTGGCTTGAGAGTCTTGTAGTTTGGCATCATTTGGATCAAGGTGCACACGGTGTCATACTTTCCATCCAAAGCTCTGAGAATCTTCTTAATGATGAATCGGTCGGTCATTTCTTCGCTTCCTAAGCCAGCAATCTCATTTGTGATGAGAGCAAGCCTAGAGTACATTTCAGCGACTCCTTCACCATCCTTCATCTTGAACTTGTCAAGCTGACCTTGAAGAATATCCAGCTTTGATTCCTTCACAGATTCAGTACCTTCGTGCATTTCAACCAAAGTATCCCAAATCTCCTTAGCATTCTCAAGACGGCTGATTTTGTTGAACTCTTCGGGACACAAAGCATTGAAGAGAATGTCACAAGCTTGAGCATTATTTTGCAACATCTTCAGTTCTTCGGGTGTAGCTTCGCGATCCGGAACTTTTCCTTCTTCAAAGAAGTCACCTTGCATGCCAACACAAATAATGCCCCATGCGGCTGGGTTATGACCAAGAATATGCATTTTCATTTTATTCTTCCAACTAGCAAAATTTGTACCATCAAAGTAGGGACCTCTACGATAATTACCCTCACTAGACGCCATACTCTCCTAGGTTGTGAAACCAAGCTTATGGAGTCCAATGCAATGGAAACCAAGGCAATGGAGACCAAAGCTCTGATACCACTTGTAGGATCGAAAGTAGGTCTAGAGGGGGGGTGATTAGACTACTTGACAATATAAAAAATCTGCCTTTAGATCATGCAATGTTTTCGGCAGTTTCACAAACAAGATCAGTTCAAGTAACACCCTACACATGCAATTCTAGAGTTTATGCAGCGGAAAGTAAATTGCACATGTAAAAGAGAGGTGGAGAAGATCAAACGCAGTTTGGTGACACGGAGATTTTTGTCGTGGTTCCGATAGGTCGTGCTATCGTACATCCACGTTGATGGAGACTTCAACCCACGGAGGGTAACGGCTGCGCGAGTCCACGGAGGGCTCCACCCACGAAGGGTCCACGAAGAAGCAACCTTGTCTATTCCATCACGGCCTACGCCCACGGAGGACTAGCCTTACTCGGGGTAGATCTTCACGAAGTAGGCGATCTCCTTGCCCTTACAAACTTCTTGGTTCAACTCCACATCACGACGGAGGCTCCCAAGCGACACCTAACCAATCTAGGAGGCACCACCCCCCAAAAGGTAATAGACGGTGTTGATGGTGATGAACTCCTTGCTCTTGTGCTTCAAGTGATAAACTTCCCAACACTCAACTCTCCTCACTGATATGGCTGTGGTGGAAGAAAGATTTGAGTGGAAAGCAACTTGGGAAGGCTAGAGATCAAGTTTCATATGGTAGGAATGGAATGGCTTGATCTCAACACAAGGGTAGGTGGTTCACTTCTCAGAAAGTATGTGGTAGAAGTGGTGGTACTTTCTGATGGCTCTCCTCACGAATGAGGAGGGGGTGGAGGGGTATATATAGCCTCCACACAAAATCCAACCGTTACACACACATTTGACCAATCTCGGTGAGACCGAAGTGAAAACTCGGTCAGACCGAAAGTTCAAATATATTGAACGTTGGGATTTTCGGTGGGACCGAAAATACCATCTCGGTGAGACCGAAGTGAGTCAAAGGTTAGGGTTTGCCATTTCGGTGAGACCGAAAATATAAACTCGGATATTCCGAATCGATGTCAACTGATCACAGAAGGTTGGCAGCCCTTTTTCGGTGAGACCGAAACTCAGAATCGGTGTGACCGAGAATCTAGGGTTTGGAGAAACAACTGAAGTGGTTCATCTCGGTGGGACTGAGTTGGAGAAATCGGTGTGACCGAGATTACTTATGGGTGTGTGTTAAGTAGTGAATAGTGCTGATAGTTGAGGGAGTTAGATCACCAAGCACTTGAGCAACAAGAACATTAACACAACCTCATCCCCTTTTAATAGTATTGGCTTTCCTATGGACTCAATGTGATCTTTGATCACTAAACAAAAAGATGGAGTCTTGAGCTTTTGCCAATGCTTGTCTTAGCATTTTGAGGGGTCCACTTCTTCAGACATTTCCATACCCACATCATCGAACTTTTCTGAAATGATTCTCAAGAGAATATTAGTTCAATGATATATATGTTGTTATTAATTACCAAAACCACCCAGGGATTAGTTGCACTTTCAATCTCCCCCTTTTTGGTAATTGATGACAACATATAGATCAAAGCTTCGACAAAAGATATAATCAAAGAATAATATCGTCGCTTTGAGAAGTATGTGATAAACAAGAGCTCCCCCTAAATTTGTGCATTATTTAAAATTTGCGTTTGAATGCAAATGCACAATCGATTAGGATTATGGGTCACTCTTCCATGTCACATACATCTTGGTGGAGCGCACAAAATGATAAGAATGAATAACATGCACTCAATCACCAAGACAAGAGTAAATAGCCATACAATAAGAAATAGCATATGATAAACAATAAGCACACATTAAAGCATAGTATGACTAAGCACTCATTAAGATAGCATCAAACGTAGTAGCAAGCACACTTAAAGTATCTGGAACCAAAAGAAACCAATGTATCTCAAGGAAAACGGCAAAAGAACGAAAAGACGAAAGAGCACTCTCTCTCTCTCGAAGCCCTATGATCTATAACAATTTCTCCCCCTTTGGCAACAAGTTACCAAAAAGTTCGAAAAGGTATAGAGCTAAACGTCACTGCGGGCTCGGCTGGCTGCTCCCGTCTGGGTCGATGTCGGTGTAGAGATAGCTGCGTCGGCGAAGACTTCTGCTGATGTCTGCGCTGGAGGAGTGGATGCTGGAGCTGAAGGAACTGCTGGAGCTCTAGCTGGTGCTGAAGTGGTAGCCCTGGAGTCCGTCACTGGGATAGCTGCAGACCTGGATCCTCTGGGAACCGGAGCAGTCTGGCGATGAGAGTCCTGGACTATATCATCCTGCATAAGTTCTGCTCTCTCCTGCCTAGTCTCCTCCATGTCTGCCTCAAGTTTGTTGACAGACACCTGAATCTCAGTCAGCTTCACGTCTAGAGCGTGGATCTTGTCCTCGACGATCCTCTCAAGGCTCTCCTGAGATTGCTCAATGCTGGCCGGGCGTTGTTCAATTCTCCGGGTTGCTTCAAGAATCTGATCTCCAAAGCTCTTTGGCTTAGCTGCTGCTGCTGCTGCCTCTCTGTCAGCTTTGGCTTTCTTTGCAGCTTCGATCTTGGCTTGCCCTTCAACTGAGGTGGGATCCTCTTCATCCATCACAACTACGTTGTCCTCATGCTCTGGCTGCAGTGGTAAGTGCTTCCTATCCAACATGAATTTGCCCGTGCCAAACTTGGCGTTGATAAGCATCTGTATCTGCGGTGCAAACCCACACGACCTCTTCTGGTCAGCTGCAGTCCTTTTGATGGTCTCTACCATCAAGTCCATCACCTTAAAAGGTGCCTTCTCATCGAGAATGTGCAGCATGTTGATAGAATAGCCTCGTATCATCCGGTGGACACCTGACTTAGGCATCAAAGTATGCCTCAGGATAGTGTTGGTGGTGGTCAGACCTGCCTGGAGATAATACACTGAGCCGAGTTTCCATCCCTCCAAATCAGCAGCTGGGATCTCCTTGTACATATTTTTCATGGAATCATGACTCTTCTTAGGAATCCTATAGACATCAATGTCGTCCTCTCTCTGCACTGGAGCGTTCAGAAGTTCTGCCCATTCTGCAACAGTTGAAGAAAACCGTTGACCTTCAGTCATCCATGTGATCTTGCCATCGGGGTAGAAATGGGTTGTGGCATAGAACTGCATGATCATCTCGTCGTTCCATGCTGTCAGTTCTTGACCCACAAAGTCAGCAACTCCACATGCAGTAAAGCTCTCATGCACATGGGGAAAGAAGTCCCGATGCTCTCTGCTGTCAATGTACTTCCAGTCAACATACCTGGTGTCAGCAACAATGGGCTTCTTATCCATTAGCACGGTCTCATAGAAATCCTGCTGCTCTTTGGTGTGGAATCTGGGGTCCACAGCAGTCCTTCTTCTTACGGCATATGGATCAGATTGTCTCCATAGCCTGAGACCTTTGTCCTTCCTTGCCTTCATATCCTCAGCTTGAGGATGAGCATCATTGTGGAGTGGCAACTTGGGACGGAGCTTGAGCAACACATGCTCTTCATCTGACTCAGAAGGTGGCATCTCACCTTTGTTCTTCTCAGAAGCTGGAATGCTTCTGGTTGTCCTCTTAGGCTTTGCTGGAGCTGCCTTAGCTGGAGCAGGCTTCTTGGGCTTGGAGGAGGCTTGAGCCCGAATAGCATCACCCATGAACTTAGCTTTTTGAGGAGGAGGCTGGGGTGCATCTTCTTCTTCTTCTTCAGCATCATCAACTTGAGGTTCAGCATAAACAACTCTCTTCCTTTTGGAAGTCTTCTTCACCTTGCTTGGAGCTGGCTCTTCCAAGTTGAGTTTCTTGGCAACTGCAGACTGCTTCACTTTGCTCGTGCCTTTCTTTGGCTGCTGCCCTTGGAGCTCTTTGGCGACCACTTGCCTCTTCGGCTTGGAGGTAACTTCCTCAGCAACAAAATCGGAATCCTCAGAATCAGACGTTCTCTTCTTCCTGGTTCTCGTAGCAGCAGGAGGCAGACCACTGGGGGTACTCCTCTCACCATCATCACTAGAGCTGCTAGCCTCAGGACTTGTACCTGCCTCTGGAATCTCAGCAAACGGTGATTCGGACCTGTTCTGGCTGTCACTGACATCTGACATGGCTGAAAGACCTGTGAATAGATAAGGTATAGGCAGAATAGAAGAGTTATCACAACTGCAGAAGTTTTTGCAAAAAAAATGAGTTAAAAACTTAGTTTTGAGTTTTCACAGAATGTATTTCGGTCAAACCGATTTCAAGTTTCGGTGTAACCGAAGTGTTCAACAGAACCTACACACCACTTTCGGTCAGACCGAAATGGGTTTCGGTCCTACCGAAAAACTAGGGTTTCATAGAAACTTCACTTCGGACATTCCGATTTTCACAACTCGGTCAGACCGAACTGTGTAGTGCAATGGTCAGAGACCAAATCGGTCAGTCCGAGTTTCAGGAATCGGCTTCACCGAGATGCATTCCGTGGAAACCTAAACCTAAGAATTTTCCTCGAAACTAAACGATCTGATCAATGTATTGGGATCATATCAAACGTGGATTGAATCAGGGCAGTCCTATCATGCAAGAATCAGAAGTGGAGCATGAATAGGGATTGAGACACACCCTAACTTGGTGGTGTCCCTCTACGGCGGCAACGGAGGAGAAGATTACCGTTGACGGCGGCGGAGACCTGCGGCAAGGGCACACAGGCGACGACGGCGACGATCCTTAGATCAGGGCGGCGGCAGCAGGGGTCTTGGAGGGCGAGCGGTTTGAAAGGAATAGATCGCGCGCAGCCCTCAGTATATATAACCCCGTACTGTCGGTGGGACCGAGTTGAAAAACTCGGTGTCACCGAGATGTATTTCTGCTGTGCAGTTACACATATCGGTCAGACCGAGATTTTGAACTCGGTTTCACCGAGATGAAACCTAGATCAATCTAAGTGTTTCGGTTGGACCGAGATTGAGAAGCCGGTCAGACCGAAATAGACTTAGAAGGTTTTGGAAGTCAGCCTTAGACGAATCGGTGGTTCCGAGTGCTCCTCACTCGGACTGTCCGAAAAAGACTTGTTCAAAGTTGTGATATAAGCATGAATAGATTTTTGAGATAAGAAAGCATAGATAGCTAGGGAAGGTGCTTAGGCATTCTTGTCCATCCATTTGGCCAGAAAAAGAACCCAAAACAATCAAAACAACAAATGGATGTCCTTGAATGGATAAAATCATGCATCCAACATGCTCACACAATAAGATAGCAACTGAAATATGTGTCAAACATGCACAACCAAAACTCTAGCTACTAGCACACAAAATGTCGATGACTAGGTCATCTATATATGAGTATATTGACTTAGGAGTCAAATGAGAACATTTGATCATAGGTCATACTCATCGTTTAAGCACAAGTGGGGTTACCACTTTTACATAAAGCATTTATGTGTTCACATCATTTGGAGATGTTTTAGCTCAATTTTTAGAGCAAAGCTCCCCCTAGATGTGAGAACCCCTTTTAAAGGGTCAAACTAACCTTGGGTTGTCGTAGAAGACTTCATGTAGATGTTGAAGATGTGGATGCTCAATGTTGATGTAGATCATCATGAGTTGGGAGCAATCCTTTGGATTAGGGCACTTTCAATACCTACATGGGTTAGTCCCACAAGGAACAAACAAGAATATCCATGGACATAGAGTGAAGTGCACAAAAGATGATGTCCACGAAAGCAATGATTACCTTGTCCCTTGACTTACCAACAAGAGGGTTTGTGACTCCATGAACAAGTGCATGATGTGGAAGTTGATTGCACAAGTTCTTGCCAAAATGAATATGAGTGAAGTTTGTTGGCGGAGTCACCCTCAAGAACCTACTAGTTCTTCTTCTTTGGGATCCACATCATCTTGATGGGAATCCTTGGTGTTGTGGTTGAGCTTGACGAAGTAGAACTTGACGTGTCCTTGGGAACCCACTTGACCATGGCTTGAGGTGCTTCAATGAATGCATCAATCTCCTCTTGAAGCTTGTCCTTGGCCTTTAGCTTGTGGTCTTGTGGTGGAAGGTCATCTTGAGCTTGTTCCACATTGGAAGAAGTAGGATCATACTTCTCCTTTTGTGAAACAAACTGTGGAGTAGGGTATTGACCTTCTTCCCACTCAACACCTTCGGCGTTGAACTTTCGCTCAAAACCAATCCCTTGATTCTTCCGGTGTCTTCCTTGTTTGCGAACAATCTCCTCAAAGTTCTTGCTTCCGGCAAGACTCTTGTAGACACCTTTCTCTATGATTTCCTTCAATAAGCTATTTTCTTGCTCAAGTGTAACTTGGCTTGAAACATTGTTAGTGGAATCAAGAGAACTACTAGAAGTAACAACATTTGATTTGACATTGTTATTGTTACTACTAGAGGAAGAATTTTTCTTATATTTGTCATGCTTAGTCTTAATAGGTGCCAAGAAATTAGACAAGAGAAGTCGTTTGGCAAGATATGAAGAACTCTTCTTTCGAAGATCGTCATTGATCGCTTTCAGAAACTCATGTTCTTGCTCTAGAGTGAGCTTCTCGAAGCGTAGCTTCTCATGAGATCTTAGGAGCTCTCTATGATCTTCTTGAGTTGTTTCATGAGCTAACTTAAGAGTGTTTAGTTCTTTAGTTAGACGCTCAATCTCCTTCATAGCATTGTCATTCGACTCTTCTCGACTATAAAGACTGCTAGCATTTTCATCATTACTAAGCTCACTAGATTTATCATGCAAGAGCTCATCTTCACCAAGCAAGT
This sequence comes from Secale cereale, assembly GCA_902687465.1. NCBI lineage: Eukaryota > Viridiplantae > Streptophyta > Magnoliopsida > Poales > Poaceae > Secale > Secale cereale. The sequence goes on from LR738711.1 coordinate 412,117,118, forward strand.
CATCCTCATCACTATCAAAGTCAATGAATTCAGGGTGTGTTACCTTGGGGCCTTTAGCCATGAAGCATCTTCCAATTCCCTCATTTGGTGAATCAAATAAGTCGTAGGAGTTGGAGTTGGAGGATACGAGTGCAAGTCCGGCAACACCTTCATCTTGACTATAGTCGGAGTCGGAGTGATAGCTTCCATCGGATTGACTTTCAGAGTCGGAGCCGGAGACCCATTCACCAACATGAGCTTGATGTCTTCTTCTTGTGTAGCTCCTTGATGACTTGTCTTTCCTCTCCGAATCCTTGCTTCTCCGAGAAGGTCTTCGTTCATAACGATCATCTCTACTCCTTCTCTCTCTCCGAGGTGACTCATCTCTTGCTCTTCTTCTTGGAGATTCTTCTCTTCTCTTGCGGGGAGTCGTACACTCATTTGAGAAGTGTCCGGGTCTTCCACAATTGTAGCAGTTTCGATCACGACTAGAAGATCTCTTTCCATCATATGATCTAGACTTTGAGCTTCTTTCTTTGCCTCTATTCTTGTAGAACTTGTTGAAGTTCCTGACCATTAGGCTTATGTCTTCATTGGAAACTAACTTGTCACTTGAGGTAGTAGGAGCATCACTTGTAGCTTTGTAAGCACCACTTGACTTGTTGTGAAGCTCTTCCTTATCCTTAAGTGTCATCTCATGAGCAACAATCCTTCCAATGACTTCAGTTGGCTTGAGAGTCTTGTAGTTTGGCATCATTTGGATCAAAGTGCACACGGTGTCATACTTTCCATCCAAAGCTCTGAGAATCTTCTTAATGATGAATCGGTCGGTCATTTCTTCGCTTCCTAAGCCAGCAATCTCATTTGTGATGAGAGCAAGCCTAGAGTACATTTCAGCGACTCCTTCACCATCCTTCATCTTGAACTTGTCAAGCTGACCTTGAAGAATGTCCAGCTTTGATTCCTTCACAGATTCAGTACCTTCGTGCATTTCAACCAAAGTATCCCAAATCTCCTTAGCATTCTCAAGACGACTGATTTTGTTGAACTCTTCGGGACACAAAGCATTGAAGAGAATGTCACAAGCTTGAGCATTATTTTGCAACATCTTCAGTTCTTCGGGTGTAGCTTCGCGATCCGGAACTTTTCCTTCTTCAAAGAAGTCACCTTGCATGCCAACACAAATAATGCCCCATGCGGCTGGGTTATGACCAAGAATATGCATTTTCATTTTATGCTTCCAACTAGCAAAATTTGTACCATCAAAGTAGGGACCTCTACGATAATTACCCTCACTAGACGCCATACTCTCCTAGGTTGTGAAACCAAGCTTATGGAGTCCAATGCAATGGAAACCAAGGCAATGGAGACCAAAGCTCTGATACCACTTGTAGGATCGAAAGTAGGTCTAGAGGGGGGTGATTAGACTACTTGACAATATAAAAAATCTGCCTTTAGATCATGCAATGTTTTTGGCAGTTTCACAAATAAGATCAGTTCAAGTAACACCCTACACATGCAATTCTAGAGTTTATGCAGCGGAAAGTAAATTGCACATGTAAAAGAGAGGTGGAGAAGATCAAACGCAGTTTGGTGACACGGAGATTTTTGTCGTGGTTCCGATAGGTGGTGCTATCGTACATCCACGTTGATGGAGACTTCAACCCACGGAGGGTAACGGCTGCGCGAGTCCACGGAGGGCTCCACCCACGAAGGGTCCACGAAGAAGCAACCTTGTCTATTCCATCACGGCCTACGCCCACGGAGGACTAGCCTTACTCGGGGTAGATCTTCACGAAGTAGGCGATCTCCTTGCCCTTACAAACTTCTTGGTTCAACTCCACATCACGACGGAGGCTCCCAAGCGACACCTAACCAATCTAGGAGGCACCCCCCCCCAAAAGGTAATAGACGGTGTTGATGGTGATGAACTCCTTGCTCTTGTGCTTCAAGTGATAAACTCCCCAACACTCAACTCTCCTCACTGATATGGCTGTGGTGGAAGAAAGATTTGAGTGGAAAGCAACTTGGGAAGGCTAGAGATCAAGTTTCATATGGTAGGAATGGAATGGCTTGATCTCAACACAAGGGTAGGTGGTTCACTTCTCAGAAAGTGTATGATAGAAGTGGTGGTACTTTCTGATGGCTCTCCTCACGAATGAGGAGGGGGTGGAGGGGTATATATAGCCTCCACACAAAATCCAACCGTTACACACACATTTGACCAATCTCGGTGAGACCGAAGTTAAAACTCGGTTAGACCGAAAGTTCAAATATAGTGAACGTTGGGATTTTCGGTGGGACCGAAAATACCATCTCGGTGAGACCGAAGTGAGTCAAAGGTTAGGGTTTGCCATCTCGGTGAGACCGAAAATATAAACTCGGATATTCCGAATTGATGTCAACTGATCACAGAAGGTTGGCAGCCCTTTTTCGGTGAGACCGAAACTCAGAATCGGTGTGACCGAGAATCTAGGGTTTGGAGAAACAACTGAAGTGGTTCATCTCGGTGGGACTGAGTTGGAGAAATCGGTGTGACCGAGATTACTTATGGGTGTGTGTTAAGTAGTGAATAGTGCTGATAGTTGAGGGAGTTAGATCACCAAGCACTTGAGCAACGAGAACATTAACACAACCTCATCCCCTTTTAATAGTATTGGCTTTCCTATGGACTCAATGTGATCTTTGATCACTAAACCAAAAATGGAGTCTTGAGCTTTTGCCAATGCTTGTCTTAGCATTTTGAGGGGTCCACTTCTTCAGACATTTCCATACCCACATCATCGAACTTTTCTGAAATGATTCTCAAGAGAATATTAGTTCAATGATATATATGTTGTTATTAATTACCAAAACCACCCGGGGATTAGTTGCACTTTCACAAGACCATCGCCGAGCTGTTTTCGATGCTGAAAGTCGCTGAGGCAGACATCCAGAAGGAGTATCAAGTGTTGATGGTCAATAAAACCACCAGTTTCAAGAAGAATGGCAAGGGCAAGAAGGGTAACTCTAAGAAGGGTGGCAAAGCAGTTGCTAATCCAGTGAAGAAACCCAAGGCTGGGCCCAAGCCAGAGACTGAGTGTTTCTATTGCAAGGGGAACGGCCACTGGAAGCGGAACTGCCCCAAGTATCTGGCGGACAAGAAGGGGGCCAACAACAACAAAGGTATATGTGATATACATGTTATTGATGTGTACCTTACCAACTCTCGTTGTAGTGCCTGGGTATTTGATACCGGTTCGGTTGCTCACATTTGCAACTCTAAACAGGAACTGCGGAATAAACGGAGGCTGGCGAAGGACGAAGTGACGATGCGCGTGGGAAATTGATACGGTGTATCCTAGGGCCATCCCCATGGACCCTCCTTCACCCCCTCAAGTGCCTCAAGGACCGATGACACGTGCCCGTACTAGAGCTTTCGAGACCGAGGTGACGTGATACAGGGCGGAACCCTAATCAGCGGATCTTTCACGTTTGGAGGTTGGCACACGATGAACACGGGGAAAACACGGAGAAAGATGGGGAGAACACAAGAGAGAACACTCAAATCAACACGGAAGCAATCACACAAATGCTAGATTCGCGATACAAGGTTGAGATCCATGATCCAAAGTCAACAACGGTGATACAGATAGTCTTCTCCCGGAGGAGGTCTTGATATCCCGGGGGATCTTCTCCGATGTGGGAGGTCCTGAATCCGAAGTGGATCTTCTCCGTAGAGGCGCACCGGTCTCGTGGGAGAAATCCACACAAGTGTCAAATGAGCTAAACCACAGCTAACCCTAAACGGAATGAGGAGAGGAGTATATATAGTCTACGGGGCGAATGTGATACAGGGTGGAACCCTATGTGGCCGATCTTTCACGAAATGGAGGGGATCCCACGATGAACACGAAGAACACAAAGGGAAATCACGAGGGAAACACTCAAGAACAAGTCCAATCACACATCCACTAGACAATCAAACACACAAGATCACAAGATACATGAACAACAAAGGGAAAGATACATGGGTAGAGTTCATCTCCAAGAGGAGGTCTTGAATCCGTGAAGGATCTTCCCGCTAGGGGTCTTGAATCCAAGGTGGATCTTCTCCGTAGAGGGGCCGCGGTCTCTCTCGTGGAGTAGATCCGGGATGGATGAGCAAAGCTCTATCTCTCATATGAGCTAAACCATTGCTAACCCTAAAATGGTGGAGGTGGAGGAGTATATATAGTCTAGTACACGAAGGGGTAAGTGGGAGAGGATACATGGGCCTCTGGCCCGACTCTGCGCGCAGGCAGGCGCCGGATGTCCGGGCTGGGGGCCGGATGTCCGGCCGTTCATGGGAGGCCGGATGTCCGGGCACGGGCCGGATGTCCGGCCTGGCGGTGGCCGTTCTTCGGGTGCTTCTGTTGCCCTTGCCGGATTTCCGGGGTGATGCCGGATGTCCGGCCTCTGCTGAAGCGCCGGATGTCCGGGCTGGTCGCCGGATGTCCGGGCTGGCGCCGGATGTCCGGGCTGGCGCCGGATGTCCGGCGGCTGTAACTTCAGGCGCTCCGTCTTCTTCCGTCTTCTCTTCCAAGCTTCCCTCGCGGATGGTGTAGGTGTTCCTCGGCGCTTGCACTCCTCGTCGTCGTCCGTGAAGCTCCGACAATACCTATGCATGCACACGAGTGGAGTGTCAAGTAGTATACCATCCTCGAAGGGGTCAAGTGAACACGTGTAAAGGAGATGATTCACCTTTATGTATGAGAAATAGAGGTCACACGTGTCACTTCCCAAGCAGACTCTTGACATGGTGATGTCCATAGGATACACCGTATCACACAAGCTGAGCAAAATCAGAGGCATAATTTGTTCCATACAAAGGGAGTTGTGAAGGAACGTTCTGTTCGCGTGATCATAGATGGAGGGAGTTGCAACAACTTGGCTAGCATGGAGATGGTGGAGAAGCTATCTCTCACCACAAGACCACATCCACATCCTTACTACATCCAATGGTTCAACAACAGCGGCAAGGTTAAGGTAACACGTACTGTTCGTGTGCATTTTAGTATCTCTACATATGCTGATTATGTTGATTGTGATGTGGTACCTATGCAAGCATGTTCCTTATTACTTGGTAGACCATGGCAATTTGATAAAAATTCTGTACACCATGGTAGAAACAATCAGTATACTCTTGTTCATAAGGATAAAAATATTACTTTGCTTCCTATGACTCCTGATTCCATTTTGAAAGATGATATTAATAGAGCTAATAAAGCAAAACAGGAGAAACATAAGAGTGAAAATCAGATTGTGGCAAAAGAATTTGAGCAACAAATGAAGCCTAATAATAAACCATCTACTGTTGCTTCTGAAATTAAATTGAAAAGTGCATGTTTATTTGCCACCAAATCTGATATTGATGAGCTAGATTTTAGCAAATTTGTTTGCTATGCTTTTGTGTGCAAAGAGGCTGATACGGTGTATCCTAGGGCCATCACCATGGACCCTCATTCACCCCCTCAAGTGCCTCAAGGACCGATGACACGTGCTCGTGCTAGAGCTTTCGAGACCGAGGTGACGTCACTCCTAGCCCAACTTCCTTATGAATCTTGCGAGACATGGTTGCTACCTCAAGCGAGTGTGCTTTGTGTGCTCAGGTGTGAAGGAGACCGCTTCGGAGAAGAGCGTGAAGATGGACAAGTCCCCAAGGCCACGGACGAACTGATCCATCGAGAAGGGCAGAAGGAAGCTCCAGGCCCCGGACATCCGGCCCCATGGCCCGGACATCCGGCACCTGGGCCATCAACTACAGAAGGCCAGCAGCAACTGAAGCTACAGGGCCCGGACATCCGGCCAGGGCCCGGACATCCGGCCAAGCATGGCCCGGACATCCGGCCCCGGGCCCGGAAATCCGGCGCCTCTGTCCAGAGAGCGCCCGAAACCTGACCTCTCCAGCCCGGACATCCGGCTCCTCGTCCCGGACGTCCGGCACCCTTCGAAGACCCGGACATCCGGGCCGTCGCCCGGACATCCGGCCCCTGATCTGCCTGCGTGCAGCCCCTGGGCCGAGGCCCATGTACCCATTCGCCCCGTAGACTATATATACTCCTCTCCTCATTCCGTTTAGGGTTAGCTGTGGTTTAGCTCATTTGACACTTGTGTGGATTTCTCCCACGAGACCGGTGCGCCTCTACGGAGAAGATCCACTTCGGATTCAGGACCTCCCACATCGGAGAAGATCCCCCGGGATATCAAGACCTCCTCCGGGAGAAGACTATCTGTATCACCGTTGTTGACTTTGGATCATGGATCTCAACCTTGTATCGCGAATCTAGCATTTGTGTGATTGCTTCCGTGTTGATTTGAGTGTTCTCTCTTGTGTTCTCCCCATCTTTCTCCGTGTTTTCCCCGTGTTCATCGTGTGCCAACCTCCAAACGTGAAAGATCCGCTGATTAGGGTTCCGCCCTGTATCACGTCACCTCGGTCTCGAAAGCTCTAGTACGGGCACGTGTCATCGGTCCTTGAGGCACTTGAGGGGGTGAAGGAGGGTCCATGGGGATGGCCCTAGGATACACCGTATCAATTTCCCACGCGCATCGTCACTTCGTCCTTCGCCAGCCTCCGTTTATTCCGCAGTTCCTGTTTAGAGTTGCAAATGTGAGCAACCGAACCGGTATCAAATACCCAGGCACTACAACGAGAGTTGGTAAGGTACACATCAATAACATGTATATCACATATACCTTTGTTGTTGTTGGCCCCCTTCTTGTCCGCCAGATACTTGGGGCAGTTCCGCTTCCAGTGGCCGTTCCCCTTGCAATAGAAACACTCAGTCTCTGGCTTGGGCCCAGCCTTGGGTTTCTTCACTGGATTAGCAACTGCTTTGCCACCCTTCTTAGAGTTACCCTTCTTGCCCTTGCCATTCTTCTTGAAACTGGTGGTTTTATTGACCATCAACACTTGATACTCCTTCTGGATGTCTGCCTCAGCGACTTTCAGCATCGAAAACAGCTCGGCGATGGTCTTGTGAAAGTGCAACTAATCCCCGGGTGGTTTTGGTAATTAATAACAACATATATATCATTGAACTAATATTCTCTTGAGAATCATTTCAGAAAAGTTCGATGATGTGGGTATGGAAATGTCTGAAGAAGTGGACCCCTCAAAATGCTAAGACAAGCATTGGCAAAAGCTCAAGACTCCATTTTTGGTTTAGTGATCAAAGATCACATTGAGTCCATAGGAAAGCCAATACTATTAAAAGGGGATGAGGTTGTGTTAATGTTCTCGTTGCTCAAGTGCTTGGTGATCTAACTCCCTCAACTATCAGCACTATTCACTACTTAACACACACCCATAAGTAATCTCGGTCACACCGATTTCTCCAACTCAGTCCCACCGAGATGAACCACTTCAGTTGTTTCTCCAAACCCTAGATTCTCGGTCACACCGATTCTGAGTTTCGGTCTCACCGAAAAAGGGCTGCCAACCTTCTGTGATCAGTTGACATCAATTCGGAATATCCGAGTTTATATTTTCGGTCTCACCGAGATGGCAAACCCTAACCTTTGACTCACTTCGGTCTCACCGAGATGGTATTTTCGGTCCCACCGAAAATCCCAACGTTCACTATATTTGAACTTTCGGTCTAACCGAGTTTTAACTTCGGTCTCACCGAGATTGGTCAAATGTGTGTGTAACGGTTGGATTTTGTGTGGAGGCTATATATACCCCTCCACCCCCTCCTCATTCGTGAGGAGAGCCATCAGAAAGTACCACCACTTCTATCATACACTTTCTGAGAAGTGAACCACCTACCCTTGTGTTGAGATCAAGCCATTCCATTCCTACCATATGAAACTTGATCTCTAGCCTTCCCAAGTTGCTTTCCACTCAAATCTTTCTTCCACCACAGCCATATCAGTGAGGAGAGTTGAGTGTTGGGGAGTTTATCACTTGAAGCACAAGAGCAAGGAGTTCATCACCATCAACACCGTCTATTACCTTTTGGGGGGGGGTGCCTCCTAGATTGGTTAGGTGTCGCTTGGGAGCCTCCGTCGTGATGTGGAGTTGAACCAAGAAGTTTGTAAGGGCAAGGAGATCGCCTACTTCGTGAAGATCTACCCCGAGTAAGGCTAGTCCTCCGTGGGCGTAGGCCGTGATGGAATAGACAAGGTTGCTTCTTCGTGGACCCTTCGTGGGTGGAGCCCTCCGTGGACTCGCGCAGCCGTTACCCTCCGTGGGTTGAAGTCTCCATCAACGTGGATGTACGATAGCACCACCTATCGGAACCACGACAAAAATCTCCGTGTCACCAAACTGCGTTTGATCTTCTCCACCTCTCTTTTACATGTGCAATTTACTTTCCGCTGCATAAACTCTAGAATTGCATGTGTAGGGTGTTACTTGAACTGATCTTGTTTGTGAAACTGCCAAAAACATTGCATGATCTAAAGGCAGATTTTTTATATTGTCAAGTAGTCTATTCACCCCCCCTCTAGACCTACTTTCGATCCTACAAGTGGTATCAGAGCTTTGGTCTCCATTGCCTTGGTTTCCATTGCATTGGACTCCATAAGCTTGGTTTCACAACCTAGGAGAGTATGGCGTCTAGTGAGGGTAATTATCGTAGAGGTCCCTACTTTGATGGTACAAATTTTGCTAGTTGGAAGCATAAAATGAAAATGCATATTCTTGGTCATAACCCAGCCGCATGGGGCATTATTTGTGTTGGCATGCAAGGTGACTTCTTTGAAGAAGGAAAAGTTCCGGATCGCGAAGCTACACCCGAAGAACTGAAGATGTTGCAAAATAATGCTCAAGCTTGTGACATTCTCTTCAATGCTTTGTGTCCCGAAGAGTTCAACAAAATCAGTCGTCTTGAGAATGCTAAGGAGATTTGGGATACTTTGGTTGAAATGCACGAAGGTACTGAATCTGTGAAGGAATCAAAGCTGGACATTCTTCAAGGTCAGCTTGACAAGTTCAAGATGAAGGATGGTGAAGGAGTCGCTGAAATGTACTCTAGGCTTGCTCTCATCACAAATGAGATTGCTGGCTTAGGAAGCGAAGAAATGACCGACCGATTCATCATTAAGAAGATTCTCAGAGCTTTGGATGGAAAGTATGACACCGTGTGCACTTTGATCCAAATGATGCCAAACTACAAGACTCTCAAGCCAACTGAAGTCATTGGAAGGATTGTTGCTCATGAGATGACACTTAAGGATAAGGAAGAGCTTCACAACAAGTCAAGTGGTGCTTACAAAGCTGCAAGTGATGCTCCTACTACCTCAAGTGACAAGTTAGTTTCCAATGAAGACATAAGCCTAATGGTCAGGAACTTCAACAAGTTCTACAAGAATAGAGGCAAAGAAAGAAGCTCAAAGTCTAGATCATATGATGGAAAGAGATCTTCTAGTCGTGATCGAAACTGCTACAATTGTGGAAGACCCGAACACTTCTCAAATGAGTGTACGGCTCCCCACAAGAGAAGAGAAGAGTCTCCAAGAAGAAAAGCAAGAGATGAGTCACCTCGGAGAGAGAGAAGGAGTAGAGATGATCGTTATGAACGAAGACCTTCTCGGAGAAGCAAGGACTCGGAGAGGAAAGACAAGTCATCAAGGAGCTATACAAGAAGAAGACATCAAGCTCATGTTGGTGAATGGGTCTCCGGCTCCGACTCTGACAGTCAATCCGATGGAAGCTATCACTCCGACTCCGACTATAGTCAAGATGAAGGTGTTGCCGGACTTGCACTCGTATCCTCCAACTCCAACTCCTACGACTTATTTGATTCACCAAATGAGGGAATTGGAAGATGCTTCATGGCTAAAGGCCCCAAGGTAACACACCCTGAATTCATTGACTTTGATAGTGATGAGGATGACTTGCTTGGTGAAGACGAGCTCTTGCATGATAAATCTAGTGAGCTTAGTAATGATGAAAATGCTAGTAGTCTTTATAGTCGAGAAGAGTCGAATGACAATGCTATGAAGGAGATTGAGCGTCTAACTAAAGAACTAAACACTCTTAAGTTAGCTCATGAAACAACTCAAGAAGATCATAGAGAGCTCCTAAGATCTCATGAGAAGCTACGCTTCGAGAAGCTCACTCTAGAGCAAGAACATGAGTTTCTAAAAGCGATCAATGACGATCTTCGAAAGAAGAGTTCTTCATATCTTGCCAAACGACTTCTCTTGTCTAATTTCTTGCCACCTATTAAGACTAAACATGACAAGCATAAGAAAAATTCTTCCTCTAGTAGTAACAATAACAATGTTAAATCCAATATTGTTGCTTCTAGTAGTTCTCTTGATTCCACTAACAATGTGTAGGATCGAAAGTAGGTCTAGAGGGGGGGTGATTAGACTACTTGACAATATAAAAAATCTGCCTTTAGATCATGCAATGTTTTTGGCAGTTTCACAATTAAGATCAATTCAAGTAACACCCTACACATGCAATTCTAGAGTATAAGCAGCGGAAAGTAAATTGCACATGTAAAAGAGAGGTGGGGAAGATCAAACGCAGTTTGGTGACACGAAGATTTTTGTCGTGGTTCCGATAGGTGGTGCTATCGTACATCCACGTTGATGGAGACTTCAACCCACGGAGGGTAACGGCTGCGCGAGTCCACGGAGGGCTCCACCCACGAAGGGTCCACGAAGAAGCAACCTTGTCTATTCCATCACGGCCTACGCCCACGGAGGACTAGCCTTACTCGGGGTAGATCTTCACGAAGTAGGCGATCTCCTTGCCCTTACAAACTTCTTGGTTCAACTCCACATCTCAAAGACGGAGGCTCCCAAGCGACACCTAACCAATCTAGGAGGCACCACCCTCCAAAAGGTAATAGACGGTGTTGATGGTGATGAACTCCTTGCTCTTGTGCTTCAAATGATAATCTCCCCAACACTCAACTCTCCTCACTGATATGGCTGTGGTGGAAGAAAGATTTGAGTGGAAAGCAACTTGGGAAGGCTAGAGATCAAGTTTCATATGGTAGGAATGGAATGGCTTGATCTCAACACAAGGGTAGGTGGTTCACTTCTCAGAAAGTGTATGGTAGGAATGGTAGTACTTTCTGATGGCTCTCCTCACGAATGAGGAGGGGGTGGAGGGGTATATATAGCCTCCACACAAAATCCAACCGTTACACACACATTTGACCAATCTCGGTCAGACCGAAGTTAAAACTCGGTTAGACCGAAAGTTCAAATATAGTGAACGTTGGGATTTTCGGTGGGACCGAAAATACCATCTCGGTGAGACCGAAGTGAGTCAAAGGTTAGGGTTTGCCATCTCGGTGAGACCGAAATATAAACTCGGATATTCCGAATTGATGTCAACTGATCACAGAAGGTTGGCAGCCCTTTTTCGGTGAGACCGAAACTCAGAATCGGTGTGACCGAGAATTTAGGGTTTGGAGAAACAACTGAAGTGGTTCATCTCGGTGGGACTGAGTTGGAGAAATCGGTGTGACCGAGATTACTTATGGGTGTGTGTTAAGTAGTGAATAGTGCTGATAGTTGAGGGAGTTAGATCACCAAGCACTTGAGCAACGAGAACATTAACACAACCTCATCCCCTTTTAATAGTATTGGCTTTCCTATGGACTCAATGTGATCTTTGATCACTAAACCAAAAATGGAGTCTTGAGCTTTTGCCAATGCTTGTCTTAGCATTTTGAGGGGTCCACTTCTTCAGACATTTCCTTACCCACATCATCGAACTTTTCTGAAATGATTCTCAAGAGAATATTAGTTCAATGATATATATGTTGTTATTAATTACCAAAACCACCCGGGGATTAGTTGCACTTTCACTCGCAGGTACACATGGTCTCCGACACGGAAACTCATATCTCGGCGATGAGTGTCAGCATAGCTCTTCTGCCTTGATTTGGCGGACTTTAAACGTTCTCTGACTAGTTGGACTTGCTCTTCTGCTTCGCGGAGAATATCTGGTCCAAAGACTAGCCCTTCTCCAGTCTCTGACCAGTTGAGGGGTGTGCGACACTTGCGTCCGCACAACACCTCAAATGGTGCCATGTGAAGGCTCGACTGATAACTGTTGTTATAGGAGAACTCGGCAAAAGGGAGGCAATCTTCCCACTTGGCTCCATATGCTAAGACACAGGCTCGGATCATGTCTTCGAGAATTTGATTTACTCGCTCTATCTGACCTCCGTTCTGGGGGTGGAAAGCCGTGCTGAAAGACAACTTGGTTCCCAAGGCTTCTTGGAACTTCTTCCAGAACCTTGAGGTAAACTGGGTTCCTCGATCTGACACAATCTCCTTAGGAACACCATGAAGTCTTACGATTCTGTCGATGTAGAGAGTTGCCAGCTGGTTGCCATCATAGGTAGTCTTGACAGGAATGAAATGGGCTACCTTGGTCAAATGGTCGACTATGACCCAGATGGAGTCATGTCCTTTATTCGACCTTGGTAATCCAGTGATGAAGTCCATTCCGACTTTATCCCACTTCCACTCAGGAACCTTGAGTGGTTGGAGCAATCCAGCGGGTCGCTGATATTCAGCCTTGACCCTTTGGCACACATCACACTTTGCAACATAGGTTGTAATCTCTCTTTTCATCCCGTGCCACCAGAATCTTTCCTTCAAGTCTTGATACATCTTGGTTCCTCCGGGGTGGATGGAATACAGAGTGTCGTGGGCTTCTTGCAGGATCAGGTTCTTCAGCTCCATCTTGTTCGGTACGCAGATGCGGCCTTTGTACCAAACAATCCTGTGCTCGTCCTTGGAGAATCCTGGGGCTTTGCCTAGCTTCATCTTCTTCTTCATGCCTTCAATGCTTGCGTGCCCACCTTGTGCTTTCTTGACTTCGTCCATCAGGGTTGGTTTGACTTCGAGATGGTCTAGGAATCCAGGGTGACCAATTCCAAACTGAATTGTTCCAGCTCTTCAAACAGGGCTGGCTGCCTTCTTTGAATTATGGCATTCAGGGAGCAAGCCTTTCTGCTTAAGGCATCAGCTACCACGTTAGCCTTCCCGGGGTGATATTGAACACTGAGGTCATAATCCTTGATTAGTTCCAACCATCTTCGTTGCCTCATGTTCAATTCCTTCTGGGTGAAAATATACTTCAGACTTTTGTGGTCTATGTATATCTCACACCGTTTCCCTAGGAGGTAATGTCGCCATGTCTTCAAGGCATGAACCACTACTGCTAACTCAAGATCATGAGTAGCGTAGTTCTCTTCATGAGGTCGTAGCTGCCTTGAGAGGTAAGCTATGACTCGACCTTCTTGCATCAAAACGCTTCCCAATCCGGTTCGAGAGGCATCACAATATATCACAAACTCCTTGTGAATATCAGGTGTAGCCAGAACTGGGGCGGTGGTCAATCTTTTCTTGAGATCTTGGAATCTTTCTTCGCATTTTGGCATCCATTCGAACTTCTTGTCCCTCTTCAGGAGCTGAGTCATTGGCTGGGAAATGCTAGAGAATCCTTCCACGAATTTGCGGTAATAGCCCGCAAGTTCGAGGAAGCTTCTGACTTCCTTGATGGTTGTTGGAGATTGCCATTGGGTCACGGCTTCGATCTTCGCGGGGTCAACTGACAATCCTTCCTCGGCCAAGACATGACCTAAGAACCCAACTTTATGCAGCCAAAACTCACACTTGCTGAATTTGGCGTATAGCTGGTGCTCTCGATGCTTGTCTAGGACCATCCTCAAATGTTGCTCGTGCTCTTCCTCTGTCTTCGAGAAGACAAGAATGCCATCAATGAAGACGACAACAAACTTGTCCAAATATTCCATGAAGACTTTATTCATGAGATAAATGAAGTAAGCTGGGGCATTGGTTAATCCAAAGGACATGACCGTGCACTCATACAGGCCATATCTTGTTACAAATGCCGTCTTCGGAATATCTTGGGGTCTGATCTTCAGCTGGTAGTACCCAGATCTGAGGTCGATCTTGGAGAACACCTTGGCTTCGCTGAGTTGATCAAACAGATCTTCAATCTTGGGAAGTGGATACTTGTTCTTGATTGTAACCTCATTGAGGGAACGGTAGTCAATGCATAGGCGGATGGTACCGTCCCTTTTTTCCACAAACAGAACAGGTGATCCCCAAGGGGAGGCACTTGGGCGGATAAATCCCTTCCTCAGCTGCTCTTCTAGTTGCTTCTTCAACTCGGCTAATTCTTCCATCCCCATTCTATAAGGCTTCTTATAGATGGGTCCTGCCCCGGGCATGAGCTCGATGATGAACTCAATGTCGTGGTCAGGGGGCATTCCCGGTAGCTCATCCGGAAAGACGTCGGGATACTCGCATACTACCGGTACTTGCTCCAGTCCAACTTCAGACAGACAGTTGACTTGAGTGGTTTGAGCAGAAGAGGAGTTGGAGGCAAATTTAACTTCGACTCCTTGGTCATTGGTCACAGTGACAGCCCGGTTGGCACAGTCTAACAAGCCTTGGTGCTTGCTGAGCCAATTCATGCCTAGGATCACATCCAAGCCTTGTGATCTCAGGACGATAAGGTCTGCTAGGAAATATACCCCGTTAATGATGATACTGACTCCCTTACAGTCTATCTTGGCTCTCATCTCTGCTCCGGGGGTTTGTACCACCATGGGGTTATTCAGGGGTGTAGGGGTCATGCAACTTTTTAATGCAAATCTTTGAGTGACAAATGAATGCGTGGCTCCAAAATCAAACAAGACAGTTGCAGGTGCTGAGTTGACAAGGAACGTACCCAGCACGACGTCCGGGTCTTCCTGGGCTTCTTCAGCAGTGACGTGATTCACACGCCCCTTCCCATGGTTGGGCGGGTTGCGAGGAGCTTGGTTCCTTGGTGGCATCCCGCGGCCTTGTCCTGGGTTCTGCGCATTGGGGCGCGGGACATCAGGCTTCTTGTTGGGGCACACCCTTGAGATGTGTCCTAACTGACTACATCCAAAGCAACTGACTTGGTTTGGGTTCTTGATCTTGTTGCCTCCACTGTTATTGGGGTTGAATGCTGGCCTTGGGTTGGCATACTGCTGAGGCTGATAGTTGGTGCGAGGTGCAGGAGCTCTTGGCTGCTGGTAGGTTGGCTTGACCGGGGCTGGCTGCCACAGGCGAGGCTTCTGGTTGCTGGAACTTCCCTTGCTGATCATCTTGCGCTTGCGAGTGTCTTCCAGAGCACGCCGCTTGTCTTCAAGCATGAGTGCTTTGTTCACCAGGTCAGGAAAGGTTGGGCAGTCACACACGAAAAGCGAGTACTGCAGAGTCTGATTGAGGCCTTCCATGAAGCGCTCCCTTTTCGCAGCATCAGTGCTGACATCTTCAGGGGCATACCTTGACAGAACACTGAACTTCTGCATGTACTCCTTGACAGTGCCACTTCCTTGCTTCAGGGCTCGAAACTCACGCTTTTTGATAGCCATGATTCCGGAAGGAATATGGGCCTTGCGGAATTCTGCCTTGAAGTTATCCCAAGTGATGTCTTGCCCAGCATGCATGACCTTGAATCCATCCCACCAAGCTCTAGCAGTCCCCCCGAGGCAGTGGGCAGCATAAGCCACCTTCTCTCGGTCTTCGGTGCATCCGACTAGTTCCAGCAAGTCCTCAATGGTGCGAACCCAGTTGTCTGCATCCAGGGGTTCATCAGTCTCGATGAAGGTTGGCGGTGCATGCTTCTTGAACTCTACCAACGTGGAACGTCCATTGCCATTCCCCGTCGGCTGGCGGTTGTTGGTGACAGCTTGAGCAATCATCTGGAGGGCTGTGGTGTTGGCTTGGCGTTCCTCTCGGAAGGCTTGGAGAAGCTGAGCCATGTCCATGTTCGGGGAGGTGGTGGTGGAGCTTGGTCTTGCGTTTGGTCTTGGCCGGCCTCTGATTGGGAGGATGCTCCGGCTTCGGGCTGCTAGGTAGAGGTACCAGTACGAGTTACAACAGGCATCCTGTTAGAGCGGTAAAAGGTCTCATGATTTGGAAGAGGGAAAGCAACAAAGATGGGTGCCTAGTAAGGGGGTGGGTGTGACACTAATCATTTTTATGCAAGGGCCAAAAGGGCCAAACACATTCATTAAAATCCAAATGGGTGATGTAGTCGTTTACATATTCCCGAAGGGAAGATACGACATACATCAGAAGGTGTTTGATGTGGTTTTGAGCAACCAAATGATTTCCACTAGACATGAGACTTAACAGGATCAAATGGTATATAGAAATAGGGTGTTCCACCAAGTTTGGGCTCATTTGAAGAAACTTGCCCATGTAACTTTGGTGACCCTAGAAATCAACAGAAATGGTTTCACCAAGTTTGAGTTATGCAAATCATCCCTCCTTGATGCACCACCTGGTGTAGTGTCTTCATTTGGGGTTGTGATCATGCCCACAAAGTTTGAAGTCCCAAGTAAAAAGTTGGTGATGTAAGTTGTTCAAATTTGAATCTGAACAGAAATGGTTTTGGGGTACTCTGATCAAGTTACCCTTCTCCAAAACTTGTGCCATTTTGTATGGATGCATTATTAGACCATTCTAGCATGTGTACCAAGTTTGAGAGCATTTGGACAAGTTTGTCAATGTAAAGTTGCTCAAACTTCAAAGATGGACAGAATGGTTTTGAAGGGTTTTGATGACGTTTTCTTGCTTCCCAAGGCATGGGGCTTGGCAAGATCATCACATATGTCATATATGACATGATAGAATTTCCCTGGAATTTTTAGAGAATATTTCCTTTGTAAATATTTCAAAAGCTTGAAATATCCAGAAAGGGTTTCTGAGAGATTTGTCCAATATTTTGAACATGACCAAGTGTTGAAACTCTTATATATGGAAAATATATGTCCTAAGAGTCTCCCTGAATTTTGGCAAATATTTTTGAAATAGTTAAATAATTTTTCCCTATTAAAGACCATTTCTGGCCTTAAGAAAAGTTTTTTAAATAAAATAGGAAAATAACTTTTAAAATTATATTTTTGTGGTTCATGGGAGTCCTATATCTACTAGGTTTCAAATATACTCTTTGAAATATTTTTCTCACCCTAAATCAAGCACTTGCACTGCAAACCTCAATTCAGGGGTTTTTGGAAAACTAATTTTCGAAAATACTTTTTGGCCAAATTATTTTTGTAAGAAAATACTATACTGTTATATACGCTTGGTATGATCATTGGGCAGAAGTTTGGGGTAAGGAGATGAAATATATAAGAGTGAGTAGTTGACTTTAAATAGCACTTGAAAATCACAGAGAGAAAACTTAATTCCAAATAAAATCCAAATGATGCCAAAAAAAATTGTTGGTCCAAATTTCCATGCTTTATTAATGCAAATGACATGTTATAAAATGCAGGGTGTGACAGACCAATAACCGGTTTAGCGTTTTCTTCCAACTTTATCTTGTGTTGGCATATAGTGGGACTAATGCCCTTAAGATCATCCAGAGTATATCCAATAGCAGCATAGTGCTTCTTTAGAGTTTTCAATAGTTTTTCTTCTTCCTGCTCTAAAAGGTTAGCACTAATAATAACATGATATATCTTCTTTTCATCAAGATAAACATACTTAAGATTATCAGGTAAGGGTTTAAGTTCAAATACGGGATCACCCTTGGGTGGAGGAGGATCCCCTAGGATTTCAACAGGCAAGTTGTTTTTCAATACGGGTCCCTGGTTAAAGAATATTTCATCTATTTCCCTTCTCTCATTCATATGCATATCATTTTCATGGTCTAGCAAGTATTGTTCTAAAGGATCATTAGGAGGCACAACAATAGAAGCAAGACCAATACTTTCATCCTTACCAGGTAATTCTTTATCAAGGGGTTGTCTACGGAATTTAGCAAAGTTAAAATCATGAGACATATCCCCTAAACCAATAGTAACAATATCTTTCACGCAGTCTATCTTAGCATTAACAGTATTCAAGAAGGGTCTACCAAATATAATGGGACAAAATTCATCTTGTGGGGAACTAAGAATAAGAAAATCAGCAGGGTATTTAACCTTCCCACACAAGACTTCAACATCTCTAATAATCCCAATTGATGGAATAGTGTCTCTATTGGCAAGCTTAATAGTAACATCAATCCCTTCTAACTCAACAGGTGCATTGTCATGCATAATTTCTTGATATAAGGTACGAGGGATAATGCTCGCACTAGCACCTACATCACATAAACCATGATAGCAATGATCTCCTATCTTAACAGAGATAACAGGCAAGCCTACAATAGGTATATGTTTATTCCTAGCATTGGGTTTGGCTATTCTAGCGGATTCCTCTTGGAGGTAAATAACATGTCCATTTAAATATTCTACCAAGAGATCTTTAACCATAGCAACACTAGGTTCAACTTTAATTTGCTCAGGGGGTGTAAGTGTTCTAGTATTACTCTTACGAACTAGAGTTGAAGCTTTAGCATGATCCTTAATCCTAATAGGGAAATGTGGTTTCTCAATATAAGCGGTAGGTACAATAGGATCAACATTATAAGTGATAGTCTTTTCTTCAACTTTAACAGGTTCAACTACTTTTACTTCAATAGGGGGATGGTATTTAAACCACTTCTCCTTGGGAAGATCAACATGAGTAGCAAATGATTCACAGAAAGAAGCTACTATCTCAGAGTCAAGTCCATATTTAGTGCTAAACTCACGGAAAACATCGGTATCCATAAAATCTTTAACACAATCAAACTTAGGGGTCATACCTGACTCCTTACCTTCATCGAGATCCCAAGCTTCAGAGTTGTGTTTAATTCTTTCCAATAAATCCCATTTGAATTCAATAGTCTTCATCATAAAAGAACCAGAACAAGAAGTATCGAGCCTGGAGCGATTATTGAGAGAAAGCCGAGCATAATTTTTTTGAATAATCATTTCTCTTGTGAGCCCATGATTGGAGCATGAATATAACATTGACTTAAGCCTCCCCCAAGCTTGAGCGATGCTTTCTCCTTCGTGAGGCCATAAATTATAAATATAATTACGATCATGATGAACCTGGTGCATAGGGTAGAACTTCTGATGAAATTCCAACTTCACACAATTATAGTTCCATGATCCAATATCATCACATAGCCTAAACCATGTCAATGCATCTCCCTTCAAAGATAAAGGGAAGACCTTCTTCTTGATAACATCCTCGGGCATACCTGCAAGCTTAAATAATCCACAAACTTCATCCACATCGATTAGGTGTAAGTCGGGATGCAGTGTTCCGTCTCCTGTAAAAGGGTTTTCAAGTAGTTTCTCTATCATACCCAAAGGAATCTCAAAGCTAACAATTTCAGTTGGTGCAGTAGATTGAGGAGCAACTCTTTGCTCTTCTGATCAGGGTGAAGATACCCCGAACAAGCCCCTCAAAGGATTTTGAGACACATTAACAAGTGACAATAAATTTCAGCACACTATATAAATTTTTTCTTACCAAATTCCACTTACCAAAGGCGCTTCACTCCCCGGCAATGGCGCCAGAAAAGAGTCTTGATGACCCACAAGTGTAGGGGATCTATCGTAGTCCTTTCGATAAGTAAGAGTGTCGAACCCAATGAGGAGCAGAAGGAAATGATAGGCAGTTTTCAGTAAGGTATTTTCTGCAAGCACTGAAATTATAGGTAACAGATAGTTTTGTGATAAGATAATTGGTAGAAAGTAACAAAAGGTAAAAGTAAATAAGGTGCAGCAAGATGTCCCAATCCTTTTTGTAGCAAAGTACAAGCCTGGACAAACTCTTATATGAAGGAAAGCGCTCCCAAGGACACATGGGAATTATCGTCAAGCTAGTTTTCATCACGATCATCTGATTCACGTTTGGTACTTTGATAATTTGGTATGTGGGTGGACCGGTGCTTGGTTATTGTCCTTACTTGGACATGCCTCCCACTTATGATTAACCTCTAATGCAAGCATCCACAACTACAAAAGAAGTATTAAGATAAACCTAACCATAGCATGAAACATATGGATCCAAATCAACCCCTTACGAAGCAACGCATAAACTAGGGTTTAAGCTTCTATCACTCTAGCAACCCATCATCTACTTATTACTTCACAATGCCTTCCTCTAGGCCCAAATAATGGTGAAGTGTCATGTAGTCGATGTTCACATGACACCACTAGAGGAGAGACAACATACATCTCATCAAAATATCGAACGAATACCAAATTCACATGACTACTTATAGCAAGACTTCTCCCATGTCCTCAGGAACAAAAGTAACTACTCACAAGACATAATATTGTTCATTATCAGAGGGGTATTAATATGCATAATGGATCTGAACATATGATCTTCCACCAAATAAACCAATTAGCATCAACTACAAGGAGGAATCAACACTACTAGCAACCCACAGGTACCAATCAGAGGTTTGGGTACAAAGATTGGATACAAGAGATGAACTAGGGTTTGAGAGGAGATGGTGCTGGTGAAGATGTTGATGAAGATAGCCCTCCCCAATATGGGAGAGTTGTTGGTGATGACGGCGGTGACGATTTCCCCCTCCCGAAGGGAAGTATCCCCGGCAGAACAGCTCTGCCGGAGCCCTAGATTGGTTTTCGCCAAGGTTCCGCCTCGAGACGGCGACATCTGGTCCCGAAAGCCTCCTTCTGATTTTTTCCAGGTCAAAACACCTCATATAGGAGAAGATGGGCATCAGGGGGCCTTCAGTGGGCCCACGAGACAGGGGACGCGCCCAGAGAGGGGGGCGCGCCCCCACCCTCGTGGACAGCAGGTGGCCCCCCTCGTGATCTTCTTCCGCCAGATATTTTTTATATTTTCTGAAACGGAGTCTTGTGAAGTTTTGGGGCTTTTTGAGTTGTGCAGAATAGGTTTCCAGAGTTTGCTCCTTTACTAGCCCAGAATTCGAGCTGCCGGCATTCTCCCTCTTCATGTAAACCTTGTAAAATAAGAGAGAAAAGGCATGAGTATTGTGACAAAACATGTAATAACAGCCCATAATGCAATAAATATCAACATATAAGCATGATGCAAAATGGACGTATCACATATCAAGTATAACAAAGTCTGTAAAGATTGTAACATTTGCAACGACCACAGGCACATCCTTACAAACACTGATAGGTATGGCCGTTGATTTGTCGGCCATTTGCAATGATATTTCAGTGGATTTGAGTTTATTCAAATCACATCTTTTATATAAAGAGAAAGGCATAACACTACCGCCAACTCCTAAATGACATAAAGGAGTTTGACATAATTTCTTTTGATGGACCAAGGTATAGTTGGTATTCCCAGATCTCCTAATTTCTTAGGTACTCCATCCTTGAAATAGTAGTTTGCAAGCATGGTGGAGATTTCAGCTTCAGGTATTTTTTATTAGTGACAATATCTTTCATGTATTAAGCATAAGGGGTTGTCTTTAAAATATCGATCAAATGGGTACGCGAAAAGACTTGCCTAAGCATTTCAGCAAAGCGATCAAATTCTTCTTCATCTTTTTTCTTAGATGGTTTAGGTGGAAAGGGCATGGGTTTTTGAACCCATGGCTCTCTTTCTTTACCATGTTTTCTAGCAAGAAAATCTCTTTTATCATAGCATTTATTTTTAGATTGTGGGTTATCAAGATCAATAGCTGGTTCTATCTCAACATCATTGTCTAGTTCCTTATCATTACCTAGTTAAGGATTTACATGAACAACGTCATTATTACTTGGTGAATGTTAATTACCAGATTGAGTTTCAGCATAAGAGATAGAAACATCATTATCATCCTCAGAGGTTTTTCTACCTTAGGTTCACTAGAAGTATGCAAAGTCCTATCATTTTTCTTTTTATTTTTCTTTCTAGATGGACTAGGTACATCAACATTAATTCTTTGAGAGTCTGTTTCGATTCTTTTAGGGTCACTTCAGGATAAAAGTGGCTCTTGAGTCATTTTACCTCATCTAGTCATTACTATAACAGCGTGATCATTCATATTATTACTCATTTCATTGTGTAACTCACTTTGAGATTTACCATCTTGTTCTAATTGAGTTTGAACCATAGAAGCATGTTTTCCTACTCCTCTTACATCATTAGTGATTCTAAATAACAAGCCACTCAAGCGAGCAATCACATCAGAGTTTTGCTTTACTAGTTTCATAACATGCATTGAAATGACCTTGCTTACTACACTACTGGAATTAGCTTATTTGCCATCAGCCAATTCTTTGCCGTCTGCGGGCTGACGGCAAAGAAGGTCTTTGCCGTCCGTTTACATACCAACGGACAAAGGAACTATGTATGTTGTCATATAGGTTCGACCGATAAAGATTGTCACACCCTGCATTTTGTAACATGTTAATTGCATCAATGAAGCATGAAAATTTGGACCAACAATTTTTTTTAGCATCATTTGGCTTTTATTTGGAGTTGAGTTTTTCTTCATGTGCTTTTTCATGTGCTCAATAAAGTCAACTATTCCCTCTTGTAGAATTCATCTCCATACCCAAAACTTCTGCCCAATGATCATGCCAAGTGTTATATAACAGTATAGTATTTTCTTACAAAATTAATTTGGCCAAAATGTATTTTATAAATTTAGTTTTCCAAAAACCCCTGAATTGAGATTTGCACTGCAAGTGCTTGATTTAGGTTGAGAAAATTATTTCAAAAAGTATATTTGAGACCTAGTAGTCATAGGACTCCCAGAAACCACAAAAGTATAATTTTAGAAGTTATTTTCCTATTTTATTTAAAAGCTTTTTCTTAAGGCCAGAAATGGTCTTTAATAGGGAAAAATTATTTAACTACTTCAAAAATATTTGCCAAAATTCAGGGAGACTCATAGGACATATATTGTCCATATATAAGAGTTTCAACACTTGGTCATGTTCAAAATAATGGGCTAATCCCTCTAAAACCCTTTCTGGATATTTCAAGCTTTTGAAATATTTACAAAGGAAATATTCTCCAAAATTTCCAAGGAAATTCTATCATGTCACATATGACATATTTGATGATCTTGCCAAGTCCCATGCCTTGGGAAGCAAGAGAACATTCTCAAAACCCTTCATAACCATTCTGTCCATATTTGAAGTTTGAGCAACTTTACATTGCCAAACTTGTCCATATGCTCTCAAATTTGGTGCACATGCTAGAAATGCCTAATAAGGCATCTAGACCAAATGGAACAAGATTTGGAATAGAGCAACTTGATCAGAACACCCCAAAACCCTTTCTGTGCAAATGCAAATTTGAACAACTTCACATTACCAACTTTTTACCTGGAGCTTCAAACTTTGTGGGCATGATCAATACCCCAAATGATGAAACTACACCAAGTGGTGCATCAAGGGGAGATGATTAGCTTGACTCAAACAAGATGAAGCCATTTCTGTTGATTTCTAGGGTTCACCAAAGTTACATTGGCTAGTTTCTTCAAATGAGCCCAAATTTGGTGAAGCACCCTATTTTCACATGTCATTCAATCCTGTTAAGTGTCATGGCAAGTGGAGATCATTTGCTTGACCAAACACTGATCAAACACCTTCTGCGGAATTACCAAAACCCTCTTCTTGATCACTTTTACCTTTTACCTTGGCCTCAGCTTTCTACCACACGTTCATCTAGTTACTAGCTACCTCCAGTAACTTCCCCAAGTCCCCAGCTCCATGATTGAGGGGTAAAAACCCTAGTTCACCCTGCTGGACATCTATTTTCTACCAAGTCACCAGCCTCTCTTCTCTCTCACAGCATCTCCAGAGCATCCAAAGCTTCAACCGTAGTGCTTGCATCACCCAGGACCCCCCAGACACGGTGGACGCGTCCAGAGGGCCAATGGCATGCCATGGCATGCGATAAGGGCGCTCCAGAGCGCGCTACAGTGCGCCCACGAACTGTAGCTTCACCCAATCGTCTGCCCCCGACAACCTCAGGCTCCCCCCTCGCGCCTCTCAACGTGCCTCGACGTCCGCAGCCTCCACCGGCGCTGTCCCCCTCCTCCTGCGCCCTCCAGTGGCCGTCGCCACACGCGCACCAGCCGCCCGCAACACCCACTCCTCGGGCTCGCACGCGCGCACGGTCTGGAAGCCTCCCCGCTCCTCCTCTCTCCTCTAATGGACGTAGGGCTCGTCCAGCAACACCAGTGACACACTTCCGTCGCCTCCCGTGCGTTGTAGCGTCGAGCAGGAGCTCGCCGGCGCACAGGTCCACGGGACCCCGCCGTTCCCCTATATATAGGACCCCCCGAGCCCTCCTCTCAGCACCAACAGCTTCTCCTCATCCCCAGCAACACCCCAGCACTGCTAGTTCATCCCCGAAGAACCCTAGTGCTCGGGATCGACCGGAGCTCCGCCGCGTCGGGCCGCCGATGATCTCGCAGTACGGGCCTCCTCCGCCCCTCCTTTGGCTCGATCTAGAACCGCCATGCATCACTGATGCGTTCCCCTCTATTTTCCCCTTCTGCAGCTGCCGGAAACGAGCCAGCCAACAGGTTCCCGACGACCCTCCGCCGTCCCACCTCGCCGCCGGCGAACCCGACCACCCCGGCATGCCACACCACCACCACTGCCTCTGCAACTCGACGCTGAACCCGTCCCTGCCCTCCGTTGCCGTCGCCGTGGCCGGAATCAACGCCGGTGAGCTTGCCGTCGCCGTGGCCGTGAGGTTGAAGATGACAGGCGGGCCCCGCCTGTCATCCTCACCCCTCTCTCCCCCTCCTCACAGCCGCTGACCGCCGGGCCCCGCCCGTCAGGTTTAAAAACCCGACGTGGGCGCGCTGGCACCCGTGCGGCTGGGCTGGATGCCCTGGGCCGTGCACTGTGGCCCCTCTGGCCCAGTTGCACAGGGCATTTTCTCCCTTTTCTTTTTTGTAATTATTTCAAACATTTTTACAGAAATGAATATTGGTCCAAATGAAATAATTCCAACTCCTAAATTCTTGTAATATTCCAACCTATTTAATGGTGTCACTTTCACACACATCCATGCAACTTTTCTATTCTGTTCAAATTTAAATTCAAATTTGAGCAATAAAACTCCTGTTCTAAAAATCCTAGATTCCATTCTGTAACTCCAAAACTCCAACTAAGAATTTTCCCCATCTTAGATTTCCCTCTAGTATTTAACAAAAATAAGTTGACATTTTTCTGAGCACTTTGATTTTTCTGTTTTCTTTGTGGTCTTATTTTTCCGTTGTTATTATGCGACGTATAGATACCGTATTTGACGAAGTTGCTGAAGAAGGAGAAGGAAAAGGATTTGAAGACTTTGAAGACCAAGCCAATCCAGGCAAGCAGCCCTTTGACCATGATACACTTGTTCTTCGGAACCCGTTTGTTTCCAATGCATGATGATAGGGTTACAGTGGTGACCTAGTTGAAACCATCACATGCTTTACTCTTGATCTTGCCATGTGCTAGAAGCAATGCATATGGTTAGTAGTAATGAATAGTGATGCATGTGTGACATGAACCTTCGTGGTTGAAATCTTTGCATAAAACCCCGTCGGGTGCCATTCATGCCCGAGGGAGATGATGAGTTGGGTAACCACTTGATGACGAAGTGGTGTACCGAGACAAGTATGTGTTTTTCAAACGGATTGGTTTAAGTTGCGACCGTTATTCCAACCAAACATGTGCAACCACACTACCCCTTATGGGACGGGGCTTTATTGATTACTTAGGTCGATACTAGCATGGTGCCCGCATTACTAGTGACGGGAATACTTGAGGTCTTTCCGGGACGGGGTCGTGCTTGTATAGACGACCATGACTGTTTTCACAGGGCACCGGACACACTGTTGGCCCCTTCGGGTACGCGTGACATTGAAATTAGTGCAAGTCCCATGATCTATTGTTTGTACCCGAGGGCCGTGTACCAACGAGTGGACTCTATGTTAGTGTCGTCTAAGGAAAGATAATGACCGGGTGCTTCCCCCGAGTACTTGAGGTACTGCGGGATCGTGGATGACACGAAAGCTTCCCGGATCTTGTGGGTAAAGTGTACAACCTCTGCAGAGTGTAAAACTATTCGAATAGCCGTGTCCGCGGTCAAGGACAGTTGGGTAACCGCTCTTGGGCTACGTCCAATGTTTGTGAAACCACGTGTGTGTATGAGAGTCAAGGTGGAGACTTGACTCGAGGAGTTGAATTGAGAGTCAAGGTGGAGACTTGACTCGAGGAGTTGAATCATATTCATGTTGATATCGGTAACCTGCCTTCGAGGTTACGCGAGTTTATTGATGCATAAACTTGATGGTAGAATATTTATTCTAGCCCTTTGCTAGATTGTTCATTATTGTTCAATTGCACTGTTACTTTGTACCACATCATGGGTTGCTTGCGAGTACATTCAAAGTACTCATTGGCTTGCCACTGGTTATTTAATTGGCCAGGCATGGAGGAACATGAATTTGAGGAAGAGTTCTTTGGAGACGAACATGCGAACTAGGATGCTATCCCAGTTAGAATGCCTGTAGGGTTAAGGCAGATGGCATGGGTTCTACCTATTATCGAAGACTTCCGCTATTTGAGTTATTTGCTATTCAGCCCTTGAGGCTTTATCTATGTAAGACTTGGCCATAATGGCCTTAATTTGTGTAAGACGATATGTATGGATGTAAGACTCTTGTTATTCAGTTTCTGTGTGTTCAGTGAGCATTGATCTCTGGGATCACTGTACACGTGCATTCGGTGATCTCGACTTCTAAGTCGGGGTCCCCACAGAGCTGGTATCAGAGCCATCCTGACTGTAGGAAGCCTTAGTTAGCATGGGTGTTAGTTAGATGAGACCCCTTTTTTCAAAAACCTTCTGAACCTCTCTTCTTTTCTAAACCTGAGATTTCATCAGCTTATTAACCCCTCCTATTCCACCTTTGTAGATGGCCGCAGTACCCGAAGAGCACCTGACCACTGGGTTTCCCTTGCTTCTCGAGGATAGCCTCCAGGAGTGTCAGTTCCACCGAGCGCCCATCCTCACCTACCTTGAGCATTGGGTTAGCGACACTGAAGTGGAATACCATGTGGAAGTGATCGTGAAGGCAAGCGATCCTCCCACAAGTTGGTTCTTCGAGGGACCCCAGATGGCAACACTACCCCTCGCTGTCGAGGCTGCTGCACTCAAGGCACTAACCCGTCTCCGCGAGCTTCTTCCGGAGATGGCAGCAAAGATGACAACTCGCTTCTTACCTTACCGGAAGGAAGGTGAAGAAGAAAGCAGCGCACTAGCCCCTCCACTGAAGGAAGGACTCTCGCTTCGGTTCCAGACCTACTTCAGTCTATGTGCCGACAGCTTGGCACAAGACTTGGCCTCGGAATCAATGAAGCTTCGAGAAGAACTTCACAAGACCAAGGCACTTCTTCGTCGAGCTCAAGAGAAGATAAATAGGATCAAGAAGGAAGGAGCACCTTCTGGACAGTTCGCTATCGCATATCGAGGCGGAAGGCCCTCCGAGGATGTATCTCCCAAGAATGAAGAACCACCTCGGCGACGCCGGATGACGGCAAGGGAATATCGCAAGCTTTTCCCTGCACCTCCGACGAAGCACCGTCGTATCCAACTCCTCCACTCCCCCACACCCTCTAGTGACAAGGGGGCCCAGACAGATGAAGACAAGGAGGAAGACCAAGAAGAGTCGGAATACGCAATCGAGCATTCCGCCGCTTAGGCATTATGCGCTACTCGGATATGCCAGTTGTGACCCCTACGGTAGGATAGGTCGTGTAACCCCTATGCGCAGTCGAGTCCTTGTATGGTTCATATGAAACCATCTAGTGTTTGCTTTTGTTGTGTCTGGATGTATGTCGTATTCTTCCTTCGGGAATGTGTAAACGACTACATCACCCATTTGGATTTTAATGAATGTGTTTTGGCCTTTCGGCCCTTGCATGATTTGATTAGTGTCACACCCACCCCCTTACTAGGCACCCATCTATCTTGCTTTCCCTCTTCCGAGTCATGAGACCTTTTACCGCTCCAACAGGATGCCTGTTGTAACTCGTACTGGTACCTCTACCCAGCAGCCTGAAGCCGGAGCATCCGCTCAGTCAGAGGCAGGCCATGACCAAACCAACGACCAAGCTCCACCACCACCACCTCCTCCGAACATGAACATGGCTCAGCTTCTCCAAGCCTTCCGAGAGGAACGCCAAGCCAACACTGCAGCCCTTCAGCTGATTGCTCAAGCTGTCACCAACAACCGCCAGCCGGCGGGGAATGGCAATGGACTTTCCACGTTGACAGAGTTCAAGAAGCATGCACCGCCAACCTTTATCGAGACTGCTAAACCCCTGGATGCAGACGACTGGATCCGCTCCATTGAGGAAATACTGGAACTAGTCGGATGCACCGAAGACCGCGAGAAGGTGGCTTATGCAGCCCACTGCCTCGGGGGGACTGCTAGAGCTTGGTGGGATGGATTCAAGGTCATGCATGCTGAACAAGACATCACTTGGGTCAACTTCAAGGCAGAATTCCGCAAGGCCCACATTCCTTCCGGAATCATGGCTATCAAAAAGCATGAGTTCCGAGCCCTGAAGCAAGGAAGTGGCACTGTCAAGGAGTACATGCAGAAGTTCAGTATTCTGTCAAGGTATGCCCCTGAAGATGTGAGCACTGATGCTGCAAAAAGGGAGCGCTTCATGGAAGGCCTCAATCAGACTCTGCAATACTCGCTTGTCGTGTGCGACTGCCCATCCTTCCCTGACCTGGTGAACAAAGCACTTATGCTTGAAGACAAGCGGCGTGCTTTGGAAGATACTCGCAAGCGCAAGATGGTCAGCAAGGGAAGTTCCAGCAACCAGAAGCCTCGTCCGTGGCAGTCAGCCCCGGCTAAGCCAACCTATCAGCAACCAAGAGCTCCTGCACCTCGCACCAACCCTCAACCTCAGCAGTATGCCAACCCAAGGCCAGCTTTCAACCCCAATACCAGTGGTGGCAACAAGATCAACAATCCAAACCAAGTCACTTGCTTTGGATGTGGTCAGTCCGGACACATCTCAAGGGTGTGCCCCAACAAGAAGCCTGATGCCCCGTGCCCCAATGCGCAGAACCAGGGACAAGGCCGCGGGATGCCACCAAGGAACCCAGCTCCTCGCAATCCACCTAACCATGGGAAGGGGCGTGTGAATCACGTCACTGCTGAAGAAGCCCAGGAAGACCCGGACGTCGTGCTGGGTACGTTCCTTGTCAACTCAGCACCTGCAACTGTCTTGTTTGATTCTGGAGCAACGCATTCATTTGTCACTCAAAGATTTGCATTAAAAAGTGGCATGACCCCTACACCCCTGAATAACCCTATGGTGGTACAAACCCCCGGAGCCGAGATGAGAGCCAAGATAGGCTGTAAAGGAGTCAGTATTACCATTAACGGTGTAGATTTCCTAGCAGACCTCATCATCCTAAGATCGCAAGGCTTGGATGTGATCTTAGGGATGGATTGGCTCAGTAAGCACCAAGGCTTGTTAGACTGTGCCAATCGGACAGTCACTGTGACCAATGACCAGGGAGTCGAAGTCAAGTTTGCTTCCAACTCCTCTTCCGCTCAAGCCGCTCAAGTCAACTGTCTGTCTGAAGTTGGGCTAGAGCAAGTACCGGTGGTATGTGAGTATCCTGATGTCTTTCCGGATGAGCTACCGGGAATGCCCCCTGACCGTGACATTGAGTTCATCATCGAGCTCGTGCCCGGGGCAGGACCCATCTATAAGAAGCCTTATAGAATGGGGACGGAAGAATTAGCTGAGTTGAAGAAGCAGCTGGAAGAGCAGCTAAGGAAGGGATTTATCCGCCCAAGTGCCTCCCCTTGGGGATCTCCTGTTCTGTTTGTGGCAAAGAGGGACGGTACCATCTGCTTATGCATTGACTATCGTTCCCTCAATGAAGTTACAATCAAGAACAGGTATCCACTTCCCAAGATCGAAGATCTGTTTGATCAGCTCAGCGGAGCCAAGGTGTTCTCCAAGATCGACCTCAGATCTGGGTACTACCAGCTGAAGATCAGACCCCAAGATATTCCGAAGACGGCATTCGTAACCAGATATGGCCTATACGAGTGTACGATCATGTCCATTGGGTTAACCAATGCTCCAGCTTACTTCATGTATCTCATGAATAAAGTCTTCATGGAATATTTGGACAAGTTCGTTGTTGTCTTTATCGACGACATTCTTGTCTTCTCGAAGTCGGAGGAAGAGCACGAGCAACATCTGAGGATGGTCCTAGACAAGCTTCGAGAGCACCAACTGTATGCCAAATTCAGCAAGTGTGAGTTCTGGCTACATAAAGTTGGATTCTTAGGTCATGTCTTGACCGAGGAAGGATTATCTGTTGATCCCGCAAAGATCGAAGCTGTGACCCAATGGCAATCTCCAACGACCGTCAAGGAAGTCAGAAGCTTCCTCGGACTTGCGAGGTATTACCGCAAATTCGTGGAAGGATTCTCTAGCATTGCACGGCCAATGACTCAACTCCTCAAGAAGGACAAGAAGTTCGAGTGGACGCCAAAATGCGAAGAGAGCTTCCAAGAGCTCAAGAAGAGATTGACCACCGCCCTAGTTCTGGCAACACCTGATATTCACAAGGAGTTCGTGATATATTGTGATGCCTCTCGAACCGGATTGGGAAGCGTTCTGATGCAAGAAGGCCGAGTCATAGCATACCTCTCCAGGCAGCTACGACCTCATGAGGAGAACTACGCTACTCACGATCTTGAGCTAGCGGCAGTAGTTCATGCCTTGAAGACATGGCGGTATTACCTCCTAGGGAAACGGTGTGAGATCTACACAGACCACAAAAGTCTGAAGTACATTTTCACCCAAAAGGAATTGAACATGAGGCAGCGAAGATGGTTGGAACTCATCAAAGACTATGACCTCAGTGTTCAATATCACCCCGGGAAGGCTAACGTGGTGGCCGATGCCTTAAGTAAGAAGGCTTGCTCCTTGAATGTTGTTATTCAAGAAAGGCAGCCAACCTTGTTTAAGGAACTTGAACAATTCAGTTTGGAATTGGTCACCCCTGGATTTCTGGATCATTTGGAAGTCATACCGACCCTGATGGACGAAGTCAAGAAGGCATAAGATGGACACGCAAGCATTGAAGGCATCAAGAAGAAGATGAAGCTAGGCAAGGCCCCAAGATTCTCTGAAGACGAGCAATGGATTGTTTGGTACAAAGGCCGCATCTGCGTACCAAACAACACAGAGCTGAAGAACCTGATTCTGCAAGAAGCCCACGACACTCCGTATTCCATCCACCCCGGAGGAACCAAGATGTATCAAGACTTGAAGGCACGATTCTGGTGGCACGGGATGAAAAGAGAGATTGCAACCTATGTTGCAAAGTGTGACGTGTGCCAAAGGGTCAAGGCTGAATATCAGCGACGTGCTGGATTGCTTCAACCACTCAAAGTTCCTGAGTGGAAGTGGGATAAAGTCGGAATGGACTTCATCACTGGTTTACCAAGGTCGAATAGGGGACATGACTCCATCTGGGTCATAGTCGACCATTTGACCAAGGTGGCCCATTTCATTCCCGTCAAGACTACCTACTCAGGCAACCAGCTGGCAACTCTCTATATCAACCGAATCGTAAGTCTTCATGGCGTTCCCAAGGAGATTGTGTCAGATCGAGGCACCTAGTTTACTTCAAGGTTCTGGAGAAGATTCCAAGAAGCCTTGGGAACCAAGTTATCTTTCAACACAGCTTTCCACCCACAGACCGGAGGTCAGACAAAACGAGTCAATCAGATTCTCGAAGATATGCTCCGAGCCCGTGTCTTGGCATATAGAGCCAAGTGGGAAGATTGTCTCCCTTTTGCCGAGTTCTCCTATAACAACAGTTACCAGTCGAGCCTTCAGATGGCACCATTTGAGGTGTTGTACGGACGCAGATGTCGCACACCCCTCAACTGGTCAGAGACTGGAGAAGGACTAGTTTTGGACCGGATATCCTCCGCGAAGCAGAAGAGCAAGTCCAACTAGTCAGAGAACGTTTGAAGGCAGCCAAGTCAAGGCAGAAGAGCTATGCTGACACTCGACACCGAGACATGAGTTTCCGTGTCGGAGATCATGTGTACCTGCGGGTAACCCCTCTAAAGGGAACGAAGCGTTTCCACGTCAAGGGGAAGCTCGCACCAAGGTTCATTGGCCCTTTCAAGATCATCGACCGACGAGGAGAAGTGGCTTACCAGTTGGAACTACCA
Organism: Secale cereale; assembly: GCA_902687465.1. Lineage (NCBI taxonomy): Eukaryota > Viridiplantae > Streptophyta > Magnoliopsida > Poales > Poaceae > Secale > Secale cereale. The sequence continues at coordinate 412,149,183 of LR738711.1, forward strand.
CCTGAGCTATCCGATGTGCACAATGTGTTCCATGTGTCACAACTCCGGAAATGTCTCCAAGTTCCACACAAGCCTAATCTCTACAAGGATGTTGATCACCAAGCTATCGATCTGCAGCCTGATTTGACCTACCGCGAGAAGCCCATTCGCATTCTGGACGAAGCAGAGCGACGGACGCGAAGCCGTACCATCAAGTACTTCAAGGTCCACTGGAGCAACCACACCGAAGCAGAAGCAACCTGGGAACGTGAAGACTATCTTAGATCCGAATTTCTCGATCTCTTTTAAGACCTAGTTTAGGAATCTCGGGGACGAGATTCTTGTAAGGGGGGTAGGTCTGTCACACCCTGCATTTTGTAACATGTTATTTGCATCAATGAAGCTTGAAAATTTGGACCAACAATTTTTTTAGCATCATTTGGCTTTTATTTGGAGTTGAGTTTTTCTTCATGTGCTTTTGCATGTGCTCAATAAAGTCAACTATTCCCTCTTGTAGAATTCATCTCCATACCCAAAACTTCTGCCCAATGATCATGCCAAGTGTTATATAACAGTACAGTATTTTCTTACAAAATTAATTTGGCCAAAATGTATTTTATAAATTTAGTTTTCCAAAAACCCCTGAATTGAGATTTGCACTGCAAGTGCTTGATTTAGGGTGAGAAAATTATTTCAAAAAGTATATTTGAGACCTAGTAGTCATAGGACTCCCAGAAACCACAAAAGTATAATTTTAGAAGTTATTTTCCTATTTTATTTAAAAGCTTTTTCTTCAGGCCAGAAATGGTCTTTAATAGGGAAAAATTATTTAACTACTTCAAAAATATTTGCCAAAATTCAGGGAGACTCATAGGACATATATTGTCCATATATAAGAGTTTCAACACTTGGTCATGTTCAAAATAATGGGCTAATCCCTCTAAAACCCTTTCTGGATATTTCAAGCTTTTGAAATATTTACAAAGGAAATATTCTCCAAAAATTCCAGGGAAATTCTATCATGTCACATATGACATATTTGATGATCTTGCCAAGTACCATGCCTTGGGAAGCAAGAAAACATTCTCAAAACCCTTCATAACCATTCTGTCCATATTTGAAGTTTGAGCAACTTTACATTGCCAAACTTGTCCATATGCTCTCAAATTTGGTGCACATGCTAGAAATGCCTAATAAGGCATCTAGACCAAATGGCACAAGATTTGGAATAGAGCAACTTGATCAGAACACCCCAAAACCCTTTCTGTTCAAATGCAAATTTGAACAACTTTACATTACCAACTTTTTACCTGGAGCTTCAAACTTTGTGGGCATGATCAATACCCCAAATGATGAAACTACACCAAGTGGTGCATCAAGGGGAGATGATTAGCTTGACTCAAACAAGATGAAGCCATTTCTGTTTATTTCTAGGGTTCACCAAAGTTACATTGGCTAGTTTCTTCAAATGAGCCCAAATTTGGTGAAGCACCCTATTTTCACATGTCATTCAATCCTGTTGAGTGTCATGGCAAGTGGAGATCATTTGATTGACCAAACACTGATCAAACACCTTCTGCAGAATTACCAAAACCCTCTTCTTGATCACTTTTACCTTTTACCTTGGCCTCAGCTTTCTACCACACGTTCATCTAGTTACTAGCTACCTCCAGTAACTTCCCCAAGTCCCCAGCTCCATGATTGAGGGGTAAAAACCCTAGTTCACCCTGCTGGACATCCATTTTCTACCAAGTCCCCAGCCTCTCTTCTCTCTCACAGCAACTCCAGAGCATCCAAAGCTTCAACCGTAGTGCTTGCATCACCCTGGACCCCCAGACATGGTGGACGCGTCCACAGGGCCAATGGCATGCCGTGGCATGCGATAAGGGCGCTCTAGAGCGCGCTACAGTGCGCCCACGCACTGTAGCTTCACCCAATCGTCTGCCCCCGAAAGCCCCGGGCTCCCCCCTCGCGCCTCTCAACGTGCCTCGACGTCCGCAGCCTCCACCGGCGCTGCCCCCTCCTCCTGCGCCCTCCAGTGGCCGTCGCCACACGCGCACCGGCCGCCCGCAACGCCCACTCCTCGGGCTCGCACGCGCGCACGGTCTGGAAGTCTCCCCGCTCCTCCTCTCTCCTCTAATGGACGTAGGGCTCGTCCAGCAACACCACCGACACACTTTCGTCGCCTCCTATGCACTGTAGCGTCGAGCAGGAGCTCGCCGGCGCACAGGTCCACGGGACCCCGCCGTTCCCCTTTATATAGGACCCCCCGAGCCCTCCTCTCAGCACCAACAGCTTCTCCTCATCCCCAGCAACACCCCAGCACTGCTAGTTCATCCCCGAAGAGCCCAAGTGCTCGGGATCGACCGGAGCTCCGCCGCGTCGGGCCGCCGGCGATCTCGCAGTATGGGCCTCCTCGGCCCCTCCTTTGGCTCGGTCTAGAACCGCCATGCATCACTGATGCGTTCCCCTCTGTTTTCCCCTTCTGCAGCTGCCGGAAACGAGCCAGCCAGCAGGTTCCCGACGACCCTCCGCCGTCCCACCTCGCCGCCGGCGAACCCGACCTCCCAGGGGTGCCGCACCACCACCTCTGCAACTCGACGCTGAACCCGTCCCTGCCCTCCGTTGCTGTCGCCGTGGCCGGAATCAACACCGGTGAGCTCGCCGTCGCCGTGGCCGTGAGGTTGAAGATGACAGGCGGGCCCCGCCTGTCATCCTCACCCCTCTCTCCCCCTCCTCACAGCCGCTGACCGCCGGGCCCCGCCCGTCAGGTTTAAAAACCTGACGTGCGTGCGCTGGCACCCGTGCGGCTGGGCTGGATGCCCTGGGCCGTGCACTGTGGCCCCTCTAGCCCAGTTGCACATGGCATTTTCTCCTTTTTCTTTTTTGTAATTATTTCAAACATTTTGACAGAAATGAATATTGGTCCAAATGAAATAATTCCAACTCCTAAATTCTTGTAATATTCCAACCTATTTAATGGTGTCACTTTCACACACATCCATGAAACTTTTCTGTTCTGTTCAAATTTGAATTCAAATTTGAGCAATAAAACTCCTGTTCTAAAAATCCTAGATTCCATTCTGTAACTCCAAAACTCCAACTAAGAATTTTCCCCATCTTAGATTTCCCTCTAGTATTTAACAAAAATAAGTTGACATTTTTCTGAGCACTTTGATTTTTCTGTTTTCTTTGTGGTCTTATTTTTCCGTTGTTATTATGCGACGTATAGATACCATATTTGACGAAGTTGCTGAAGAAGGAGAAGGAAAAGGATTTGAAGACTTTGAAGACCAAGCCAATCTAGGCAAGCAGCCCTTTGACCATGATACACTTGTTCTTCGGAACCCGTTTGTTTCCGATGCATGATGATAGGGTTACGGTGGTGACCTAGTTGAAACCACCACATGATGCATGCTTTACTCTTGATCTTGCCATGTGCTAGAAGCAATGCATATGGTTAGTAGTAATGAATAGTGATGCATGTGTGACATGAACCTTCGTGGTTGAAATCTTTGCATAAAACCCCGTCGGGTGCCATTCATGCCCTAGGGAGATGATGAGTTGGGTAACCACTTGATGACGAAGTGGTGTACCGAGACAAGTATGTGTTTTTCAAACGGATTGGTTTAAGTTGCGACCGTTATTCCAACCAAACATGTGCAACCACACTACCCCTTATGGGACGGGGCTTTATTGATTACTTAGGTCGATACTAGCATGGTGCCCGCATTACTAGTGACGCGAAGACTCGAGGTCTTTCCGGGACGGGGTCGTGCTTGTATAGACGACCATGACCGTTTTCACAGGGCACCGGACACACCGTTGGTCCCTTCGGGTACGCGTGACATTGAAATTAGGACAAGTCTCGTGATCTATTGTTTGTACCCGAGGGCCGTGTACCAACGAGTGGACTCTATGTTAGTGTCGTCTAAGGAAAGATAATGACCGGGTGCTTCCCCCGAGTACTTGAGGTACTGCGGGATCGTGGATGACACGAAAGCTTCCCGGATCTTGTGGATAAAGTGTACAACCTCTGCAGAGTGTAAAACTATTCGAATAGCCGTGTCCGCGGTCAAGGACAGTTGGGTAACCGCTCTTGGGCTACGTCCAATGTTTGTGAAACCACGTGTGTGTATGAGAGTCAAGGTGGAGACTTGACTCGAGGAGTTGAATTGAGAGTCAAGGTGGAGACTTGACTCGAGGAGTTGAATCATATTCATGTTGATATCGGTAACCTGCCTTCGAGGTTACGCGAGTTTATTGATGCATAAACTTGATGATAGAATATTTATTCTAGCCCTTTGCTAGATTGTTCATTATTGTTCAATTGCACTGTTACTTTGTACCACATCATGGGTTGCTTGCGAGTACATTCAAAGTACTCATTGGCTTGCCACTGGTTATTTAATTGGCCAGGCATGGAGGAACAGGAATTTGAGGAAGAGTTCTTTGGAGACGAACATGCGAACTAGGACGCTATCCCAGTCAGAATGCCTATAGGGTTAAGGCACATGGCATGGGTTCTACCTATTATCGAAGACTTCCGCTATTTGAGTTATTTGCTATTCAACCCTTGAGGCTTTATCTATGTATGACTTGGTCATAATGGCCTTAATTTGTGTAAGACGATATGTATGGATGTAAGACTCTTGTTATTCAGTTTCTGTGTGTTCAGTGAGCATTGATCTCTGGGATCACTGTACACGTGCATTCGGTGATCTCGACTTCTAAGTCGGGGTCCCCACAAAGATCTTCGTGGAATAGGTAGGAACCAATATGGGCATCCAGGTCCCTCTATTGGTTATTGAACGGAGAAGCATCTCGGTCATGTCTACATCATTTTCGACCCTATAGGGTCCGCACGCTTAATATTCGTTGATGATATAGTATTATATGAGTTATTTATGTGGGTGACCAACGACAAAGAAGGTCTTTGCCGTCCGCTTACAGAAAACAGACGTCAAAGAACTGGCTGATGGCAAAGAAGGTCTTTGCCATCAGCTAATTCTTTGCAGTCTGCTAGCGGACGGCAAATAATCTTTGCCGTCAGCTGGCAGATGGCAAAGATAGAGGTGGCCCCACTAACGAGCTGATTAAAAAAAACTTAACGACCCCCTCAATGCCGTCTACTAGCAGACGACAAAGACAAAAAAAGCGGACGACAAGGGTGGGGCGGACGAAAAATAACTAACCTAACTAATGGATGATCCCCACCCCGCCCCTCCATCTCTCTGTTTCTCTCCCTCTCTCCTCCCTGATGAACACAGCCACCACCACCGCCGCCGCCACCCGCCGCCGCCCCCACCACCCGCCACCCGCCC
>LR738711.1:412155649-412200155 GCA_902687465.1 Secale cereale
CGCCTCACCCACCCGACATCCTGACCGTCGCCCCACCATCCCGCCGCCTCGGCGCCCCACCACGTCGCCGCCCGACCGGCCCACCGCCCCGGCGCCACCGCGGCCCCATCGCCCCCGCCCCCCTGTTGGCTCGGGGCCGCCGCTCACCGCCTTTCCCCCCGATGAGCTCCACCGCCCCTCCCTCCTGATGGGCTCCACCGCCCCGGCCGGAGCCCTGCGGCCCCCGTCGCCACCGCCACCCTGCCGCTGCGAAGCCCCGGCCCCCGTCGGCTCCGGTGAGTTATTTTTCTGTTTTTTTCTTTTTGTTGTTGTTTAATTGTTAGTGTTAGGTTTAGTGCTAGATATGTGTTCGTGTTAGATTTAGTGCATGGGTTTTAGATAATTAGTCATATAATTAAAATAAGTAGAAAAAAGATGAAAAAAGAAGAAGAAGAAAAGAAGAATATGTAGAATGGGAAGAAGAAGAAGAAGAAGAAGAAGAAGAAGAAGAAGAAGAAGAAGAAGAAGAAGAAGAAGAGGGGAGAAGAAGAAGAAGAAGAAAGTGTAGGAGAAGAAGAGGAGGGGAGAAGAAGAAGAAGAAAGTGTAGGAGAAGAAGATGAGGGGAGAAGAAGAAGAAGAAGAAGAAAAGAAGGATATGTAGAAGGTGCTCTTTGGCCTTCCAGAGGCCGACGGGGTCATATATTTGTGAATTATGAGTTAGGTCGTATATTTTTTGATTTTGTTATGCAAAACATCATACATATTTGTGTTGATCGGGTGGATTCAAATGTGCAGTTGTTTCGTCGCTGCGAGGGTGTGGTGTTTGATGACCTACCCGTGCGTTTGACGAGCTCCGCCTCTGCGTTCGTTGGTGAGCACAAATGACATCTCTGTTGGGGAACGTAGTATTTCAAAAAATTCCTATGATCACGCAAGATCTATCTACTAGAAGCATAGCAACGAGAGGGGAAATTGTGTCTTCGTACCCTCGTAGACCGAGAGTGGAAGCGTCTAGTGATGCGGTTGATGTAGTCAAACTTTCTTCGTGATCCAACTGATCAAGCACTGAACGTACGGAGCCTCCGCGTTCGACACACGTTCAGCTTGATGATGTCCCACGAGCTCTTGATCCAGTAGAACCTCACGGGAGAGTGTCGCCAGCACGATGATGTGGCGATAGAGATGATGAAGCTACCGGCGCAGGGCTTCGCCTAAGCACTGCAACGATATGACTGAGGTGTGTTTCCGTGGAGGGGGGCACCGCACACGGTTGGGAGAGATCAACTTGATCAACTTGTGTGTCTAGAGGTGCCCCCTGCCCCCGTATATAAAGGAGCAAGGGGGAGGCTGGCCAGCCCCTATGGCATGCCCTAGAGGGCCAATCTTGCTAGGAATAGGATTCGAATCCTATCCCTAGTAGGAGTCCACCAAGAGGGAGAGAGGGGGAAGGAATGAGAGGGAGAGGGAGAAGGAAAGGGGCGCCACCCCCTCCTTTCCTTGTCCAATTCGGACCAAGGGGGAGGGGCGCGCGGCCCAGCCCTGGCCGGCCCACTCTCTCACCACTAAGGGCCCAAGTGGCCCATTAGTTCCCCCGGGGGTACCGATAGCCCTCCGGTACTCCGGTTTAATATGAAACTTTTCCAGAACACTTCCGGTGTCCGAATATAGTCGTACAATATAGCAATCTTTACGTCTCGGACATTCCGAGACTCCTCGTCATGTCTGTGATCTCATCCGGGACTTCGAACTACCTTCAGTACATCAAAACTCAAAAACTCATAATACCGATCATCATCAAACGTTAAGCGTGCGGACCCTACTGGTTCGAGAACTATGTAGACATGACCGAGACTCATCTCCGGTCAATAACCAATAGCGGAACCTGGATGCTCATAGTGGATCCTACATATTCTACGAAGATCTTTATCGGTCAAATCGCATAACAACATACGTTGTTCCTTTTGTCATCGGTATGTTACTTGTCCGAGATTCGATCGTCGGTATCTCAATACCTAGTTCAATCTCATTACCGGCAAGTCTCTTTACTTGTTCCGTAATACATCATCTCGTGACTAACTCATTAGTCATTTGCTTGCAAGGCTTATTATGATGTGCATTACCGAGTGGGCCCAGAGATACCTCTCCGACACTCGGAGTGACAAATTCTATTCTTGATCTATGACAACACCACGAACACTTTCAGAGACACCTGTAGAGCATCTTTATAATCACCCAGTTATGTTGTGACGTTTGATAGCACACAAGGTGTTCCAACTGTATTCGGGAGTTGCATAATCTCATAGTCATAGGAACATGTATAAGTCATGAAGAAAGCAATAGCAGTAAAACTAAACAGTCATAGTGCTAAGCTAACGGATGGGTCTTGTCCATCACATCATTCTCCTAATGATGTGATCCCGTTGATCAAATGACAACTCATGTCTATGGCTAGGAAACATAACCATCTTTGATCAATGAGCTAGTCTAGTAGAGGCATACTAGGGACATACTGTTTTGTCTATGTATTCACACATGTATTAAGTTTCCGGTTAATACAATTCTAGCATGAATAAATGACATTTATCATGATATAAGGAAATACAAATAACATATTTATTATTGCCTCTAGGGCATATTTCCTTCAGTCTCCCACTTGAACTAGAGTCAATAATCTAGATTACAAAGTAATGATTCTAACACCCATGGAGTCTTGGTGCTAATCATGTTTTTCCCGTGGAAGATGCTTAGTCAACGGGTCTGCGACATTCAGATCCGTATGTATCTTGCAAATTTCTATGTCTCCCTCCTTGACTTGATCGCGGATGGAATTGAAGCGTCTTTTGATGTGCTTTATTCTCTTGTGAAACCTGGATTCCTTCACTAAGGCTATTGCTCCACTGTTGTCACAAAAGATTTTCATTGGACCCGATGCACTAGGTATCACACCTAGATCGGATATGAACTCCTTCATCCAGACTCCTTCATTTGCTGCGTCCGAAGCAGCTATGTATTCCGCTTCACACGTAGATCTCGCCACAATGCTTAGCTTGGAACTGCACCAAGTGACAGCTCCACCGTTTAATAAAAATACATATCCGATTTGTGACTTAGAGTCATCCGGATCAGTGCCAAAGCTTGAATCGACATAACCGTTTACGATGAGCTCTTTGTCACCTCCATATAAGAGAAACATATCCTTTGTCCTTTTTAGGTACTTCAGGATGTTCTTGACTGCTGTCCAGTGATCCACTCTTGGATTACTTTGGTACCTCCCTGCTAAACTTATAGCAAGGCACACATCAGTTCTGGTACACATCATTGCATACATGATAGATCCTATGGCTGAGGCATAGAGAATGACTTTCATTTTCTCTCTGTCTTCTACAGTGGTCGGGCATTGAGTCTTACTCAACTTCACACCTTGTAACACAGGCAAGAACCTTTTTTTTGACTGATCCATTTTGAACTTCTTCAAAACTTTATCAAGGTATGTGCTTTGTGAAAGTCCAATTAAGCGTCTTGATCTATCTCGATAGGTCTTAATGCCTAATATGTAAGCAGCTTCACCGAGGTCTTTCATTGAAAAATTCTTATTCAAGTATCCTTTTATGCTATCCAGAAATTCTATATCATTTCCAATCAACAATATGTCATCTACATATAATATCAGAAATGCTACAGAGCTCCCACTCACTTTCTTGTAAATACGGGCTTCTCCAAAAGTCCGTATAAAACCATATGCTTTGATCACCTCATCAAAGCATATATTCCAACTCCGAGATGCTTGCACCAGTTCATAGATGGATCGCTGGAGCTTGCACACTTTGTTAGCACCTTTAGGATCGACAAAACCTTCTGGTTGCATCATATACAACTCTTCTTTGAGATATCCATTCATGAATGCACTTTTGACATCCATTTGCCAGATTTCATAATCATAAAATGAGGCAATTGCTAACATGATTCGGACAGACTTAAGCATCGCTACAGGAGAGAAAGTCTCATTGTAGTCAACTCCTTGAACTTGTCGAAAACCTTTCGCAACAAGTCGAGCTTTGTAAACAGTAACATTACCGTCAGCGTCAGTCTTACTCTTGAAGATCCATTTATTTTCGATGGCTTGCCGATCATCGGGCAAGTTAAAAAGTCCACACTTTGTTCTCATACATGGATCCCATCTCAGATTTCATGGCCTCAAGCCATTTTGCAAAATATGGGCTCCTCATCGCTTCCTCACAGTTCATAGGTTCATCATGGTCTAGTAACATGACTTCGAGAACTGGGTTGTCGTACCACTCTGGCGCGTAACGCACTCTGGTTGATCTAGGAAGTTCAGCAGAAACTTGATCTGAAGTTTCATGATCGTCATCATTAGCTTCCTCACTAATTGGTGTAGGAATCACTGGAACCAGCTTCTGTGATGTACTACTTTCCAATTCGGGAGAAGGTACAATTACCTCATCAAGTTCCACTTTCCTCCCACTCACTTGTTTCAAGAGAAACTCCTTCTCTAGAAAGGATCCATTCTTAGCAACAAATATCTTACCTTCGGATCTGTGATAGAAGGTGTACCCAACAGTCTCCTTTGGGTATCCTATGAAGATGCATTTCTCCGACTTGGGTTCGAGCTTATCAGGTTGAAGCCTTTTCACATAAGCATCGCAGCCCCAAACTTTAAGAAACGTTAACTTTGGTTTCTTGCCAAACCACAGTTCATAAGGCGTCGTCTCAACGGATTTAGATGGTGCCCTATTTAACGTGAATGCAGCTGTCTCTTAAACATAACCCCAAAACGATAGTGGTAAATCGGTAAGAGACATCATAGACCGCACCATATCTAATAAAGTACGGTTACGACATTCGGACACACCATTACGCTGAGGTGTTCCGGGTGGCGTGAGTTGTGAAACTATTCCACATTGTTTCAAATGAAGTCCAAACTCGTAACTCAAATATTCACCTCCACGATCAGATCGTAGAAACTTTATTTTCTTGTTACGATGATTCTCTACTTCACTATGAAATTCTTTGAACTTTTCAAATGTTTCAGACTTATGCTTCATTAAGTAGATATACCCATATCTGCTCAAATCATCAGTGAATGTCAGAAAATAATGATACCCACCGCGAGCTTCAACACTCATCGGTCCACATACATCAGTATGTATGATTTCCAACAAATCTGTTGCTCGCTCCTGCTACCTCTTGAGCTTGCGTTGCATTCCCTCGAAGAGGAAAGGGAGATGCAGCAGAGTAGTGTAAGTATTTCCCTCAGTTTTTGAGGACCAAGGTATCAATCCAGTAGGAGACCACGCACGAGTCCCTCACACATGCACAAACAAATAAGAACTTCGCAGCCAACGCGATAAGGGATTATCAATCCCTTTACGGTCACTTACGAGAGTGAGATCTGATACAGATGATAAGATAATATTTTTGGTATTTTTGGTTTAGTAAAACAACAAATAAAAGCGGTATAATTAAAGTAGATGTAGATTGATATGTTGAGAATAGACCTGGGGCCATAGTTTTCTCTAGTGGCTTCTCTCATGATAGCGATATTCTACGGCGGGTAAACAAATTACTGTCGAGCAATTGATAGAAAAGCGAATAATTATGAGACTATCTAGGCATGATCATTGTATATAGGCATCACATCCGATACAAGTAGACCGAAACAATTCTGCATCTACTACTATTACTCCACACATCGACCGCTATCCAGCATGCATATAGTGTATTGAGTTCATACGAACAGAGTAACGCCTTAAGCAAGATGACATGACGTAGAGGGATAAACTCAAGCAATATGATGAAAACCCCATCTTTTTATCCTCGATGGCAACAATACAATACGTGCCTTGCCGCCCCTACTGTCACTGAGAAAGGACACCGCAAGATTGAACCCAAAGCCAAGCACTTCTCCCATTGCAAGAACTATAGATCTAGTAGGCCAAACCAAACCAATAATTTGAAGAGACTTGCAAGGATATTATGAGCACACATAAAAAGTTCAGAGAAGAACCAAATATCTTTCATAGATAACCTTGATCATAAACTCACAATTCATCGGATCTCGACAAACACACCGCAAAAAGAGATTACATCGAATAGATCTCCTCGAAGACCGAGGAGAACTTTGTATTGAGACCCAGAGAGAGAGAAGAAGCCATCTAGATACTAGCTATGGACCCGAAGGTCTATGGTAAACTACTCACAACTCATGGTGAGGGCGATGATGATGATGATGAAGGCCTCCGTGATGGATCCCCCTCCCGGAACAGGTTCCAAGATGGGATCTCCACGGGAACAGAAGCAACGGCGGCAGAATTAGGGTTTTCTCTCTACGTATGGAGTTTCTGGGGTATGTGGATATATATAGGAAGAAGGAGGGCACCGGGGTCCACACGAGGGGGCCTCGAGGCAGGGGGGCGCGCCCTGTCCTGAAGCTTCCCGTGCGTTATTTTCTCCAATAATATCTCTCGCGAAGGTTTCATTCCGTTTGGACTCCATTTGATATTCCTTTTCTGCAAAACCCTGAAATAGGCAAAAAACAGCAATCTGGACTGGGCCTTCGGGTTAGTAGGTTAGTCCCAAAAATGATATAAAAGTGAATGATAAAGCCCATTAAACATCCAAGACTTCATAAATAATAGCATGGAACAATAAAAAATTATAGATACGTTGGAGACGTATCAAGCATCCCCAAGCTTAATTCCTGCTCGTCCTCGAGTAGGTAAATGATAAAGAAAGAATTTTTGATGTGCAGTGCTAACCAATATAGTTTTTCAATGTAATTCTCTTAATTGTGGCATGAATGTTCAGATCTGAAAGATTCAAGATAAAAGTCTATATTGACAGAAGAAATAACAATACTTCAAGCAATACTAACAAAGTAATCATGTCTTCTCAAAATACTATAGCTAAAGAAAGTTATCCCTAATAAATCATATAGTGTTGGCTATGCTCCCTTATTATCACACAAAAATATTCATATCATGCACAAACCCGATTTCAGCCAAGTATTTGTTTTCATACTCTATCTTTTCAAACCTTTCAACTTTCACGCAATACATGAGCGTGAGCCATGGACATAGCACTATGGGTGGAATAGAGGTGGTTGTGGAGAAGATAAAAAGGAGGGAGATAGTCTCACATCGACTAGGCGTATCAACGGGCTATGGAGATGCTCATCAATAGATATCAATGTGAGTGAGTAGGGATTGCCATGCAACGGATGCACTAGAGCTAAATATGAATGAAAGCTCAACAAAAGAAACTAGTGGGTGTGCATCCAACTTGCTTGCTCACGAAGACCTAGGGCATTTGAGGAAGCCCATCGTTGGAATATACAAGCCAAGTTCTATAATGAAAATTCCCACTAGTATATGAAAGTGACTAAGCATGAGACTCTCTACAATGAAGAACATGGTGCTACTTTGAAGCACAAGTGTGGAAAAAGATAGTAGCAATTGTCCCTTTTTATTTTTTCTAGTTTTTTGGGCCTTTCTTTTTTTATTTGGCCTTTCTTTTTCCCTTCTTTTTCTTTTTTTTTGCGGAGGGGCTTTATAGATTTAGCCTTTCCTCCCATGGGACAATGCTCTAATAATGATGATCATCACACTTTCATTACAACATGAAATTACAACTCGATACTACAACAACAAAGTATGACTCTATATGAATGCCTCCGGCGGTGTACCGGTATGTGCAATGAAACAAGAGTGACATGTATGAAAAGATTATGCATGGTGGCTTTGCCACAAATACAATGTCAAGTACATGATCATGCATGGCAATATGACAATATGACGCGTGTCATATAAACAGAACGGTGGAAAGTTGCATGGCAATATATCTCGGAATGGCTATGGAAATGCCATGATAGGTAGGTATGGTGGCTGTTTTGAGGAACAATATGGTGGCTGTTTTGAGGAAGGATATATAGTGGGTTTATGGCACCGGCGAAAGTTGCGCGGTACAAGAGAGGCTAGCAATGGCGGAAGGGTGAGAGTGCGTATAATCCATAGACTCAACATTAGTCATAAGAACTCATATACTTATTGCAAAAATTTACGAGTCATCAAAACAAAGCAATCAACGCATGCTCCTAGGGGGGAGGTTGGTAGGAGTTAACCATCGCGCGCCCCCGACCTCCACACAAAGGTTGGCACTCTACAAATACCTCATGCTCTAACTTAGTCACACAACGGTTCACCATACGTGCATGCTACGGGAATCACTAACCTTAACACAAGTATTTCTCAATTTCATAATAACTCCACTAGCATGACTCTAATATCACTATCCTCATGTCTCAAAACAATTATCAAGCATCCAACATCTCATTCTATTCAATGCACTTGGTGTGATTTCTTTTACTACATTAACATTGGATGTTTATCATGTGAAGACTAGTTTCTTTAGCCTAAACACTTTACCATGATGTCTTGATAGACTCTCAAAAAGATATAAGTGAAGCATGAGAGTTCAACAATTTCTACAAAATATTACCACCACCATGCTCTAAAAGATATAAGTGAAGCGCTAGAGCAAAAATATTCAACTCAAAAGATATAAGTGAAGCACATAGAGTGTTCTAATAATTTCTAGGCCATGTTTAACTCTCTCAAATAGGTGTGTCCAGCAAGGATGATTGTGAAAAATTAACAAGCAAAGACTCAAATTATACAAGATGCTCCATGCAAAACACATAGCATGTTGCGAATAAAAATATAGCTCCAAGTATAGTTACCGATGGATGAAGACGAAAGAGGGGATGCCTTCCCGGGGCATCCCCAAGCTTAGGCTTTTGATTATCTTGAATTTACTTGGGGTGCCATGGGCATCCACAAGCTTAGGCCTTTGCTACTCCTTGTTCCATAGTCCATCAAAGCAATACTCAAAACTTGAAAACTTCACAACACAAAACTTAGACAAAAATTCTCGTGAGCTCCGTTAGTATGAGAAAGCAAGCCACTACTCAAAGGTACAACAATGAATTCATTCTTTGTTTATATTGGTGTTAAACCTACTGTACTCCAATGTGACACCCCGAGACCGGTGCGTCAGGTGTCAGCCAGTTATTCGTCATCGTTGCCATGTCATCTGCTTGCGTGTTGCATTTTGCCATGTCATCTTGTGTGTTGCATCAGCATGTTTTCAAAACTTGCATCCGCCCGAGTCCCCTCGTCCTTTCCGTTGTCCGTTCTGAGCCCAGACACACTTGCACACGCCCGCGACGCCTCCGAATATTTATTTTGTGAGTGGCCGGAAAATGTTCTCGGAATGGGATGAAACTTGGCGTGTGGTCTTATTATAGTGTAGACAGGCCGCCTGCCAAATTTCATCGCATTCGGAGTCCGTTTGATAGCCCAACAGATATATATAGTGGCATTAGTCGCCGGTTATTTCATCGGACGTTTTTGGTCTCCGAAAACCCCGCGGGCCTCTTTTCCCTTCTCCCCTCGCAACCCAAGACCCCTTTTCACAGCCCACTAACCTCCCCTAGGCCCATCCTACTCCTCCTCGCGACCGGAGCCACACGATCGCGATCCGGTGGTCTAAACGGCGCCAAAACCCCCCTAATCCTAGCACCTACCCTATATAAACACCCCCATGTCCATTTTGGGCATCCCCTAGGCCTTCCCCTACCTCCAGCCACCTCCCTTGCATCAAATTCCGCACCAGGCCAGTGCCCCATCGCCACTTGTCCCTCCAGTGCCGCCGCCACCTCTTTTCCGCCATGTGGCAGCGTCTTATTGGCTCCCCACGCCGCCAGCCACCCCCTGGGCCTATGGGAGCGTGCCACGTGGCCTCCCCGTCGCCCCCTCAGCGCCCTCCAGCCGCCAGCCCGCTCCAGGCCCGCCCGGGCCCCGATCTGGGCCCGAGGGCCCGCTCGCACGCCGCGCCGCTCATCCCCTGCTCATCCCGCACGGGAACTCGCTGCCGTCAAGCTCCCTCGCGTCGCCGGCCTCCTCACCCGCCGCCGCACAGCGCCGCCGATGGCCCGATCGGACCCCGCGCGCCCCCAGGCCCCGCGAGTCGCCGTCCAGCACCATATCACAGCAAGCCGCGCCGCCCCGCCGTTCAACACCGGATCCACCGCCGCCGGAGCTCCCGTTGCCGCCGCCGACGCCGGGAATGGCTTCCCCGTCGACCGAATCCGGCATCCCCGCGACCTCCCTCGTCCCCTGGCCTCCTGCGTCCTCCTCACCGTCGCCGGATCGACGCCTGCGCCGCCTCTACGCCACGCCGCCGGCTCGCCGTCCTTTGGATCAGGGGAGGAACGGCCGCGCACAGCCCGTGCGCCCGCGTGGGCCTCCGGCCTCCTCAGGCCCAGCATCCGGCCACACCGCCGGCCCAGCCTGTCTCCACCGCTAGGCCTCAGCCCACTAGGTGAGGCCCGCCCGAGCGCCTCCTTTTTTCCCTCTTCTTCTTGCTGTTAGGCCAGCCACTTTTGGCCCGGTGTTTTTTTTTTACTGTTTGCGTTTTGTTTTTTTACCAAGTCCCTGAGCAAATGTAATAATGTGTGCATGTTTGCATAGTGATAACTTTTTGTGTGCTAATCCAAATTGGGTGTATAATATGTCAAAATGATCGTGGTGACATGCTCTACACTTTGTTCCATTGTGCCATGCTTGTTTGAGTTCATCTAGATGCTCTAATATCTGTTGCAAGAGTGCTACTTGTTATAAACTGCTGCTACTTGTTATTATCATGCCATGTTTGAGATGTGATAACTTGGTGCATGTTTATCCAAATGAAGCAAATGATATGTCAAAATGTTCATCATGAGATGCTCTACATGTTGGTTGCTGTAGCATGCATGTTAGAGTTCATATTGCCATGGTTATCTCTGTTGCAAAAGTGCATGTGGCTGTTAGGTTTTGTAACTTGTTATGAGATGCTGATTTCAATTGCTCTTTGTTATTGATGTGTTTGTCCTCATGCCACATGTTTAGTTGTTCTAAAAGCAACATTATATGGTCTTTGAGATGGGGCATCTAACTTTCCATGATATGCCTTGTGTTGACTTAAACATGCTTGCAAACATGCCATGTTGTTATTGCTGTTTTAACACTTAGTGAAACTTCACTAAGTCTGGAATCTGCAATATCCTGATGCTATGTTTGCTTGATGCCCTAGGCAAATCCATGTTAGTTTCGGAGTGGCCATTGATCATTCCTTGTTGCACATGTTATTGTATATCCATTCATGCCTTTACTTGCTCATATGGCCTGCTGTAGCTTGTTTATTTCTTGCTCTCAACTTGCTATAAAATATTGCTGTCAGAGTTTTAGTGTCATGATCAAAATGTTGTAGTTTGTTGCTATTGATCCATGCCTCCTATGGAGATGCTCCAATGGAGTTGTTTGCTGTAGGATATGTCTACTTCATGTCCATGCTTCTTGTCACCATGTTTGAGTGCTGTAGAGTATATAATTCTTGCTCCAAAGTTGCTATGTGGCTGTTAATTGCAGCTTTGCATTGTATCATGTTTCATGTGTATCTTTTAGCCTGTTGCTCCGTTTTAGGAGTGCCTTATATGAAACTTGTGTGATTTTGCATGTAGAATCATAATATCATCTTGTTTACATGTTTGGAGTATGTTTTCTTGATGTTTGGGTGCATCTTGCACCGTTGCCTTGTCTTGTTTTGCTCATATCTTCTAGGCCGTAGCTCCGAATTAAACAAACTTTATATGAAACTTGACTAGAATTTCGTGTAGATCATCATGGTGCATGTTAATCTGCTGATTAACCACTTTAACTTAATTTTTGTTCAGATCTGGACTAATTTCAAACTATGCATTTGAGGACTTACCGGATTTGTTATATGTAGTTTTCGGCCTCATTTAAACTTGTTGACTTGTGTTGTTTTTGAGCGCTTCCTGCCTTGCCATGTTCTGCATCATATATAGAATTGTCATGCATCCTACTTGGTTGAGCATATTGTCATGTTCTTGTGTTGTTTTCCTGTGTTTCCTACCTTGCCATGTATTGCTTCCTGTATAGACTTGTCATGCATCATACCTTGCCATGTATTGCATCATATATAGACTTGTGTTGTTCTCCTGTGCTTCCTACCTTGCCATGTATTGCTTCCTGTATATACTTTTCATGCATCATACCTTGCCATGTATTGCATCATATATAGACTTGTGTTGTTCTCCTGTGCTCCCTACCTTGCCATGCTTTGCTTCCTGTATGGACTTGTAGTGCATCCTATGTAGACTTGTTTTGCATCATACTTGTTTGAGCATATTGTCATGTTCTTGTGATGTGTGCTTACCGTATTGCTTGCTTCTTCTCGTTAGTGCTTGTTCCTTTGCGATCGTGAGGATTCGTTCGACTTCATGTGGTTCGTCTTCAAGGCTTCTTCTTCGTCTTCTTCACTGATCCGTTCTTCTTCCTTGCGGGATCTCAGGCAAGATGACCATACCCTTGGATACCTTTACTAACATTGCCATGTTATGCTAGATGTCTTGATGCTATCGTTACATGTCGCGCTACCCATCATTATTGTCAGCCCCTCTCCTTGTTGCCATGAAACCTCTAAACTTTGACACCTTCCTAGCAAAACCTTTGTTTGGCTATGTTACCCGCTTGCTCAGCCCCTCTTATAGTGTTGTTAGTTGCAGGTGAAGATGAAGATCGTTCCAGGTGGGAACTTGTTGTTGGAATATCACAATATCTATTATTATTATTAACACACCTATATACTGGGCATGGGTGGAAGGCTTGGCCTTTTGCTCGGTGTTTTGTTCCACTCATGCCACCTTAGGCGCCGATAAACCGGCATTATGTTCCTTGATTTTGCGTTCCTTACACGGTTGGGTATATGGGGAACCCTTGACACTTCGACTTTGAATAAAACTCCTCCAGCAAGGCCCAACATTGGTTTTAATTTACCTCATAATAACAACTTAATTAATTAATAAAAATTGCATAGGGGGTCGCGTCCCCGGGGATTCTTTCTACATAGCAGGGGGGCCAGTGCTGATGGTGTTGGTCCCAAACGGGGAGACCACGGGGTCGCCACGGGGAAACTCGAGGTATCTGGTATAACCCATAGGATCACCTATCCGGACGTGGCCTGAGACGAGATACGCGCGGCTACTATCAGGGTGTCGGCACGCCGGGAGGTCTTGCTGGACTTGTTTTACCATTGTCAAAATGTCTTGTGCACCGGGATACCGAGCCTGATCGGATTTCCCTAAGATAAGGGGTAATAATTATTATTACTTCAGCTGATCGTGAGAGCTTGTGATGGGCTAAGTTGGGACACCCCTGCAGGGTTATAATCTTTTGAAAGCCGTGCCCGCAGTTATGTGGCAGATTGGAATTTGTTAATGTCCGGTTGTAGAAAACTTGACAGAGGATCCGAGATAAAACACACAACTGCGTGAGTAACCGTGACTGTCTCTTTTCTCCTTGAGAAGAGAACATGGTGGGGTTATGTATGACTCGTAGGTAGTTCAGGATCTTTAGCGATCACTACTAGTTTCCGACCGTTTGCGTAGATGCTCATCTTATTCTTGTACTCGTAAGTTAGCCACCATATATTTTGCTTAGCCGCTGCTGCAACCTCACCACTTTACCTCTTCCTACCCTTTAAGCTTTGATAGTCTTGTTACCCATGGTTATGGGATTGCTGAGTCCTCGTGGCTCACACATACTACAACAACAGTTGTAGGTGCAGGTTACCGATGTCTTGACGTGAGAGCGATGATCGTTGTTTTGGAGTTCTTTCTTTCTTCTTCTTCTTCAGTCTTGGGTTAGGTTCTGGGTCGGCAGCCTGGCATAGCAGATGGATGTCTTTGTGCTTTTCATGTTTGTATCCATAGTCGGATACCTTGTATTGATGTTGTTGTATTCATGTGACTTGTATGTATTGTTGTATCCCCCATGTATGTATGTAATGGTACGATGTAATGATATCCATCTTGCTAAGCGCCCGAAATGCGGTTGTGCCCCAATCACGTAAGTGTCATGTGATCGGGATAGAATCGCATTTTGGGCCTGACATCCAAGTTATCTATGGTTCATATCCTCCAATATTACTCATAGATGCATGTGAATAAGCAAAGAACACACGAAAAACAGAATCTATCAAAGACAGAACAGTCTGTAGTAATCTGCAGGGTTCGCCTACTTCTGGAACTCCAAAAAATTCAAACTAAATTGATAAATTTGCAAAAAATTTCTACCAATCAGCACCAAAATGAATCAACTAAAAATCACTCTCCAGTAGAATACCAGGACTACTTTGGCGAGCGCTGACGATTCTGTTTTTCACAGCAAGATCATATAAACTTCACACAAGTCTTACCAAAGGTTCTACTTAGCACAAACACTAAACAAAACATGAAACCACATCTAATTAGAGGCTAGATGAAATATTTATTCCCTAATAGAAACAAAAGCAAAAAACATAAAATTGGGTTGCCTCCCAACAAGCGCTATCGTTTTACGCCCCTAGCTAGGCACGATACAAGATAGATCTAGGTATTGCCTTCTTTGGAAGGCAATCCATAAGTGGCTCTCATGATAGATTCATATGGTAATTTGATTTTCATTCTAGGAAAGTGTTCCATGCCTTTCCTTAATGGAAATTAGAATCTAATATTTCCTTCCTTCATATCAATAATTGCACCGATCGTTCTAAGGAAAGGTCTACCAAGAATAATAGGACATGAAGGATTGCAATCTATATCAAGAAGAATGAAATCTACGGGCACATAATTCCTATTGGCAACAATAAGAACATCATTAATTCTTCCCATAGGTTTCTTAATAGTGGAATCCGCAAGATGCAAATTAAAAAACAATAATCAAGCTCATGGAACCCTAGCAAATCACACAAAGTTTTTGGGATAGTGGAGACACTTGCACCCAAATCACACAAAGCATAGCATTCATGATCTTTTATTTTTATTTTTGTAGTAGGTTTCCCATTCATCATAAAGCTTTCTAGGTATAGAAACTTCCAAATCAAGTTTTTCTTCATAAGATTGCATCAAAGCATCAACTATGTGTTTAGTGAAAGCTTTATTTTGACTATAAGCATGCGGAGAATTTAGCACGAATTGCAACAAGGAAATACAATCAATCAAAGAGCAATTATCATAATTGAATCCCTTGAAATCCAAGGTAGTGGGTTCATCACTATGCAAAGTTTTAATCTCTTCACTCCCACTTTTAGCAATTTTAGCATCAAGATCTAAAAACTCCGAATTATTGAGACAACTTAAAGCAGAATAATCTCCAATCCTATTCTCATCAAGATTAATACTAGAAAACAAGGATCTAATAGGTGACACATCAATAACTTTTAGATCTTCTTCTTTATTTTCATGATAACAGAAGAACACGATTTAATATAATCTTCTCTTTTAGCACGCATTCTGGCGGTTCTTTCTTTGCAATCATCAATGGAAATTCTCATGGCTTTGAGAGACTCATTGATATCATGCTTAGGTGGGATAGATCTAAGTTTCAAAGAATCAATTCAAGA
The DNA here is from genome assembly GCA_902687465.1 of Secale cereale. Classification (NCBI taxonomy): domain Eukaryota; kingdom Viridiplantae; phylum Streptophyta; class Magnoliopsida; order Poales; family Poaceae; genus Secale; species Secale cereale. The sequence continues at coordinate 412,171,149 of LR738711.1, forward strand.
GTAATTCTATCCACACTTCTAGCCAATTCATCAACCTTAAGCAATTTCTCTTCAAGCATAGCATTGAAATTCTTTTGCGAGATCATAAACTCCTTAACACTAGTTTCAAATTCAGAAGGCATATTTCCAAAAGAGTTGTTGCAGGAATTACCAAAATTATTAGAGGAATTACTAGGAAAAGGCCTAGGATTAAAATTACCTCTATAAGCATTGTTACCAAAATTGTTCCTACCAACAAAATTCACATCCAAAGATTCATTGTTATTCTCAATCAAAGTGGACAAAGGCATACCTTAGGATCAGAAGAAGCACTCTTAGCAGCAAACAATTTCATAAGTTCATCCATCTTTCCACTCAAAACACTAATTTCTTCGATAGCATGCACTTTTTTACTAGTAGATCTTTCTGTGTGCCATTGAGAATAATTAACCATTATATTATCTAGGAGTTTGGTAACTTCTCCTAAGGTGGTTTCCATGAAAGTGCCTCCGGTGGTCGAATCTAAAAGATTTCTAGAAGCAAAATTCAAGCCAGCATAAAATTTCTGAATAATCATCCATAGATTCAAACCATGGGTTGGGCAATTACGTATCATCAATTTCATTCTCTCCCAAGCTTCCGCAACATGCTCATGATCTAGTTGCTTAAAATTCATAATATCGTTTCTAAGAGAGATGATCTTAGCAGGAGGGAAATACTTAGAGATAAAAGCATCTTTGCACTTATTCCATGAATCAATACTATTTCTAGGCAAAGAGGAAAACCAAGTTTTAGCACGATCTCTAAGTGAAAACGGAAATAACTTCAATTTAGCAATATCGTTATCCGTATCCCTTTTCTTTTGCATATCATACAAATCAACAAAGTTGTTTAGATGGGTAGCGGCATCTTCACTAGGAAGGCCGGAGAATTGATCTTTCATGACAAGATTCAACAAAGCAGCATTGATCTCACAAGATTTAGCATTGGTAATATGAGCAATCGGAGTGCTAATAAAGTCATTGTTGTTGGTATTGGAGAAGTCACACAATTTGGTATTGTTCTGAGCCATAGTGACAAGCAAGCAATCCAACACACACAAGCAAACAAAAAGGCAAGCGAACGATAAACACACGGCGGAAGAAGGGCAAATAAAACGGCAAGGGTGAAGTGGGGGAGAGGAAAATGAGAGGCAAATAAATGTAATGCGAAGGATAAGGGTTTGTGATAGGTACTTGGTATATGACTTTTGCGTAAGCCTCCCCGGCAACGGCGCTAGAAATTCTTCTTGCTACCTCTTGAGCTTGCGTTGTATTCCCTCGATGAGGAAAGGGAGATGCAACATAGTAGCGTTAGTATTTCCCTCAGTTTTTGAGAACCAAGGTATCAATCCAGTAGGAGACCACGCGCGAGTCCCTCGCACCTGCACAAATAAATAAGAACTTCGCAGCCAACGCGATAAGGGGTTGTCAATCCCTTTACGGTCACTTACGAGAGTGAGATCTGATAGAGATGATAAGATAATATTTTTGGTATTTTTGGTTTAATAAAACAACAAATAAAAGCGGTAAAAGTAAAGTAGATGTAGATTGATATGTTGAGAATAGACCCGGGGGCCATAGTTTTCTCTAGCGGCTTCTCTCATGATAGCGATATTCTACGGCGGGTAAACAAATTACTGTCGAGCAATTGATAGAAAAGCGAATAATTATGAGACTATCTAGGCATGATCATTGTATATAGGCATCACATCCGATACAAGTAGACCGAAACAATTCTGCATCTACTACTATTACTCCACACATCGACCGCTATCCAGCATGCATATAGTGTATTGAGTTCATACGAACAGAGTAACGCCTTAAGCAAGATGACATGACGTAGAGGGATAAACTCAAGCAATATGATGAAAACCCCATCTTTTTATCCTCGATGGCAACAATACAATACGTGCCTTGCCGCCCCTACTGTCACTGAGAAAGGACACCACAAGATTGAACCCAAAGCCAAGCACTTCTCCCATTGCAAGAACTATAGATCTAGTAGGCCAAACCAAACCAATAATTCGAAGAGACTTGCAAGGATATTATGAGCACACATAAAAAGTTCAGAGAAGAACCAAATATCTTTCATAGATAACCTTGATCATAAACTCACAATTCATCGGATCTCGACAAACACACCGCAAAAAGAGATTACATCGAATAGATCTCCTCGAAGACCGAGGAGAACTTTGTATTGAGATCCAGAGAGAGAGAAGAAGCCATCTAGATACTAGCTATGGACCCGAAGGTCTATGGTAAACTACTCACAACTCATGGTGAGGGCGATGATGATGATGATGAAGGCCTCCGTGATGGATCCCCCTCCCGGAACAGGCTCCAAGATGGGATCTCCACGGGAACAGAAGCTACGGCTATGGAATTAGGGTTTTCTCTGTGCGTATGGAGTTTCTGGGGTACGTGGATATATATAGGAAGAAGGAGGGCACCGGGGGCCACACGAGGGGGCCTCGAGGCAGGGGGCGCGCCCTCCACCCTCAAGGGCAGCCCCTCTGTCCCCTGACTTGGTCCTGAAGCTTCCCGTGCGTGATTTTCTCCAAAATATCTCTCGTGAAGGTTTCATTCCGTTTGGACTCCGTTTGATATTCCTTTTCTGCAAAACCCTGAAATAGGCAAAACAGCAATCTGGACTAGGACTTTGGGTTAGTAGGTTAGTCCCAAAAATGATATAAAAGTGAATGATAAAGCCCATTAAACATCCAGGACTTCATAAATAATAGCATGGAACAATAAAAAATTATAGATACGTTGGAGACGTATTAGCTCCATTGTTCCGAAGAACGGAGTTTTAGTCATGTTGCCCATGAGGCATGGTTCGCAAGCACCAAGTGATTCATAATCAAGTGATTCCAAAAGTCCATCACCATGGAGCTTCTTCATGCGTTTTACACCAATATGACCTAAACGGCAGTGCCACAAATAAGTTGCACTATCATTATTAACCTTACATCTTTTGGCTTCAATATTATGAATATGTGTATCACTACAATCAAGATCCAACAAAAATAGACCACTCTTCAAGGGTGCATGACCATAAAAGATATTACTCATATAAATAGAACAACCATTATTCTCTGATTTAAATGAATAACCATCTGGCAATAAACAAGATCCAGATATAATGTTCATGCTTAACGTTGTCACCAAATAACAATTATTCAGGTCTAAAACTAATTCCTAAGGTAGGTGTAGAGGTAGCGTGCCGACGGTGATCACATCGACTCTGGAACCATTTCCCACGCGCATCGTCACCTCGTCCTTAGCCAATCTTCATTTAATCCGTAGTCCCTATTTCGAGTTACAAATATTAGCAACCGAACCAGTATCAAATACCCAGGTACTACTACGAGCATTAGTAAGGTACACATGAATAACATGTATATACATATACCTTTGTTCACCTTTCCATCCTTCTTATCCGCCAAATACTTGGGGCAGTTTCGTTTCCAGTGTCCAGTCCCTTTGCAATAGAAGCACTCAGTTTCAGGCTTGGCTCCAGATTTGGGTTTCTTCGTGGGAGTAGCAACTGTCTTTCTATTCTTCTTGAAGTTCCCCTTCTTTCCCTTGCCTTTTTTCTTGAAACTAGTGGTCTTGTTAACCATCAACACTTGATGCTCCTTTTTGATTTCTACCTCCGCAGCTTTGAGCATAGCGAAGAGCTCGAGAATTGTCTTCTACATCCCTTGCATGTTATAGTTCATCACAAAGCCTTTATAGCTTGGTGGCAGTGATTGAAGAACTCTATCAATAACACTATCTTCATCAAATTTGCATCCAAGTTGAGTCATATGATTGTAGTACCCAGACATTCTGAGCAAGTGTTCACTGATAGAACTATTCTCCTCCATCTTGCAGCTGTAGAACTTATTGGAAATCTCATATTTCTCAATCCAGGCATTTTCTTGAAATATTAACTTCAACTCCTGGCACATCTCATATGCTCCATGATGTTCAAAACGTCGTTGAAGTCCGGGTTCTAAGCCGTAAAGCATGGCACACTGAACTATCATGTAGTCATCAGACCGCGTCTACCAGACGTTCCAAGCGTCTACATTAGCGGGAGGGGGCTTGTCACCTAGCGGTGCTTCAAGGACATAATTCTTCTGTGCAGCAATGAGGATAATCCTCAAGTTACGGACCCAGTTCGTGTAATTGCTACCATCATCTTTCAACTTAGCTTTCTCTAGGAATGCATCAAATTTCAAAGGAACAGTAGCACGGGCCATTGATCTACAACAACATAGATATGCAAAAACTATCAGGACTAAGTTCATGATAAATTAAAGTTCAATTAATCATATTACTTAAAGAACTCCCACTTAGATAGACATCCCTCTGGTCATCTAAATGATCACGTGATCCAAATCAACTAAACCATGTCCGATCATCACGTGAGATGGAGTAGTTTTCAATGGTGAACATATTATGTTGATCATATCTACTATATTATTCATGCTCGACCTTTTGGTCTCCAGTGTTCTGAGGCCATATCTGCATATGCTTGGCTTGTCAAGTTTAACCCGAGTATTCTGCATGTGCAAAACTGGCTTACACCCGTTGTATGTGAACGTAGAGCTTATCACACCCGATCATCACGTGGTGTCTCGGCACGATGAACTTTCGCAACGGTGCATACTCAGGGAGAACACTTATAGCTTAAAATTTTGTAAGGGATCATCTTATAATGCTACCGTTGTTCTAAGCAAAATAAGAAGCATAATAAGATAAACATCACATGCAATCAAAATATGTGACATGATATGGCCATCATCATCTTGTGCTTTTGATCTCCATCTCCAAGGCACCGTCATGATCACCATCGTCACCGGTGCGACACCTTGATCTCCATCGTAGCATTGTTGTCGTCTCGCCAACTATTGCTTCCACGACTATCTCTACCGCTTAGTGATAAAGTAAAGCAATTACATGGCGTCTGTATTTCATACAATAAAGCGACAACCATATGGCTCCTGCTAGTTGCCGATAACTTTACAAAACATGATCATCTCATACAGTAACGTATAACTCATCATGTATTGACCATATCACATCACAACATGCCCTGCAAAAACAAGTTAGACGTCATCTACTTTGTTGTTGCAAGTTTTTACGTGGCTGCTACGGGCTTAGAAAGAACCGTTCTTACCTACGCATACAAAAAACCACAACAATTTTTCGTCAAGTATGTACTGTTTTAACCTTCACAAGGACCGGGCATAGCCACACTCGATTCAGCTAAAGTGAGAGAGAGAGAGAGAGACACCCACCAGTCACCTTTAAGCAACGGGTGCTCGTAAATAGTCTCGCGTAAGTGTACGCGTAATGTCGGTCCGGGCCGCTTCATCTCACAATACCGCATAGACCTAGCTCTGATGCCACTGTTGGGGAATGTAGTATTTCAAAAATTCCTACGATCACGCAAGATCTATATACTAGAAGCATAGCAACGAGAGGGGAGAGTGTGTCTACGTACCCTCGTAGACCAGGAGCGGTAGCATCTAGTGACGCGGTTGATGTAGTCGAACTTTCTTCGCGATCCAACCGATGAAGCACCGAACGTACGGAGCCTCCGTGTTTAGCACACGTTCAACTTGATGACGTCCCACGAGCTCTTGATCCAGTAGAACCTCGCGGGAGAGTTTCGTCAGCACGACGGCGTGGTGACGGAGATGATGAAGCTACTGGCGCAGGGCTTCGCCTAAGCATTGCAACGATATGACCGAGGTGTGTTTCCGTGGAGGGGGGCACCGCACACGGTTGGGAGAGATCAACTTAATCAACTTGTGTGTCTAGAGTTGCCCCCTGCCCCCGTATATAAAGGAGCAAGGGGGGAGGCCGGCCAGCCCCTATGGCGCGCCCTAGAGGGCCAATCCTACTAGGAATAGGATAGGATTCCAATCCTATTCCTAGTAGGAGTCCACCAAGAGGGAGAGAGGGGGAAGGAAGGAGAGGGAGAGGGAGAAGGAAAGGGGCGCCGCCCCCTCCTTTCCTTGTCCAATTCAGACCAAGGGGGAGGGGCGTATGGCCCAGCCCTGGCCGGCCCTCTCTCTCGCCACTAAGGGCCCAAGTGGCCCATTAGTTCCCCCGGGGGGTACCGATACCCCTCCGGTACTCCGGTTTAATCCGAAACTTTTCCGGAACACTTCCGGTGTCCGAATATAGTCGTCCAATATATCAATCTTTACGTCTCGAACATTCCGAGACTCCTCGTCATGTCCGTGATCTCATCCGGGACTCTGAACTACCTTCGGTACATCAAAACTCATAAACTCATAATACCGATCGTCATCAAACGTTAAGCGTGCGGACCCTACGGGTTCGAGAACTATGTAGACATGACCGAGACTCATCTCCGGTCAATAACCAATAGCGGAACCTGGATGCTCATATTGGCTCCTACATATTCTACGAAGATCTTTATCGGTCAAACCGCATAACAACATACGTTGTTCCTTTTGTCATCGGTATGTTACTTGCCCGTGATTCGATCGTCGGTATCTCAATACCTAGTTCAATCTCGTTCCTGGCAAGTCTCTTTACTCGTTCCGTAATACATCATATTGTGACAAACTCATTTGTCATTTGCTGGCAAGGCTTATTATGATGTGCATTACCGAGTGGGCCCAGAGATACCTCTCTGACACTCGGAGTGACAAATCCTATTCTTGATCTATGCCAACACCACGAACACTTTCGGAGACACCTGTAGAGCATCTTTATAATCACCCAGTTACGTTGTGATGTTTGATAGCACACAAGGTGTTCCTACTGTATTCGGGAGTTGCATAATCTCATAGTCATGGGAACATGTATAAGTCATGAAGAAAGCAATAGCAGTAAAACTAAACGATCATAGTGCTAATCTAATGGATGGGTCTTGTCCATCACATCATTCTCCTAATGATGTGATCTCGTTGATCAAATGACAACTCATGTCTATGGCTAGGAAACATAACCATCTTTGATCAATGAGCTAGTCTAGTAGAGGCATACTAGGGACATACTGTTTTGTCTATGTATTCACACATGTACTAAGTTTCTGGTTAATACAATTCTAGCATGAATAAAAGACATTTATCATGATATAAGGAAACACAAATAACATCTTTATTATTGCCTCTAGGGCATATTTCCTTCAATCTCCTCCTCCCCCCTTCATTTGCTCTATTCTGGTCTTCGTGCCGATGAAACTTGCTAGCTATAGGTGTCAAGCATCAGTATGCGTAACCACTATGCGTCTCCCGTTTGAAAGGGTTACATCTATAAATATGCATGCATTTGCATATTTATAACCGCGATTCTTTTGAATTGTCCAACGCTATCCATGGACAGCCCGAGTATGTGTAGATTGGGTTCATTTTCCCATATGCTTTGCTCCAGATCCGACGCATAAATTTCGTCAGTGCCTGCCCTGTTGTTCTCCGGGTACACATCCTCTCTGTTTATTGCAAATATGTGTATCAGGAGAACTACGGGGAGGTGCTGCCAAAATTTTGCGTCGGATCCGGAGCATAGCATGGGAAAATGAACCCAATCTACACATACTCGGGTGGGATTAGGACCTATCATTACCTATTAGAGTGTAGGTTGCATGGACGTAATAAAATTGACAAACTAGATGAGCTGATGAATATATACATGGTGGATTATATTATTATTTTTCTGTCCAGTAGCTCTGAAAGTCAAGATGAGTGATCATGCGTGGATGTACATCGGTCACACTGGTCAGAACAAATGGAGCACTGAATGGTTCACAAAAACCAAGGGGTTTGTGCAAGCCGCTTTTGCAAATGGCCACAGGAAAACATGGTGCCCCTGTTTCCGGTGCGACAATTGGGAAAAGAGGACAGAGGCTGAAATGGGAAAACACCTGCAGAAGAGTGGTTTTACGCCTAATTATACGGTGTGGACATTTCATGGTGAGTCTGCCCAACGTGACCGAGCTGAGGTGGTTCGTCGTCGCACCGACGAGCATGGTACCGGGATGGAAAACATGGTGCAAGACTTGGATGATGCTCGGGATTCGGACGAGGAGATGGAGGAATCTACAAAGGCCTTCAATGAAATGTTGGAGTCTTCAAAACGTCTGCTCCACGAGCACACTGAGCTTTGTCTGTTGGATGCCATCTCACAAGTAATGGCTCTGAAGGCTCAGTTCAACTTGGGCAGAGAATGCTATGACACAATTATGACAATATTTGAACGCTTTCTACCCAAAGGCCATGTAATGCCCGCAAACCTTTACCAGTCGGAAAAAATCCTCCGTGCACTGAAGATGCCCTATGAGAAGATACATGCCTATGAGAAAGGATGTGGCTTATTTAGGCTTGAATATGCGGACTTGAACTATTGTACCATTTGCATGTCTTCCAGGTATGTTGTGGTAGACAACGGTATGGGTGAGAAGACGCAGACCAAAATCCCCGTTAGTGTTATCCGGTATATGACAATCGTACCAGGACTTCAACGTCTTTTCATGGACGAAGAGACGGCCAGACATATGACATGGGACAAAACAGGCAAAAGAACCGAACTAGATGCAGATGGGAATCTGATGATGGTACACACATCGGATGGTGTTGCGTGGAAGAAGTTTGATGAATTACATGATGACAAAGCGGCAGATCCGAGGCATCCTTGAGTCGGCGTCAGCACGGATGGGTTCAGTGTGTTTGGTCTGACGGCAACCCAATACAGTTGTTGGCCCATATTTGCCTTTCCACTCAATCCCCCCTGGACAGATTATGCAAAGAAAGAACATTTTCCTGACGTTGATAATTCCAGGGCCCAACTATCCGTGGAAAAATATGAATGTGTACATGCAGCCGCTTAAGGACGAATTGCAAGAAGCCTGGGATAATGGGTTCAAGACATACGACGCCTATAGCAAACGAAACTTCATAATGCGTGTCTGGTACATGTACTGGACGCATGACTTGCCGTCGTATGCACTATTTGTTGGCTGGTGTGTGCATGGAAGGTTCCCATGCCCCACATGAAAGGGAGCTCTTGAGTTTCGTTGGCTTCAGGCCGGTCGCAAGTTTTCTTGCTTCGACATGCATAGACAGTTCCTGGATCCTCGCCATAAGTTCATGAAAGACAAGAAGAACTTCATCAGAGGTAGAGTTGTCAAAAACTCTGCACCACCTGCGTTGACATGCCAACAGACCCTGGATCAGTTAAGCGCTCTCGAGCCAGATCCAGAGCATCCAGGGTACTTCAAGCGGTATAATTCTAAACATGTCTGGGCTCACAAGACATGCTTATGGGATCTGCCTTACTTCAAAGACCTCCTTTTCCCACACAACATCGACGTGATGCACACTGATAAGAATATCACTGAGGCACTTTTTGGTACATTGTTCGGCATAGATGGGAAGTCAAAGGATAATACTAAGGCTAGAGTCGATCTGGAGGCGCTATGTGATAGGCCGTTACAAAACATGAAAGAACCGAAAGGAAAGCAGAACTAGACGAAGCCAAAGGCATGGTTCAATCTTGGAAGGCCAACTATGAGGTAAATTATCTTGTGGGCGAAACAACAATTGATGTTCCCCGATGGGTATGCAGCGAATCTAAAGAGGGGAGTGAGTCTTGATAAATTGAAGATATTTGGTCTCAAGAGTCATGATTGGCACATATGGATCGAGCGGGCAATGCCGGTGATGTTGCGTGCGTTCATCCCTGAGGATGAATGGCTAGTACTTGCAGAACTCATCTATTCTTCCGTGTTCTTTGTGCGCAAGAACTATCGCCTGGCGTGCTAGAAGAAATGGAAGAGTTGGCGCCGGAGTTGATCTGCAAGTTAGAGAAGATCTTTCCACCAGGCTTCTTTAATCCAATGCAGCATTTGATTTTGCATCTCCCGACCGAGGCAAGATTGGGGGGGGGGGCGTGCAAAATCGTTGGTGCTACCCAACTGTGAGGATGCAGAAGACGATCCGAGAAAAATGTAAAAATAAACGTGGAATTGAAGCATCAATGGCTGAGGCATTCATCACTGAGGCAACGGCAAACTTCGTGACATCACACTACGAAGCCAAAAATCGTCATTTGCATAATCCGAAGCCTCGGTACAATGCTGACGACCCTAAAAAGGGTGGATCCAACCTCAACCTATTCAAAGGGAATCTCGCACCAGCCAGTGGTTCGAAATCAGTATCTTTGGATAACGAAGAATGGCGGACCATTACGTTGTATATCTTTAACAACCTGACAGAAGTGCGGTCGTACATCGAGTAAGTTCTTGTTACATTGTTTCACAACTTCTATTTCCTTTGAACGGCTCTTATTCCTGGATATTTCATATAGTCGGTACGCCACCATATTCTCGTATGCAGCGGTGATCCAAAAGGATTCCGTCGAAGAGTATGAGCTTCTCGCAAAGCAAGGAGGCGGCTATCCCGGTTTCATCTCTTGGTTCAAACAAACGGTAATTTATATTAGACCATTTCATTTCATTCGCTAATTTGTGTCTAATGCATCAATCCTTTCGTATTAAACTTGTAGGCTAATTTAGACTCTATGGACGCCAAATTGGGACAAGTCACTAATGGTTTTGACTATAAGGTCCGTTCATTTGACAAATACGACATCAACGGGTATCGCTTTCGTACCTATGGCAACAAGCTATCTGTGGCCGACCGAAAGTATACAAATTTTTGTGTATCTGGTATCGGCGAAGGAGGTACCGAGTATTATGGGAGAGTTGAAGCAATTTATGAACTTCTATTCTATGGTGAAAACCCACCAAATGTCGTACTCTTCAAATGTTATTGGTTTTAGCCGAAGGAGAGTAGAAGGACTCACGAACATATAGGGCTAGTTGAAATCAAACAAAGCACCCATTTAGATGTTCCCGATGTCTATATTATGGCTCAACAAGCGACCCAAGTATTCTATCTACCGTGGGCCTGCCAAACTAATCCAAATATGAAAGGTTGGGATGTCGTTTTTGAAGTGTCGCCACGTGCTAGACCATCTCCCCCAAAGGAAGAGGATTATGAACCTCACATTAACCCAGTAACATATGAAGGAGAATTCTTCCAAGAGGCACGTATTTCCAAAAAACATTTCAAGAACCGCTATACTTCACCCCAAAACATTGAAGTAGACAGCAACAGTGAATCCGGCATCACCCCAGAGGAGGAACAAGAAGAGCCGGAACAAGAAGAGGTTACTGCTACGGATGAGCTGTCAATGCTTGACCGATTACGTCAAGGTGGCCTTCCACATGTTGATGCCACTGAACCCTATGAGCACGTCATTGATGATAGTGATGATGATAATTATGCATTTATAGATGATAGTGATCGAGATTATTAGTAGCCCGCTCCTACACCTCCATGATCACGGTAAGTTTCTCTAGTGTTTTGCTTAACAAATGCATAAAGACCTAGACTTAGCTTTATTTCCTCCAAATTGACTTAATAAGCTTACTGACCTACAAAACCATCCATTTTACCTAAGTTAGCTCTAAAACGATCTATACTTAGCTTTGTTTCCTCCAAAATGACCTAAGTTAGCTCTAATATGCTTAGTTAACTAGGTTTGCTCAATAATGACATGTACTTAGCTTACTTATGTCAAAAATAGCATAATTAGCTTAGTTAGCTCATAAACGATCCATTTTACCTAAGTTAGCTCTAAAATGATCCATTTTACCTTAGTTAGCTCATAAACGATCCATTTTACCTAAGTTAGCTCTAAAATGACTCATTTTACCTTAGTTAGCTCATAAATGATCCATTTTACCCAAGTTAAATCTAAAATGACCCATTTTACCTAAGTTAGCTCTAAAATGATCCATTTTACCTTACTTAGCTCATAAACGATCCATTTTACCTAAGTTAGCTCTAAAATGACCCATTTTACCTTTGTTAGCTCATAAATGATCCATTTAACCCAAGTTAGCTCTAAGATGACCCATTTTACTTAAGTTAGCTCTAAAATGACCCATTTTACCTTAGTTAGCTCATAAATGATCCATTTTACCCAAGTTAGCTCTAAAATGACCCATTTTACCTAGGTTAACTCCAAAATGACCCATCTTACCTAGGTTAGCTCTAAAATGATGCATTTTACCTAAGTTAGCTCATAAACGATCCATTTTACCTAGGTTAGCTCATAAATGATCCATTTCAACCAAATTAGCTCATAAATGATCCATTTCACCTTAGTTAGCTCATAAACGATCCATTTCACCTTAGTTAGTTCATGAACGATCCATTTCAACTAAGTTAGCTCATAAATGATCCATTTCACCTAAGTTTTCTCATAAATGACATATACTTCTTCTTCTAGTCACCATTTTCTAACTTTCTTATTTGCCGTTTTGTAGATTTCATTCACTTCACGGAAGCTAGCTTGCTATGATGGAGTGCTTGTTTTTTCTTTCATTCTCTTCTAGTATTCTTACCTTGCTATGATGGAACAATGTGTATGTGCAACTTGCTATGGATGAATGGATGGAACTATATATGTATGTACGATGAAACTTATGTGCTGGATATGTCATATGTTGGCTGTGAAATAAGCCTGTGAAATATATCTATATATGTCATATATATTTGCTGTGAAAATTGTTGGATTTAAAAAAAACCTAGAAAAAATACAGGCAATGCAGACTCTTTGCCGTCTGCCACCGACGGCAATGGGCTCTTTGCTGTCCGCGGCGGACGGCAAAGAAGCCACGTGGCAGCCACCTGTGCTTTCTAGAAGCTGACCCATTTGGTTAGTTTGCCTATAGTGGCGGACGACAAAGCCTTTGCCTACAGCGGCAGACTGCAATGGATCACCGCATTTGCCTACAACGGCGGACGACAAAGCCTTGGTGGGCAGTGACGTCCAACTGATGTCATTCGGCCGACGACAAAGGCCTGATGCTCTTTGCCGTCAGCCGCGGACGGCAAATACTGCCGTTAGCCACCTAACGGACTAACAGTGAATTTATTGCCGTCGGCTTTCTTTGCCGTCAGCCGCTGATGGCAAAGGCCCCTTTGCCGTCCGCTTTAGAAAGCAGACGACAAAGAAGGTCTTTACCGATCCTTTCTTTGCTGGTGCCTTTTGCCGTCCGCGGCAGACGACAAAGGCCTTTGCCGTCCGCCTTCCATGCCTTTGCCATTTGCCTTGGCGGACGGCAAATTAGCTGATTCCTGTAGTGCTAATGTAATTGTCGAATTCATACATGCACTGACTAGGATGTTTATTATAAGGGATATCACCTTCATCAAACTTTAAAAGAGAATTTACCTCCACCACCTGCGGTGGTATGTTAAGATCATGTATTTATTCGATAGGTGGTAAATTGTTAACATCTCAGCTTTAATACCTTTTTCTTCCATGCATTTCTTTGCCTCTTGCATATATTTAGGACCGAGAAATAAAATACCTCCCTCGAAGTGGATTTAGCACTACTGTAGGATGCTGCTAACGCGACACTACAATCAGAGACCCTTTGACGAAACTGTGTACGATGCATTAATCGTAAACGATGATGTAAAATAACCATAAAAAAGATGCAAAACATTTGCGATGAAGGATACATCAAACACGGTCTGGATTTTAGTTCTATGTGCGATGCCTGGCATACGGTTCAGTTCAATTAACTGTTTGCGATGAGGCAGGACAAAAGAAACGGGCATGCAGATGAAGGCGTGTGCAATATATGGCATAAAGTTCACTCAGATAAATTGTTTGTGATGAGGCGGAACAACAAAAACGGGAAGCCAGATGAAGGTGTGTGCGATATACGGCATACAGTTCACTCGGATGAACTGTCTGCGTTGAGCCAAGAGAACAGAAACGGTTCAACTTAACAAGATGTGTGTGATATGCGGCAAACAGGTCTGTAATCGAAAACATGTGGGAAGACCGATAACAACACAGACGATTCCTGTTAACAAGCCGTGTGTGTTGTGAGAAAACAATCGCTGGTATACAATTGTGAGTGATTGATGAAAACATCACCTACGGGTTCCATTGTTTAGTCCGTGTGCGATGTGATTTTCTTTGTCCGCACAACATCTACGCTCTGTCTACAGAGCATCAACATATATACTTAAAAAGACAGCATTGCATAACCAAATTAAGCATACAATTACACAAGTGACTACACACATCACACACCAAAGTAAGCAATTACATGCATACTAAACTAGGAGAAATGAGGATCCAATCATCTACTTCTTGTTGGGATGACGCTTGCCATTGGTCTGCTTCCGGCTGGATCCCTGGCCGTTTTGGGGAAGGAGGCACTTCCTCATGTCAATGATCTGCCTATACATGTCGTAGCTTGTGTACGCCTCCTTGGCCGCGTACACGACGTGAGCTTTGTCGAGTTTCTCCATCCAGGCCGAGTGCCAGGCACACTTGTCCTTGTTGCAGGTATCCTTCATGTCTCTATAGTAGGGGTCGATGATGGCCTCGGCGACGTGAACCAGTGAGTCCTTCTCATGCTCCTTGCTGCCCCAGATATTGGATTGGCCCTGGACGTCGACAAGATTCTGGCAGGTGATGCCTGAATTGTTGAACACCTTTACATCGTTGGTGATGTCCACTGTAGCGAACATGTAGTGGGGGTCGTTGACAAACTTGGTGAAACACTCGCAAAGCCTTGTGGCCAGGCAGTAGTGGTAGACAATGACATGGTTGTGTACGGACATCTGGGCGACGATGACCTTGGGGCGAGACCCGGCATGAGCACGGGTGTACTCGAGTTCGAACCAGACCACCTTGTACTTCTCCTCGGCGAGCAATAGCTCCATGATGTGGATGGAGTGCTCCACCCAGACCGGGTTGTTGGTGTACACCACCGAGAGCTCCATGAACCTTCCATGGGTGTTCAACACGGCATGCATGGTGAATTGTTGCTCGTCGTCGACGGCCGCTCAAAGCGCCATTGGAGCCGCACAGGATACCCTCTAAGAATTTGTCGTGGTGGGTGTGCTTCTTGCAACGGTGGGGCGCGATCGAAAGGTTGAAGAGACATAAGGGTTAAATGGCCGCTGCAATAATGGGGGGCGGTCGGTCTGTAATCGTCACGTCTTGTCACGGCATTCATAGCAGAGAATTCCAGTGCACGCTTGACAACACCGCACTGCACACGTTTCGTTTAACCACGCGTGGGCTCGAAGAGGCGCCAAATGTATCATCAGTGAGCCTACTCCCATGCAAGCTTCTCCCCAGCTAGTTTGGCCACTCGTTGACTAGAAGAGGGACAAATCATGGGCGTTTATTGGTAAGAAGCTTTGTAAAAATGAAGTGTGTGGAATGACTTCGGTCATAAGCTTACCCGTGGGTGATGAGGTCAAAGTTACACAGAAGGGTGATGATGGACACTCGAGTGCGATAATTAATTTTGCGTTCAATAGGACACACGGTTGAAAAAAACAACTGTGTGCAATAATGTCGAAGATCGCAGTCAAGTTAGCTATACAGATCGTGTGTTGTGAGATCAACAAGGTAAACAGATTCGAGAATGGTTAATAAAATCTAAGACCATTGCATATTAAGATAAAAAATGTTCTACCAATATACGAGTCTCATACGATGCCATTTCAATGATTGTACCACAAAAACTCGAAATATTACAAGGTTCAAATTCCAGAGGTATATGGCTCAAATTCAAAGATTGTAAGGTTCAAACTGATATTAGAAATGAAATCCAGCTCATCAGTTGCAAACGCTCACACCGATCTGCTGAACATGGATATCAGAGAGGTTCAAACTAATATTACCACTTCTAAGTCTGGTTTTGAAACCTCATAATTTTTGCAAAGGGGTCAGTGATAACCCACAAGTGTAGGGGATCACAACAGTTTTCGAGGGTAAAGTATTCAACCCAAATTTATTGATTCGACACAAGGGGAGCCAAAGAATACTCTTAAGTATTAGCAACTGAGTTGTCAATTCAACCACACCTGGAAACTTAGTATCTGCAGCAAGGTAATTTAGTAGCAAAGTAATATGGAGATAGCGATAGCGGCAATAAAAGTAACGGTAGTGTTTTTGCAGTTTTTGTAATAGTAGCGGCGGAAAAGTAAATAAGCAACAAGCAATATGTGAAAAGCTCGTAGGCATTAGATCGGTGATGGGGGATTATGTCGGATGCGATTCATCATGTAAAAGTTATAACCTAGGGTGACATGTAACTAGCTCCAGTTCATCAATGTAATGTAGGCATGTATTCCGAATATAATCATACGTGCTTATGGAAAAGAACTTGCATGACATCTTTTGTCCTACCCTCCCGTGGCAGCGGGGTCCTAGTGGAAACTAAGGGATATTAAGGCATCCTTTTAATAGAGTACCGGACCGAAGCATTAACACATAGTGAATACATGAACTCCTCAAACTACGGTCATCACCGGGAGTGGTCCCGATTATTGTCACTTCGGGGTTGCCGGATCATAACACATAGTAGGTGACTATAGACTTGCAAGAGAGGATCAAGAACACACATATATTCATGAAAAGATAATAGGTTTAGATCTGAAATCATGCACTCGGGCCCTAGTGACAAGCATTAAGCATGGCAAAGTCATAGCAACATCAATCTTAGAACATAGTGGATACTAGGGATCAAGCCCTAACAAAACTAACTCGATTACATGGTAAATCTCATCCAACTCATCACTGCCCAGCAAGCCTACGATGGGATTACTCACGCACGGCGGTGAGCATCATGGAATTGGTGATGAAGGAAGGTTGATGATGACGACCGCGACGATCTCCACTCTCCGGAGCTCCGAACAGACTCCAGATCAGCCCTCACGAGAGAGATTTGGGCTTGACGGCGGCCCCGTATCGTAAAACATGATAATTCTTTCTCTCTGATTTTTTTCTCCCGAAAGAGAATATATGGAGTCCGGGGTTACGTCGGTGGAGCATCAGGGGGCCCATGAGGCAGGGGGCGCGCCCCCACCCGCGTGGACAGGGTGTGGCCCCCCTGACGTGAATCTTTCTGCAGATATTTTTTATATTTTCCAAAATAATTCTCCGTGGATTTTCAGGTCATTCCGAGAACTTTTTATTTCTGCACAAAAAAAAACACCATGGCAATTCTGCTGAAAACAACGTTAGTCCGGGTTAGTTCCATTCAAATCATGCAAGTTAGAGTCCAAAACAAGGGCAAACGTGTTTGGAAAAGTAGATACGTTGGAGACGTATCAACTCCCCCAAGCTTAAACCTTTGCTTGTCCTCAAGAAATTCAGTTGATAAACTAAAAGTGATAAAGAAAAACTTTGACAAATTTTGTTTGCTCTTGTTGTTGTAAATATGTAAAGCCAGCATTCAAGTTTTCAGCAAAGATCATGAACTAACCACATTCACAATAACTTTCAGGTCTCATGTCTACTCATATCAATGGCATAATCAACTAGCGAGCAATAATAATAAACCTCGGATGACAACACTTTCTCAGAACAATCATAATATGATATAAGAAGATGGTATCTCGCTAGCCCTTTCTGAGACCGCAAAACATAAATGCAGAGCACCTTTAAAGATCAAGGGTTGACTAGACATTGTAATTCATGGTAAAAGAGATCCAGTCATGATCATACTCAATGCAAATTAATAGTAATACATGCAAATGATAGAGGTGCTCTCCAACTGGTGCTCTTTAATAAGAGGATGATGACTCAGCATAAAAGTAAATAGATAGGCCCTTCGCAGAGGGAAGCAGGGATTTGTAGAGGTGTCAGAGCTCGGTTTTTAGATAGAGTTGAATAACATTTTGAGCGGTATACTCTCATTGTCAACATAGCAACCAAGAATCTTGATATCTTCCATGCTACGCACATTATAGGCGGTTCCCAAACAGAATGGTAAATTTTATACTCCCCCAACCACCAACAAGCACACTCCACGGCTAGCCCAAACAACGGGTACCGTCCAAACGAGCAACATCCCTGGGGGAGTTTTGTTTAATTATTATGATTTTGAGCATGGGACTGGGCATCCCGGTTACCAGCCATTTTCTCATGAATGATGAGCGGAGTCCACTCATCGTGAGAATAACCCACCTAGCATGGAAAATATAGACAACCCTAGTTGATACATGAGTTGTTCGAGCATACAAAACATAATTTCATTTGAAGGTTTAGAGTTTGGCACATACAAATTTACTTGGAACGGCAGGTAAATACCGCATATAGGAAGGTATGGTGGACTCATTGGAACAGCTTTGGGGTTTATGGAAGTGGATGCACAAGCAATATTCCCGCTTAGTACATGTGAAGGCTAGAAAGAGACTGGGAAGCGAGCAACTAGAGAGTGACAACAGTCATGAACATGCATTAAAATTAATCAACAATGAATGCAAGCATGAGTAGGATATAAATCACCATGAACATAAACATCGTGGAGGCTATGTTGATTTGTTTCAACTACATGCGTGAACATGTGCCAAGTCAGACCACTTGAATCATTCAAAGGAGGATGCCACCCTATCATACCACATCACAACCATTTTAATATCATGTTGGCATGCACGATAGACCGTCATAAACTCTCAGCTAATTAAGCATGGTATAAGCAACTACGATCTCTAATTGTCATTGCAAGCATGTTTCATTCATAACAAGCTGAATCAGGAACGATGAGCTATCATATTTACATAAACTAGAGAGGTCGAGTTCATACCAGCTTTTCTCATCTCAATCAATTCATCATATATCATCCTTATTGCCTTTCACTCGCATGACCGAACAGTGTGGATAATAATAATAGTGCACATGCATTGGACTAAGCTGGAATCTGCGAGCATTTAATACAAGAGAGAAGACAAGGTAATATGGCTCAAGGTTAAATTAACAGTAAAGCATATGAGAGCCACTAAGCATTTCTAACATGGTCTTCTACTCTTGACCCCTAACGAAAAGAAAAGAAACTATTTACACGGGAAAGCTCCCAACAAGCAAAAGAAGAACGAGAAATCTTTTTGGGTTTTCTTTTAGTTACTACTACTACAAGCAAGGAAAGTAAACTAGCTAAAAGCTACAACTAATTTTTTTGTTTTTCTTAAGGTTTTTCTAACACACAAGAAAAAGACTAAGAAAAGAATTGAAACTAGCATGGATAGTACAATGAAAGAGTGTGAGCACCGACGACTAGAATAAGTGTGTGAACATGAATGTAATGTCGGTGAGAAACACGTACTCCCCCAAGCTTAGGATTTTGTCCTAAGTTGGTCTATGGCCAATATTGGCCTAATGGATATCCAAAGTCGTAGTTGGGGTTGTACTGAGATGCAGCAGCTACTGCCTGCCGAGCTGCCGCTTGGAGACGAGCTGCTTCCACCGTCTCATGATTCTCATTTGCCACCTCCCTGGTTATAGTATATCTCCCTTTTTCCTGAAAGTCAAACAAGGTAGGAGCAGGAAGAGAAATATGGACGGCATGACGCCTGTTAAAGATTAGTCGATATTTGAGGGATTGTTCATCCCTTTCTATAAACCGGTGACTAACCATAGCATTGTAATCCAAGTAAGTAGGAGGTAAGGGTTCATCATTTTCATGTATAGGCACACCAAGACGGCGGGCTATGCGAGTGTCATAAATCCCTCCAAATAAATCTCCGTACAAACCATTATGATGTAGCCTACGTGCAATAATGGCTCCCAAGTTATATTGTCTATCACCTAATACAACACTCTTGAGAACACTAAGATCTGGGACGCACATATGGCAAGCCTCATCTTTACCGTTTATGCATCTACCAATAAAGAGACCAAAGTAATGAATATCAGGAAAATGAATGCTCCCTATGGTAACTTATGCGATTTCTATAGATTCCCCCTATAGTGATACTAGCAAGGAAGTCTTTATATTCACATTTGCGAGGATCACCCATATTGCCCCACTGCGGGAACTTACAAGCATCATTAAAATCCTCTAAGTCCATGGTGTAAGATTTATCATATAGATCAAACACGACAGTGTGAGAGTTGTGTGAAGATGAAAATTTAAACCTTCTCACAAAGGTATCCGTTAAGTAACGATATTGACGGCACTTATCTTCCATGAAGCCCTCGAGGTCAGCATTACGCACATATGCGTCAAATTCCTCCTTAATGCCTACCCGGACCATAAATTCCTCCGACGGCCATTCACAAGGCCACACTTCAGCTTCCCTCGGTAGTTCATCGTCCGGCTCACGCATCGCGAGCCTTGGTTCTTGCTTCCTTGAGGAACCGCCTTGGAAGATTTTCCTATGCATTTTTCTGAAATTTTTAGTAACACAAAATAAAAGTGAACCACACTCAACAAGATTGATAGCAACAACTCCTACAAGTGCCTAGAGGCTATATCATGCATTAGAACTACTTGGGACCAAGGAAATTTGACATGCAAGCTCAAGAACAAGGTCACCACAGCAGCAAAAACTTGCAATAAATAGAGCACTAGAACAAAAACTAATTGGACCAATGGAGGAGTCACATACCAAGGAACAATCTCCCCAAACAGTTTTGTGAATGGAGCTTTGAGCAAGGATATCGAAAATGGTAGCAAGATGAGCTAGAACTCGTGCTTGGGCTGGATGGTGATTTTTTCGGAGGAAGAAGAAGGGTATGGGTGCAGGAATAAGTGGAAGGGGGCCACGTGGGGCCCACGAGGCAGGGGGGCGCGCCCTGTGAGGGTGGGCACGCCCTAGACCCTCGTGGCCAGGTGCTAGCTCCCCTCGCTTTGTTTTCTGTCCCATATATTCTCAAATATTCTAGAAAAAATCACATTTCATTTTCAGGGCATTTGGAGAACTTGCATTTTCGGTGTATTTTTTATTGCACGGTTAAGTCTGGAAACAGACAGAAAATACTATTTTTGCTTTATTTATCCTAATTAACATTAAGTAAAAGGAGGATACAGAAGGTTGTGCTATCTAGATTCACCCATCTCATGCTCATCAAAAGGAATCCATTAACAAGGTTGATCAGGTCTTGCTAATAAACTCTTTCCGAATAACATGAAACCGGAGAATTTTCGAATAACACTAGGTTACCTCAATGGGGATATGTATGTCCCCAACAATAAGAATGTCATATGTCTTCTTGTTAGTAGGAAGAGGAAATTCAAAACCTTCAATAGTAATAGTTGAAAATTTTCCAATATAGTTGATACTATGGACTTGAGGTTGTTTCCTCGGAAAGTGTACCATATGCTCATTACCATTGACATGAAAAGTGACATTGCCTTTGTTGCAATCAATAACAGCCCCTACAGTATTCAAAAAGGGTCTACCAAGGATAATAGACATACTGTCGTCCTCGGGAATATCAAGGATAACAAAGTCCGTTAGAATAATAACATTTGCAACCACAACATGCACATCCTCACAAATACCGACATGTATAGCAGTTGATTTATCAGCCATTTGCAAATATATTTCAGTAGGTGTCAACTTGCTCAAGTCAGGTCTACGATATAAAGAGAGAGGCATAACACTAACACCAGCTCCAAGATCACATAAAGCAGTTTTAACATAGTTTCCTTTGATGGAGCAAGGTATGGTAGGTACTACTGGATCTCCTAATTTCTTAGGTATTCCACCCTTAAAAGTGTAATTGGCAAGCATGGTGGAAATTTCTACTTCAGGTATCTTTCTTTTATTGGTAATAATGTCCTTCATATATTTAGCATAAGGATTTGTTTTAAGCATATCAGTCAAATGCATACGCAAAAAGATAGGTCTAATCATTTCAGCAAAGCGCTCAAAATCCTCATCATCCTTTTTCTTCGATGGTTTAGGAGGAAAAGGCATGGGTTTCTGAACCCATGGTTCTCTTTCCATACCGTGCCTCCTAGCAACAAAGTCTCTCTTATCATAATGTTGATTCTTTGATTGTGGGTTATCAAGATCAACAGCAGGTTCAATCTCTACGTCATTATCATTGCTAGGTTGAGCATCATCATGAACATCATCATTAACATTATCACTAGGCTCATGTTCATTACCATATTGTGTCTCAACATCATAAATAGATATATCGTTGGGATTCTCACGTGTGTCAGCTACAGGTTCACTAGAAGCATGCAAAGTCCTATCATTTTTCTTTTTCTTCTTCTTAGAAGAACTAGGTGCATCTAAATTAGCTCTCCGAGAATCTTGCTCAATTCTCTTAGGGTAGCCTTCAGGATACAAAGGTTCCCGTGTCACTTTACCACCTCTAGTTGCAACTCTAACATCATAGTCATTATTCTTACTATTTAATTCATTGAGCAAATCATTTTGAGCCTTAAGTACTTGTTCTACTTGAGTGGTAACCATAGAAGCAGGTTTACTTATGAGTTTCGATTCACCTTTAACTCTAGACATATAATCACTCAAGCGTTCAATCATATAAGCATTGTGTTGCAATTTTGTACCAACATAAGCATTGAAGTTTTCTTGTTTCACAATAAAGTTGTCAAACTCATCTAAGCATTGGCTAGCAGACTTATAACGAGGAATATCACCTTCATCAAATCTATAAATAGAATTTACCTTTACTACCTGTGTCGGGTTATTAAGACCATGTATTTCTTCAATAGGCGGTAAATTCTTAACATCTTCAGCTTTAATACCTTTTTCTTTCATAGATATCTTTGCCTCTTGCATATCTTAGAACTGAGAAACAGAACACCCATTTTCTTCGGAGTTGGCTTAGGGGCTGGTCCAGGAAGTGTCCAATTATTTCCATTGGCCAACATATTATTCAATAGTAATTCAGCTTGATCAACTGTTCTTTCCCTGAAAACACAACCAGCACAACTATCCAGGTGGTCTCTGGAAGCATCGTTTAGTCCATTATAAAAGACATCAAGTATATCGTTCCTCTGAAGAGAATGATCAGGCAAAGCATTAAGTAATTGGAGAAGCCTCCCCCAAGCTTGTGGGAGACTCTCTTCTTCAATTTGCACAAAGTTATAAATTTCCCATAAGCCAGCTTGTTTCTTATGAGCGGGAAAATATTTAGCAGAAAAGTAATGCATCATATCCCGGGGACTACGCACACAACCAGGATCAAGAGAATTAAACCAAGTCTTGGCATCACCCTTTAACGAGAAAGGAAATAGCTTAAGGATATAATAATAATGAATCTTTTCATCATTGGTAAACAGGGTGGCTATATCATTCAACTTAGTAAGATGTGCCACAACAGTTTCAGATTCATAGCCATGGAAAGGATCAGATTGAACCAAAGTAATTAACTCAGGATCAACAGAGAAATCATAATCCTTATCAGTAACAAAAATAGGTGAAGTAGCAAAAGCAGGGTCATGTTTCATTCTAGCATTCAAAGACTTTTCTTTCAGCTTAGCTAATAATTTCTTAAGATCATATCTATCATTGCAAGCAAGAAAGTCTCTAGCAGTTTCTTCATCCATAACATAACCCTCAGGAATAATAGGCAATTCATACTTAGGGGGAGAAGTTTCATCATCACTTTCATAAATATTACCAGTTTCAATATTTGCATTCTCCCTAACCTTAGCAATTTGTTCATCTAGAAATTCACCTAGTGGCACAATATTATCAGGCATAGAAGTAGTTTCATCATACATAGAAGAAGTGACATCATCAAGAACATACGACATATTAGATTCAATGGCAGGAGTAGGTGTCGCAAGTTTACTCATAACAGAGGGTGAATCAAGTGCAGAGCTAGATGGCAGTTCCTTACCTCCCCTCGTAGTTGAGGGATAAATCTTGGTTTTTGAGTCTTTCAAGTTCTTCATAGTGATCAACATATATAAATCCCAAGTGACTTAAAGCATATAGCTATGCTCCCCGGCAACGGCGCCAGAAAATAGTCTTGATAACCCACAAGTGTAGGGGATCGCAACCGTTTTTGAGGGTAAAGTATTTAACCCAAATTTATTGATTCGACACAAGGGGAGCCAAAGAATACTCTTAAGTATTAGCAGCTGAGTTGTCAATTCAACCCCACCTAGAAACTTAGCATCTGCAACAAGGTAATTTAGTAGCAAAGTAATATGGAGATAGCGATAGCGGCAATAAAAGTAACGGTAGTGTTTTTGTAGTTTTTGTAATAGTAGCGGTAGAAAAGTAAATAAGCAACAAGCAATATGTGAAAAGCTCGTAGGCATTGGATCGGTGATGGGGGGTTATGTCGGATGCGATTCATCATGTAAATGTTATAACCTAGGGTGACACAGAACTAGCTCCAGTTCATCAATGTAATGTAGGCATGTATTCCGAATATAGTCATACGTGCTTATGGAAAAAAACTTGCATGCCATCTTTTGTCCTACCCTTCCATGGCAGCGGGGTCCTAGTGGAAACTAATGGATATTAAGGCCTCCTTTTAATAGAGTACCGGACCAAAGCATTAACACATAGTGAATACATGAACTCCTCAAACTACGGTCATCACCGGGAGTGGCCCCGATTATTGTCACTTCGGGGTTGCCGGATCATAACACATAGTAGGTGACTATAGACTTGCAAGAGAGGATCAAGAACACACATATATTCATGAAAACACAATAGGTTCAGATCTGAAATCATGGCACTCGGGCCCTAGTGACAAGCATTAAGCATGGCAAAGTCATAGCAACATCAATCTTAGAACATAGTGGATACTAGGGATCAAACCCTAACAAAACTAACTCGATTACATGGTAAATCTCATCCAAATCATCACCGTCCAGCAAGCCTACGATGGGATTACTCACGCACAGGGGTGAGCATCATGGAATTGGTGATGGAGGAAGGTTGATGATGACGATGGCGACGATCTCCACTCTCCGGAGCCTCGAACGGACTCCAGATTAGCCCCCCGAGAGAGATTAGGGCTTGGCGGCGGCTCCATATCGTAAAACACGATAATACTTTCTCTCTGATTTTTCTCTCCCCGAAAGTGAATATATGGAGTCCCGGGGTACGTCGGTGGAGCATCAGGGGGCTCACGAGGCAAGCGGGCGCACCCAGGGGGAGGGGGCGCCCCCACCCTCGTGAACAGGGTGTGGCCTCCCTGACGTGGATCTTTCCACAGATGTTTTTTATATTTTCCAAAATAATTCTTCGTGGATTTTCAGGTCATTCCGAGAACTTTTTATTTCTGCACAAAAACAACACCATGGCAATTCTACTGAAAACATCGTCAGTCCGGGTTAGTTCCATTCAAATCATGCAAGTTAGAGTCCAAAACAAGGGCAAAAGTGTTTGGAAAAGTAGATACGTTGGAGACGTATCAGTCAGCCACTGAGAAGTCATGTATGGGGTTGACATGATAACTTCCGATTACTCTGTCATCTGAAGTTCCAAAATGAAATTCAACCATTTTCGGAGCCTATTCCATTCCGCTGCAGGCGCCGGCGCTGACAAACCATTCATTTTTGCAAAATAAATGTAGGGCAAACCTCATTACCTTATCCATCCTTGCTCTTACAACAAAGAACCTGGCGAATATAATCTCTGGTAAGGTCCCTTGGTAGGAGTTCAAAGTAATTTCTGAGAGATGCAGATCTAGGCATTTGACGTGATTGTTATATTGTATCACATTATCCACCACTGGGCCTAATCTTATCTACAAAAGAAGAAAACATGTTAGTGCGTACATGCAGTTTTGAGCACTACTACATGCCTATTTGGTTTGCAGGATTTGTAAAATGCACTAACATTCCATCTTCAATCTGACATGATTAACATGGGCATTTGATTACATTCTAGAAAAATGTAGCCTTCTTCACAAGAAGTTGGAGTTGATGAAAATTTCCCTAAGGAAATTAGTACAGATGAATCCAAAGGATAAATGCTTATGGATTGTAACCATATGGATCAAGCAACCAATATGGGTGGGACATGTATTTACTAAAATCCTCCAAAAGAATCCTTTAGAAAGTGTAGTACATTGTCATTGTAAACTTGGAAAAGGATGTCACAAATTGAACTCCCTCATGGTTAACATTGAACAGGGAAGGAAGATCGCCTCAATATATAGCTTCTCCAGGCATGGAAAGCATATCAGGAAACTGACAACTTGCTCTAGGTTGGGGCCGATAGATTCTAGTGCCAATACCTTCACTGTGCGCGGTTTCGGGGTCAAGCTTGTCGGAATCATTTTCTGGATGACAGACAAACAAACATCTTCAAAATTAGAAATAATGTTAATTTGTAGAAGGAGAGGTAGAAGGCGGGTGTTGTACCTGAACGGGTGTGGATCCAATAACACGTTCGGAGTATTTGTTAGATGAATAGCCCACCACTATCAATTTCGGTAGAGAAATGGCACCGATTCTTGTTGGACCTTCTTGATCAACTACAAGTAATCTCTCAAGTGCAGGTGTGTCCTCAATGACCATACCATGGTACACATCTTGTGATGTCTTCCTGCCGCACCAGCAACACACATAAATAGTCCGGATAGTCATGGAGGTTTATGTGGAAGCTACTCAACCCATTGATCGCCTAAAGACGAAGGTACTCAAGTGCAGTACAGCCACGGAGCAGGTGCTCCATGTCACCGTTTGGGAGGCAGACGGCGACGAGTTCGAGGTGCTTTAGTCGTGGTAGAATAAGAGCGGGTGCATCATTAAGGGGAGGGTGGCAGTTCCTGAACTTGGCGACATGCAGCGTGGACACGAGGCGGAGAGCGAACGTCGCAAGCAAGCACATATGCCCACCATCAAAAGTGAGCTCCTCGAGCTGATCTAGGGCGGGGGATCGGAACCATTCGTCAAACTTGGCTCGGTCCTTGCTGTTGGAACAGAACTTGCCCATTCTAAGGCCTCTGGTTGGGCCAAGGTGACTATCGAGGATCTTGAAGAACGCATCCAAGCTTTTGCGGTAGCCATGGCAGAGCTCGTGAGTGTCAATGAGGTCGATAGGGGTGGAGTTCCATAGGGGGCGCCACCGTCGGGAAAGGACAGTTATCCGCGCACCATATTTGATTGGGAGGAGGGAGATGATGACTATGAACATATCATCGGGGAGGCTGTCGGTGTCAAAACCTGCAGATCTCGGGTAGGGTGTCCCGAACTATGCATCTGAGGATCGATGGTAATAGAGACTAGGGACACGGTGTTTACCCAGGTTCAGGCCTTCTTGATCGAGGTAATACCCTACTTCCTGCTTGATTGATCTTGATGAATTTGGGTTACAAGAGTTAATCTACCTCGAGACCGTACTGGCTAAAACCCGAGGAGTCTAGCATATGCAATTGTGATTGTTGTCCTTACGGACTAAACCCTCCGGTTTATATATGCACCAGAGGGACCTAGGGTTGTAGATGACCATCTTGCAGAGGAAGGAAAGTATTACACCTAGACTCTAAACTTCCTATTTTACACATATGTGAGTCCTATCCAGATATGGGAGATAGTATTCAGCAATAATCCTCACGGCCCACCAGTCTGGCTCATAACAAGCAATCCGGCCACCTGAGGACCCCTTAATCGAGGACTCCCTCAGTAGCCCCTGAACCAGTTTTCGATGCCGATGAGTTTGGCTCGCGTACTTTCTTCAACATTGCAAGGCGGGTTCCTCCTCCCGAACACATTTGAAGCAATATTCCCTACACAAAGGTATTCTGTCCGGCTCTGCATAATTAGTACAACCCGTAGCCTCGAAGGCAAGGCATCAAAAAAATGGACTCTATGTCTTTACTGACAACTTCTCAACGAAGCATCACGTCTGGCCCTTTAATATTTTGAACCGTTTTCTTGGCTGTAGTTTCAAGTTTCGAGGCATAGCCCCATTGGCATGTCTTGTCGAAGCAGAGATCGTGCCCGCTTATTGCAAGATCCTTAACAATATGACGTGGGCATCCCAACCGTGCCTTACTGTAGGATCGAAAGTATGTCTAGAGGGGGGGTGATTAGACTACTTGACAATATAAAAATTCTGCCTTTAGATCATGAACAGTTTTTGGCAGTTTCACAACTATGATCAATTCAAGTATCACCCTACACATGCAATTCTAGAGTGTAAGCAGCGGAAAGTAAATTGCACATGTAGTAAAGAGAGGTGGAGAAGATCAAACGCAATTTGGAGACACGAAGATTTTTGTCGTGGTTCCGATAGGTGGTGCTATCGTACATCCACGTTGATGGAGACTTCAACCCACGGAGGGTAACGGCCGCGCGAGTCCACGGAGGGCTCCACCCACGAAGGGTCCACGAAGAAGCAACCTTGTCTATTCCATCATGGCCTACGCCCACGGAGGACTAGCCTTACTCGGGGTAGATCTTCACGAAGTAGGCGATCTCCTTGCCCTTACAAACTTCTTGGTTCAACTCCACATCTCGATGACGGAGGCTCCCAAGCGACACCTAACCAATCTAGGAGGCACCACCCTCCAAAAGGTAATAGATGTGGTTGATGATGATGAACTCCTTGCTCTTGTGCTTCAAATGATAATCTCCCCAACACTCAACTCTCCTCACTGATATGACTGTGGTGGAAGAAAGGATTGAGTGGAAAGCAACTTGGGAAGGCTAGAAATCAAGTTTCATATGGTAGGAATGGAACAACTTGATCTCAACACAAGGGTAGGTAGTTCTCTTCTCAGAAAGTGTAAGGTAGGAGTGGTAGTACTTTCTGATGGCTCTCTCCACGAATGAAGAGGGGGTGGAGGGGTATATATAGCCTCCACACAAAATCCAACCGTTACACACATATTTGAGTAATCTCGGTGAGACCGAAGTGAAATCTCGGTCAGACCGAAAGTTCAAATATAGTGAACGTTGGGGTTTTCGGTGGGACCGAAAATACCATCTCGGTGTGTCCGATATGAGTCAAAGATAGGAGCTTGCCATTTTCGGTGGGACCGAAATTAACAACTCGGATATTCCGATATGATGTCAATTGGTTACAGAAGGTTGGCAGTCCAGTTTCGGTGAGACCGAACTCAAAATCGGATAGACCGAAATTTCTAGGGTTTGGAAAAATAGCTGAGGTGGTTCATCTCGGTGGGACTGAGTTGGAAGAATCGGTTTGTCCGAGATTACTTATGAGTGTGT
>LR738711.1:412200165-412228472 GCA_902687465.1 Secale cereale
TAGAAGTGAAAGTTGCTGATAGTTAGAGGAGCTAAATCACTAAGCACTTGAGCAACCAGATCATCAACACAACCTCATCCCCTTTTAATAGTATTGGCTTTTCCTATGGACTCAATGTGATCTTTGATCACTAAACCAAAAATGGAGTCTTGAGCTTTTGCCAATGCTTGCCTTAGCATTTTGAGGGGTCCACTTCTTCAGACATATCCATACCCATATCATCGAACTTCTCTGAAATGATTCTCAAGTAACTATTAGTTCAATGATATATATGTTGTTATTAATTACCAAAACCACCCGGGGATTAGTTGCACTTTCAATCTCCCCCTTTTTGGTAATTGATGACAACATATAGATCAAAGCTTCGACAAAAGATATAATCAATGAATAATATCGTCGCTTTGAGAAGTATGTGATAAACAAGAGCTCCCCCTAAATTTGTGCATTATTAAAATTTGCGTTTGAATGCAAATGCACAATCGATTAGGATTATAGGTCACTCTTCCATGTCACATACATCTTGGTGGAGCGCACAAAATGATAAGAATGAGTAACATGCACTCAATCACCAAGACAAGAGTAAATGATCATACAAGAAGGAATAGCATATGATAGGCATTAAGCACACATTAAAGCATAGTACGACCAAGCACTCATTAGGGTAGCATCAAACGTAGTAGCAAGCACACTAAAAGTTTCAAGAACCAAAAGAACCAAATGTATCTCAAAGAAAACCGGCAAAAGAACGAAAGAGCACTCTCTCTCTCGAAGCCCTATGATCTATACAATTTCTCCCCCTTTGGCAACAAGTTACCAAAAAGTTCGAAAAAGCATAGAGCTAAGCGTCACTGTGGGCTCTGCTGGCGGCTCCCGTCTGGGTAGATGTCGGTGTAGAAATGACGGCATCGGCGAAGACTTCTGCTGATGTCTGCGCTGGAGGAGTGGATGCTGGAGCTGTGGCTGGAGCTGTAGGAGGTGCTGAAGTGGTAGCCCTGGAGTCAGTCACTGGGATAGCTGCAGACCGGGATCCTCTGGGAACCTGAGCAGTCTGGCGGTGAGAGTCCTGGACTAGATCATCCTGCATGAGCTCTGCTCTCTCCTGCCTTGCTTCCTCCATGTCTGCCTCAAGCTTGTTGACGGTCACCTGAATCTCAGTCAGCTTCACGTCGAGAGCGTGGATCTTGTCGTCAACAATCCTCTCTAGGCTCTCCTGAGATTGTTCAATGCTGGCCAGGCGTTGTTCAATCCTCTGGGTAGCTTCAAGAATCTGCTCTCCGAAGCTCTTTGGTTTAGCTGCTGCTGCTGCAGCCTCTTTATCAGCTTTGGCTTTCTTCGCAGCTTCAATTTTGGCTTGACCTTCAACTGAGGTTGGATCCTCCTCATCCATCACAACTACGTTATCTTCATGCTCTGGCTGCAGTGGCAAGTGCTTCCTATCCAACATGAATTTTCCCGTGCCAAACTTGGCATTGATGAGCATCTGAATCTGCGGGGCAAATCCACACGACCTCTTCTGGTCAGCTGCAGTCCTCTTAATGGTCTCTACCATTAAGTCCATCACCTTGAAAGGTGCCTTCTCATCAAGAATGTGCAGCATGTTGATAGAATAGCCTC
Organism: Secale cereale; assembly: GCA_902687465.1. Taxonomy (NCBI): domain Eukaryota; kingdom Viridiplantae; phylum Streptophyta; class Magnoliopsida; order Poales; family Poaceae; genus Secale; species Secale cereale. Next base: position 412,201,780 of record LR738711.1, read on the forward strand.
GAATCATCCGGTGGTCTCCAGACTTGGGCATCAATGTATGCCTCAGAATAGTGTTTGTGGTGGTCAGACCTGCCTGGAGATAGTACACTGAGCCAAGCTTCCATCCTTCCAAATCAGCGGCGAGGATCTCCTTGTACATGTTCTTCATGGAATCATGGTTCTTCTTAGGAATCCCATAGACATCAATGTCGTCCTCTCTCTGCACTGGAGCATTCAGAAGTTCTGCCCATTCTTCAACAGATGAAGAAAACCTTTGACCTTCAGTCATCCAGATGATCTTCCCATCAGGATAAAAGTGGGCTGTGGCGTAGAACTGCATGATCATCTCGTCGTTCCAATCTGTCAGCTTCTGACCCACGAACTCATCAACTCCACATGCAGTGAAGCTCTCATGCACATGGGGAAAGAAGTCTCGGTGCTCTTCACTGTCAATGTACTTCCAGTCAACATACCTGGTGTCAGCAACGATAGGCTTCTTATCCATCAGCACGGTCTCATAGAAGTCCTGCTGCTCTCTAGTGTGGAATCTGGGGTCCACAGCAGTCCTTCTCCTCACGGCATATGGATCAGACTGTCTCCATAGCCTAAGACCTCTGTCCTTCCTTGCCTTTATATCCTCGGCTTGAGGACGAGCATCGTTGTGGAGTGGCAACTTTGGACGGAGCTTCAGCAACACATGTTCTTCATCAGACTCAGACGGTGGCAAATTTCCTTTGTTCTTCTCAGAGGCTGGGATGTTCCTGGTTGTCCTCTTGGGCTTGACTGGAGCTGCCTTGGCTTGAGCAGGCTTCTTGGGCTTAGAAGTGGCTTGAGCCCTAATAGCATCACCCATGAACTTAGCCTTTTGAGGAGGAGGCTGGGGTGCATCTTCTTCTTCTTCATCCACTGCTGCATCAACATGAGGTTCAGCATACACAACTCTCTTCCTCTTGGAAGTTTTCTTCACCTTACTTGGAGCTGGCTCTTCCAAGTTTAGCTTCTTGGCAACAGCTGACTGCTTGACCTTGCTGGTGCCTTTCTTTGACTGCTGCCCTTCGTGCTCTTTGGCAACAACTTTTCTCTTGGGCTTGGAGGTTACTTCCTCAGCAACGAAGTCAGAGTCCTCATCATCAGAATTTCTTTGCTTTCTGGTCCTGGTGGCTACAGGAGGCAAACCACTAGGGGTGCTCCTCTCACCATCATCACTAGGACTACTAGCCTCAGGACTAGTATCTGCCTCAGGGATCTCTGCAAACGGTGACTCAGACCTGTTCTGGCTGTCACTGGCATCTGACATGGCTGACAACCTGTGAAAAGATAAGGTATAGGCAGAGTAGAAGAGTTATCACAACTGCAGAGGTTTTTGCAAAAAAAAAATGAGTTCAAAACTTAGTTTTGAGTTTTCACAGAATGCATTTCGGTCAAACCGATATTCAGTTTCGGTGAATCCGAAGTGTATACAGAGGCTTATCACACCACTTTCGGTCAGACCGAAGTGGGTTTCGGTCCTACCGAAACACTAGGGTTTCACTGAGACTCTACATCGGTCACACCGATTTGCACGACTCGGTTAGACCGAAAAGTGCAGTGCAATGGCCAGAGGCCAAATCGGTCATTCTGAGTTTTCAAACTCGGTTTCACCGAGATGTATTCCGTGGAAACCTAAACCTAAGAATTTCGCTCGAAACTAAAGCGATCTGATCTGATGTTAAGGAGGATTTCAAACGTGGCTAGATGCAGGGCAAACCAATCGTGCAAGAATCAGATGGGGAGCACGAGAGGGGTCGAGACTCACCCTAACTTGGTGGAGTCCCTCTACGGCGGCAACGGCGCGGAGAAGAATACCGTTGACGGCGGTGGAGACCTGCGGCGAGGGCGCACAGGCGACGACGGCGACGATCCGAAGACCAGGGCGACGACAGCAGGGGACTTGGGGGCAAAACGGTTTGAAGAAGTAATCGCGCGCTGCCCTCAGTATATATATCCCCATGCTGTCGGTGAGACCGAGTTGAAAAACTCGGTGACACCGAAATGTATAACTGCTGTGCAGTTACGCATATCGGTCACGCCGAGATTTTGAACTCGGTTTCACCGAGATGAAACCTAGATCAGTCTAAGCATTTCGGTTGGACCGAGTGGGAAAAGTTGGTCAGACCGAAAAAGACTTAGAAGGTTTTGGAAGTCAGCCTTAGACGGATCGGTGGCTCCCGAGTGCTCCTCACTCGGAGGGTCCGAAAATGACTTGTTCAAAGTTGTGATATGAGCATGAATAGAATTTGAGACAAGAAAGCATAGATAGCTAGGGAAGGTGCTTAGGCATTCTTGTCCATCCATTTGGCCAGAAAAATCAAAACAATCAAAACAACAAATGGATGTCCTTGAATGGATAAAATCATGCATTCAACATGCTCACACAATAAGATAGCAAATGAAATATGTGTCAAACATGCACAACCAACACTCTAGCTACTAGCACACAATTTGTCGATGACTAGGTCATCTATATATGAGTATATTGACTTAGGAGCCAAATGAGAACATTTGATCATAGGTCATACTCATCGTTTAAGCACAAGTGGGGTTACCACTTTTACATAAAGCATTGATGTGTTCAAATCATTTGGAGATGCTTTAGCTCAATTTTTAGAGCAAAGCTCCCCCTAGATGTGAGAACCCCTTTTAAAGGGTCAAACTAACCTTGGGTTGTCGTAGAAGACTTCATGTAGATGTTGAAGATGTGGATGCTCAATGTTGATGTAGATCATCAAGAGTTGGGAGCTATCCTTTGGATTAGGGCACTTTCAATACCTACATGGGTTAGTCCCACAAGGAACAAACAAGGATATCCATAGACATAGATTGAAGTACACAAAAGATGATTTCCATGAAAGCAATGATTACCTTGTCCCTTGACTTACCAACAAGAGGGTTTGTGACTCCATGAACTAGTGCATGATGTGGAAGTTGATTGCACAAGTTCTTGCCAAAATGAATATGAGTGAAGTATGTTGGCGGAGTCACCCTCAAGAACCTTCTAGTTCTTCTTCTTTGGGATCCACATCATCTTGATGGGAATCCTTGGGGTTGTAGTTGAGCTTGACGAAGTAGAACTTGATGTGTCCTTGGGAACCCACTTGACCATGGCTTGAGGTGCTTCTATGAATGCATCAATCTCCTCTTGAAGTTTGTCCTTGGCCTTTAGCTTATGGTCTTGTGGTGGAAGGTCATCTTGAGCTTGTTCCACATTGGAAGAAGTAGGATCATACTTCTCCTTTTGAGAAACAAACTGTGGAGTAGGGTATTGACCTTCTTCCCACTCAACACCTTCGGCGTTGAACTTTCGCTCAAAACCAATCCCTTGATTCTTCCGGTGCCTTCCTTGTTTGCGAACAATTTCCTCAAAGTTCTTGCTTCCGGCAAGACTCTTGTAGACACCTTTCTCTATGATTTCCTTCAATAGGCTATTTTCTTGCTCAAGTGTAACTTGGCTTGAAACATTGTTAGTGGAATCAAGAGAACTACTAGAAGTAACAACATTAGATTTGACATTGTTATTGTTACTACTAGAGGAAGAATTTTTCTTATGCTTGTCATGCTTAGTCTTAATAGGTGGCAAGAAATTAGACAAGAGAAGTCGTTTGGCAAGATATGAAGAACTCTTCTTTCGAAGATCGTCATTGATCGCTTTTAGAAACTCATGTTCTTGCTCTAGAGTGAGCTTCTCGAAGCGTAGCTTCTCATGAGATCTTAGGAGCTCTCTATGATCTTCTTGAGTTGTTTCATGAGCTAACTTCAGAGTGTTTAGTTCTTTAGTTAGACGCTCAATCTCCTTCATAGCATTGTCATTCGACTCTTCTCGACTATAAAGACTACTAGCATTTTCATCGTTACTAAGCTCACTAGATTTATCATGCAAGAGCTCATCTTCACCAAGCAAGTCATCCTCATCACTATCAAAGTCAATGAATTCAGGGTGTGTTACCTTGGGGCCTTTAGCCATGAAGCATCTTCCAATTCCCTCATTTGGTGAATCAAATAAGTCGTAGGAGTTGGAGTTGGAGGATACAAGTGCAAGTCCGGCAACACCTTCATCTTGACTGTAGTCGGAGTCGGAGTGATAGCTTCCATCGGATTGATTGTCGGAGTCGGAGCCGGAGACCCATTCACCTACATGAGCTTGATGTCTTCTTCTTGTGTAGCTCCTTGATGACTTGTCCTTTCTCTCCGAATCCTTGCTTCTCCGAGAGGGTCTTCGTTCATAACGATCATCTCTACTCCTTCTCTCTCTCCGAGGTGACTCATCTCTTGCTCTTCTTCTCGGAGATTCTTCTCTTCTCTTGTGGGGAGCCGTACACTCATTTGAGAAGTGTCCGGGTCTTCCACAATTGTAGCAGTTTCGATCACGACTAGAAGATCTCTTTTCATCATATGATCTAGACTTTGAGCTTCTTTCTTTGCCTCTATTCTTGTAGAACTTGTTGAAGTTCTTAACCATTAGGCTTATCTCTTCATTGGAAATTAACTTGTCACTTGAGGTTGTGGGAGCATCACTTGTAGCTTTGTAAGCACCACTTGACTTGTTGTGAAGCTCTTCCTTATCCTTAAGTGTCATCTCATGAGCAACAATTCTTCCAATGACTTCAGTTGGCTTGAGAGTCTTGTAGTTTGGCATCATTTGGATCAAAGTGCACACAGTGTCATATTTTCCATCCAAAGCTCTTAGAATCTTCTTGATGATGAATCGGTCGGTCATTTCTTCGCTTCCTAAGCCGGCAATCTCATTTGTGATGAGAGCAAGCCTAGAGTACATTTCAGCGACTCCTTCACCATCCTTCATCTTGAACTTGTCAAGTTGACCTTGAAGAATATCTAGCTTTGATTCCTTCACAGATTCAGTACCTTCGTGCATTTCAACCAAAGTATCCCAAATCTCTTTAGCATTCTCAAGACGGCTGATTTTGTTGAACTCCTCGGGACACAAGGCATTGAAGAGAATGTCACAAGCTTGAGCATTGTTTTGCAACATCCGCAACTCTTCCGGTGTAGCTTCGTGATCCGGAACTTTTCCTTCCTCGAAGAATTCACCTTGCATACCAACACAAATAATGCCCCATGCGCCTGGGTTATGACCAAGAATATGCATTTTCATTTTATGCTTCCAACTAGCAAAATTTGTACCATCAAAGTAAGGACCTATACGATAATTACCCTCACTAGACGCCATACTCTCCTAGGTTGTGAAACCAAGCTTATGGAGTCCAATGCAATGGAAACCAAAACAATGGAGACCAAAGCTCTGATACCACTTGTAGGATCGAAAGTATGTCTAGAGGGGGGGTGATTAGACTACTTGACAATATAAAAATTCTGCCTTTAGATCATGAACAGTTTTTGGCAGTTTCACAATTATGATCAATTCAAGTATCACCCTACACATGCAATTCTAGAGTGTAAGCAGCGGAAAGTAAATTGCACATGTAGTAAAGAGAGGTGGAGAAGATCAAACGCAATTTGGAGACACGAAGATTTTTGTCGTGGTTCCGATAGGTGGTGCTATCGTACATCCACGTTGATGGAGACTTCAACCCACAGAGGGTAACGGCTGCGCGAGTCCACGGAGGGCTCCACCCACGAAGGGTCCACGAAGAAGCAACCTTGTCTATTCCATCATGGCCTACGCCCACGGAGGACTAGCCTTACTCGGGGTAGATCTTCACGAAGTAGACGATCTCCTTGCCCTTACAAACTTCTTGGTTCAACTCCACATCTCGATGACGGAGGCTCCCAAGCGACACCTAACCAATCTAGGAGGCACCACCCTCCAAAAGGTAATAGATGTGGTTGATGATGATGAACTCCTTGCTCTTGTGCTTCAAATGATAATCTCCCCAACACTCAACTCTCCTCACTGATATGACTGTGGTGGAAGAAAGGATTGAGTGGAAAGCAACTTGGGAAGGCTAGAAATCAAGTTTCATATGGTAGGAATGGAACAACTTGATCTCAACACAAGGGTAGGTAGTTCTCTTCTCAGAAAGTGTAAGGTAGGAGTGGTAGTACTTTCTGATGGCTCTCTCCACGAATGAAGAGGGGGTGGAGGGGTATATATAGCCTCCACACAAAATCCAACCGTTACACACATATTTGAGTAATCTCGGTGAGACCGAAGTGAAATCTCGGTCAGACCGAAAGTTCAAATATAGTGAACGTTGGGGTTTTCGGTGGGACCGAAAATACCATCTCGGTGTGTCCGATATGAGTCAAAGATAGGAGCTTGCCATTTTCGGTGGGACCGAAATTAACAACTCGGATATTCCGATATGATGTCAATTGGTTACGGAAGGTTGGCAGTCCAGTTTCGGTGAGACCGAACTCAAAATCGGATAGACCGAAATTTCTAGGGTTTGGAAAAATAGCTGAGGTGGTTCATCTCGGTGGGACTGAGTTGGAAGAATCGGTTTGTCCGAGATTACTTATGAGTGTGTTTAGAAGTGAAAGTTGCTGATAGTTAGAGGAGCTAAATCACTAAGCACTTGAGCAACCAGATCATCAACACAACCTCATCCCCTTTTAATAGTATTGGCTTTTCCTATGGACTCAATGTGATCTTTGATCACTAAACCAAAAATGGAGTCTTGAGCTTTTGCCAATGCTTGCCTTAGCATTTTGAGGGGTCCACTTCTTCAGACATATCCATACCCATATCATCGAACTTTTCTGAAATGATTCTCAAGTAACTATTAGTTCAATGATATATATGTTGTTATTAATTACCAAAACCACCCGGGGATTAGTTGCACTTTCACTTACGCACGACTACTTTGGGAACCGGCGAGGTTTACGGCTAGAGTGGGGGGATGCTTAGCATTCACCACTTATAAAAGGGCACAAATCCTTCCCCTTTAACCCCACACTCTTCTCAAGCCCTAGCTTTCCAATCTCCTCAGCCCCAGTGCCCACTGCTCCTGTGCCCATAACTCGCAACTCCTCCACCACCGCCTCCCTTCCCAGCAATGGTCGGATCCGGTTCCAAGGGCAAGTGGGAGGCTTCCACAGTTACGAAGAAGACCGTGAAGAGTCTGCGGAGCGCGGGCTATCTTGCTGATGACATAGCTCACCGGGTTCCCGATAAGAACCTGGTGATTCTTGTCCCTAAGACGGGTGAGAGGGTGGTCTTCCTTTCTAAATTTATCCGGGGGCTGGGTTGTCCGCTCCACCCCTTTGTCCCGAGCCTCTTATTTTTCTAGGGGTTGGATTTCGATGATCTAGCCCCGAACTCAATCCTCCACATATCAGCTTTCATAGTGGTATGTGAGGCGTTCCTCCGCGTCCCCCCACACTTCGGCTTATGGCTCAAGATATTCTATCTGAAGCCAAAGGTGGTTGACGGACAACACGCAGATTGTGGAGGAGCCATGGTGAGCAAGCTCCCCAATGCCACTTGGCCAAAGGGGGCCTTTGTGGAGACAAACAAGGTCTGGCAGCAGGAGTGGTTTGACATCACTGAGCCCTACGACACCAAGTGGGTGGCGACGCTCGCATTCAGATATGGACCCCCGGAGAGGCTAACCTCATGGACCGACAAGAGTCCGGATTGGGGGTCTCAGCCAGAGGTGCAAGCCCCCCAAAATCACATCTCTGGCATTATAACGAAGGACACCCTCCTCACTAACGTGATTCAGGTAATGTTCTTCCGTCGCGTCCTTCCCTGCCAATGCCGAGACTCCAATTTATGGGAGTTCAATCCGGAAGAGCCCCGGCCCTTGAAGCACCTCTGCGGCACCACGCACGAAGACATCTGGAAGAAGCTCTTCAAGGCTCAAAAGGGGTGGCCGGCTGAGACCGAGGATAAGGGCTTCAACAGCGTGCTCACTGCTTCAGAGGTCATCAGAATTTCTGCCAAATACATACCCCGTCCATATTTCAATCATAACATGAGTTAGAGTTTTTGCATTCAATCCAGGCCTAGACCAAAAAGGCGGAGTGGAACATGTGTCCGGTTCCTCTGCCCGAAGACCCAGAAACGCCCCAACTGACGGCAATGTTGGTACGGCGCCGGAGAAGAAGGCCAAGAAGAAGGGCAAGGTGGTCAAGAGCAACCTCTGCCCTAAGGGTCCCGCGACACAGTGTCCGGGGAAACTGACTCCCACCCCTCCCATGAAGAAGAGGAGGAGGAGGAGGAGGAAGTAGATGACTCCCCTGTCAAGGCAGGGGGAAGAGAGCGGCCCCCACTGACGCGGGCAAGGCGGCGCCCAGGAAGAGGTTCAAACTTCCGGACAGTTCGGACTCAAGGTCCAAAAGCAGCTTCCGAGTTCAGCCCATGATTAAGCCCCTGGCCGAATCGTAAGTACTTAGATGATAACTGCTTATGTTCGGTTAAATTACTTTTTAGTATTTAAACAATGTCAATCTGTCTTTATACAGTCCTCTGCACGTACTCCCCGAGGCTTCACTATCATCGGGGAAGGAGAGCGATACGCCTCCACGGGGCTCGTCGCCCATCCTAGGGGACGCCAAGGTGTCCTCTCTACAAGCTCCTCATGTTCGAGCATGTGGGAGTGGGGCTGATGAGAGGGCGCCCGAGGCCAATCCCTTGGTCGCCGTCAGCAAAGGGGGAGCAATCCCCATGGCGACCAAGAACGTGGGGCCGAAGCAATCTGGGCCCCCGCCGAACACCGTTAAGAAGCCCAATGTGGCTGCAGAATTGAGAAGTCAGCCCTCCGTGATGGGGGAGGGAGCAACTGCTCCAACAACGCATGCTGTCCATCTGGAGGCACCGAACACTCTGGAGGAAGCACTGCGAAGTGCTTCCATCATAGTGGAACACTGCACTCTGATGAGTGCGGTCATGTAGAAGATTCAGTCCATCAAAGCCTTCAACAGCCTACTGACAGGCTTCGAGGTATGCGATGTAATGTTCTGAAAAGACTTTTTCATTTTATACATATATACATAGACGGTAGCCCCTGATGCCTTGTTTGATTCTGAACAGAATCGGACGAAGGATCTATGTAATAGCCTGTAACAGAGCTGAACTGTGTACTATGTTTTTGAATAGGCTTCGCTATTAGGGGCATCCGTCAAGGCCGCAGAGGTTTCCGAGCTCAATCGGAAGCTGAAACTAGTAGACGAGCAGCTCGACCTCGTTAACAAGCATTTTGATAAAACGCAAGGTATGCGGATTTGTGAAAAAAATTGATATGTGAAAATCACTATATGTTTGATCTCTGAAAGTATGAGCTCATTATATGATATTATTTGTGTGACAGTTGACACTGCTGAGGTCGAGGCCCTTAAGGGCGAGCTCGCGAAGGCCAAGGAGGAGACCAAGTTGAGCAAAGTAGTCGCTGACAAAGCGGCTGCCGAACTGAGAGCCGAACAGGCCGTGCGTCAATAACACGAGTCGCGGGTGAGCGAAGTCGAGGAAGTACTGCGAGATGCCATTCACAAGTGCGAGGTTTTGGAGCAGAAGACTTCGGAGCAAGCATCCGCGCTCAATACGACAGTCAACGATGCCAAGGAGGCGCGGAGTGAGTCACACAGTGCTCACGAGGAGATCAAACAAGTGCGACAGATAGCAGCTGGTAAGACTTTTCTCTTGCAGAGTATCTTCGGATGTCAGAGGTATCTTGCGCTGAGGCGATTATGGAGTTCTCCAGGCATGTTTGCGAATGTCCCAAGGAGCATCGCCGACGCTCCCCAATACTTCCGAGCCCAGGAGGGGAACAACACGGAGAAGCTGTTCTGGTCGCAGTTTCTTGCGCCAAATCATCCAGTGCCCCTCAATGACCAAATGAAGCAGCTGGTCGAGCTGCATAATATGGCAGGTATGGCCATGAAGGGCTTCATTGTCCGGCTATGGCCCGCTGATCCAATCCCAAGTAGCTACTTCCGATTGGTGAAGCGACTCGTCGACGCTACTCCGCGGATCGACGCTATTAAGCGTTTGGCCTGCATAGAGGGTGCGCGAATGTCCTTCGCCCGTGTCAAGGTGCACTAGGGGAAGATGAAGGCCACGGAGATAGCGAATGCTAGCCCGTGAGAGGGCAAGGATCACCGGAAGCCAGAAAGGTACTTTGGTGATGTCCTAGAAGGATTCCGCCTTGTAGAGGGCCAGTGCTCAAAGGATATAATATTTGAATGATAGTATTTGGATTGTAAGGACTAAGCTTGTGTGCCGGTATATATAATTTTCTGCTTCTGTATTATAAGCGACTTTTTCCTCCTGTGCGACTATTTATTTATATTTGAAAGTTTCTAGTCGTCAGCTTCAGCCCCCATGTAAATACTACAGGGGTGTTCGGTAATGCGCGTGAACACTCTTTATCCAACGTCTTGGTCCTTAGAGTAGGTGTCCGCGGAGCGAACCAGGCAATCAGACTATGCGGCTTTATTGCTTTCACTTAGCCATAGGAGCTTGACTTGTGGGCCTAAGTAATAGCCCCCGGTGCGTGTAGGGCTTTCCGAACTATGGTGCCCACTTTACGCGGCTCGACAAAGACCAGCCACCCGTATAACACGGAGTGGATCGCTATCGATCATAGTATAACACTAGGCCACCGAATCGCTTGACTGGCTCTCGCTTCATCATGACATTCAGTTATCGGCTTTCTCTACTGAGGTACTTGACCGGACAAGCCAAAAGTACAATCGCAATAGTTCTCCCTTTAGTACCTTAGCCGAACAATGCGGAACATAAGGTGGTAAGCATAGGAGCCGGGCAACCCAACTATAAACCCAAGACATGATTTGGAGCCGATGCATATAATGCAATATCCGGGACATCGAACAATTCCCTATAGGTGTTCGGATTTTTGGAGGTGTACTAGGCCGAATACAGCCCCTGGTATTAAGTCCAGGTATTAAGGCACATGTGGAAATCTGACGTGGGGAGAGAACACATGTGGTAATAAAATAAACTCCAAGTGAATTGGAACCAAACTGCTTCTTTTATATCCCATTTAATACCACGATCCGTGTGGTTACAGATAATGCCGATGACATCTTTGGGCATTTTACATGCCAAAAAGTAGAAATAAAAGAGAGACAAAAAGGTTTACACAGAGCCTGAATCTAAAAAGAAATCTCAACGAGGGGCACTGCTACACGTCTGCACCATTTTCTTCTTTGTAATGTGTCCTTTAAGTGGGGAATTATGATGGCCGCCTGTAAAAAAGGGAAGATAATTCTGGAAAAGAATGTCCCGGACAGTCGTAAATAAGGTTGGTTCTTTTAATGAACCTTAAAAAGAAAATGTATTTTAGAGTCCGAATAGGGTCAAGCCGAACTATGGACTATTTGTATGCATTGTGCCCCCAGCGCCGCCCAATGTATTTTAAGGGCGTAATTGTATACACGAGGTACATATGCTACTACCTTATGGGGTAGTCGACGGGGGAGTAACTGCTAATCGAGCTCAAGTTCCTTTGAGGTGCCGCATTGTAGTCCGGGACGGACACGTTTAGCCGTGTTTGTGGTCTTAACGACCGATGAACTGCTCAGCTTGAACAAGCCGCTCTGGATCGTGGCTGCTAGGGCCGCAGTGTCTTCCTCTGTACGGAGGGAGCGCTCCATGTTTCCGTTGACCGTGATGACGCTGTGTGGTCCGGGCATTTTGAGCTTTATGTAACCATAATGCGGGACCGCATTAAAGCGGACGAAGGCCGTTCTTTCGAGTAGTGCATGATAGCCAGTTCGGAAAGGAGCGATGTCGAAGAGTAATCTTCGCTTATGAAGTTATCAGGAGAGCCAAATACAACCTCTAATGTTAATGAGCCCGTGCAGCGGGTTTCTACGCCTTGTATCACTCCTTTAAAGGTAGTGCTGCTGGGCTTAATCCTTGACGGGTCTATCCCCATCATGCAGACAATGTCTTGGTATATCAGATTGAGACTGCTGCCGCCAAACCTCCATGACGAATACTGGTTGGGTGATCCCTGCGATCAAAGGTGACCTGACAAGCCGACCATGGGTTGAACTTGGGGCGACAGGCTCTACGGCGTAAACGACCCTAAGTGCGTGCTTGCGTTCCCTCTTGGGGATATGGGTAGTGTAGATCATATTCACGGTTTTTACCTCCGGTGGAAATTTCTTCTGTCCCCCCGTGTTCGGCTGGCGAGGTTCATCCTTGTCCTCACCTTGAGGTCCTTTCCCCTTGTGTCCGACATTTAACTTGCCGGCCTGCTTGAAGACCAAACAATTTCGGTTAATGTGATTTGGAGGTTTATCAGGGGTGCCATGAATCTGGCAAGGCCTTTCCAGTATTTTGTCCAAGCTAGATGGACTATCTCTGTTGCCTTTTAATGGCTTCTTCCGTTGACCGGGCCTAGAGCCACTGAATCCGGTGTTTACTGCCGTGTCATCTGTGCTTCCATCATGGTTTCGATGCTTGTTCTTATTACGTCCTGGCTTACCATTGCCATCCCTGACTTCGGAAGTGTCAGGGTCACTGGTGCTATTGCTGCTACGAGCTAGCCAGCTGTCCTCACCCGTGCAAAAGCGGGTCATGAGTGTAGTAAGGTCTGCCATTGTCCCCGGCTTCTCTTGGCCGTGGTGTCTAGCCATCCATTCGTCCCAAACACTGTGCTTGAATGCCGCTAAGGCCTCGGCGTCCGGACAGTCAATAATTTGGTTCTTTTTAGCTAAGAACCGATTCCAAAGCTTGCAGGCTGACTCTTCGGGTTGCTGGTTTATGTGTCTTAGATCGTCAGCGTCCGGGGTTCGGACATAAGTCCCCTGAAATTTAGCCCGAAAAGCGTCCTCAAGTTCTTCCTAGCTTCCAATGGAGTTCTCTGGGAGGCTGTTTAGCAAGTGCCGAGCTGGCCCTTTCAGCTTGAGAGGTAAGTATTTGATGGCGTGGAGGTCATCTCCACGAGCCATGTGAATATGAAGAATAAAGTATTCTATCCATACGTCCTGGTCCGTCGTTCCATCATACACATCAATGTTTACGGGTTTAAACCCATCTGGAAATTCTTGATCCATCAACTCATCGGTGAAGCACAAAGGGTGTGCGACACCCCTGTATTTTGCGATATTGTGGTGTAATTCAGACAGTGTCTGTGTTCGGTGTTGGTTCCGAACTTGATTGTGCCTGACGAGTTTGTCTTGATAGCCGCCGTCTCGTGTGGGCGCACGTTCCCTCGATCCGTAGATTGATCTGGCCTGGCCAGCTTTTTTATTCAGGTCCTGACGTAGATCGTACTTATGGCCCTGAGGCGCTGTATCATTTCCTTTACTGTGAGGAGGTGTGGGTTGGTGTACGGCATTGCTGGCCGCTTTATCCCGTCCACGAGGTGGTCGGTCCGGTTGATCAGCCTTGTCGTACTTCGGCGGTATGGGAGCAATTGCCTCGTCGTCGAATTGGGGCAACAGTTTGCGCTTGGGATAGCTTTTTGTTTGGCGCTCACGACCGTATCTTTCTTCAGCATCTAGCACTTCGTTCCATCTCTCATTGAGCGTATCCTGTTCGGCTCTAAGCCGCCGCTGCTGCTTCTTCAGGCCGCTTGTTGTAGCAATGAGCTGTTGTTGAAAATGTTTCTATTCGAGTGGTTCTTTTGGGATGATGAATTCTTCGTCTCCCAGTCTGACATCCTCTTCTGAGATAGGTTGATAATTGCTGTCTTCGGCACCACTGTGATTGACCAGTGGTTCGAGACTGTGTCCACCATCCCCCCGTTCATCCTGCTCCACCGCTAGCTCCACGGGGTCATCGGCTTGCTTTGGATCGCCATCGTCTTTAGTGACAGTGCTACTCTCCTTCCCTTTACGGGATTGAGATCGATGTTTCCGACATCGACGCTTAGGAGGTTCATCGACGGGCTTATCCTGCTCTGGATTTGTGTGGCCATCGTCTTCCTTCTTGTTGGATGTATCCACCATACATACATGATATCTAGAAGTAGCCGTCCATCGCCCGGTTGCGTGCGGGTTTGCACTTAGATCGGCTTCCACATCGTGGTCCATCCCATTGATGTCTTCGGAAGCGTAATTTAGTAGATGGGTTTAGTCTTGGACCGTGGCTACCAAGTGCGTGGTGGGTGGGAAGCGAAATTCCCTATCCTCAGCCCCTAGTTCAAACTAGGCATAGTTCGGCTGCGAATCCTCTGTTAGGGTGAGAGATTTTAGTAAGTCCAACGCTTCGTTTAACGGCGAGTGCTGGACGTATGTTCGGCCATCTGTGGGGTAGAGTTCGGTGACAACCGCTTGATCAAGCCCAAAAAGCGCGGATCTCGAAAGTTCGAAGCTCGTAATCGGGGACGAGTCCGGTGCTCCGGCGGCAGGGGGAGTCCCGCCCAATGCTGGGTCGGTGAGTGTCTCGAGCGCCGCTAAATCTGCGGTTTCTGTGGCGGGGTTGATCTTCCCGTCCTCAGATGAAGCGATCTTTTCTGGATCTAGGGCCAGAGCTATTGCCGGTGTTGACCCCTGGACGGGCTCCGATGACAGATCTAAGACGTCTTCATCGTGGAGGCGGGGAACAGCCGCCATGGGTGCGAATCCATCAAAGATCAAATCTCCATGGACGTCAGGAACGTAGTTCAAGCTCCCAAATCTGATCTAATGACCAGGGGCATAGCTGTCAACCTGCTCGAGGTGGCCTTCTGTGTTGGCATGAAGCACGAAGCCGCCGAACACGAAAAGCTAGCCAGGGAGAAAAATTCCCTCGATGGTGGCGCCGTTGTTGATGACGACGCGAGCCATTAATTCTTCTATCGATGACACAGTGGAACACTCAATGAAAGCACCAATGTCGGTGTTAAAACTGGCGGATCTTGGGTAGGGGGTCCCGAACTATGCGTCTAAGGATCGATGGTAATAGGAGACTAGGGACACGGTGTTTACCCATGTTCATGCCCTCTTGATCGAGGTAATACCCTACTTCCTGCTTGATTGATCTTTATGAATATGGGTTTACAAGAGTTGATCTACCTTGAGATCGTAATAGCTAAAACCCTAGGAGTCTATCCTATTCAATGGCGATTGTTGTCCCTACAGACTAAACCCTCCGGTTTATATATGCACCGGAGGGACTTAGGGTTGTACGTTACCATCTTGGAGAGGAAGGAAAGTATTACACCCGGACTCTAAAATTGCTATTTTACACATATGGGAGTCCTATCCGGATACGGGAGATAGTCTTCAGCAATAATCCTCATGGCCCACCAGTCCGGCCCATAACAAGCAATCCGGACACCTGAGGACCCCTTAATCCAGGACTCCCTCAGAGGCTGCTGATGAAGTCCAGGTGTGCTGGAGTCGCTTGCGGTTATTGCTCGCCCCACCTCCGCTTGTTGGCAGCCCTGTTCTCCACCTCTGGAGTCTCCTTCTCAGCAGCGCTTTCTGATAGAAGTGGGAGTACAGGGAATATTTAGTTAAAGCAGGGCAATAGAAAAGTGTATTGGTAACTAGAAGTTATTAGGTAGGAATATAGTAAGAAAAGGGGATATTGATTGGTTGCCTAAATACTACACAATTCATTTGATATTGCTGGGTAAGTCAACATGCAGATACTTGAAAAGAAAACTTACTTCGAACAAAGTCTGGACGGATGATATCGTTGGGGAAGTTAGCATATATCTCATGACCAGAGTCTTTTATGTGCAGTGCAATTTTAGTGCCAGCTTTCAGTACATAAAACTTAGAAATTTCTTTCCAAAGGTTAGGGCCAAAATAAGAGTCACCACATTCATCAAGTCTTACAGTAGCAACGATTGTAAATCCATGGTTTGTGTTCAGTATGACATCCCTGCAATCTTGATTTATGTAAAGGGAAAGATCGTGTACTACAGATTCGGTTGCATAGGAACGGACGGGCTGTAGAAATGGTAGGATTGTTAAAGAAAATATGGTAACATGCAAATATGGGCCCAAATTGAAAGAACTGTACATAAGTTCAAATCGAAGGACAAAAATCTATAATTAAACAGATAGGGTAAACACAACGTCATAGAAATATGAGAGTAATCGAAAGAATAATACATCATTAATTTGCCTAATATAGAAAGAAGAGGGAAAAAATCCCGTTTGACGTATACGGTGGATGTGGCACCTTTTATCCAAATGTAGCAATATTTAGAATATGTTCAGGAAAGTAAGCCATGCAGGATTGAACATACCGCGCGCATCCTCAAGTCATCTGGTACGGTGAGATGGAATGTCTGGAGGAGGCCGCAAAGTCCTGATGTGTCCACACACTGTACACTCTATGAATGAAAGAAAACCCTCAAATCAGCTCGAATAAAAATGAATTCACGGCAATTTCAGCTGGGTGATTAAAGGAGGCAGATGAACTAGGATAAGAGATGATAATGTCTCATAAAATTAGTTACCTTGTTGTCCATGAGAAAGAACCCTCAGCACGACATATTCGCCAACCAAGCGAAGATGGTTTGAACGTGAGTAGCGTTGAGAAAGTCGATGGCGATAGGTAGAGGCAAGCGGAAGTGGCAAAATGCGGTGGGGTTTGCTGTTAGCATGGCGGCGGCGGCAGGCGGCGAGCTAAGTGGTTACCGCCGTGATAGGCAGTGCTATGCATAGACGCGGATAAGGATGGCAATGGCTCGGGTTTGGATCGGATTGAATAATATCAAATCCATATCCATATCTATGAAGACAGTCTTTGTCCATCCATGAAAAAAATCCATGGGTGAAAAAATGTGTCCATGTCCAAACCCGATGGATATTCATACCCACTGGATATCCATTAGGTCTTCTCGAGACATATAAATAAAAAATAACAAAATGTTGACATAAGCTCCTTCATTCTTCACCTTGTGGCAGGCTAGGCCTCACTTATGCTAAACATCAACTTATGGTAAAGCACCGTCCACTAATAACCTAAGATCATTTAGTATTTTTCAAATAGATGTGAATGACGAGTCATTTAACAAGGAGATAAAAATAAGGGAAGCGGCGTTGGGGTATGTTACGGAGGACATTGAATGTCAACTAATAAAAGTTATAATGGGGATTGCGCAATTTCTTTTGCATGTTTTAGATAACAAAGTGTAAAATTGCAGTGGGACATGTGATTGTGGGGTAGGGATAGCAGATTTTTGCCCATCAAGTCATACTATCGGGTCGGGTTTGGATATACCCACGGGTACATGATTATATCCATGCCCTATCAATGCGCAATCAGGTCAGGTTTGGGCTCCATCCATGGACACAAAAGCATATCCAAACCCTGTCCATTCGTGTCGGATATCCATGGATATCCATATCCATGGGTAAAATTGCCATCCTTAGATGCGGAGGAGCTTGTGCAGGTGTGAATGGGGACCGGACGGGGTGGCGGGCGGGGTAATGGTTTTTGTAATGTGGGGATGGTGAGGTTTTTCATTTTTCTTTTTTGAATTGGGTGGTGAGGGTTTTCTGTCCCACCAATAATTTCAAAGGCAACGGTTTGCTAGAACCAACAACGTGTGATTGACGCAACTGGCAAAATGAAAGTCATTGCACACAGTTCCAATTTTGGGAACAGTGTGTGATTGACGTACTACCTCCGTCCTGGTTTATTGGTCCCCTTTGTAATTTGTACCAAATTTTGATCAAATATTTAACTAAGAAATGTTTATGCATGTCACAAAACTTGTATCATTGAACACTATGTTCAAATACGCATCCGACAATATAATTTTTGCTGACATGTACTAACATTTTGTTAGTTTAATCTTTGGTCAAAATTTAACACAAATTACAAAGGGTACCAATAAACGAGGACGGAGGTAGATTCCACAAACCAAACTGATTGCATCCATATCCCATAGTTAGGAATAAGTAAACAATAGTTAGGAATAAGTAAACATAGATCAAACATACTCAGACATAGATAATAAGCGTACACGTACACACGCATAGTTCAACCGTCATTAAGCATGCTCAAGCGTACATTGTTCGATCCCACATCACATCTCACATGCCGGCACGATCCTGAAGCTTCTTCAGGTACTCGGCGTACGCGTCGTGCGCCACCCTGCGAGAATACTTCTGCTTCAAGGAGCCAACGGCCCGTCCTCTTGCATGTGCCAGAACACTTTGATACATGTCATGAAGCTTGTGGTTGCAAAATGGGCATTGATAGCCGCCATCCTAGGTCCTAATACGCCTGTTATGCATTCCCACATAAAGCTCCCTCAGGATTTGCCTCTTCTACCTCCTCTGGACATCGTCATCCTCGCTGTCCACATCGTCACACACACCTATACAAATAGTAAAAAATGTGGCGTCGAATAACTGTTTACAAGCTAATCTCTAGCGAACATTTAGCAGTTGCCAAAATTTGGCATCAAATCAATGATTACATGCCGTGAAGTAGGATTAGGAATTTATGGCTATTTATCTATACATATCCAGAGATTATGGTTTGATTTTTAAGCATGGTCGTCTATGTACAGACCAATCTTGAAGAAAATAATGGCACAAACATATATAGGTCATTCAAAATCAATTGTCAAGTCCTGGCTAGGAATTATTAGCACGAACACTAACCCTAGTCGGATTACTAGCAAAAATCATTTGTACAGATGAAACAAGTAATCACTTATCACTTGTACCATTCAAACAATCAATACACTACACAGATCTAACAAAACTTACTCAGATTTCATGGATTGGGAGAACATAACCATATGGTTTCTATTCCAAAACGGGGGAGACATGAGTAACCAGAGAAACCCTATGATATATTTGACACATAAATGGGTATAGATGACTAACCAGTTCTCCGTCGTCGTCGGAGTCGTCGCCGGGGTCGGCGCTGTCAGGGTGCAGTGTTAACTCGCCGGCGGTGATGGCAACCTCTATCTCCATCTCCACGCCGTGCTCCGGTGCTTCAGCAGCCCCGACGTCACCACTCCCTCCGATGGGGCGCTTCGGTGGCATCCTCATACACTGATGGCTTTGAGGATTGAGAGCGGCATCGAGGATGCAAGCGAAGAGAGAGGATTGTGTTTGTGGCGAGGATGGGGGTGCGGCCACTTGGGCATACCATTAATATGGAGTAGTGGGGAAGAGACGGGCGGCGGTCAAACCGCTGGCTCGCCTCCCGGTGAGCCTGTGCACCGGACTGCTGGCATTCCTACCATCGTTTCACACAGCTACTTGCATGCCTCCCGATGACACTCCGTAGCGAGCATGCCTCCCGGTCTGCCTGCGCGGCGGATTGCTCGCATGCGTCCCGTCAACTCACGCCTGCTCGCACGGCACACAGGTCGCATGGCGGCACATATATTGTTTTTCTATTTGGATGATTAATGCTGCCACTTTATTGCTTAGCTGACACATGGCATGTATCCATTGTTGGTCTAATGCTCACGGTTCGAATAAATAATCTGTTTGGGATACTGGTTCCCAATTATTAATAATCTCTTGTTTGTAATTAGATAAAGATTACATCAAAACTGATCTCAAATTTGACAAAAAACTACAATGCCACTTTTTATTGGTGTCCATATGACAACACGATAACTTCATGAACTTCATATAAGTTTGGATGTACTAGAATTTAAAAATCAAGATTCTCAATGTTTGAAATTTCTTGTACGGAGAGTAAACATGCAGCCAGTGAGACACATGTGTTTTTGCAATCCATTTAGGTGCACTGTCACGTGTGCATGTAGGTCCAATTTGATTCAATCAATTAATGTACTAAAACTTCTTAATGATCTCTGTTTTTTTCGAAATTAAAATGTCCCTCCTTTGGTAACATATGTTCACCGCTTGATAATTTAACATGCATTGTAGTTGCGGTGGATCGCGGTGTGTGTGTGTGTGTGTGCGCGCGCGCGTCTGGGGGGTGGCGGGTGGCTCGCAGTACACTATGAGTTGTGAGCCACCGTGTGGGTTGGCCATTTTGTTAGGCAGGTGACACATCAGAGTCGTGAATTCGTTATTTAAAACATTACACAACCCTTTCATACATACATGTTTAGTCCACATGCAGTCGATGGTTGTCCTACATGACACTCGATACTCGCATGTGATGCTTTTTGTGGGCCCACGAGGTTGTCGTCCATCACTTTGATGAACAGCCGACAATGAGGTTAATTTGACCAGCACGGTAGAATATTTTTTGTTTGTGTTGTGGTGGTATATATATAGTACGCGTGGAAGAGGTGGGTGGGGATTATTATATATACTATACGTACACGACCGTGAACAAGTACACCTCACTCTTGAAGGAAATATGCCCTAGAGGCAATAATAAAGTTGTTATTTATATTTCCTTATATCATGATAAATGTTTATTATTCATGCTAGAATTGCATTAACCGGAAACTTAGTACATGTGTGAATACATAGACAAAACAGAGTGTCCCTAGTATGCCTCTACTAGACTAGCTCATTGATCAAAGATGGTTATGTTTTCTTACCATAGACATGAGTTGTCATTTGATCAACGGGATCACATCATTAGGAGAATGATGTGATGGACAAGACCCATCCATTAGCTTAGCACTATGATCGTTTAGTTTTACTGCTATTGCTTTCTTCATGACTTATACATGATCCTATGACTATGAGATTATGCAACTCCCGAATACCGTAGGAACACCTTGTGTGCTATCAAACGTCACAACGTAACTGGGTGATTATAAAGATGCTCTACAGGTGTCTCCAAAAGTGTTCGTGGTGTTGGCATAGATCAAGACTAGGATTTGTCACTCCGAGTGTCGGAGAGGTATCTCTGGGCCCTCTCGGTAATGCACATCATAATAAGCCTTGCAAGCAAAAGACTAATGAGTTAGTCACGAGATGATGTATTACGGAACGAGTAAAGAGACTTGCCGGTAACGAGATTGAACTAGGTATAGAGATACCGACGATCGAATCTCGGGCAAGTAACATACCAATGGCAAAAGGAACAACGTATGTTGTTATGCGGTTTGACCGATAAAGATCTTCGTAGAATATGTAGGAGCCAATATGAGCATCCAGGTTCTGCTATTGGTTATTGACCGGAGATGAGTCTCGGTCATGTCTACATAGTTCTCGAACCCGCAGGGTCCGCACGCTTAACGTTTGATGACGATCGATATTATGAGTTTATGAGTTTTGATGTACCGAAGGAGTTCGGTGTCCCGGATGAGACCGGGGACATGACGAGGAGTCTCGAAATGGTCGAGACGTAAAGATCGATATATTGGACGACTATATTTGGACATCGGAAAGGTTCCGAGTGATTCGGGTATTTTTGGAGTATATGGGCCTTATTGGGCCATACGGGAATAGAGGAGAAAGGCCAAAAGGAAGGAGGCGCGCGCCCCCCCCCTCTGGTCCGAATTGGACAAGGGGTGCAGCCCCCTTTTCCTTCTCTCTCTCCACCTCTTTCTTTCTCTCCTACTCCGGAAAGGAAAGGGGAATCCTACTAGGACTTGGGAGTCCTAGTAGGACTCCCCACACTTGGCGCGCCCCCTCTAGGGCCGGCCTCTCCCTTGCTCCTTTATATACGGGGGCAGGGGGGCACCCTAGGACACACAAGTTGAATTGTTTTAGCCGTGTGCGGTGCCCCCCTCCACAGAAACACACCTCAGTCATACCGTTGCAGTGCTTAGGCGAAGCCCTGCGCCGGTAGATACATCATATCCGTCACCACGCCATCGTGCTGACGAAACTCTCCCGTGAAGCTCAACTGGATCAAGAGCTCGTGGGACGTCATCAAGCTGAACGTGTGCTGAACGCGGAGGTGCCGTACGTTCGGTGCTTGATCGGTTGGATCGCGAAGAAGTTCGACTACATCAACCGCGTCACTTGACGCTTCCGCTCCCGGTCTACGAGGGTACGTTGACACACTCTCCCCTCTCGTTGCTATGCATCTAGTAGATAGATCTTGCGTGATCGTAGGAAAATTTTAAAATACTACATTTCCCAACAGTGGTATCAGAGCCAAGTCTATGCGTAGATGATATGCACGAGTAGAACACAATGAGTTGTGGGCGATACTAGTCATACTGCTTACCAACATGTCATACTTTGCTTCGGCGGTATTGTGAGATGAAGCGGCCCGGACCGACATAACGCGTACGCTTATGCGAGATTGGTTTCACCGTTATGAGCACTCGTTGCTTAAAGGTAACTGGCGGGTGTCTGTCTCTCTCACTTTAGCTGAATCAAGTGTGCCTACGCCCGGTCCTTGTGAAGGTTAAAACAACACATACTTGACGAAACATCGTTGTGGTTTTGTATGCGTAGGTAAGAACGGTTGTTGCTAAAGCCCGTAGCAGCCACGTAAAACTTGCAACAACAAAGTAGAGGACGTCTAACTTGTTTTTGCAGGGCATGTCGTGATGTGATATGGTCAAGACATGATGAGTTATACGGTTTTGTATGAGATGATCATGTTTTGTAAAGTTATCGGCAACTGGGAGGAGCCATATGGTTGTCGCTTTATTGTATGAAATGCAATCGCCATGTAATTGCTTTACTTTATCACTAAGCAGTAGCGATAGTCGTAGAAGCAATAGTTGGCGAGACGACAACGATGCTACGATGGAGATCAAGGTGTCGCGCCGGTGACAAAGGTGATCATGACGGTGCTTTGGAGATGGAGATCAAAAGCACAAAATGATGATGGCCATATCATGTCACATATTTTGATTTGCATGTGATGTTTATCTTATTATGCTTCTTATTTTGCTTAGAACGACGGTAGCATTATAACATGATCCCTTACAAAATTTCAAGGTACAAGTGTTCTCCCTGAGTATGCACCGTTGCGAAAGTTCTTCGTGCCGAGACACCACGTGATGATCGGGTGTGATAAGCTCTACGTTCAAATACAACGGGTGTAAGACAGTTTTGCACACGTAGAATACTCGGGTTAAACTTGACGAGCCTAGCATATGCAGATATGGCCTCGGAACACTGGAGACCGAAAGGTCGAGCGTGAATCATATAGTAGATATGATCAACATAAGATGTTCACCATTGAAACTACTCCATCTCACGTGATGATCGGACATGGTTTAGTTGATTAGGATCACGTGATCATTTAGATGACTAGAGGGATGTCTATCTAAGTGGGAGTTATTAAGTAATATGATTAAATTGAACTTTAATTTATCATGAACTTAGTCCTCGTAGTATTAGCATATATATGTTGTAGATCAATAGCTCACGATGTTGCTCCCCGTTTATTTTTTATATGTT
Organism: Secale cereale; assembly: GCA_902687465.1. Classification (NCBI taxonomy): domain Eukaryota; kingdom Viridiplantae; phylum Streptophyta; class Magnoliopsida; order Poales; family Poaceae; genus Secale; species Secale cereale. The sequence goes on from LR738711.1 coordinate 412,224,907, forward strand.
CCTAGAGAAAACTAAGTTGAAAAATGTTAGTAGCAATGATGCGGAATTGTTCCGTGATCTGAGGATTATCCTCATTACTGCACAGAGAATTATGTCCTTGATGCACCGCTAGGTGACAGACCTATTGCAGGAGCAGATGTAGACGTTATGAACGTTTTGACAAAAGCTCGGTATGATGACTACTTGATAGTTTAAGTGCACCATGCTTTACGGCTTAGAACCGGGACTTCAAAAACATTTTGAACGCCATGGAGCATATAAGATGTTCCAAGAGTTGAAATTAGTATTTCATACTCATGCCCGTGTCGAGAGGTATAAGACTTCTGACAGTACTTTGCCTACAAGATGGAGGAGAATAGCTCAACCAGTGAGCATGTGCTCAGATTGTCTGGGTACTACAATTACTTGAATCAAGTGGGAGTTAATCTTCCAGATAAGATAGTAACTAACAAAGTTCTCTAGTCACTATCACCAAGTTAGTAGAACTTCGTGATGAACTACAATATGCAAGGGATGACGAAAGGAATTCCTGAGCTCTTCGCGATGCTGAAGTCGGCGAAGGTAGAAATCATGAAAAAGCATCAAGTGTTGATGGTTAACAAGACCACTTGTTTCAAGTAAAGGGCAAAGGGATAGAAGGGGAACTTCAAGAAGAATGACAAGCAAGTTGTCACTCCCGTGAAGAAACCCAAAGCTAAAACTCAAGCCTGAAACTAAGTGCTTCTACTGCAAAGGAAATGGTCACTAGAAGTGGAAGTGCCCTAGATACTTGGTGGATAAGAAGGATGGCAAAGTGAACAAAGGTATATTTTTATATACAGATTATTGATGTGTACTTTACTAGTGTTCATAGCAACCCCTGGGTATTTGATACCGGTTCAGTTGCTAAAATTAGTAACTCGAAACGAGAATTGCAGAATGAACAGAGACTAGTTAAAGGTGAAGTGACGATGTGTGTTGGAAGTGGTTCCAAGATTGATATGATCATCATCGCACACTCCCTATACTTTCGGGATTAGTGTAAAACCTAAATAAAAGTTATTTGGCATTTGCATTGATCATGAATATGATTTGATCATATTTGTTGCAATACGGTTATTCAATTAAAGTCATAGAATAATTGTTATTCTGTTTACATGAATAAAACCTTCGATGGTCATACACCCAATGAAAATAGTTTGTTGGATCTCGATCGTGGTGATACACATATTCATAATATTGAAGCCAAAAGATGCAAGGTTAATAATGATAGTGCAACTTATTTGTGGCACTGCCGTTTAGGTCATAATGGTGTAAAGCGCATGAAGAAACTCCATAGTGATGGACTTTTGGAATCACTTGATTATGAATCACTTGGTGCTTGCGTACCATGCCTCATGGGCAAGATGACTAAAACTCCGTTCTCCGGAACAATGGAGCGAGCAACATATTTGTTGGAGATCATACATACAGATGTATGTGGACCAATGAGTGTTGAAGCTCGCGGCGGGTATCGTTATTTTCTGACCTTCACTGATGATTTGAGCAGATATGGGTATATCTACTTAATGAAGCACAAGTCTGAAACATTTGAAAATTTCAAAGAATTTCAGAGTGAAGTGGAGAATCATCGTAACAAGAAAATAAGAGTTTCTACGATATGATCATAGAGGTAAAATATTTGAGTTAGCGAGTTTGGCCTTCTAGTAAAACAATGTGAAATAGTTTCACTACTCACGCCACCTGGAACACCATAGTGTAATGGTGTGTCCGAACATCATAACCGTACTTTATTAGATATGGTGCGATCAATGATGTCTCTTACCGATCTACCACTATCGCTTTTGGGGTTTTGCATTAGAGACAGCTACATTCACGTTAAATAGGGCACCATCTAAATCCATGGAGATGACACCGTATGAACTGTGGTTTGACGAGAAACCTAAGCTGTCATTTCTTTAAGTTTGGGACTGCGATGCTTATGTGAAAAAGTTTCAACATGATAAGCTCGAACCCAAATCGGAGAAGTAAATCTTCATAGGATACCCAAAAGAAACTGTTGGGTACACCTTCTATCACAAATCCGAAGGCAAGGTCTTTGTTGCTAAGAGTGGATCCTTTCTAGAGAAGGAGTTTCTCTCGAAAGAAGTGAGTGGGAGGAAAGTAGAACTTGATGAGGTAGTTGTACCTTCTCCCGAATTGGAAAGTGGAACATCACAGAAACTAGTTCCAGTGATTCCTACACCAATTAGTGAGGAAGCTAATGATGATGATCATGAAACTTCAGATCAAGTTTCTGCTGAACTTCGTAGATCAACCAGAGTTCGTTCCGCATCATAGTGGTACGGCGACCCGGTTCTGGAAGTCATGTTACTGGACCATGATGAACCTATGAACTATGAGGAAGCGATGATGAGCCCAGATTCCGCAAAATGGCTTTAGGCCATGAAATCTGAGATGGGATCCATGTATGAGAACAAAGTGTGGACTTTGGTTGACTTGCCCGATGATCGGCAAGCCATCGAAAATAAATGGATCTTCAAGAGGAAGACTGACGCTGACGGTAATGTTACTGTTTACAAAGCTCGACTTGTTGCGAAAGTGTTTCAACAAGTTCAAGGAGTTGACTATGATGAGACTTTCTCACCCGTAGCGATCCTTAAGTCTGTCCGAATCATGTTAGCAATTGCCGCATTTTATGAAATCTAGCAAATGGATAACAAAACTGCATTCTTTAATGGATTTATTAAAGAAGACTTGTATATGATGCAACCAGAAGGTTTTGTCAATCCTAAAGGTGCTAACAAAATGTGCAAGCTCCAGCGTTCCATCTATGGACTGGTGCAAGCATCTCGGAGTTGGAATATACGCTTTGATAAGTTGATCAAAGCATATAGATTTATACAGACTTGCGGTGAAGCCTGTATTTACAAGAAGTGAGTGGGAGCACTACAACCTTTCTGATAAGTATATGTGAATGACATATTGTCGATCGGAAATGATGTAGAATTTTCTCGAAAGCATAAAGGAGTGTTTGAAAGGAGTTTTTCAAAGAAAGACCTTGGTGAAGCTGCTTACATATTGGGCATCAAGATCTATAGAGATAGATCAAGACGCTTGATAAGACTTTCGATGACTACATACCTTGATAAGATTTTGAAGTAGTTCAAAATGGATCAGTCAAAGAAGGAGTTCTTGCCTGACTTGTAAGGTGTGAAGTTGAGTAAGACTCAAAGCCAGACCACGACAGAAAAATATAGGGAGAATGAAAGTCATTCCGCCTCAGCCATAGGTTCTATAAAGTATGCCATGTGATACGTCCAAAATGTATCTATAATTTCTGCTTGCTCCATGCCACTTTTGGGTGATATTGCTATGATATTTATACACTTCCATACACTTTTGACCATATTTGGACTAACCTACTAATCCAGTGTACCCCAGTGCCAGTTTCTATTTTCGGCGGTTTTTGTATTTCAGGTTTTCACATTACGAGAACTGTCAGGAAAAATCCAGAAAAATTATATAAAAAATCAGCGTTCCAGAACCTACCTTGCGCCCGAAGTACAGCCCGGGGGGGGGGGGGG
>LR738711.1:412228559-412311567 GCA_902687465.1 Secale cereale
ACCAGGGCCCCAGGCGCCCTGGCGGCGCGCCCCCCCTGGGCCGCGCCGGGGGGGCGCCTGGGCCCCCCGAGCCCCGTCTGGTGCCCCCCTTTGGCATATATTCAGAGCGTCCTTCGAAACCCTCGGGACGGGAACTCTTTTTCGCGATCTCATCTCTGTTCCGCCGCCGCCGCCGCTTCCAAGATCGGGAGCACCAGGAGAACTCTTCCCGGCACCCTGCCGGAGGGGAGGATCACCATCGGGAGCCTCTCCACCACCATGGATGCCTCTCAGATGAGTTGTGAGTAGTCTCCCTTGGACCATGAGTCCATGACCAGTAGCTATGTGATGTTCTCCTCCCGTTCTTGTGCTTCACTAATTAGTCCTCGTGAGCTGCCCTACATGATCGAGGCACATATGTAATCCTTATGTTGTTGCTATGATGAGTTTGCTGGGATCCGATGGATTATGAGATTATGTTCAGATTGTGATTGAGTAATATATTTGATCAACCTCTTTTATATTTATGTTCGTAAGTAATTCTCGCATGTTCTCCGTTGTTATTTATTGCTTTGGCCAAGTAATACGTAGTGACTCCAAGAGGGAACGTTATGCTTGATTGCGGGTTCATGCCCCTCGATGACTAGCTTGAGTGACAGAAACATGAGTCTAGGGGATGTGCTGTTGCCACAAGGGGGAAAACAACGGTGCTTGTGCCCGCGGGTTCAAGGATTGTTTACTTTACACAAAGTTCTTTTAATGCAGTTGTCTGTTGCTTTGAGTTTACACTATGGGTGGGGCTCGCAACTTAATACCAGCGAGATGTTCTGGATAGATATCTCAAGGTGGATGATTAGTAGTAGATATTGATGGATTTCGGTCTACTTACTTTGGCGTACCGCCCATGCTTTGAACCTCAACATTTCTTGCAATGTAGTCAGCATTGGTTTGCGTTCATGGTCCTGTCAATTGCCCAGCTGTAATTCATTTACCTCACATAGCTGTTTTATCGTCTTTTGGGAGAGAGACATCACTAGTGAACATCATGAGACTCCGGTCCATATTACCATCATTGATCACATCCGCTATTTACTTTTCGCTATTATTTACTATTGCAAACATTATCTATCACTACTATCATTTGCGTTTAATCCTTTGTGAACTACAAGGCCGGAGGGATTGACAACCTCTCTGTACTCGTTGGGAGCAAAGTTATTTGTATCTGTGTGCAGGTCCACGTTGATTGCTAATATCTGGCGCCATTAGCAGTTGACACCTACTTGTTGAACCTAGGAGTCTCTGGGGATTCGATCCTTGGCATCTTTGCTAAGGGAAAAACTTCCACAACACTGCATCTCACACCTTCCACTTGGGGTAACCAACGAGGGGTTAGAGGCCCATCAAGGAGTTTTTTCTGGCGCCGTTGCCGGGGACTCCACTCTTCAGGATAGGGGAGTTGCATGCTATCTTTTACCTTTGCTTTTTAGTCTTGTTAGTTTACCTTTCAGTTTTTGTTTTAGTACCTTTTATCGAAAATCACAAAAATAGTTATCTTGCTTGCTTGCTACTATGGGTTCCACTGAGAACACCAAGTTGTGTGACTTCACTAGTCACAACAACGATGACTTTATCAGCACACCTATCACTACACCTGCCACTTCAGCACCTTCATATGAAATTAAACCTGCTTTACTGAACTTAGTCATGAAAGATCAATTCTCCGGTGCTGGAGATGATGCTGCTTTACACTTAAACAACTTTGTTGAACTTTGTGATATGCAAAAGTACCAAGAAATAGATGGTAATATTGTTAAGCTTAAGCTTTTTTCCTTTCTCCTTGAGAGGAGGAGCTAAAATTTGGTTTCAGTCTTTGCCTAGAAATAGCATAGATTCATGGGACAAGTGCAAAGATGCTTTTATCGGAAAATACTATCCACCTGCTAAAACTATCCAACTTAGAAGTAACATAATGAATTTTAAACAATTGGATAATGAACACATTGCCCAAGCTTGGGAACGTATGAAATCTCTTATCAAGAACTGCCCTACTCATGGTTTGACTACTTGGATGGTTATCCAAACTTTTTATGCAGGCTTGAACTTTACCTCGCGGAACTTGTTAGATTCGGCCGCGGGAGGAATTTTTATGTCAACTACACTTGGTGCTGCCACAAAGCTTCTCGATGAGATGATGACCAACTATTCCCAATGGCACACCGAACGCGCTCCAACAGATAGGAAGGTAAACTCTATCGAGGAGATTTCCTCCTTAAATGAAAAAGTTGACTTGATCATGTCTCTACTTTCGAAGCAATCCTCTGTTGATCCTCGTGATGTTCCTTTAAATTCTTTGATTGCTCAAGAACAAGTAGATGTGAACTTTATCTCTAGAAACAATTTTAACAACAGTGCTTATAGGAGTAACTTTGGTAGCAATCCTAGACCGTTCCCCTCTAATTCTTATGGGAACAACAATGCTTATCCTATCACCAAGAACTCCACTACTGAACTAGAGACTATGCTTAAAGATTTCATCACTACCCAAAAAGCCTTTAATAAGAGTGTAGAAGAAAAACTACATAAACTAGATGATCTTTCTTTTAAGGTAGACCATTTAGCCAATGAGGTAAAATTGCTAAAAATTAAAACTTCTCCTCTTGAGGAGAGGGAAGTCACTCCTATAAATGCTATTCAAGTGCAAATTAATGAAAACATTAGGATGATGGCTAAACTTAAAGAAAGATGGGCTAGAGAAAGGGAGGAAGAAGATATAATTAAGAGCCTTCCTACCCACCACACTGTTGCTACTATCCAAGTTGTTGAGGATATCCAAACTCTTAGCACCCAATGTACTCCTGGTCCCAATGGACCTATTAATGGTGATGCTATGACTATAGAAACTATCAAACAAGTGAACCTAAAGGACACTACTACCACTTTACTTGATGCTCGTGACCTTGATTTTGATAATTGCACTCTTACCGAAGTTATTGATTTCCTTCACAAGATGTCTAGAGATCCCCGCACTAGCACGCTTAACCTTGCCTTCACAGAGCATATCACTAATGCTCTCATCAAAGCTAGGGAGGAGAAACTTAGAGTAGAAGCCTCCATACCTAGAAAGCTAGAAGATGGTTGGGATCCTATGATAAAAATTAAATTGAATGACTTCTCTTGCTATGCATTATGTGATGTTGGAGCTAGTACCTCTGTTATGCGCAAAAGAATATATGATATGCTTAAATTGAAACCTTATGATTCTTGTTCTTTTGGTGTTCGTCTCATTGATTCTTCCATAAAGAAACCTTTGGGGAGGATCGACGATGTTCTTATCGTTGTTAATGATAATTATGTTCCCGTTGATTTTACTATTATGGATATTGAATGTGATCCTTCATGTCCAATTATTTTGGGATGTCCCTTTTTACGCACCGTTGGTGCTATCATTGACATGAAAGAGGGTAATATAAAATTTCAGTTTCCTCTCAAGAAAGGGATGGAACACTTCCCTCGAAAGAAGATCAAGCTACCTTTTGAGTCCGTTGTACGGGCTAGCTATTCTTTTACTCTTGATAAAACTTGATCTATATGCATTATGCCTAGCTTAAAGGCATAAAAGAAAGCGCTTTTGGGAGGCAGCCCACATGAATAAATTTTTATATTTTGCTTTTGTTGTGTCTTGATGTTGTTTACTACTGTAGCATCATCATTGTATCTTTGCTTTTCATATTTGTGCCAAGTATAGCCTCTGATTGCTAGAAAGTTCAAAAGTTGTGAGGTGCTGTCCAGGAAACAGATTCTGTCCTTGGATAGAAAAAATCGTATAAAATCACCAGATCATCTTTTTGGTCTGAATTGTTTCGACAGCGTTCTCTATATAATTGTCTTTTGTCCGTCTGTTCTGAGTTTTTTTATTTGAGTTGCAGAAGTACCCCGAACAAATCATTTACTACCTGCTGTTTTGTTTTCACAGATTATGTCCTGTTTTGCCTTTCCTTCATTTTGCAAACCAAGAGCTTGCTTTTTCTTTGCAAAAAACCTTTTGGCAATCTTGAGAAACAGTAGACCTTCAAGAATATCTTTATTTCCAGCAAGGAACAATTATTTTATTAAGGGTACTAACCTCGCTAATCAGATTATGATGAGTTATGTATGAAGGGAGTTTTCAAGTGTGCGAGGGAAGATGATAAAAAGATTCAGGAGTGTCAAGCGCTCAAGCTTGGGGATGCCCCCGTGCATCCCCTTCTCCATCAACATTATCAGTTCGTCTTTCGTTCCGCTATATTTTTATCACTTCATGTGTTAAGTGCTATGCTTGGAGCGTCTTGCTTTTAGTTTCCTTTTTAGTTTTTCATAACGAGTCGGAACTCAGCTTTCTTTAAGTGGGAGAGAAACACGCTCCACTTCTACCTAGAACATAACATATAATTTTCATGTCTATCTTTGCTGTGTGTGTTCTTTGTCTTTTAATAGCTACTATCATGCTCTGCTCTTAGTATTCATGCTTATCTTTTCAAAGAGCTTTTGTTTAGTTGGTTGCTTGAACTCTCTTTAATTATCATGCTTACCTTATTAAGAGAGTTTGCTTCCGTTGCATTGGTTAATATGTCTATGATAAAGATGCTACGTGCATAACGGCACTTAGTAGTTCAGGTTTTCTTATGGTTAGTCTCAAATAGCTGGGGGATTCCCAATGTGTTATTGGGGTACCAACATGATTTGTTTGCCTATGATGTGGTATGGTTTAGTAATATCTTCCTTCGAGAATTTATTTTGATTGACTTGGCATATGCTCACGCATATTTAAGACTATAAAGATAGTCTGTCAAGCCTTGATGATCTTTTATTTCTGAGTAGCGATATAACTACCATGCCTGATTCAATGTTGCTTTGTCGCTCTGCATGATTATGACCGTCATTGCTCTCTTAGTTGGTCGCTCCCAGTCTTTTGCTAACCTCCACCTGTACTAAGCAGACTAACTTTGCAATACATAGCTCATGGGAAAGTAGCTTAAAAACTATTGTGGTAAAGAATATGTTGCCTATTTATCTTATTTCTTATAAGTTGCTTGCTGAGCGGTAACCATGTTTCTGGGGACGCCATCAACTGTCACACTTTTGTTGAATATCATGTGAGTTGCTATGCATGTTCGTCTTGTCTGAAGTAAGGGTGATTTGCCATGGGTTGAATGAGTATGCATATTGTTAGAGAAGAACATTGCGCCGCCAACCAAAGCCATGTATCATGGTGGAAGTTTTAGCTTGGACATTAATCGTCAATCTCTTATGAGAATATGCTTATGCATTAAAGAGGAGTCCATCATCTATTTTCTATGTTGTCCCGGTATGGATGTCCTCAAGTTGAGATCTATCAAAAACGAGAAATCAAATGCGATTTATCTCCTTGGACCTTTGTACAGGTGGCATAGAGGTACCCCTTTGTGACACTTGGTTGAAACATATGTAATGCAATGATAACCCATGGAAATCCGAGCTAATTAGGACAAGGTGCGAGCACTATTGGTATTCGATGCATGAGGCTTGCAACTTATAGGATGTCTTATGCATGACACATATGAAGTACTACCGTTGACAAAATTGCTTCTATGTTTTCAAAATAAAAAGCTCTAGCACATAACCATTCTTTTACTTTTTGAGTCTCCACCCTCTTTCTTCAAGCACCAACTACTGAGAGCATGATTGTCATTCTAAGTGTAATGTGCATTGTTCCAAAGTAGCATTGTCTTTTGCATGATTGTGATATCGTTTATTTTGAAATCATTGTATCTAGTCATCACTTAAACCTTGAAGGTACCTCTGCATTTATGTTTTGCTTCACTAAAGGGGGCAAGCTAGATATCACTTTATCATATTTGCACATCATGTTCATTGCAAATCTAATTGATGCTTCAATGTCATGTTGTAAAACTTTCAGTCATTTGTGATTTTCTCATGAGGCAACTTAATTACTATAGAATCATTGTCTCAGTAAGCTTTTGTCATATGACTATCAAAAGTCCTATATGGTTAATAGCATGTAACCACAGAAATTATTCTTATTATCATTTACCTACTCGAGGACGAGCAGGAATTAAGCTTGGGGATGTTGATATGTCCAAAACGTATCTATAATTTCTGCTTGCTCCATGCCACTTTTGGGTGATATTGCTATGATATTTATACACTTCCATACACTTTTGATCATATTTGGACTAACCTACTAATCCAGTGCACCCCAGTGCCAGTTTCTGTTTTCGGCTGTTTTTGTATTTCAGGTTTTCACATTATGAGAACTGTCGGGAAAAATCCAGAAAAACTATATAAAAAATCAGCGTTCCAGAACCTACCTTGCGCCCGAAGTACAGCCGGGGGGGGGGGCACCAGGGCACTAGGCGCCCTGGCGGCGCGCCCCCTCCTGGGCCGCGCCGGGGGGGCGCCTGGGCCCCCCGAGCCCCATCTGGTGCCCCCCTTTGACATATATTTAGAGCGTCCTTCGAAACCCTCGGGACGGGAACTCTTTTTCACGATCTCATCTCTGTTCCGCCGCCGCCGCCGCTTCCAAGATCGGGAGCACCAGGAGAACTCTTCCCGGCACCCTGTCGGAGGGGAGGATCACCATCGGGAGCCTCTCCACCACCATGGACGCCTCCCGGATGAGTTGTGAGTAGTCTCCCTTGGACCATGAGTCCATGACCAGTAGCTATGTGATGTTCTCCTCCCGTTCTTGTGCTTCAGTAATTAGTCCTCGTGAGCTGCCCTACATGATCGAGGCACATATGTAATCCTTATGCTGTTGCTATGATGAGTTTGCTGGGATCCGATGGGTTATGAGATTATGTTCAGATTGTGATTGAGTAATATATTTGATCTACCTCTTTTATATTTATGTTCGTAAGTAATTTTCGCATGTTCTCTGTTGTTATTTATTGCTTTGGCCAAGTAATACGTAGTGACTCCAAGAGGGAACGTTATGCTTGATTGTGGGTTCATGCCCCTCGATGACTAGCTTGAGTGACAGAAACAGGAGTCTAGGGGATGTGTTGTTGCCACAAGGGGGAAAACAACGGTGCTTGTGCCCGCGGGTGCAAGGATTGTTTACTTTACGCAAAGTTCTTTTAATGCAGTTGTCTGTTGCTTTGAGTTTACACTATGGGTGGGGCTCGCAACTTAATACCAGCGAGATGTTCTGGATAGATATCTCAAGGTGGATGATTAGTAGTAGATATTGATGGATTTCGGTCTACTTACTTTGGCATACCGCCCATGCTTTGAACCTCAACCTTTCTTGCAATGTAGTCAGCATTGGTTTGCATTCGTGGTCCTGTCAATTGCCCAGCTGTAATTCGTTTACCTCACATAGCTGTTTTATCGTATTTTGGGAGAGAGACATCACTAGTGAACATCATGAGACTCCGGTCCATATTACCATCATTAATCACATCTGCTATTTACTTTTCGCTATTATTTACTATTGCAAACATTATCTATCACTACTATCATTTGCGTTTAATCCTTTGTGAACTACAAGGCCGGAGGGATTGACAACCTCTCTGTACTCGTTGGGAGCAAAGTTATTTGTATCTGTGTGCAGGTCCACGTTGATTGCTGATATCTGGCGCCGTTAGCAGTTGACACCTACTTGTTGAACCTAGGAGTCTCTCGGGATTCGATCCTTGGCATCTTTGCTAAGGGAAAAACTTCCACAACACTGCATCTCACACCTTCCACTTGGGGTAACCAATGAGGGGTTAGAGGCCCATCACCATGCTGTGTACCAAACATGTTGTGTACCTTGCCAAAAGTTTGTCAAGGGGGTACAATAGTGATATAGGAGTAGATCACTGTACAGCGGTCAAAATTATCCTTAGTAACTGGATGACTAAGGAAATGTTTCTCGATTATGGAGGTGATAAAGAGTTCGTCGTAAAGGGTTACGCCGATGCAAGCTTTGACACTAAATCCAGATAACTCTAAGTATCAATCTAGATGCGTATTGAAAGTGGGAGCAATTAGCTAGAGTAGCTCCATGCAGAGCATTGTAGACATAGAAATTTGCGAAATACATACGGATCTGAATGTGACAGACCCGTTGACTAAACTTCTCTCACAAGCAAAACATGATCACACCTTATTACTATTGGGTATTAATCACATCGCAATGTGAACTAGATAATTGACTCTAGTAAACCCTTTGGGTGTTGCTCACATGGCGATGTGAACTATGGGTGTTATTCACATAACGATGTGAACTATCGGTATTAAATCACATGGCGATGTGAGCTAGATTATTGACTCTAGTGCAAGTGGGAGACTGAAGGAAATATGCCCTAGAGGCAATAATAAAGTTGTTATTTATATTTCCTTATATCATGATAAATGTTTATTATTCATGCTAGAATTGTATTAACCGGAAACTTAGTACATGTGTGAATACATAGACAAAACAGAGTGTCCCTAGTATGCCTCTACTAGACTAGCTCATTGATCAAAGATGGTTATGTTTCCTAACCATAGATATGAGTTGTCATTTGATCAACGGGATCACATCATTAGGAGAATGATGTGATGGACAAGACCCATCCGTTAGCTTAGCACTATGATCGTTTAGTTTTACTGCTTTTGCTTTCTTCATGACTTATACATGTTCCTATGACTATGAGATTATGCAACTCCCGAATACCGTAGGAACACCTTGTGTGCTATCAAACGTCACAACGTAACTGGGTGATCATAAATATGCTCTACAGGTGTCTCCGAAAGTGTTCGTGGTCTTGGCATAGATCAAGACTAGGATTTGTCACTCCGAGTGTCGGAGAGGTATCTCTGGGCCCTCTCGGTAATGCACATCATAATAAGCCTTGCAAGCAAAAGACTAATGAGTTAGTCACGAGATGATGTATTACGGAACGAGTAAAGAGACTTGCCGGTAACGAGATTGAACTAGGTATAGAGATACCGACGATCGAATCTCGGGCAAGTAACATACCAATGACAAAAGGAACAACGTATGTTGTTATGCGGTTTGACCGATAAAGATCTTCGTAGAATATGTAGGAGCCAATATGAGCATCCAGGTTCCGCTATTGGTTATTGCCCGGAGATGAGTCTAAGTCATGTCTACATAGTTCTCGAACCCGTAGGGTCTGCACGCTTAACGTTTGATGACGATCAGTATTATGAGTTTATGAGTTTTGATGTACCGAAGGAGTTCGGAGTCCCGGATGAGACCGGGGACATGATGAGGAGTCTCGAAATGGTCGAGACGTAAAGATTGATATATTGGACGACTATATTAGGACATAGGAAAGGTTCCCAGTGATTCGGGTATTTTTCGGAGTATATGGGCCTTATTGGGCCATACGGGAATAGAGGAGAAAGGCCAAAAGGAAGGAGGCGCGCGCCCCCCCTCTGGTCCGAATTGGACAAGGGGTGCAGCCCCCTTTTCCTTCTCCCTCTCCACCTCTTTCCTTCTCTCCTACTTCGGAAAGGAAAGGGGAATCCTACTAGGACTTGGGAGTCCTAGTAGGACTCCCCACACTTGGCGCGCCCCCTCTAGGGCCGGCCTCTCCCTTGCTCCTTTATATACGGGGGCAGGGGGGCACCTTTGGACACACAAGTTGAATTGTTTTAGCCATGTGCGGTGCCCCCCTCCACAGAAACACACCTCGGTCATACCGTTGCAGTGCTTAGGCGAAGCCCTGCGCCGGTAGATACATCATATCCGTCACCACGCCGTCGTGCTGACAAAACGCTCCCGTGAAGCTCAACTGGATCAAGAGCTCGTGGGACGTCATCAAGCTTAACGTGTGTTGAACGTGGAGGTGCCGTATGTTCGGTGCTTGATCGGTTGGATCGCGAAGAAGTTCGACTACATCAACCGCATCACTTGACGCTTCCGCTCCCGGTCTACGAGGGTACATAGACACACTCTCCCCTCTCGTTGCTATGCATCTAGTAGATAGATCTTGCGTGACCGTAGGAAATTTTTAAAATACTACGTTTCCCAACAACTCTGTGTCGGGACTTCTCGGTTTTCTAGGCACGTGCCACATCAAAGTTGTGAAATTTGCTATTCAAACATCACACAACACCTCTTTGGGCCACATGCATGCACGCGGTGGTTATCCTAGCTAGGACACTCATGTGTGACGCTTCCATTTGTGGGTCCACGAGGCCATCGTCGATGCATGCATCACTTTGACCTACATCGGGAGAGGTTAAGTAATTTCACCATCGAGGATGATTCTTTTTGGGTTGTATTACGGTAGAAGCATATAGTATGCGTCGAAGAGGGGGAAGGGGACCATCATATGTAGTACGCTTCATGAACCTCGCTTTGTGTGGGTGGTTTACGGATTTTTAGGCATGTGGCACATCAAAGTTGTGCATTTTGGGTATTCAACATATGTTTGGCCCACATGCAAAGCGATGGTGGTTGTCCTCTCGCAACCACTTAAGCGGTTATCAACGATATCGATGCTTTCCATCGGTGGGCCCGCTTGGTCCATCACTACTTTTTCCTGACAACGAGAGAGGTTAATTTGATTTAGGAGGGGATTAATTTTTTGCTTTTAATATGGTACATATATATATATATATATATATATATATATATATATATATATATATATATAAGTCATGCTTTGTGATGACATGATACAATTTGAGCACACACACATGCATGTGTACGCAAGAATCCCTCCCATCGAGTTGAAGTGGCTAGTACAACAACACGTCATGAACCGATCTCGCTCTGTGTGGGGACTGTACGATTTTCGACGCACGCGCCACATCAATGTTGTGAAATGGTATTCAAACATGCATGCACGCATCACCTCCATACATGTGCATGTAGTCGTTGTCTTCGAACGGTACACTCCCTCGTGTGGTTATCGACTACAAGCCTTTTTATTCGTGGGCCCTCGTGGACATCCATGATCACCTTGACTGACAACAAGATAGGTTACCATGGCGGATTCTTCCTTTGGTTCGTGTTATCGTAGTATAGGTCATGGTGAGATTCAAACCTAATTAAGTTTGAGCGCATATACTATGCACACATGCGTGCATGAATCCCCATCGCCGGCTTGAAGTGTGGTGTAACATACATATGTATCGTCAACCTAACCCTCACTCAGTGTGGGGATGTCTCGATCGAAATCATGGTGCCACATCAAAGTTGTTCCGTTGTGTATTAAAAAACACACCTCTCCATACATATGTTTGGGCCACACACATGAAGTGGTAGTCTTAGGGGACTAGCTCCTTGCGTGATTATTGGTGACCTAACCCATCTCGAGGGTCACATGGACGGCCATCACTTTGACCAACAACAAGAGAGAGGTTGTACGACCAAGGTGGATTATTCTTGGTCCGTTTTACGATTCATCTTGGTGAGATGCCTCTCTGGCCCGCCGACTAAAAGTGTGTGGGCTGCTACTTTGCACTTTGCTAGGTGAACCTTGGTTGGGGGGTATGCATTCATAGCTTAGGATTCCCTTCGTGTCGACACAAGGTGGGGCTGGTAGCTACTTCGCACTTTGCTAGGTGAACCTCGGTTGGGGGGCATGTATTCATAGCTTAGGATTCCCTTCGTGCCGACACAAGGGGGGGGCAAGCAATATCGTGCGCTTTGCGAGATAGGTGCCATATCGAAGTTGCATTTGGTATTTGAACATCAAACCACCCTTTCATACATAATTTTGGTCCACATGCAAGCGTGTTCATGTTCTGACCCTCTCCCGCGTCATTTTTCTCCAAATTTATGAACATTAGACAAGTCAGATGACACAACAGACATGGTTCACTCAAACTAACCGTGTGCCATGCCGGTGCCCCTGTCACACACACATCCGCACAGTACATTGGGCTCCACGAGGCTTCCCCTCACAAAAATATCTACCCGCATGCAGCTTTTTCTGTTTGATAACACATAGTTATTGTGTTTCGACTGTGTGTGATGTTTCTTGTTCCCAATCCCGCTTGCATCCCTCGAAAATATATGCCCGCCTCGAGGGGGTTTCTGTTTCATAACACCCAGTTGTTATCTCCGGACCGTGTGCGATGCACCATCATCAAAATTTTCAATAGCCCCGGCATTTCACTCCCGCGTAGTAATTTTTTTAGTACCCGCATCATTTCCTCAAACACACCCCCGCCCCCCTCCACACACACACACAACAAAACCTCCTCGCGCGCATGCACACACACACCCCGCCTTGCTTCAAACCCTAGCAAGGTCACCGTTGCCGCCGCAAGGCCTCCATTGTCAACACATGTCGGTTCTCCCGTGGAGCTTACCCACCGGTCTCCATACCTAGGCCGCCCTGAGTTTCTTAGATGACGCCTACCAAACGCCCCCTTTCTCACAGATCCCCATATCCATCCCCATCCCCCACTCCAGAGTGTCGCAGCCTAAGCCCGACTACGCTTCCCGTGGAGCTCGAGGAGCAACTAGTCCAAAAGAGTTGTATCGCGGTCTCTCCGTCCGACGTCACCGAGGAAGCTGACGACCATTACTGGCCACAGGCACTCAATCAGCAGGCTAGAGTATGCGTGTATGTCGCAGACGCCGGCTAAGACATCGAGGTTGTCGATAGCGACGGCCTGAGCCAGGCTATGTCACAGGTTAAGTGGCCCACCCCCAACCTCTCTGGTTCAACCCCCATCGATCTCATCCATGGCCCCACCGATCATCTCGTCTGGCTCACTGTCAAGAATTTTCCATCCTACATTGTCATCGAGCCCCTTTTGTCATTTCTGAAGGACACATTCTGCGATGCTAGCTTGGGATCCACAACTTCCAAGTCAGACCTCATCGACGACGACCACGAGGAGGGCACCCTCTCCGGCTCTTCTAAGAGGAAAGAGCCCATATGCTCTTCCAAGGGGAAAGAGTCCGTCTGCGACATCAGGGAGGGCACCCTACAGTCGTGCTCTTCCAAGGGGAAGGAGCCCATCTGCGACAACATGGAGCGCATCCAGGGTCCATGCTCTTGCCACGGGAATGAGCCCATCTGTGACAAGTGAGGAGACCCATGATTTTTGACGTGCCTCTTCACAGGGTGTCGTGGATTTAGCACGGCAGATGTCCTGGTGAAGGGACTTAGTCGTGAGGCCATCGCCCGGGTTAGCTTAAAGGGGTTAAAGCGGACGAAGGACACATGGAGTTTATACTAGTTCGGCCCCTTCGATGAAGGTAAAAGCCTACGTCTAGTTTGGTGTGGTATTGCTTGTGCTTCGATGACCAGGGAGCGAATCCGCTTTGCCTGTGTCTCGAGCTGTTGTTTCCTGTTCTGAATCGTTGTCGGGTCGTCCCTTTATATAGGAGGCGACGCCCGGTCCGGTTTACAGAGTCTCGAGGCCGGCTCATAAACGTGTCCGCCTCGGTCTCTACTCTTTCTATCTTATATCCCAAGTTACATAGTAGGACGGTTTACAAATCATGGGCCGTATACATGGGCCCCTAACCTCCATGGGCTATAAACTTCTATTACATACTCAACTGGGTTTTTGATAATATAATCTTACCAGCGTAATCCGGACCCTCCTGGCCGGTTTGTACCTGATAGTAATATCCCTGACATTAAGCCCCAGATTGATTTGAACTTGTTCATGGCAGTCTTTACAATCTTATTCAAGTTTCCCTTTCTCCAACTCTTGTATGCTCCATAAACCGGCCATGACGTCATCTCCTGGAATCGCTTCAATCTGTCGTGACATCATCTGCGCATTTAACACCCGCATCTGTTTGTTACCTTTCTTTATTGCCGCTCCGGAGATCGAGGCGACAACTCAATCTATATCCGATTTCCTGCCTCCTCGATTCCCGTGCTTGCCGTTTTTATCTCTCGGGCCTATCAATACAGCCGAGGCCCATCTCTTTTCCCCTTCTGCTTCGTCTTCCTTCGTCTCCAGCGCTCCAGCCTCCGCCGCTGTTCTTCGAGCTCGCCTTCGTCAGCAAGCCTGGCCGCTGCATCGACCTGAACGCGTCCAGAAAACTTCACCACTGTCCTTTGCTTCCTCGGGTACGTTGTCTTCTTCCCCATAGATCTCAGTTCTAGGGTTTCTCTGTAGCTTGTCGCGAACCCTCGTTCTTCGTAGTTCATCGCCGTAGGTTGATTTTAGCTATAGATGTAAAACTTGTTAGGTCAACCCTCGTTCGTGCGCTTCCGCTCCATCGTCATACCTTTAGTTTCTCCCGCACTGCTAGTTTGGATTGAGTCTGTAGAAAACTTCTGCTGCCTTCACTGAATATAACTTGAATTGTTCGGTCTTTTTCCCGCGCTGTAGATCCATGTTTCACCTCTGCTTCATGTGAAAGCTATTTCTCACACTTTAGATCTGCAGCTCATCTACTTATGTTACCAGTTTAATCATAGCCTGCTTCTCATATGCCTGCACTGACGGTTTAGATGTAAACCTGCATTCCATAATCGATGGTTTAACTTCTTCTTTCTATCATCATAAACCGGTGGCTATCTTGTGCACCCCTAATCCGGATTAGGGGATACCATTAGTCCCTTGCTTAAACCGTCGATTAGGTCAATACTCTCACAGAACACTCCGGTTTACATTAAGTAGATTTGTAAACCGGGTCTTGTATTATATTTTTCAGCACTCCTACATTGGAAAAGATGGCAAAACAGTTCATCGCTTGCAATTGGGTCCCTTCCTGGATCACTAAGGACAACCTAGTAAAGGCGGCCTCAATTGGCATGCTGGGTCCTAAAGAGGTTCTGCACTGGCGGGCCCTTGGAAAGGAATGTCCTCCTACACCCAAGGAAGGATAAATCCTTGTTTTCTTTGATCATCTGGCCCGGGGCTTTAGCCCGCCCGGTTCAAAGTTCTTCCGTGACGTCCTAGCCAATTTCCAACTCCATCCACAGGAAATAGGTCCCAATTCCATATCCAACATCTGCAACTTCCAAGTCTTCTCAGAAGCATATCTTCAATAGGAGCCATCTGTGGAGCTGTTCCGGGATTTCTTCCACCTGAACCGCCGAACTGAGTTTTTGGACGGGCCTCAAACTGAACTTGGTGGTGTAAGCATCCAAAAGAAGAAGGATGTAAGCTTTCCTCACGCCGCTCTTCACAGCCACCCCAAAGAATGGAACCAGACTTGGTTTTATTGCAAGGATACTTCACCTGAAGGAGAAAATCCGCTGTCGGGTTACCGCGCTTACCGCCTGGCGCCAAGTCATCCTTTGCCACAGCGTCTAAGCGCCTAGGACCGGGCTCGCTATGCCCCTTAACTTTCCAAGCTCAGGGCTTTCGTGGCTAACGGTTTAACTGGGGTTGACTTTGTTCGATGTTGGCTCTCTTGGAGAATTCTTCCATTAAGCCGGCGCTCAAGCTTAATGTGTGAATATACTGGTAAACCGGAAGATCCTCAGCGTCATACAAAAATAGTACTTCCTGACAACGAAGTTACTGAATCCGCAAAGAAGATGCTGAACATCCCTGTGGAGGACTGCAGCCGGACCGGTTTAGCTCCTTTCTGCGCAGACAACCGACCACCGCTGGTAAGACTCTTCTGTCCCTTTCTTTTCACTTTAATCCATTCATACCAGCCGTCTTCAACATGTTATTATTCCTTTGCACATGCCAATGATCCTTTCTGGAAGAGGAAAACTCAAGATAAACCGGCGAAGCCAACCCATAAGAAGAGCTTAGCCGTAAAGAAGAAGAAAGTTGTTGTCGTTGCCGGTTCAAACCACGAAGAAGATGATCCGGCTTCTGATGTACTGCTTGATTCTTACGTCCTTTGAATTCTCCTTGTTTATATTTATATCAACAATGTCTTTTCCCAGGATCTGGCCGAGGGAAGTAAAGCGGATGAAGTTGAGGTAATTTCTCTCTCATCTGATTCAGAACCATTGCCACCCAAGATTCGCCGGGCATCCCGGAAATATCCATTTTCTCACCCTTATGCTCAATTGGATCCCCACTTTCTTTTGAAGAAACAGCAGCATGAGGCTCGCCGGACCACACGCCATAGTGGCCACGTGGTTGAATCGTCCGGGTTACCCCACACGCCAGCTCGCAGACGCCGCTTAGAGGTTTTGCTTACTCCAACCCTTCTTCATCCAAAAGCAGGTCTTATTCGCAAACCTCTTAAACTGTCTGATCCCAACTATCAGGAGGCTCCTCTGTCTTCTTCCGGTGAGTCTACTACTACTCAAGTCTCGGTGCTTAAGACCGTTCCTGGGTAAGTCATCTTTCCAAACATCCGGTTACCTTTCCGTTTTAACTTTTGTGATTCTCATTGCTCTTTCAACCTTTATCAGCATGCCCAAGCCTAGTAAAAAGGCGAAATTAATAAACCGGCTGTCGAACACACCACCGCTGAACCGGCCGAGGATCTTGAAGCAGCCAACCCTCAAGAGGAAAATGTTGAAGTTCAGCACGACGATCCCTCCCCTATGGATCATGAAGATCTTGCTGCTCCGGGGGGTGATGTTATGGAAAATACAGCTGAACCGGCCAACCCTGTCCGGGTTAGTCCTCCTCTGGCTAGCCCGGCTCTTGTTAGTCCGGCGCGCACTGCTGATCCCCTCCAGCCAACCGCTATCTCGACGGAAGATGTTGATATAACTGGGATAGGATTCTCTGCTCCCACAGAGCCTATTGCCTTGGCTAGGCATACTGCCAAGGAGGAAAAACTTCAGCAAGATAAAGGCAAGTGGAGCACATACTTGTCAAGTTATGCTCAGCTAGTGCCCAGGAGCTCCATTCTGGGTATCTGAATCGGCTCTTCACCAGCCGTGACTATGAAGCCGGCTTAGTCAACATGATGAAAGATAAATATGAGCTAACTTTATTTCCTTTTGCCTTTCGTTTCTGCTTTGTATTCTACAATCATACCTTTAGGCCATAGTAGCCCCCAAGTGCCGGTTTACTTCACTATAGGTGAACCGGGACTTCTCTTATGTCTGAGAATGAACTTACATTAGCCCCCAAGTGCCAAGGGCATAACTTGTTTATGTGCTTGGGACTTGTCTTGAAAATTTTGCCTTCTTTGACTTCAGTTGTACATTAGCCCCCAAGTGTCGAGTGCATAACTTGTTTATGTGCTTGAGACTTTGATTGACCTGCTCTTGTAACACTTTCCTTCTCTTACAGGCTGACTTGAACCGGAGAGCTTCGGATGCAACTGAACTCCGGAATAGCTTGGCCTTCCATGAAACTACTTGCACCAAAACTAAGGAGGAACTTGTCCTTGCTCTAGCTAGCATGGAAAAAATTAAGAAAGACTTTGAAGCGAAGCGGTCCACATGGGAGGTGCAAAGGGCTGCTCTAGAAAAAAGAGCAAAAGATGCCGAAGATGCTCTTAATCCGGTGACGCAAGAGCTCTCTGGGTTGAAACAGCAAATAGATGGCATGACATCTGCTATCTTCAGTGAGTACCTGTCTTCGTATGTTTGTATCCTTGCAATCCTTATTCTGCTCCGGTTTAACTCGCCAATTGCATATAGGGAGGCACATAACTCATCTTGGAGATGATGTTCGGAAGAAACTCAAGGCTACTTATATCCTAGTGGAGCAGCTCTACTCCGGTGCTCAAAGGGCTATCAGTGCCATGTCGCACAATAAAACGGCGCCGACCACCATCCAAGCCACTCTGGAAAAGCTATCTGTCTTGCCTGCGCGACTTCTTGAGGTGAAGAAGTCTGCTGCATGAGCTGGCTCTCTCATGGGGTTGACCCGGGCCAAAGCATGGGTCCCCGATTTTGATCCGGCGGAGGCCATGAACGGCTACCCCAGCATGAAAGAGGATGGGTCAGCCTTCTCTTCTGAAGATCTCCGTTCTCTAACCAAGGACATGCGCCCTCTTGCCAGTAAGCTTGCAGACGAAGCAGATTTAACAAGGTATCATCCGGGTTATGATCTTGAGAACACGCGGGTGGAGCGGCCGGTTTATGATACTGAAAATCCAATCCCACCTGTTCGTAAGAACACCTTCGCTCCTGACATTGATCCGTCAGTTCTTATAAACGATGAAGTATATTTCCGTGCCCTCGCCAAGATTGACTGGAGCGCTCCTCATTTCCAGCATCTGCCAGAAGTCAACGAAGATCCGGAGCAAGCTGACCCTCAGCCTTCACAACATGCTGCGGAAGAATCTTAAACCGTCCCGATTTAATTTTTAGATGCTGAGTACTTTGCAAGAAACTTTTGATTCATTCGGGCTTGCAAGTGCCTTGTAATAGAATAGTTGAGATACTGCCTTTGTCCCACTGTTATGGTATTGTTTTGATTTGGCACTCCCCAATTTATCTTCAACTTGCAATGCTTTAACAACTTATATTACCTATATCTGCATGAACAATACTAAAAGATGTCCTGGCGGTTTACCACCGGACGGATTATACTGCCCTGATACATTTTTTTCAAATACGTAGCTTGAACTGCATATAAAGCACAAACATGTCCCATACCTGTGATTAAGTGTGCCTATAGACCTTAACCCGGTGGGAATATTTTGAAGTGCGGGCGCTTGATGAAGCCCTTGGCTCTCTTGTCGGCTTAGTATGATGGCCGATCTGGGTTATGATGAACGCCGGTTTAACTCTTGCTGGTGTTCATGACCCACTCTTTAACTCTGTAAACATATGGTCAACCTTGTAGTTGTCCAGTCTCGCATCAATGGACTCGGTTAAAAAACCAATGACCTTGACGACAAAGATTTGTGAAATCATAAAAAATAAAAATAAGGTTTTTTGTGCGAATAAGACCATGTACTCGAGGCTTTTTACGAGCTGCCAGGCTCCAAATTCGAGGCTTTTTATGAGCTGCCAGGCTACTGTCATTAACCATTTTAGCAAAGCCTGTCAAGATGCTTCGAAATCCTTAACCAAATCATCGATGACAAGCTACCCAATGTTTCAAAATCTCGTAAAGATTTTGTCTTTGGATAATCAACTCGATGATCGTCAATTTAACGTGATCAAGTTCAGGGTCCCGAAGGATTGACTTGTGACAGGTTCGACGGGTCATACCAGGTTGACCTGGACGGCGTGATTTACTTGATGCAGGCAGGTTAATCCGGGGTTTTAGGTGCATGCACCGGGCTTCCAAGCCATGTTCACTACAAGGGTATTCAACTCGATGCGAGCCCCCAGGTAGTGTGTGAGCCGTTTGCTCATCGGCGCATATGTTTGAGCTGGGTTAGGCACCAAAACCCTCTTTTACCCCTCATCATCATGTGGAAATTGCCGAAGCAACCAGAGTAGTGCTCTTATGATGGGCTTCATACCGCCGCCGGCTTAAGAGACCATGGGAAAACTTCCTTGCCCGCGGAAGCCCCCATGTGGCTCTTGTTGTATAGATAGGATGGCTGATTCCTTGATGTGTCAAGGGCGCCGGTTTAGGAGGCCATGGAAAACTTCTTTGGAAGCCCCCATGTGATACTCCTTTGTGTAAAGAACATGGCTGATTCCTTGATTGTATCAAGGGCGCCGGTTTAAGAGGCCATGGAAGGTTTCTTTCAAAGCCCCCATGTGATACTCTTTATTTTTGAGAGACACGGCTGATTCCTTGATTGTATCAAGGGCGCCGGTTTAAGAGGCCATGGAAGGTTTCTTTCGAAGCCCCCATGTGATACTCTTTTCGAAAAGGACAACTGATTCCCCGGTTTACAGGGGGCGCCAGTTTATTTTATTAATCATAATATATACATTGTACATAAAGCGGAGCCAATGGCTCAAGTATAGTAAGGTCGAAGAAGAGCGATGTTCCACGGCCGCTTGGTCTCTTCCTCTGCCGTATGTGAGTCCTTATGTTCTCGAACGTCCACAAGGTAGTATGATCTGTTGTGCAGGTTTTTGCTGACTACAAAGGGCCCTTCCAAAGGTGGGGATAGCTTGTGCATATCTGTCTGGTCCTGTATGAGCCGGAGCACCAGATCTCCCTCCTGGAACGTCCTGGTCTTAACCCGGCGGCTGTGGTACCGGCGCAGGTCTTGCTGATAAATCGCCGATCACGCTGCTGCCGTGTCCCGTTCCTTGTCTAGCCGGTCCAAGCTGTCTTGTCTTGCTTGTTCATTATCCGCTTCAACGTAGGCCGCCACCCGTGGTGAGTCATGCCGGATATCACTAGGGAGGACCGCTTCAGCACCGTATACCATGAAGAAAGGTGTGTACCCTGTAGATCTGTTAGGTGTGGTGTTGATGCTCCATAAGACAGAAGGTAACTCCTCCACCCATCAACCCGGTGTTCTTTGCAAAGGAACCATAAGCCGGGGCTTGGTACCTCTCAAGATTTATTGGTTGGCTCTCTCCGCTTGGCCATCGGACTGAGGGTGAGCTACTGATGATACATCAAGGCGAATATGTTCTCTTTGACAGAATTCCTCCATATCCCCTTTATATAGGTTGGTGCCATTATCAGTTATAATGTTGTGTGGAAAGCGAAACCGGAAAATCACCTTTTTGATGAACTGAACCGCTGTTGCTGCATCACACTTACTGACAGGCTCCGCTTCAACCCACTTTGTGAATTTGTCCACTTCTACCAACATGTGGGTTTTCTTATCTTGAGATCTCTTAAAGGGTCCAACCATATCAAGCCCCCAAGTCGCAAATGGCCAAGTAATTGGAATCATCCTCAGCTCCTGCGCCGGTATATGGGCACGCCGTGAAAATTTCTGGCAAGCATCACATTTTCTGACCAAGTCCTCTGCGTCGGCGTGAGCCGTCAACCAGTAGAACCCATGACGAAAAGCTTTAGCTACCAAGGATTTTGAACGGGCGTGATGACCGCAATCCCCTTCATGAATCTCTCGAAGAATATCGCAACCTTCCTCTAATGATATACACCGTTGAAACGCCCCAGAAACGCTGCGGTGATGAAGTTCTCCATTGATGATAGTCATAGACTTAGACCGCCGAATTATCTGCCGGGCCTCAACTTCGTCCTCTGGCAACTCACCTCGGCTCATATATGCCAAGTAAGGGAGTGTTCAATCCGGAATGACATGAAGTACTGCGACCAACTGTGCTTCCGGATCAGGAACAACCAAGTCCTCTTCTGAAGGTATCTCTACTGACGCATTATGCAATTCATCCAAGAAAGTATTAGGTGGAATCGGTTTACGCTGAGAGCCCAACTGGCTTAACGCATCGGCTGCTTCATTTTTTCGCCGGTCTATGTGATCCACCTGATATCCCTTGAAGTACCCTGCCACTGCGTCCACTTCTCGTCGATAGGCTGCCATGAGCGGATCCTTAGAATCCCACTTACTGGATACTTGTTGCGCCACCAGATCGGAGTCACCAAAACACTTAACCCGGCTCAAGTTCATCTCTTTGGCCATCCGCAAACCATGGATGAGAGCTTCATACTCAACAGTATTGTTAGTACAAGGGAACATTAAACGGAGGACGTAACAGAACTTATCACCTCGTGGGGAAGTTAACACGACTCTTGCCCCCGAGCCCTCCAATTGCCTTGAACCGTCAAAGTGAATAGTCCAGTATGTATGATCCGGCTTCTCCTTAGGTGCTTGCAACTCTGTCCAATCATTAATGAAATCCACCAGTGCTTGGGACTTTATAGCAATACGGGGCACGTACTTTAATCCATGCGGGCTAATCTCGATGGCCCACTTCGCCACTCTGCCAATGGCTTCTCTGTTCTGGATTATATCCCCTAACGGAGCTGAATTGACAACAGTGATTGGGTGGCCCTGGAAATAGTGCTTCAACTTCCGGTTTGCCATGAACACGCCATATACCAGCTTTTGCAAGTGTGGATACCTTTGTTTCGACTCAATGAGCACCTCACTGATGTAGTAAACCAGCCGTTGAACCGGATATTCTTTGCCTGCCTCTTTGCGCTCCACCACAATGGCCACGCTGACTGCACGGGCATTGGTGGCCACGTACAACAATAGTGGCTCTTTGTCAACCGGGGCAGCAAGGACTGGAGGTTCTGCCAATTGCCGCTTCAGATCCTCGAACGCAGCATTTGCAGCATCGCTCCAGACAAACCGGTCCGTCTTTTTCATCATCTGGTAAAGCGGGATTGCCTTCTCTCCTAAACGGCTGATGAACCGACTCAGCGCTGCAATATGGCCTGCTACGCGCTGGACATCATTGATACACGCCGGTTTAGCCAAGGATGTCATCGCCTTGATCTTCTCTCGATTAGCTTCAATCCCTCTGTTTGACACTAAAAATCCAAGGAGCTTACCTGCCGGAACACCAAAAACACACTTCTCCGGATTGAGCATCATTTTATAAACCCGGAGGTTGTCAAAGGTTTCCCTTAAATCCTCTATCAGCGTCTCCTCCTTCCTGGATTTTACCACAATGTCATCAACATATGCATGGACATTTTTTCCAATCTGCCCTTGTAGGCAATTCTGCACACAACGCTGGTAGGTTGCTTGGGCACTCTTGAGCCCAAAAGGCATGGATACATAGCAGAAGGCTCCAAAGGGAGTTATGAAAGCTGTCTTCTCCTGGTCCTTAACTGCCATCTTGATCTGATGATAACTTGAATATGCATCCAAAAAACTTAGCCGCTCACATCCCGTCGTAGCATCGATAATGTGATCAATACGGGGGAGAGCAAAAGGATCAATTGGGCAAGCTTTGTTCAAGTCTGTGTAGTCAACACACATCCTCCAAATTTCGTTTTTCTTAAGTACCAACACCGGATTAGCCAACTACTCCGGATGAAACACCTCATCTGTGAACCCCGCGGCCAATAGCCTGGCCACTTCTTCTCCAATAGCCTTGCGTCTTTCCTCGTTGAAGCGGCGCAGATACTGCTTAACCGGTTTAAACTTCGGATCAATGTTAAGATTGTGCTCAGCGAGTTCCCTCGGTATACCTGGCATGTCAGAAGGCTTCCATGCAAAGATATCCCGGTTCTCATGGATAAACTCGATGAGCGCGCTTTCCTATTTGGGGTCTAGGTTAGCGCTGATAGTGAACTGCTTGGATGAGTCTCCCGGAACAAAGTCCACCTGTTTAGTCTCCTCAGCTGATTTGAATTTTAACGCCGGATCATGTTCTGTGGTTGGTTTCTTTAGAGGGGACATATCTGCTGGATCAACATTGTCCTTATAAAATTTCAGCTCCTCCGTAGCGCAAACTGCCTCAGCATACGCCGCGTCTCCTTCCTCCCACTCTAATGCAATCTTACGGCTTCCATGAACCGTAATAGTTCCTTTGTGGCCCGGCATCTTGAGCTGCAGATAAACATAACACGGTCTAGCCATGAACTTGGCGTAAACCGGTCTCCCAAACAGAGCATGGTACGGGCTCCTGATCTTTACCACCTCGAAAGTCACAGTTTCCGATCTAGAGTCATGCTCATCCCCAAAGGTAACTTCCAGATTGATTTTTCCAACTGGGTAAGCCGATTTACCGGGCACCACCCCGTGGAACACTGTGTTGGACTGTCGGAGCTTCTTATCTGTCAATCCCATGCGTCGGAAAGTCTCATAGTATAAGATATTGATGCTGCTGCCTCCATCCATAAGTACTTTGGTGAACTTATAACCACCCACCTGTGGTGCCACCACCAGAGCCAATAGACCCGGATTATCAACCCGTGGTGGGTGATCTTCTCTGCTCCACACAATGGGCTGCTCAGACCAACGTAAAAAATGTGGCACCGCCGGTTCAACGGAGTGTACTGCCCTCTTCAAAACCTTTTGATCCCGTTTGCATAGACTTGTGGTGAAGACATGATACTGCCCACTGCTCAACTCCTTCGGATTATTCTGATATCTGGATTGCTGCTGCTGCTGACGCAGTTGATTCCCCTGGTTGTTGTATCAGCCTTGACCATGTTGCTGGTTATGCTGATGCTGACTGTTGCCATTGTGGTTATTGTTACCGCCGTGGTATCCTGAACCGGATCCACCCCCTTGATAACCCGGACCTGACCCGCCGGGGGGCCCGGGGTTATATTGGGCCTGTCTCATAACCTCATGCATGATGAAACAGTCTTTCCAGAGATGCGTAGCCGGGTTTTCCTCTGTACCGTGCCTTGGACAAGGCATGTTCAACTGGCGATCCAGATTAATAGGTGGCCTCCCGCTGCGTGGGGGTGGCTTACCCTTGCGACGCTGTCCGTTGTCCTGAACGTTGGTATTGGCCACAAAGTCTGAGCTGCCCTCCGCTTTACGCTTACCATTATACCCTGTGCCCGCCGGATTGGCCTGCGCCGATTTACCGTTTTTGCTCACCTTCCCGGACTTATCTCCGTCTGCATCTGGATACTTGGTGTTATCAGAATCTCCATATTTTACCAAAGCGCCCATGATTGTTCCCATGTCGTTGCAATCACGTTTGAGTCGTCCCAGCTTCTGCCTCAAAGGCTCAAACCGGCAATTGCCTTCCAAGGTTACTATCGCCGTGCTTGGGTTGATGCTATTGGAGGAGTGTAATATTTCTGACACTCGCCGCACCCAACTGCTGGTGGTCTCTTGCTCTCATTGGACACATGCTGCTAAGTCAACCATGGACATCGGCTGCTTGCATGTGTCTTTGCAATTATTGATAAACCGGCGACGCAATTCCCCCATGATCCAATGGAGTTAGGTGGTAAACCCTTTAGCCATGTCTGGGCCGTGCCTTCAAGCATCATTGTGAAGTATTTGGCACATGCAGCTTCGTCTACGTCGAGCATCTCCATGGCCATCTCATAACTTTCCACCCACGCCTCCGGAGCGAGATCCGCCGTGTAGTTGGGTACCTTACGTGGACCTTTGAAGTCCTTGGGTAGTTTCACGTTCCGTAAAGCGGGGATGAGACACTGCACTCCCAAGGAATTGGACATGATTCCTGTCTCAACTGTGGTGGTGTTGTGAACCGGCGTTGCCTGACGGGCGTCGTTATAAGCCGTATGCCTAGCCTGATCCACCGCCTCTTGTGCATGTGCTCCTGCTCCTGCTGGATTATCCTGCCTCTGCCGGTGTCGCCTCCGTGCGCTACTGGATACAGCCGGTTCATCCAGGTGCCTCGTATAACTCCGGCTTGGGCGGGGGTTGAATGAATCCTCTCCCGGCTATAAGAATAAGCTTGCTGCTGAGTCAGCGCCGTGTCTAGTAGCTCCTTGGCCCGTCGTGCCTCCATTGCTATGGGGGACGTCCCCTCAATGGGGAGGGCGGCCAGCCGTGAAGCGGCGGCGACAATGTTGTCCAACGGGTTAGAATAGTGGCTGGGAGGGGTGGGCACGTGCTGTGTCGGCACAACTTGGCGATTTGGCTCCGCAGCTGGTGGCTGAACCGACGTGCCCGTCCCCGGGGCTCCTCCCCGGTTTATCTCTGGATGGTTACTGGTTCCTGCTCCTGGTGTGCTAAAGAGATTCCTTGCCTCGTAAACCGGCGGCAAACGAGATCGTTGTCTTCTGTACATTACCTCCTGTGAAGCATTCTGATCTAACCTGCGTCGGAAAGCTTGGGAATCCAGCTCTGCCTGTTTTGTAGCCAACCTGGCTTTGTCCGCCTCCAGGTCCAACTTAGCTTGCTCAATCCGGCTCTTCACCTGAGCGATCTCTGCATCACGCTGCTCCTTCTCGGCCTGGGCTACTTCTGCTATTGCGAGTGCTGTCAAAGTGTCGACTAAGGTGGATAGGACGTCAGAGGGTGACGGGGGAAGGTCTCCAACTCTGGCTCCCGATGCCTCTGAGGTTAACGCCCTAGTCGTCGAGGGCTGCTGCATGGGTTGTGATCCGGCCATGAAAACAGCTACCCTGTTTGGCGGATCGAAGGGGGTCCGGAATACTACCGCCATCGGACACACCCTCAGACCGGCCGTCCTGCAATAGATACAAAGATTCGGTCTCTCCGGATGAAGATTCATCGCCGGAATAGACAACTGTCTCGCCACCAGAATCCGATCCGTCCTCGTCTTGTACTCCATGTACTGCTCCGACGAAAACGTGCTTCACGGCAAGCTGAATCCGGGCTGATCTCGCACGCTGAGCCGGCTCGACGATGTTGGGGAAGATGTCCGACTGAGGGCCCGGTTCACCGATCTTGCCAATGAAGACGTGGATGCCGCCGAAGGGGACCCGGTACCCGTATTCGATTGAATCGGCCTCGGGGCCCCAGCCTGCACCGTCGATGTAGATCCGCCGCGACGACTCTTGGTCATCCGGCCCACTGCGTAACCCTTGAGCCCTTCAAAGCTGCCCTTCAAGACCTCGAAACCGCGACGACTCTTGGATTTAGCTCGGCAGATGTCCTGGTGAAGGGACTTAGTCGTGAGTCCATCGCCCTGGTTAGCTTAAAGGGGTTAAAGCGGACGAAGGACACATGGAGTTTATACTAGTTCGGCCCCTTCGATGAAGGTAAAAGCCTACGTCTAGTTTGGTGTGGTATTGCTTGTGCTTCAATGACCAGGGAGCGAATCCGCTTTGCCTGTGTCTCGAGCTGTTATTTCCTGTCCTGAACCGTCGCCGGGTCATCCCTTTATATAAGAGACGGCGCCTGGTCTAGTTTACAGAGTCCCGAGGCCGGCTCATAAACGTGTCCTCCTCGGTCTCTACTCTTTCTATCTTATATCCCAAGTTACATAGCAGGACGGTTTACAAATCATGGGCAGTATACATGGGCCCCTAACCTCCGTGGGCTATAAACTTCTCTTACATACTCAACTGGGCTTTTGATAATATAATCTTACCAGCGTAATCCGGACCCTCCTGGCCGGTTTATACCTGATAGTAATATCCCTGACACAGGGGAACCCATGATTTGTTTTGTCGGGTCTCGTTTGTAGTGTAGTGAGAATATGTCCAGTTTTCATTGCTATATTTGGTTGTTTGCAGTATGCCTTGTTTATTTCAGTTGTTCACAATGTGATGCTCTATATGTGCAATTATTTACTGTCCGGTACATTTCATCAATCTAGTTTGAAACATACCGATAGGAATGCATATATTTGCTTGCTGTTAAGCCTGTTATAGCTAGCATACGCCTCTTTTAAAGTTTTTTGATTGTTTGGTTGTTTGTAGTTAGCATATGTCCAGTTTCAAATGCTATCTTTGGTTGTTCATAGTATGCCTTGTTTATTCCAGTTATTCACAACATGATGTGCTATATGTGCAAGTATGAATTGTGCAGTTCAATTTCATCACTACTAGTTTCAACAATACCACTATGAATGACTACATTCGGTTGATGCATCTTGTAGTCAACACACCTTTCCATTTTTATTTAACAGTAACCAGTGTACTTCGACTGGAATAATACCAGTTTGATTGACTATGTTTGCTTGTTGTTAAATGTTAGGCATGTTGCATTTAACACACCTTTCCACTTGTTTTGCTTTACTAGGCTTAAACCTGCACACTGAAGCTATCTTTTGGAGATTATTTTGTCTGCCATGGATAGTTTTGGTTGATGTTTAGTATGTTGTGCTTAACATGCCTCTCAATGTACCTACACAGGACAATTTTGGGAACGACTGATGTTTTCCATCGAGGTTAGTTTCATCCCATGGCTTATATATACTCACTATTTAGGATATCGGTAGCTGGTACCATATAGGCCGGGGGCTGATAAGTGAATAATCGGTGAATCAGACTTTTAACTAAATATATCTGTAACCCATTTATTTTTAGGTTAACTTGGGCCATATGTAATATATCTGAGGCTACATAGAAACATGCGCTGTACTTAATGTCTAAATATGCAATCCTATGCTACATAGCAACAAGAAAGAGTGTTACCTTAATGTTGTGATGATGTCTAGATATACGTAGAAGAGTAGCATCGACAACAACAACACTGCCATGTTTGGAGACTAAACTTAGCTAGAGGTTAGAGTTAGCTTCTAGCTCATGACTAACCCTGAACTAACTCCATTCAAAGAAGTGTTTGGATGACAGGGTTTGATTGACAATAAATGCACTAGGAGAACTAGCTCCAATTAGCACCTCTTGGGTTGGATAGTTTTTTTGGGTGGGTTAGATGCAACTAGCTCAAACTATCACTCATGCTTGGATATACTTTAGGGCTATTTGAGCCTGAACTAGCTCAAACTAACTCTAACTCATGGATACATCATCAGTTAATCAGCCGATAATTTGTAAGAATGAAATAAACTCCTTCCGTCCCATAATTTTAGATGTTAATTCATCTAATATGTGAGTATATTGGATGTTATAAGATATTATAAAAGAGTGTTGTACTACATCATTGTGCAATTGTTGTTTAGCTTCTAATACTAACTTGGTGCTTTTAGGTATGTATGTCATTGGTAAAGATCCGCGCTTTGACCCTTTCTGCGTACGGGGAAATGATATATCGATGAACCAACATCAAGTGAGGAAGCTGTTAAAGATAAAATGGGTCAAAAGATGGCAATTAAACTATTTCTTTGCACTTTATCCAAGACAACATCGAACTGCAGGATGGTAAGTAAGAACTCTACAACCTTCTTTTTACTGCCCATAATGAGTTGTGTTAGATGACAATGTCTGAATCTTTTTCCTTTGCAGTGGTTCCCAAAGTAGTTTACTCAAGATTACCTCTCAAACTACATGATTGGTGGGCATGCAAAGGTTAAAGTATTTCTTACTAGAACACGATGATTATCTTGATGTTTTCATGAAGACCATGAAGGATGGCCGGTCGGCCATCATAATGTTGGGGAACGTAGGAGAATTCAAAAAATTTCCTACGCTTCACCAAGATCAATCTAAGGAGTCATCTAGCAACGAGCATAAAGGAGTGAATCTACATACCCTTTGTAGATCGCGTGCGGAAGCGTTCGAAGGAACGTGGATGATGGAGTCGTACTCTTCGCGATCCTCGTCACCGATGATCCCAGCGCCGAACGGACGGCACCTCTGTGTTCAACACACGTACGGTACAGCGACGTCTCCTCCTTCTTGATCCAGCAAGGGGGGAGGAGAGGTTGACGGAGATCCAGCAGCACGACGGCGTGGTGGTAGATGCAACGGAAAAAGCTGCAGGGCTTCGCCAGCGCCCTGCGAGAGGAGTTGGAGGTGTGACGGGGGGGGAGAGGCGCCAGAGGCTTGGGGTGCGGCTGCCCTCTCTCCCCCCACTATATATAGGGGGCTAGGGGGGCGCCGTCCCTAGGAGATGCAATCTCCTAGGGGGGCGGCGGCCAGGGGGGGAGAACTTGCCCCCAAGGCATAGGGGGCGCCCCCACCCCCTAGGGTTTCAACCCTAGGCGCATGGAGGGGGGCCCATGTGGGTGCGCCAGCCCACTAGGGGCTGGCCCCCTTCCCCTTTCGGCCCTCGGGGCCCTCCGGGATGGGTGGCCCCACCCGGTGGACCCCCGGGACCCTTCCGGTGGTCCCAGGACACTCCCGATGACCCCCGGAACTCTCCCGATGGCCGAAACTGGACTTCCTATATATCATTCTTAACCTCCGGACCATTCCGTAACTCCTCGTGACGTCCTAGATCTCATCCGGGACTCCGAACAACATTAGGGTTTCCATGTGCATGTATCTCTGCAACCCTAGCGTCACTGAACCTTAAGTGTGTAGACCCTACGGGTTCGGGAGACATGTAGACATGACCGAGACGACTCTCCGGTCAATAACCAACAGCAGGATCTGGATACCCATGTTGGTTCCCACGTGTTCCTCGATGATCTCATCGGATGAACCACTGTGTCAAGGATTCACTCAATCCCGTATGTTATTCCCTTTGTCCATCGGTACGGTACTTGCCCGAGATTCGATCGTCGGTATGCCCGATACCTTGTTCAATCTCGTCATGGCAAGTCTCTTTACTCGTTCCGTAATCCATCATCCCATGACTAACTCCTTAGTCACTTTGAGCTCATTATGATGATGTCTTACCGAGTGGGCCCAGAGATACCTCTCCGTCATATGGAGTGACAATATCCCAGTCTTGGTTCGTACCAACTCAACAGACACTTTCGGAGATACCCGTTGCATACCTTTATAGCCGCCCAGTTACGTTGTGACGTTTGGCACACCCAAAGTATTCCTACGG
The DNA here is from genome assembly GCA_902687465.1 of Secale cereale. Classification (NCBI taxonomy): domain Eukaryota; kingdom Viridiplantae; phylum Streptophyta; class Magnoliopsida; order Poales; family Poaceae; genus Secale; species Secale cereale. The sequence goes on from LR738711.1 coordinate 412,258,498, forward strand.
TGTCTGGGAGTTGCACAACCTCATGGTCTAAGGAATAAATACTTGGCACTGGAAAAGCTTAAGCATTACGAACTATACGATCTCGTGCTAGGCTTAGGATTGGGTCTTGTCCATCACATCATTCTCCTAATGATGTGATCCCGTTATCAATGACATCCTATGTCCATGGTCAGGAAACCGTGACCATCTGTTGATCAACGAGCTAGTAACTAGAGGCTTACCAGGGACACGTTGTGGTCTATGTATTCACACATGTATCGCTGTTTCCATACAATACAATTCAAGCATGAATAACAGACAATTATCATGAACAAGGAAATATAATAATAATCCTTTTATTATTGCCTCTAGGGCATATTTCCAACAGTCTCCCACTTGCACTAGAGTCAATAATCTAGTTACATTGTGATGAATCAAACACCCATAGAGTTCTGGTGTTGATCATGTTTGGCCCGTGGAAGAGGTTTAGTCAACGGGTCTGCGACATTCAGATCCGTATGCACTTTACAAATATCTATGTCTCCATCTTGAACGTAATTCCGGATGGAGTTGAAATGGCGCTTGATGTGCTTGGTCTTCTTGTGAAACCTGGGCTCCTTGGCAATGGCAATAGCTCCAGTGTTGTCACAGAAGAGAGTCATCGGGCTTGACGCGCTTGGAATGACTCCTAGGTCGGTGATGAACTCCTTCATACAGACTCCTTCTTGCGCTGCTTCCCAAGCAGCTATGTACTCCGCTTCACATGTAGAATGCGCCACGACGCTCTGCTTGCAACTGCACCAGCTGACTGCTCCACCATTCAAAATATACACGTATCCGGTTTGTGACTTAGAGTCATCCAGATCTGTGTCGAAGCTAGCATTGACGTAACCCTTTACGACGAGCTCTTTGTCACCTCCATAAACGAGAAACATATCCTTAGTCCTCTTCAGGTACTTTAGGATGTTCTTGACCGATGTCCAGTGTTCCATACCGGGATCACTTTGGTACCTCCCTACCAAACTTATGGCAAGGTTCACATCAGGTCTGGTACACACCATGGCATACATGATAGAACCTATGGCCGAGGCATACAGAATGACACTTATCTTTTCTCTATCTTCTGCCGTGGTCGGGGACTGAGCCGTGCTCAATCTCATACCTTGCAAAACAGGCAAGAACCCCTTCTTGGACTGATCCATATTGAACTTCTTCAATATCTTGTCAAGGTATGTGCTTTGTGAAAGACCAATGAGGCGTCTTGATCTATCTCTATAGATTTTGATGCCTAATATGTAAGGAGCTTCTCCAAGGTCCTTCATTGAAAAACTCTTATTCAAGTAGGGCTTTATGCTCTCCAAGAATTCTATATCATTTCCCATCAGCAATATGTCATCCACATATAATATGAGAAATGCTACAGAGCTTCCACTCACTTTCTTGTAGATACAGGCTTCTCCCCAAGTCTGTATAAAGCCAAACGCTTTGATCACATCATTAAAGCGAATATTCCAACTCCGAGATGCTTGCACCAGCACGTAGATCGAGCGCTGGAGCTTTCATACCTTGTTAGCATTCTCTGGATCGACAAAACCTTCCGGCTGCATCATATACAACTCTTCCTTGAGGAAACCATTAAGGAATGCCGTTTTGACGTCCATTTGCCATATCTCATAATCAAAGAATGCGGCAATTGCTAACATGATTCGGACTGACTTCACCATAGCTACGGGAGAGAAAGTCTCGTCGTAGTCAATCCCTTGAACTTGTCAATAACCCTTAGCGACAAGCCGAGCCTTATAGATGGTCACATTACCATCCGCGTCTGTCTTCTTCATAAATATCCATTTATTTTCTATGCCGTGCCTATCATCAAGCAAGTCCACCAAAGTCCATACTTTGTTTTCATACATGGATTCTATCTCAGATTTCATGGCTCCAAGCCATTTATTGGAATCCAGGCCCGCCATCGCTTCTTCATAGTTTGAAGGTTCACCGTTGTCTAACAACATGATTTCCATGACAGGGTTGCCGTACCACTCTGGTGCGGAACGTGTCCTTGTGGACCTTCGAAGTTCAGTAGTAACTTGATCTGTATCTTCATGATCATCATCATTAACTTCCTCCCTTGTCGGTGCAGGCACCTCAGGAACAATTTCCTGCGCTGCACTATTTTCCGGTTCGGGAGGGGTGACTGTCACCTCATCAAGTTCTACTTTCCTCCCACTCACTTCTTTCGAGAGAAACTCTTTCTCCAGAAAGGATCCATTCTTGGCAACAAAGACCTTGCCTTCGGATCTGTGGTAGAAGGTGTACCCAATCGTTTCCTTTGGGTATCCTATGAAGACGCATTTTTTCGATTTGGGTTCGAGCTTCTCAGGTTGAAGTTTCTTGACATAAGCATCGCAACCCCAAACTTTTAGAAACGACAGCTTAGGTTTCTTGCCAAACCAAAGTTCATACGGTGTCGTCTCAACGGATTTCGATGGAGCCCTATTTAAAGTGAATGCGGCAGTCTCTAAAGCATAACCCCAAAAAGATAGCGGTAAGTCGGTGAGAGACATCATAGATCGCACCATGTCCAACATAGTAAGATTTCGACGTTCGGACACACCATTACGCTGAGGTGTTCCGGGCGGTGTCAATTGTGAAACAATTCCACAGTTCCTAAGGTGAGTGCCAAATTCATGACTTAAATATTCACCCCCACGATCCGATCGCAAGAACTTTATTTTTCTGTCACGTTGATTCTCAACCTCATTCTGAAATTCCTTGAACTTTTCAAAGGTCTTAGACTTGTGCTTCATCAAGTAGATATACCCATATCTACTCAAGTCATCTGTGAGGGTGAGAACATAACGATAGCCTCCGTGAGCCTCAACACTCATTGGACCGCACACATCGGTATGTATGATTTCCAATAAGTTGGTTGCTCGCTCCATTGTTCCGGAGAACGAAGTCTTGGTCATCTTGCCCAAGAGGCATGGTTCGCACATGTCAAATGATTCATAATCAAGAGACTCCAAAAGTCCATCTGCATGAAGCTTCTTCATACGTTTGACACCAATATGATCAAGGCGGCAATGCCACAAGTATGTGGGACTACCATTGTCAACTTTACATCTTTTGGCATTCACACTATGAATATGCGTATCATCACGATCGAGATTCATCAAAAATTAACCATTGACCAGCGGGGCATGACCATAAAACATATCTCTCAAATAAATAGAACAACCATTATTCTCGGATTTAAATGAGTAGCCATCTCGCATCAAACGAGATCCAGATACAATGTTCATGCTCAAAGCTAGTACTAAATAACAATTATTAATGTTTAAAACTAATCTCAAGGGTAGATGTAGAGGCAGCGTGCCGACGGCGATCACATCGACCTTGGAACCATTCTTGACGCGCATCGTCACCTCGTCCTTCGCCAGTCTCCGCTTATTCCCTTCTCCTGCTTTTTACAAATGTGAGCAACTGCACCGGTATCAAATACCCAGGAGCTACTACGAGCGCTGGTAAGGTACACATCAATAACATGTATATCACATATACCTTTGACGTTGCCGGCCTTCTTGTCTGCTAAGTATTTGGGGCAGTTCCGCTTCCAGTGACTCGTTCCCTTGCAATAAAAGCACTCAGTCTCAGGCTTGGGTCCATACTTTGGCTTCTTCCCGGCAACTGTCTTACCCGGCGCGGCAACTCCCTTGCCTTCCTTCTTGAAGTTCTTCTTACCCTTGCCCTTCTTGAACTTAGTGGTTTTATTGACCATCAACACTTGATGCTCTTTCTTGATCTCCACCTCCGCTGATTTCAGCATTGAATACACCTCAGGAATGGACTTCTCTATCCCTTGCATATTGAAGTTCAACACAAAGCTCTTGTAGCTAGGTGGGAGCGACTGAAGGATTCTGTCAACGACTGCTTCGTCTGGGAGATTCATTCCCAACTGAGACAAGCGGTTGTGCAACCCAGAAATCTTGAGTATGTGCTCACTGACAGAACTGTTTTCCTCCATCTTACAGCTATAGAATGTGTTGGAGACATCATATCTCTCAACTCGGGCATGAGCCTGGAAAACCATTTTCAGCTCTTGGAACATCTCATATGCTCCGTGGTGCTCAAAATACTTTGGGAGCCCCGATTCTAAGCTGTAGAGCATGCCACACTGAACCAGAGAGTAATCATCACAACGCGACTGCCAAGCGTTCTTAACATCTTGGTTTGCCGGGGCGGGAGCGTCACCTAGCGGTGCTTCTAGGACATAAGTTTTCTTGGCAGCTATGAGGATGATCCTCAGGTTACGGACCTAGTCCGTATAGTTGCTACCATAGTCTTTCAGCTTGGATTTCTCTAGGAACGCGTTGAAGTTGAGGGTGACATGAGCGTGGGCCATTTGATCTACAAGACATATTGTAAAGAATTTAGACTAAGTTCATGACAATTAAGTTCATCTAATCAAATTTTAATGAACTCCCACTCAGATTGACATCTCTCTAGTCATCTAAGTGATACATGATCCGAATCGACTAGCCCGTGTCCGATCATCACGTGAGACGGACTAGTCATCAACGGTGAACATCTTCATGTTGATCGTATCTTCTATACGACTCATGTTCAACCTTTTGGTCTTCCGTGTTCCGAGGCCATGTCTGTACATGCTAGGCTCATCAAGTGAACCCTAAGTGTATTGCGTGTGTAAATCTGGCTTACACCCATCGTATGCGAACGTTAGAGCCTATCACACCCGATCATCACGTGGTGCTTCGGAACAATGATCCTTAGCAACGGTGCACAGTTAGGGGGAACACAATTCTTGAAATTTTTAGTGAGAGATCATCTTATTTACTACCGTCGTTCTAAGTAAACAAGATGCATAAACATGATAAACATCACATGCAATCAAATAAAGTGACATGATATGGCCAATATCATCTTGCTCCTTCGATCTCCATCTTCGGGGCACCATGATCATCTTTGTCACCGGCATGACACCATGATCTCCATCATCGTGTCTTCATGAAGTCGTCACGCCAACTATTACTTCTACTACTATGGCTAATGTTTAGCAATAAAGTAAAGTAATTACATGGCATTATTCAGTGACACGCAGGTCATACAATAATTAAGACAACTCCTATGGCTCCTGCCGGTTGTCATTTTCATCGACATGCAAGTCGTGATTCCCTATTACAAGAACATGATCAATCTCATACATCACATATATCATTCATCACATCTTCTTGGCCATACCACATCACATAGCACATGCTGCAAGAACAAGTTAGACGACCTCTAATTGTTGTTGCAAGTTTTTACGTGGCTTCTATAGGTTTTCTAGCAAGAACGTTTCTTACCTATGCCAAAACCACAACGTGATTTGTCAATTTCTATTTGCCCTTCATAAGGACCCTGTTCATCGAATCGATCCGACTAAAGTGGGAGAGACAGACACCCGCCAGCCACCTTATGCAACTAGTGCATGTCTGCCGGTGGAACCAGTCTCACGTAAGCGTACGTGTAAGGTCGGTCCGGGCCGCTTCATCCCACGATGCCGCCGAATCAAGATTGGACTAGTAATGGCAAGAGAATTGAACAAACTCAACGCCCACAACTTGTTTGTGTTCTACTCGTGCCAGATGCTACGCAAAGACCTAGCTCAGATGCCACTGTTGGGGAACGTAGCAGAATTCAAAAAATTTCCTACGCTTCACCAAGATCAATCTAAGGAGTCATCTAGCAACGATCATAAAGGAGTGCATCTACATACCCTTTGTAGATCACGTGTGGAAGCATTCGAAGGAACATGGATGATGGAGTCGTACTCTTCGTGATCCTCGTCACCGATGATCCCAGCGCCGAATGGACGACACCTCCGCGTTCAACACACGTACGGTACAGCGACGTCTCCTCCTTCTTGATCCAGCAAGGGGGAGGAGAGGTTGACGGAGATCCAGCAGCACGACGACGTGGTGGTGGATGCAACGGAAAAAGCTGCAGGGCTTCGCCGGCGCCCTGCGAGAGGAGTTGGAGGTGTGACAGGGGGGAGAGGCGCCAGAGGCTTGGGGTGCGGCTGCCCTCTCTCCCCCCCACTATATATAGGGGGCCAGGGGGGCGCCGGCCCTAGGAGATGCAATCTCCTAGGGGGGCGGCAACCAGGGGGGAGAACTTGCCCCCCAAGGCATAGGGGGGGCCCCAACCCCCTAGGGTTTCAACCCTAGGCGCATGGAGGGGGGCCCATGTGGGTGCGCCAGCCCACTAGGGGCTGGACCCCTTCCCCTTGCAGCCCTCGGGGCCCTCCGGGATGGGTGGCCCCACCCGGTGGACCCCCGGGACCCTTCCGATGGTCTCGGGACACTCCCGGTGACCCCCGGAACTCTCCCGATGGCCGAAACTGGACTTCCTATATATCATTCTTTACCTCCGGACCATTCTGGAACTCCTCGTGACGTCCGAGATCTCATCCGGGACTCCGAACAACATTCGGGTTTCCATGTGCATGTATCTCTGCAACCCTAGCGTCACTGAACCTTAAGTGTGTAGACCCTATGGGTTCGGGAGGCACGCAGACATGACCGAGACGACTCTCCGGTCAATAACCAACAGCGGGATCTGGATACCCATGTTGGTTCCCACTTGTTCCTCGATGATCTCATCGGATGAACCACTGTGTCAAGGATTCACTCAATCCCGTATGTTATTCCCTTTGTCCATCGGTACGGTACTTGCCCGAGATTCAATCGTCGGTATGCCCGATACCTTGTTCAATCTCGTCATGGCAAGTCTCTTTACTCATTCCATAATCCATCATCCCGTGACTAACTCCTTAGTCACTTTGAGCTCATTATGATGATGTCTTACCGAGTGGGCCCAGAGATACCACTCTGTCATACGGAGTGACAATATCCTAGTCTTGGTTCATACCAACTCAACAGACACTTTCGGAGATACCCGTTCCGTACCTTTATAGCCACCTAGTTACGTTGTGACGTTTGGCACACCCAAAGTATTCCTATGGTGTCCAGGAGTTGCACAACCTCATGGTCTAAGGAATAAATACTTGACACTGGAAAAGCTTAAGCATTACGAACTATACAATCTCGTGCTAGGCTTAGGATTGGGTCTTGTCCATCACATCATTCTCCTAATGATGTGATCCCGTTATCAATGACATCCTATGTCCATGGTCAGGAAACCGTGACCATCTGTTGATCAATGAGCTAGTAACTAGAGGCTTACCAGGGACACGTTGTGGTCTATGTATTCACACATGTATCGCTGTTTCCGTACAATACAATTCAAGCATGAATAACAGACAATTATCATGAACAAGGAAATATAATAATAATCTTTTTATTATTGCCTCTAGGGCATATTTCCAACACATAAGGGGTTGGACAGGAGGCATGCGTGCCTTCTGCATGGAGGAGGGCACAATATGAGCATTCCGCTTCACCTTGTTCACCGACCAGAATGTATTTCGCCTATTTCTTTACTGTCTTTAATTGTACAAGTATACAACTGTGGTTGATCATTCTTTATTTGGTTCTTATGTAATTCTTGAACATATGTACCTATGAATCGATGTGGGGACCCCGACTCATAAGTCGAGATCACCGAATGCACGTGTACAGTGATCCCAGAGATCAATGCTCATTGAACACACAGAAGCTGAATAACAAGAGTCTTACATCCATACATACCGTATTACACAAATATGACCATAGTGGTCAAGTCTGGAGTATATCATCGCAGCGGAAATCTTCAATAACAACATGGACCCAGGCCATCTGCCTTAACCCTACAGGCATTCTGACTGGGAAGCGTCCTAGCTCGCATGCTCGTCACCAAGAAATCTTCATCATAACCTGTTCTCTCCTGCCTGGCCAATAAAATAACCAGTGGCAAGCCAATGAGTAGTTTGAATGTACTCGCAAGCAACCCAAGTGTGATGACAGAATAATTATGCAAGGCTCTACTTCTAAATTGGCAGTTTTGCGGAAAGCTAGTTTTTCATATGCAAGTATGATCAACATATATCATGGACATGCATGTGTCTGTAACAAGTATCAGGAGGTCACAGACATCATTATCGAGAAAGAGTTGTAATCAACTCATGCGCAAGCTCATTATGACTTCCTCAAGAATCACATCATCAATATCACTGAACCATGTTGTTTCTGCACACACACACACACACCAGGTTTCGCAAACATTGGACGTAGCCCAAGAGCGGTTACCCAACTGTCCTTGACCGCGGACACGGCTATTCGAATAGTTTTACACTCTGCAGAGGTTGCACACTTTACCCACAAGATGCGGGGAACTTCCATGTCATCCACGACCCGCGGTACCTCAAGTACCCGGGGTAAGCACCCGATCACTATCTTTCCCTAGACGACACTAATATGGAGTCCACTCGATTGGTAACAGCCCCATGCCCCACATTTCACATCTCAAGATTTTTGGAGCCTCGCTCCGTATTCATCACATACCACAAGCACGGGGTACCAACGGTGTGTCCGGTGCCCTGTAAAGACAGTCATGGCCGCCTATCCAAGCGCGACCCCGTCCCAAGGGTGACCTCATGTCACCCCCGTCACTAGTAATGCGGGCACCATGCTAGTATCGGCCTAGGTAATCAATAATGCCCTTTCCCATATAAGGGTAGAGTGGTTGCGCATGTAAGGTTGGAATAACGGTCGCAAGTTAAACCAATCCGTTTTCAAAACAACACACACACTTTCCTCTGTACACCACTTCGTCATCAAGTGGTTACCCATCTCACCATCTCCCTCGGGCATAAATGGCACCCGACGGAGTTTTCGAAAAGTCATTTGAAAATATCCTGCCTCCGTCACCATGCATATACCCGTCCCATTTGCGTAGCCACTATTAAAGCAACCTAACTACTCCCACCCACATAACCCTCATAGGAAGGTAGGGTCATGTTTGATGCAAGTTTCAATAGTAAAGTGACAGAGGTAGCAACCAAAGTGGTTTCCACCTCAACATGATTCCGATGCATTTGATAATAAGGTGCTATGAGACATGCATAAAAAGGTTTCTCGAACATGGTCAAAGGGCTGCTTGCCTTATTCTTCCGAGTCTTCAAACCTTCTGGTCCATCTCCGAGTACTCCGTTTATTTCGTCAACTAACGATGGAAACAATCATAATAAGCAACACAAGCAAAGCAAAAATAAAAGTGCTCTAAAAATAGGAGTTGGACTTTTCTAGGATACCTCTGGTCATATGAAAAATAACCCAGGTGGTTCCATAGGTATTGGATCAATGAACAGTTTGGATCATTTCAATATGATAGAACCAAGGGGTTTATGGATCTGAAAGAAGTGTACAGAAATATATTCTTGAATGATGAGCAAAGGCACCCATCAACAAGTCATGATTTTAGAAGCATCTAGGAGTTGGTTTCAATGGATTTGGAATTCAAATGAATTTCCTAAGATTTTGCAAAGCTGTAAAATATGAAGAAATGGCTCAATATTTGGTGGGGTACAGAAAGTGTTAATAAAAATGTTCCAAAACTAAGTTTGGATATGACAAGCATCTAAGAATTTGAACCACTGCATTTCGATAAAAAATGAGCTCTCTGTGATTTTCTAAAGTTCATCACAGAAAATGAAATATTGGCATCTGATAATTATGTGTGAAGGAAATGTCTCTGGAATAATGTGCATGTCGCATCATGTGATAGAGCATGATTTATGGAGCCATAGGAAATTTGAATCATCAAGTTTGGAGTTCAAATGAATTATTTATGGGTTTTTGAAGTTTACTAGAAAAAGAAAAAGAAAAGGAAAAAGGGCTTTACCCTCATACTGCGCGCAGGGCGGGGCTTAGTGCTTCGGCGCACTGGGCCGGCCCATCTGCACAGCCACGCGCAGGGGCCTGGCCACGTCGAAGGCGCCCGCCAGGAAGGGCGTTTCCGTGCGGGGAAGGCGGCCGAGGCCAGACCGCTTCCACTTAAACGGAGGGGCCCAGCCTCCAGGTCGCTGACGCGCGGGCCCCGTGGCAGGTTCTTCTTCCTCCCGCGCGGACAGAGGCGAGGCAGGGGAGGCGCGGCCGAGCGCTCGCCGGCGTGGCCCCGTCGACTCGGGCCTTCTCCGGCGACGCTCCGCCCACCGGCGTGCTCAGGAGGACATGCCGCACCCATCCACGTACTTCACGCACGCCGGGGAGGGCTGAAACAGCGACAGCTTGGATGGCCGCGGAGGCGACCGTCGGTGTGGTTAGGCACAGCGAGGAAGAGGCGGGGGAAGGAGAAACTGGAGCCTGGGGTGAGTTGGCGGTGGTGAGGAGGGGGTGCGGGAGTGTTCAGGGGGAAGAAAGAACGGGCGAGGCCCACGGATTTAAGCGGCGGCCGGCGGCCCTGCTCCGGCCGTAGAGATGGCTGGAGGGCACGGGGAGGGCATTTGGCCTGTCGGGGAGGTGCACTAGAGGAAGGGGGGGGGGCATCGGAGCCGCGAGGGTGCTCGGGGGTGACCTATATATGGGTGGGCGGCGGTCCACCGAAGACGCATGCGCCGGCGAGGCCGTTGCTGCCGTTGCAAGCCACGGGGGCACCAGTGGGCATGTCCAGGGCGTTCGTGGGGCTGGTCCACGCCTAGAGGAAGAGAGAGGAGGAGCGGGGAGGCGCCAGAGGGGTCGCGCGTGCGAGCTTGCTCACTGGAGCCCGTGGTCGGCCGGTGCGCGTGCGAGCAGAGGTGAGAGAGGGGGAGAGAGGAGAGGGCCGACCGTCCAGCAGGTTGCGGACGTCAAGGCAGCCTCGGGGGACACGAGGGGGAGGCCCAAGGCTGTCGGGATCAGCCGATTGGAGGCGGCTACAGTGCGGGAGCGCACTGTAGCGTGCTCCAGAGCACCCGAATGGCTGGCACAGTCGTGTCCTCGCCGCTCTGGTCATGTCCATCGTGCCCAAGGTTGTCTAGAAGGTCAGGGGAGGAGTAAAGAAATGGCCTGTGGCCTTGGATGCTCTAGGGAGCCACTGGAATGAGGAGGGAGGTGAGGGAGAAGGAGTTTACTGCTGTCCAACAGTGTGAATTGGGGTTTTACCCCCTCCAATGATTGAGCTGAGGCCATAGAGAAGTTACTGGGGGTAGAAGATGATCAGAGGAAGCTGTGGTAAGAATTTGAGGTAAAGGGCAAAAGTAAAAGGAGTCCAAACACTGGTTTTGGTAATTGGACAAAAGGTGTTTGATCAGGTTTTGGGGAGGAAAATGACTTCCAATTGGCATGGGACTTAACAGGATGGAATGTCACATATAATTAGGGCCTTCCACCAAATTTGAGCTCATTTGGGCAAAATTGCCAATGTAACTTTGGTGAACCCTAGAAATCAACAGAAATGGTTTCACCATGTTTGAGTTAAGCTAATCATCTCCCCTTGATGCACCACTTGGTGTAGTATCATCATTTGGGATTATGATCATGCCCACAACGTTTGAAGCCCCAGGTAAAAAGTTGACAATGTAAAGTTGTTCAAATTTGAATTTGAACAGAGATGGTTTTGGGGCACTTAGATCAAGTTATGCTTCTCCAAAACTTGTGCCATTTGGCATAGATGCATAATTACATCATTTTAGCATGTGCACCAAGTTTGAGAGCATTTGGACAAGTTTGGCAATGTAAAGTTGCTCAAACTTCAAAATGGACAGAAATGGTTTTGAGGGGATTAGACGATGATTCCTTGATCTTCAAGGCATGAGGCTTTGCTAGATCATCAAATATGTCATATATGACATGATAGAATTTTCCTGGAATTTTAGGAGAATATTTCCTTTGTAAATATTTCGAAAGCTTGAAATATCCAGAAAGGGTTTTGGAAGGATTTGCCCAATATTTTGAACATGACCATGTGCTGAAACTCTTATATATGGACAATATATGTCCTATGAGTTTCCCTGAATTTTGGCAAATATTTTTGAAATAGTTAAATAATTTTTCCCTATTAAAGACCATTTCTGGCCTTAAGAAAAAGCTTTTAAATAAAATATAAAAATAACTTTTAAAATTATAATTTTGTGGTTTCTGGGAGTCCTATACCTAATAGGATTCAAATATACTTTTTGAAAGATTTTTCACACCCTAAATAAGGTACTTGCAGTGCAAACCTCGATTCAGGGGTTTTTGGAAAACTAATTTTAGAAAATACTATTTGGCAAAAATATTTTTATAAGAAAATTCTATACTGGTCTATACACATGGCATGATCATTGGGAAAAAGTTTTGGATCAAGGAGATGAAGTATAAGAGTTGGAGGATTTATTTGATTTGTAGAGCACTAGCAAACAGCAGACAAAAGTCAAATCAAGCAAAGTCAAAAACACTCAAAAGTTTTTTGTAAATCCACATTTTTAGCATGATAATAAGCTTAAGCAGAGTGACATGAAAATCAGGGTGTGACAGACCTACCGCCCTTACGAGAATCTCGTCCCCGAGATTCCCAGACTAGGCGTAGAAAGAAAGGCGGAGTCTTGGATACGGGGTAGTCTTCACTTCTTCTTGTTGGTTCTGCTTACGGGTGGTGCTCCACTGGACCTTGAAGTACTTGGTGGTACGGCTTCGCGTCCGTCGTTCTGCTTCGTCCAGAATGCGGATGGGCTTCTCGCGGTAGGTCAAATCAGGCTGCAGATCAATGGCTTGGTGATCAACATCCTTGTAGAGATTAGGCTTGTCCGGAACTTGGAGACACTTCCGGAGTTGTGACACATGGAATACATTGTGCACACCGGATAGCTCGGGTGGTAGTTCCAACTGGTAAGCCACTTCTCCTCGTCGTGCAGTGATCTCAAAGGGTCCAATGAACCTTGGTGCGAGCTTCCCCTTGACGTGGAAACGCTTGGTTCCCTTCAGAGGAGTTACCCGCAGGTACACACGGTCCCCGACATGGAAACTCATGTCCCGACGGTGAGTGTCAGCATAGCTCTTTTACCTTGACTTGGCTGACTTCAAACGCTCTCTGACTAGTTGGACTTGTTCTTCTGCTGCGCGGAGAATATCCGGTCCAAAAACTAGCCCTTCTCCAGTCTCTGACCAGTTGAGGGGTGTGCGACATCTGCGTCCATACAACACCTCAAATGGTGCCATCTGAAGGCTCGACTGGTAACTGTTGTTATAGGAGAACTCGGCAAAAAGGGAGACAATCCTCCCACTTGGATCCATATGCCAAGACACAGGCTCGGAGCATGTCTTCGAGAATCTGATTGACTCGTTCTGTCTGACCTCCGGTCTGTGGGTGGAAAGCCGTGCTGAAAGATAACTTGGTTCCCAAGGCTTCTTGGAACTTCTTCCAGAACCTTGAGGTGAACTGGGTTCCTCGATCTGACACAATCTCCTTGGGAACGCCGTGAAGACTTACGATTCGGTCGATGTAGAGAGCTGCCAGCCGGTTTGCCATCATAAGTGGTCTTGATAGGAATGAAATGGGCCACCTTGGTCAAATGATCGACTATGACCCAGATAGAGTCATGTCCTCTATCCGACCTTGGTAATCCAGTGACGAAGTCCATTCCAACTTGATCCCACTTCCACTCAGGAACTTTGAGTGGTTGAAGCAATCCAGCAGGTCGCTGATATTCAGCCTTGACCCTTTGGCACACATCACACTTTGCAACATAGGTTGAAATCTCTCTTTTCATCCGGTGCCACCAGAATCGTGCCTTCAAGTCTTGATACATCTTGGTGTGAGCGTTCCTTTGACACGGAAATGCTCGGTTCCTATGAGAGGAGTGGTTTGCAGATACGCCCGGTCTTCGACGCGGAAGTTTACTTCTTGATGACGGTGGTCGGTGTAGATCTTCCGTCTTGACAGGGTGGTCTTCAAATGTCTTCTATCCAGCTGTCCGTCTCTTCTTTGTCTTCGGGCAGACAAGTAGGCCATCAAATAATGACGTTACCCAACTTGTCCAATCACTCCATGAGGTCTATGGGGGTACGCAAGGTAAGCTAGGGTATTGGTGGTGGTCCCCGTTGAGTATTTGCAGAGGCCTTCCCGACTTAGAGCCAAGGCCCTTGGTCGGAATCTGACCAGGTTGTGGCTTGGTGGGGCTTAAGGGTTTCAAGGATTCTAGTGAGTGAGTGAACGTTTATCATCTTATCCTTAAGCACGGTTTCTGAGATGCCAATAGCTCTATCTAGCACTCCGAATGAAAAAGCAGCCTCTCGCATAGACCAACTTCAATCACCACTCGTGCCATACATATCCTCATGACTCTCAAGAGACGGTCTAACAAAATTATACTTGTCTGCGATCCCCAAATCCATATGCATGTCTACCCCTAAAATCCATGGGTAGGTCACACATGCTGCTAAGCTTAAATTAAACTCCACAATCCAAGCACTCAACCTATTCTTGCAAGGCTCATAACAATGCACCTCTATTCTAAGGAAACACGTCATATGCCACTCCAAGATTTTGTTTCCTTCCTATAGATCAACTCCAATAGCCCGGTAATTTCCATCAATCTCCACATAATCCAACCATTCTACAAATCCGATGTCTACGGTGTTTCACAAGATCTCAAGTCCCTATAATACCCAAACACTTGGAAGGACTATGCATTACGATAGTAAGTCCACCAAATTCTCATCATCCGGGTCAAGTAAACTCCAAGGTCATGATTATATAGATCCCTAAATCAACTCCGACAAATAATCCAATCTCCTAGGTTATTGTCCATCGAGAAGCATGATATCATAATCAGGATCATAGGCCTAAATCTTATTTTACTCCGAACCATGCAGACATATCCTGCATTTATACCAACCAGAATCACCTACATAAATACAAATCTTATGCCCAACGAGAATTCATACATGCTTCCCCAAAGTCATGATCCCATCAATATGAAATCTCACAATCCACAAAGGTCTCAGATAATTCCTCGAAGTCACTCACATAAAGCCACCAAGTCATCTGTCCAATATCCTCGAACTGGTCTATCTATGGCATCGTCAGTTCTTGTGCTATATTAGGATGAAAATGTGCTCACTCACTGTGTCCACTAGATCCTTTACGAACCCAGTGTTGTGCAAGGTTATATAGGCTTAACAGGTTCTCTCGCAATTCTATGGGTCAAGTACCTGGTTAAGGATTCGTGCTGGAGTGTCTCGTGAAGTCTCAAAGGGTCTAGGAATGGGGTTACTGGTCTGGAGGGTTAAACATAACTCTACGGGGTTGCAATTGGCCACGGAGGTTGTAGCAGAAGTCTTCAGTGACAGTTGGTTGCCGAGTTAGAATCCTTAGTGCATCTTGTCTTGCGGGTCTTCAGTTGGGGAGAGAGAGAATAGAGGGAAGAAGTAGCGTAGAGGAGGGAAATGCCTAAAAGGGGGGTTCTATAGTGCAGGTGCAACAAACAGGTGCAAAAAGGCCGAAACAGAAGAAACAAGGCAAGGAAGGTGATATAGCCATGCACTTGTTGCCTGGGGCAGAAGTGCGACTTATATCAAAACACAAACAAATAAAAGCAAGCAACTCACAATCATGGTTCTATTCGAACCATCATACGGACTCGACTGCGCATAGGGGGTACACGACTCATCCTACCCTAGGGGTTCTCGGACTCAGTGTCGTGACTTGTGCCTCGTGCAGTCTTCTGAGCTTCCTCAGGTGTTGCTATGCCCCTTGTAGTTGCTTGATGAACGATCCAGGTTGAGCCCGAAGAATCTCCAACAACTTCTCGCCTGATGAGGTGATGTGGTGAAGGTGCCTCCTTGTAGCTGGCGTTGACTTGGTCTTCTCTTGTCTCTTTAATCATGACGATCCCTTGTGCCTTCTGGGACGTCGAGGGTACCAGGTAGGAGATCCGTATGCAATGACAATAACAAGGCATAATAGAGGTCCAACATCTCGGTTTCGTTGTTGAAAACATCGACACCAAGAGCGGGGGACGAAGAGAACCGTTTTCCTGCTCACTATGGTGAGGTGGACCAAATGGCGAGGTTCTCATCCACCGGTGGTTGCCGATACAACAACGGTAGTGATAGGATTACTCTATTAGCGATGCATATCATGATTTTGCATAACCTATACCCTGGTCATCATAGGCCAATGTTGCATCTTCTTGGGGCACTGTCAAAGGTGTCACCATCTTCTGGGTCTTCATGTCCTCATCCATCGAGGATGTAACTTCCGTTGGTATCGTCTTGTCGTGGTGTCACCAATCTTGCGTTCAGAAGAGGTGGGTGAGTGTTTGGAAAAGTGCACTCCACAAGGATTACAGAAAATCCAGTGGTCAGGGGCATAAGGGTTCTAGCGACCAACAATTTTGAAGGGGGAAGAAATCAAGTATACCCTAGTTTTCGAAAATCTGAGAAGGGAAGAGAAGTATAGATAGTTTTGAAAACTAGTAATAGTTTTTGAAAATAGTTTTACCCTAACTAACGACCATGCTAACTAAGGCTTCCTACAGTCAGGATGGCTCTGATACCAGCTCTGTGGGGACCCCGACTCATAAGTCAAGATCACCGAATGCACGTGTACAGTGATCCCAGAGATCAATGCTCACTGAACACACAGAAGCTGAATAACAAGAGTCTTACATCCATACATACCGTATTACACAAATAGGACCATAATGGTCAAGTCTGGAGTATATCATCGCAGCGGAAATCTTCAATAACAACATGGACCCAGGCCATCTGCCTTAACCCTACAGGCATTCTGACTGGGAAGCGTCCTAGCTCGCATGCTCGTCATCAAGAAATCTTCATCATAACCTGTTCTCTCCTGCCTGGCCAATAAAATAACCAGTGGCAAGCCAATGAGTAGTTTGAATGTACTCGCAAGCAACCCAAGTGTGATGACAGAATAATTATGCAAGGCTCTACTGCTAAATTGGCAGTTTTGCGGAAAGCTAGTTTTTCATATGCAAGTATGATCAACATATATCATGGACATGCATGTGTCTGTAACAAGTATCAGGAGGTCACAGACATCATTATCGAGAAAGAGTTGTAATCAACTCATGCGCAAGCTCATTATGACTTCCTCAAGAATCACATCATCAATATCACTGAACCATGTTGTTTCCGCACACACACACACCAGGTTTCGCAAACATTGGACGTAGCCCAAGAGCGGTTACCCAACTGTCCTTGACCGCGGACACGGCTATTCGAATAGTTTTACACTCTGCAGAGGTTGCACACTTTACCCACAAGATCCGGGGAACTTCCGTGTCATCCACGACCCGCGGTACCTCAAGTACCTGGGGTAAGCACCCGATCACTATCTTTCCCTAGACGACACTAATATGGAGTCCACTCGATTGGTAACAGCCCCGTGCCCCACATTTCACATCTCAAGATTTTTGGAGCCTCGCTCCGTATTCATCACATACCACAAGCACGGGGTACCAACGGTGTGTCCGGTGCCCTGTAAAGACAGTCATGGCCGCCTATCCAAGCGCGACCCCGTCCCAAGGGTGACCTCATGTCACCCCCGTCACTAGTAATGCGGGCACCATGCTAGTATCGGCCTAGGTAATCAATAATGCCCTTTCCCATATAAGGGTAGAGTGGTTGCGCATGTAAGGTTGGAATAACGGTCGCAACTTAAACCAATCCGTTTTCAAAACAACACACACACTTTCCTCGGTACACCACTTCGTCATCAAGTGGTTACCCATCTCACCATCTCCCTCGGGCATAAATGGCACCCGACGGGGTTTTCGAGAAGTCTTTTGAAAATATCCTGCCTCCGTCACCATGCATATACCCGTCCCATTTGCGTAGCCACTATTAAAGACACCTAACTACTCCCACCCACATAACCTCATAGGAAGGTAGGGTCATGTTTGATGCAAGTTTCAATAGTAAAGTGACAGAGGTAGCAACCAAAGTGGTTTCCACCTCAACATGATTCCGATGCATTTGATAATAAGGTGCTATGAGACATGCATAAAAAGGTTTCTCGAACATGGTCAAAGGGCTGCTTGTCTTATTCTTCCGAGTCTTCAAACCTTCTGGTCCATCTCCGCGTACTCCGTTTATTTCGTCTACTAACGATGGAAACAATCATAATAAGCAACACAAGCAAAGCAAAAATAAAGTGCTCTAAAAATAGGAGTTGGACTTTTCTAGGATACCTCTGGTCATATGAAAAATAACCAAGGTGGTTCCATAGGTATTGGATCAATGAATAGTTTGGATCATTTCAATATGATGGAACCAATGGGTTTATGGATCTGAAAGAAGTGTACAGAAATATATTCTTGAATGATGAGCAAAGGCACCCATCAACAAGTCTTGATTTTAGAAGCATCTAGGAGTTGGTTTCAATGGATTTGGAATTCAAATGAATTTCCTAAGATTTTGCAAAGTTGTAAAATATGAAGAAATGGCTCAATATTTGGTGGGGTACAGAAAGTGTTAATAAAAATGTTCCAAAACTAAGTTTGGATATGACAAGCATCTAGGAATTTGAACCACTGCATTTGGATAAAAAATGAGCTCTCTGTGATTTTCTAAAGTTCATCACAGAAAATGAAATATTGGCATCTGATAATTATGTGTGAGGGAAATGGCTCTGGAATAATATGCATGTTGCATCATGTGATAGAGCATGATTTATGGAGCCATAGGAAATTTGAATCATCAAGTTTGGAGTTCAAATGAATTATTTATGGGTTTTTGAAGTTTACTGGAAAAAGAAAAAGAAAAGGAAAAAGGGCTTTACCCTCATACTGCGCGCAGGGCGGGGCTTAGTGCTTCGGCGCACTGGGCCAGCCCATCTGCACAGCCACGCGCAGGGGCCTGGCCACGTCGAAGGCGCCCGCCAGGATGGGCGTTTCCGTGCGGGGAAGGCGGCCGAGGCCAGACCGCTTCCACTTAAACGGAGGGGCCCAGCCTCCAGGTCGCTGACGCGCGGGCCCCCGTGGCAGGTTCTTCTTCCTCCCGCGCGGAGAGAGGCGAGGCAGGGGAGGCGCGGCCGAGCGCTCGCCGGCGTGGCCCCGTCGACTCGGGCCTTCTCCGGCGACGCTCCGCCCACCGGCGTGCTCAGGAGGACATGCTGCACCCATCCACATACTTCACGCACGCCGGGGACGGCTGAAACGGCGACGGCTTGGATGGCCGCGGAGGCGACCGTCGGTGTGGTTAGGCACAGCGAGGAAGAGGCGGGGGAAGGAGAAACTGGAGCCTGGGGTGAGTTGGCGGTGGTGAGGAGGGGGTGCGGGAGTGTTCAGGGGGAAGAAAGAACGGGCGAGGCCCACGGATTTAAGCGGCGGCCGGCGGCCCTGCTCCGGCCGTAGAGATGGCTGGAGGGCACGGGGAGGGCATTTGGCCTGTCGGGGAGGTGCACTAGAGGAAGGGGGGCCATCGGAGCCGCGAGGGTGCTCGGGGGTGACCTATATATAGGTGAGCGGCGGTCCACCGAAGACGCATGCGCCGGCGAGGCCGTTGCTGCCGTTGCAAGCCACGGGGGCACCAGTGGGCATGTCCAGGGCATTCGTGGGGCTGGTCCACGCCTAGAGGAAGAGAGAGGAGGAACGGGGAGGCGCCAGAGGGGTCGCGCGTGCGAGCTTGCTCACTGGAGCCCGTGGTCGGCCGGTG
This sequence comes from Secale cereale, assembly GCA_902687465.1. Lineage (NCBI taxonomy): Eukaryota > Viridiplantae > Streptophyta > Magnoliopsida > Poales > Poaceae > Secale > Secale cereale. The sequence goes on from LR738711.1 coordinate 412,278,054, forward strand.
CGCGTGCGAGCAGAGGTGAGAGAGGGGGAGATAGGAGAGGGCCGGCCGTCCAGCAGGTTGCGGACGTCGAGGCAGCCTCGGGGGACACGAGGGGGAGGCCCAAGGTTGTCGGGAGCAGCCGATTGGAGGCGGCTACAGTGCGGGAGCGCACTGTAGCGCGCTCCAGAGCGCCCGAATGGCTGGCACAGTCGTGTCCTCGCCGCTCTGGTCATGTCCATCGTGCCCAAGGTTGTCTAGAAGGTCAGGGGAGGAGTAAAGAAATGGCCTGTGGCCTTGGATGCTCTAGGGAGCCACTGGAATGAGGAGGGAGGTGAGGGAGAAGGAGTTTACTGCTGTCCAGCAGTGTGAATTGGGGTTTTACCCCCTCCAATTATTGAGCTGAGGCCATAGAGAAGTTACTGGGGGTAGAAGATGATCAGAGGAAGCTGTGGTAAGAATTTGAGGTAAAGGGAAAAAGTAAAAGGAGTCCAAACACTGGTTTTGGTAATTGGACAGAAGGTGTTTGATCAGGTTTTGGGGAGGCAAATGACTTCCATTTGGCATGGGACTTAACAGGATGGAATGTCACATATAATTAGGGCCTTCCACCAAATTTGAGCTCATTTGGGCAAAATTGCCAATGTAACTTTGGTGAACCCTAGAAATCAACAGAAATGGTTTCACCATGTTTGAGTTAAGCTAATCATCTCCCCTTGATGCACCACTTGGTGTAGTATCGTCATTTTGGGTTATGATCATGCCTACAAAGTTTGAAGCCCCAGGTAAAAAGTTGACAATGTAAAGTTGTTCAAATTTGAATTTGAACAGAGATGGTTTTGGGGCACTTAGATCAAGTTATGCTTCTCCAAAACTTGTGCCATTTGGCATAGATGCATAATTACATCATTTTAGCATGTGCACCAAGTTTGAGAGCATTTGGAGAAGTTTGGCAATGTAAAGTTGCTCAAACTTCAAAATGGACAGAAATGGTTTTGAGGGGATTAGATGATGATTCCTTGATCTTCAAGGCATGAGGCTTTGCAAGATCATCCAATATGTCATATATGACATGATAGAATTTTCCTGGAATTTTTGGAGAATATTTCCTTTGTAAATATTTCAAAAGCTTGAAATATCCAGAAATGGTTTTGGAAGGATTTGCCCAATATTTTGAACATGACCATGTGCTGAAACTCTTATATATGGACAATATATGTCCTATGAGTTTCCCTGAATTTTGGCAAATATTTTTGAAATAGTTAAATAATTTTTCCCTATTAAAGACCATTTCTAGCCTTAAGAAAAATCTTTTAAATAAAATATAAAAATAACTTTTAAAATTATAATTTTGTGGTTTCTGGGAGTCCTATACCTAATAGGATTCAAATATACTTTTTGAAAGATTTTTCACACCCTAAATAAGGTACTTGAAGTGCAAACCTCAATTCAGGGGTTTTTGGAAAAGTAATTTTAGAAAATACTATTTGGCCAAAATATTTTTATAAGAAAATTCTATACTGGTCTATACACATGGCATGATCATTGGGAAAAAGTTTTGGATCAAGGAGATGAAGTATAAGAGTTGGAGGATTTATTTGATTTTTAGAGCACTAGCAAACAGCAGACAAAAGTCAAATCAAGCAAAGTCAAAAACACTCAAAAGTTTTTTTGTAAATCCACATTTTTAGCATGATAATAAGCTTAAGCAGAGTGACATGAAAATTAGGGTGTGACAATCGAATAATGCATTGGTTGTTTGAACCTGATGGATATGAATAAAGCTATAGCGTACATTCAAATTCAAATTCAAATCCGGTACAATTTGAAATAGCAAAATTAAATTACGGTGAAATTACGCTCTCCAGGTCATTATGGCACACACGGTTGGTAAAACACAAACATTTGCGATATACACCATAATCCTACATGGTTCACAGAGAGGAAACGTGTGCAAGCATGGACACAATTGCCGTTTGCAAAGAGTGTGCGATGTCAGACAATATCACAAACGGTGTGGGCAAACTAAACATTTGTGATAGTTGCCTTATCGTACACGATTCGCAACCATGAAATGTTTCTGATGAAGTATGCATCGTAAATGTTGCACCACAGAATAGCGTGTGCAATAGTTGTCATGTACAACGATGTTACGACGATTCGACGTTTCATAATCATGTCCGACACTCGTACGATGATTAGCTAATCTTCTTAATTACTTATCACATACGGTTTGGAAAAAGCGAATGTGTGTGATCGTATGCTTATCATACACGTTCTATAATAGTGAACCATTTGTGATGGGCCGCGCATCATAAATGTAGCACCACAGAATACCGACTGCGATGGCAATGCGAGCACAAACGAGTAGGAGTATATGTGCATCTTAGCTCCCTATCCCCGACGGTTTCTGGGTCGTGTGGGAAGGACCCCCCTCTTGCCCACACTCACTTCGCGGCGGTTTCAAATGCCGTCGCGGAAAGGGGTTAAAACCATTTGTATAGCACCAACACGTACGAGTGTAGGCGATGGTTCACGAAGTGTCCATTCATCATAATTCTTCAATATATTGTTCAATAATCCATCAACTTGTTCAACAGTTTGTTCCCTAAAAACACAAGTATCACAACTATCTAGGATGTCTCTAGAAGCATCGGTAAGTCCATTATAGAAGATATCAAGTATTTCATTTTTCTTAAGAGGACGATCAGGCAAAGCATTAAGTAATTGGAGAAGCCTCCCCCAAGCTTGTGGGAGACTCTCTTCTTCAATTTGCACAAAGTTAAATATTTCCTGTAAGGCAGCTTGTTCCTTATGAGCAGGAAAATATTTTTTAGAGAAGTAGTAAAGCATATCCTGGGGACTATGCACACAACTAGGAGCAAGATCATCGTACCATATCTTAGCATCACCCTTTAACAAGAACAAAAATAACTTCAGAATATAGTAGTAGCGAATTTTTTCATCATGAGCAAATAGGGTGGCTATTTAATTTAATTTAGTAAGATGTGCCACAACTGTTTCAGTTTCATAGCCACGGAAAGGATTAGATTCAACCAAAGTAATTAACTTTGGTTCAACAGAAAATTCATAGTCGTTATCAGTAACAAAGATAGGTGAAGTAGCATACTTAGGATCATATTTCATTCTAGCATTCAAATAATTTTTTTCAACTTGCATAGCAACTGTCGATGAAGATCTTTTCACACTTGAAGGGGGAAAGAGGAAGATCTTTTCACACTTGGAGGGGGAAACATATTCGAGAACGGTTAATAAAATCTAAAACCATTGCATATTAAGGTCAAAATAGTTCTACCAATATACGAGTCTCATACAATGCCATTTCAATGATTGTACCACAAAAGCTCGAAATATTACAAGGTTCAAATTCCAGAGTTATATGGCTCAAATTCGAACATTGCAAGGTTCAAACTGACATTAGAAATGAAATTCAGCTCATCAGTTGCAAACGCTCACGCTTATCCACTAAACATGGATATTGGAGAGGTTCAAACTAATATTACCACTTCTAAGTCTAGTTTCAAAACCTCATAATTTTTGCAAAGGGGTCAGCCAGTGAGAAGTCATGTATGGGGTTAACACGATGACTTCCGATTACTCTGTCATCCGAAGTTCCAAAATGGAATTCAGCCATTTTCGGAACCTATTCCATTCTGCCGCATGCGCCCGCACTGATCAACAAACCATTCATTTTTGCGAGATAAATGTAGGGCAAACCTCATTACCTTCAGCACCCTTGCTCTCACAACAAAGAACCTGGCGAATATAATCTCTGGTAAGATCCCTCGGTAATTTCTGAAAGACGCTGATCAAGGCTTTCGATGGGATTGTTATACTGTATTACATTATCCACCACTGGGCCTAATTTTATTTGCAAAAGAAGAAAACATGTTAGTGCCTACATACAGTTTTGAACACTACTACATGCCTATTTGGTTTGCAAGATTTGTAAAATGCACTAAGATGCCGTCTTCGATCTCACATGATTAACATGGGCATTAGATTACATTCTAGAAAAATGTAGCCTTCTTCACAAGAGGTTGGAGTGGATGAAAAGTTCGCTAAGAAAATTAGTACAGATGAATCCAAAGGAGAAATTCTTTTGGATTATAACCATATGGATCAAGCAACCAATATGGGGGGGGGGGAACATGTATGTACTGAAATCCTCCAAAAGATTCCTTCATAAATCGTAGTATATTGTCATTGTAAACTTGGAAAAAGGTGTCACAAATTGAACCCCCTTATGGTTAACATTGAAGAGGAAAGGAAGATCACCTCAATATATAGCTTCTCCGGGCATGGAAAGCATCTCAGGAAGCCGACAACTTGCTCCAGGTTGGGGCCGATAGAATCTAGTGCCAAGACCTTCATTGTGCGCAGTTTCGGGGTCAAGCTTGTCGGAATCATTTTCTGGATGACAAACGAACAAACATATTCAAAATTAGAAATAATGTTAATTTGTAGAAGGAGAGGTAGAACGCGGCTGTTGTACCTGAATGGGCGTGGATCCAATAACAAGTTCGGAGTATTTGTCAAACGAGTAGCCCACCACTGTCAATTTCGGCGGAGAAATGACATTGGTTCTTATTGGAAATTCTTGATCAACTATAAGTAATCTCTCAAGTCTAGGTGTGTGTCCTCAATGACCATACCATGGTACACATCTTATGATGTCTTCCTGCCGCACCAGCAACACACATAAATAGTCCGGAGAGTCATGTAGGTTTATGTGGAAGCTACTCAACCCATTGATCGCTTGAAGATGAAGGTACTCAAGTGCAGTACAGGCACGGAGTAGGCGCTCCATGTCACCGTTTGGGAGGCAGACAACGACGAGGTCGAGGTGCTTTAGTCGTGGTAGAATAAGAGTGGGCGCGTCATTAAGGGGGGTGGCAGTTCCTAAACTTGGCGACGTGCAGCGTGGGCGCAAGGCGGAGCACGGATGTCGCAAGCGAGCACATATGCCCATCATTAGAAGTGAGTTCCTCGAGCTGATCTTGGGCTGGGGATCGGAATCAGTCGTCAAGCCTGGCTCAGTCCTTGCTGTTGGAACAGAACTTGCCCATTCTAAGGCCTCTGGTTGGGCCAAGGTGACTGCAAAGGATCTTGGAGAACGCATCCAAGCTTTTGTGATTGCCATGTCAGAGCTCGTGGGTGTCAATGAGGTCGAGAGGGGTGAAGTTCCATATGGGGCGCCACCGACAGAAAAGGACGGTTGTCCGTGCCCCATATTTGATTGGGAGGAGGGAGATGATGATTGTCAGCATATCATCGGGGAGGCTGTCGGTGTCAAAACTGGCAGATCTCGGGTAGGGGGTCTTGATCTATGTGTTTGAGGATCGATGGTAAGAGGAGACTGGGGACACGGTGTTTACCCAGGTTCAAGCCCTCTCGATCGACGTAATACCCTACTTCCTGCTTGATTGATCTTGATGAATATGGGTTACAAGAGTTGATCTACCTCGAGATCGTACTGGCTAAAACCCTAGGAGTCTAGCCTATGCAATTGTGATTGTTGTCCATACAGACTAAACCCTCCGATTTATATATGCACGGGAGAGACCTAGGGTTGTACATGACCATCTCGCAGAGGAAGGAAAGTATTACACCCGGACTCTAAACTTGCTATTTTACACATATGAGAGTCCTATCCGGATACGGGAGATAGTCTTCAGCGATAATCCTCATCGCCCACTAGTCCGGCCCATAACGAGCAATCCGACCACCTGAGGACCCCTTAATCCAGGAATCCCTCAGCAGCCCCTGAACTAGTCTTCGATGACGATGAGTTCGGCTTGCGTACTATCTTCAGCATTGCAAGGTGGGTTCCTCCTCCCGAACACATTTGAAGCAATATTGCCTACGCAAAGGTAATGTGTCTGGCTCTGCATAATTACTACAACCCGTAGCCTCGAAGGCAAGCTATCAAAAAATGGACTCTATGTCTTTACTGACAACTTTTCAATGAAGAGTCACGTCCGGCCCTTTAATATTTCATACCGTTTTCTTGGCTCCAGTTTCGCGTTTCGAGGCATAGCCCCATTGGCACGTCTTGTCGAAGCAGAGATCGTGCCCGCTTATGACGTGATCCTTATCAATATGACATGGGCATCCCAACCGCGCCTTACGCATGACTATGTTGGGAACCGGCGAGGTTTAAGGCTAGAGTGGGGGGATGCTTAGCATTCGCCACTTATAAAAGGGGACAAATACTTCCCCTTTAACCCCACGCTCTCCTCAAGCCCTAGCTTTCCAATCTCCCGAGCCCCAGCACCCACTGCTCCTGCGCCCACAACTCACAACTCCTCCACCACCGCCTCCCTTCCCAGCAATGGCCGAATCCGTTTCCAAGGGCAAGTGGGAGGCTTCCACAGTTACGGAGAAGACCGTGAAGAGTCTGCGGAGTGCGGGCTATCTTGCTGATGGCATAGCTCACCGGGTTCCCAACCAAAACCAGGTGATTCCCATCCCTAAGACGGGTGAGAGGGTGGTCTTCCTTTCTCACTTTATTCGGGGGCTAGGATTTCCTCTCCACCCCTTTGTCCGGGGCCTCTTATTTTTCTACGAGCTGGATTTCTATGATCTAGCCCCAAACTCAATCCTCCACATATCAGCTTTCATAGTGGTATGTGAGGCGTTCCTCCGCGTCCCGCCACACTTCGGCTTATGGCTCAAGATATTTAATATGAAGCCAAAGGTGGTTGACGAGCAACACGTAGATTGCGGAGGAGCCATGGTGAGCAAGCTCCCAACGCCACTTGGCCAAAGGGGGCCTTTGTGGAGACAAACAAGGTCTGGCAGCAGGAGTGGTTTTACATCATTGAGCCCTACGACACCAAGTGGGCGGCGACGCCCACATTCAGATCTGGACCCCCGGAGAGGCTAACCTCATGGACCGACAAGAGTCCGGATTGGGGGTCTCAGTCAGAGGTGCTAGCCCTCCAAAACCGCGTCCCTACCATGATAACGAAGGGAACCCTCCTCACTAACATTATTTAGGTAATGCTCTTCCTTCGCGTCCTTCCCTACAAACGCCGGGACTCCCATTTATCGGAGTTCAATCCAGAAGAGCCCCGGCCCTTGAAGCACCTCTTAAGCACCACGCACGTAGACATATGGAAGCATCTCTTCAAGCCTCAAAAGGGGGGCCGGCGGAGACCAAGGACAAGGGCTTCAGCAGCATGCTCACTGCTTCAGAGGTAATCAAAATTTCTGCTGAATACATACCCCGTCCATATTTCAATTATAACAGGAGTTAGAGTTTTTACGTTCAATCCAGGCCTGGACCAAAAAGGCGGAGCAGATCAAGTGTCCGACTCCTCTGCCCGAAGACCCAACTGACATCAATATTGGTTCCGGCGCCGTACAAGGCACCGGAGAAGAAGGCCAAGAAGAAGGGCAAGGAGGTCAAGAGCAATCTCTGCCCTAAGGGTCCTGCAGTCACAGTGTCCGGGGAAACCTTCTCCCACCGCTCCCACGAAGAAGAAGAGGAGGAGGAGGAGGAGGAGGAAGAAGATGACTCCCCTATCAAGGCAAGGGGGAGGAAGAGAGCGGCCCCCGCTGATGCGGGCAAGGCGGCGCCCAGGAAGAGGCTGAACCTTCCGGACAGTTCGGACTAAATGTCCGAACACAGCTTCCGAGTCCAGCCCAGGATTAAGCCCCTGGCCGAACCGTAAGTACTTAGACGATAGCTGCTTATGTTCGGTTGAATTACTTTTCAGTATTTAAACAATGTCATCCTGTCTTTATACAGTCCTCCGCACGTACTCCCCGAGGCTTCACTGTCATCGGGTAATTCTTTAGCATCGGAGATGGTGGAGAGCGATACGACTCCACGGGGCTCGTCGCCCGTCTTAGGGGACACAGAGGTGTCCTCTCTACAAGCTCCTCCTATTCGAGCAGGTGGGAGTGGGGCGGACGATAAGGTGCCCGAGGCCAATCCCTCGACCGCCGTCAGGTAAGGGGGAGCAATCCCCATGGCGACCGACGACGTGGGGCCCAAGAAATTTGGGCCCCCGCCGAACACCATTCCAGAGCTCAATGTGGCTCGAGAATTGAGAAGTCAGCCCCCCATGATGGGGGAGGGAGAAACTGCTCCAGCGACGCCTGCCGTCCATCCGGAGGCGCCGAACACTCTGGAGGAAGCACTGCTTAGTGCTTCCATCATAGTGGAACACCGCACTCTGATGAGTGTGGTCATGGAGAAGATTCAGTCCGTCAAAGGCAGACTGAACGAAGTCTTCAACAGCCTACTGACAGGCTTGGAGGTATGCGGTGCAATGTTATAAAACACACTTTTTCATTTTGTTCATATATACATAGACAGTAGCCCCTGATGCTTTGTTTGATTCTGGACAGAATCGGACGAAGGATCCATGTAATAGCCTGTAACAGAGCTGAACTGTGTACTATGTTTTTGAATAGGCTTCGCTATTAGCGGCATCCGTCCAGGTTGCAGAGGTTTCCGAGCTCAATCGGAAGATGAAACTAGTTGACGAGTAGCTCGAACTCGTCAACAAGCGTTTTGATGAAACGCAAGGTATGCGGATTTGTGAAAAAAAATTGATATGTGAAAATCACTATATGTTTGATCTCTGAAAGTATGAGCTCATTATATGATATTATTTGTGTGACAATTGACACTACTGAGGTCGAGGCCCTTAAGGGCGAGCTCACGAAGGCCAATGAGGAGGCCAAGTTGAGCAAAGCAGCCGTTGACAAAGCGGCTGCCAAACTGAGAGCCGAACAGGACGTTCGTCAATAGCACGAGTCACAGGTGACCGAAGTCGAGGAAGAACTGCGAGATGCCATTCGCAGGTGCGAGGCGTTGGAGCAGAAGACTTCGGAGCAAGCAGCCGCACTCAATACGGCAGTCAACGATGCCAAGGAGGCGTGGAATGAGTTGCTCAGTGCTCACGAGGAGATCAAACAAGCGCGACAGATAGCAGTTGGTAAGACTTTTCTGTTGCAGAGTATCTTCGGAGGTCGAAGATATCTTGCGCTGACGTGATTATGGAGTTCTTCAGGCATGTTTGCGGATCTCCCGAGGAGCATCGCCGGCGCCGCCCAATACTTCCGAGCCTAGGAGGGGAACAACACAGAGAAGCTGTTCTGGTCACAGTTTCTTGTGCCAAATCATGCAGCGCCCCTCAATGACCAAATGAAGCAGTTGGTCGAGCTGCATAATTTGGCGGGTACAGCCATGAAGGACTTGATAGTCTGGCTATGGCCCGTTGATCCAATCTCAAGTAGCTACTTCGGATTGGTGAAGTGGCTCATCGACGTGAGTCCGCGAGCCGACGCTATTAAGCGTTTGACCTGCATAGAGGGTGCGTGAATGGCCTTCGCTCACGTCAAGATGCACTGGGGGAAGATGAAGGCCACGGAGATAGCGACTGCTGGCTCGCCAGAGGGCAAGGATCACCGGAAGCCAGAAAGATACTTTGGTGATGTCCTAGAAGGAGCCCGCCTTGTAGAGGACCAGTGCTCAAAGGATATAATCTTTGAATGATTATATTCAGATTGTAAGGACTAAGCTTGTGTGCCGATATATATAATTTTTCCACTCCTGTATTACAAGCGACTTTTTCCTCATGTGCGACTGTTTATTTAAGTTTGAAAGTTTCCAGTCATGGGCTTCAACCCCCATGTAAATACTGCAAGGGTGTTTGGTAATGCGCGTGAACACTCTTTATCAAACGTCTTGGTCCATAGAGGAGGTGCCCGCGGAGCGAACCAGGCAATCAGACTATCTGGCTTTATTGCTTTCACTTAGCCATATAAGCTTGACTTGTGGGGCTAAGTACTAGCCCCTGGTGCGTGTAGGGCTTTCCTAACTATGGTGCCCACTTTACGCGGCTGGGCAAAGACCAGCCCCTCGTATAACACGGAGTGGGTCGCTATCGATCGTAGTATAACACTAGGCCACCAAATTGCTTGACCGGATCTCGCTTCATCATGATAGTCTTTCGGCTTTCTCTACTGAGGTCCTTGACAGGACAAGCCAGAAGTACAATCGCAGTAGTCCTACCTTTACTACCTTAGCCAAACAACGCGGAACGTAAGGTGGTAAGCACAGGAGCCGGGCAACCCAACTATAGATCCAAGACATGATTCGGAGCCGATGCATATAATGCAATATCCGGGACGCCGAACAGTTCCCTATAGGTGTTCGGACTTTTGGAGGTGTGCCAGGCTGAATACAACCCCTGGTATTAAGTCCAGGTATTAAAGCACATGTGGCAATCTGACGTGGGGAGAGAACACAAGTGGTAATAAAATAAACTCCAAACGAATTGGAACCAAACTTCTTCTTTTATATCCCGTTTAATACGGCGAGCCGTGTGGTTACGAATAATGCCGATGACATCTTTGGGCATTTTACATGCCAAAAAATAGAAATAAAAGAGAGAAAAAAGGTTTACACAGAGCCTGAATCTAAAAAGAAATCTCAACGCGGGGCCCTGCTGCACGTCTGCACCATTTTCTCCTTTGTAATGTGTCCTTGAAGTGGGGAATTATGATGGCTGCCTGTAAAAAAGGGAAGAGAATTTTGGAAAAGAATGTCCTGCACAGCCGTAAATAAGGTTGGTTCTTTTAATGAACCTTGAAAAGAAAATGTATTTTAGAGTCCGAATAGGGTTAAGCCGAACTATGGACTATTTGTATGCGGTGTGCCCCCAGCGCCGCCCAAGGTATTTTAAGGGCGTAATTGTGTACGCGAGGTACATATGCTACTACCTTATGGGGCAGTCGACACAGGCGTAACTGCTAATCAAGGGACGAACACATTTAGTCGTGTTTCTGGGATTAACGACCGATGAACTGTTCAGCTTGAACAAGCCGCTCTGGACCTCGGCTGCTAGGGCCGTAGTGTCTTCCGCTGTACGGAGGGAGCGCTCCATGTTTCCGTTGACTGTGATGACGCCGCGTGGTTCACGCATTTTGAGCTTTAAGTAAGCGTAATGCGGGACCGCATTAAAGCAGGTGAAGGCCATTATTTCGAGTAGTACATGATAGCCACTTCGGAAAGGAGCGATGTCGAAGAGTAACTCTTCGCTTATGAAGTTATCAGGAGAGTCGGATACGACCTCTAATGTTAATGAGCCCATGCAGCAGGTTTCTACGCGTGGTATCACTCCTTTAAAGGTAGTGCTGCTGGGCTTAATCCTTGACGGGTCTATCCCCATCTTGCAGGCAATGTCTTGGTATATCAGATTGAGACTGCTGCCCCCGTCCATGAGGACTCGAGTAAGATGATATTCGTCGATTATAGGATCGAGCACTAGGGCCGCCGAACCTCCATGACGGATACTGGTTGGGTGATCCCTACGATCAAAGGTGATCGGACAAGCCGACCATGGGTTGAACTTGGGGGCGACAGACTCTACGGCATAAACGTCCCTGAGTGCACGCTTGCATTCCCTCTTGGGTATATGGGTTGTGTAGATCATATTCATGTTTTTTACCTTCAGTGGAAATTTATTTTGTCCCCCCGTGTTCGGCTGGCGAGGTTCATCCTCGTCCTCACTTTGAAGTCCTTTCCCCTTGTGTTCGACATTTAACTTGTCGGCTTGCTTGAATACCTAACAATTTTGGTTGGTGTGATTTGTAGGTTTATCAGGGGGGGGGCATGAATCTAGCAAGGCCTTTCCAGTATTTTGTCCAAGCTAGATGGACTGTCTCTATTGCCTTTGAATGGCTTCTTCCGTTGACCGGGCCTGGAGCCACTGAATCCGGCGTTTACTATCGTGTCATCCATGCTTCCAGCATTGTTTCGACGCTTGTTCTTATTACATCGTGGCTTACCATTGCCATCCCTGACTTTGGAAGTGCCAGGGTCGCTGGTGATATTGCTGCTACGAGCTAGCGAGCTGTCCTCACCCGCGCAAAAGCGGGTCATGAGTGTAGCAGCCATTGTCCTCGGCTTCTCTTGGCAAAGGTGTCTAGCGAGCCATTCGTCCCAGACACTGTGCTTGAATGCCGCTAAGGCCTCGGCGTCTGGACAGTCAATAATTTGGTTCTTTTTAGCTAAGAACCGATTCCAAATCTTGCGGACTGACTCTCCGGGTTGCTGGTTTATGTGGCTTAGATTGTCAGCGACCGGGGTCCGGACACAAGTCCCCTGAAAGTTAGCCCGAAAAGAGTCATCAAGTTCTTCCCAGCTTCCAATGGAGTTCTCCGGAAGGCTATTTATCTAGTGCCGAGCTGGCCCTTTCAACTTGAGAGGTAAGTATTTGATGGCGTGGAGGTCATCTCCATGAGCCATGTGAATGTGAAGAATAAAGTCTTCTATCCATACGGCGGGGTCCGTCATTCTATCATACGCCTCAATGTTTATGGGTTTAAACCCTTCTGGAAATTCGTGATCCATCACCTGATCGGTGAAGCACACACGGTGTGCGGCACCCCTGTATTTTGTGATATTGTGGCATAATTCGAACGATGTCTGTGTTCGGTGTTGGTTCCGAACTTGATTGTGATCGGTGAGTTTGGCTTGATAGCCGCGGTCTCGTGTGGGAGCACGTTCCCTCGATCCTTAGATTGATCTGGCTGGCCAACTTTTTTATTCAGGTCCTGACGCAAATCATACTTATGGCCCTGACCCGTTGTATCCTTTCCTTTATGGTGAGTAGGCGCGGGCTAGTGTACGATGTTGCTGGCCGCTTTATCCAATCCACGAGGTGGTCGGTCCGGTTGATTGGCCTTGTCATACTTCGGCGGCATGGGCGCAATAGCCTCGTCGTCGAATTGGGGCATCAGTTTGCACTTGGGATAGCTTTTTGTTTGGCGCCCACAGGCGTATCTTTCTTCAGTGTCTAGCACTTCGTTCCATCTCTCATTGAGCGTATCCTGTTCGGCTCTAAGCCGCTGCCGCTGCTTCTTCAGGCTCCTTGTTGTAGCAATGAGCTGTTATTGAAAATGTTTCTGTTCGAGTGGTTCTTTTGGGACGATCAATTCTTCGTCTCCCAGGCTAACGTCCTCTTCTGAGACAGGTTGATAATTGTTGTCTTCGTCATCGCTGTGATCGACCAGTGGTTCGGGTCTATGTTCGCCATCCTCCCATTCGTCTTGCTCCACTGCTGGCTCCACGGGGTCATCGGCTTCCTTTGGATTGTCATCATCTTCAGTGACAGTGTTACCATCCTTTCCTTTATGGGATCGAGATCGACGTTTCTGATGTCGGCGCTTTGGAGGTTCATCGATGGGCTTATCCTGCTCTGGATTTGTGTCGCCATCGTATTCCTTCTCGTTGGGTGTATCCACCATATATGCATCATATGTAGAAGTGGCCATCCATCGCCCGGTTGCGGGCGGGTTTGCCCTTAAATCGGCTTCGACGTCGTGGTCCATTCCATCGATGTCTTCGGAAGCTTAATTTAGTAGATCGGTTAAGTCTTTGACCGTGGCTACCAAGTGGGTTGTAACACCCCATATGTGATACTTTCCAATTATGGCAATAAAGCAATTCTCATTTTGATCCTTGTCCTTATCCTTGGTTTTTTTATTTGAGCTTATTTTGTTTTTTGCATTGTCATTTTATTTTATTTTGCATCCATGCATTGCTTCATTATCATCATGGCATCCTAGTCATCTTAGCTTCTTACTTGTTTTGTTTGTGATGTGAGGCCACCTTGATGTGTTGTGTGTGTTGGTTAAGCCATGCCTTGCTAAACCCTAGACCCCCTCCTTCTTCTTCACCTCTTCTCTTGCCTTCTTTTCTTCCTTTCTTTAATTATTTTTGCAAGTGACCTAGCCATTCCATTAATGTTCAACTCCTCCCCTTTTCTCTGTTGCTATGACATGTGTCACCATGCAAAGCCATGCTCCATTTTAAAGTGATTTGGTTGGGTTAAAAAATGACAAGAGTTTGAACCATATTCAAACTCATTTTATTTTTCTACCTTCAAAATGTCCAAACCAATTTTATTAAATAGGGCATTAATCCAGGAGCATGGGGATATTTTATATATCTCCTAACTCTTTTTCTTTGAGCCTGCACTTTTCCTTTTATTTTCTGTCTTAGGGAAATAGAAAAGGAAAAGAAATATAGCAGCATCAGCAGTAGCTCGGCCTCCTCCCTCCTGCTCCAGGCCCATCAGCCAGCTAGCAGCCCAGCCGGCAGCCCCACCGCAGCAGGCCACGGCCCAGCCAGCGCCCAGCGCGAGCAGCGTCACGCGCAGTCGCACCGTCCCCTTTCCCCCGTGCAGACCCACTCGTCAGCCTCTCTTCCCTCTGCTCCGTCTTCCTCCGTCACTCTGGTCCAGAGGCAGAGCACGCGCTCGCCGCCACGCCGTGATAACAGACGTCGAGGGAACGCTTCGGCTGCTCCCTTTTAAACCAGAGCAGCTCAGCCCCTAGGGTTCCTCCTCCTCCCTCTTTCCCCTCGCGCGCCGCCTCAGTTAAGCACCCACACGCACACCCGCACCACTCGCCATGGCCGGCCCGTTCGAGAGCTCCTCTCCGTCGTCCACGAGCACCGCAACGCCTCCCCGAGCCGTTCTGGAGCAGATCCGGGCCCCAGGATGACAAGCCCGACGGCCACGCCATCATCTTCTTCTTCCTCTGTTCGCGGGCAGCAACCGCGCCAAGTTCAGAGCCCGTCTTCCTCCTCTCCGGCGCGTCTCCGTCGACCTGTTCATGTCCTAGGGTAAGGAGGTGCTTCCAACTCCTCCCTGCATCTTCTTCGCCGCCTGTGGTCCTCTGTACGCGTCGCCGGAGCGGTGTCTTCTCCGTGCTCTCGGTGCCCCGTCGTTTCTGAACTTTGCTGCGGTAGCATGCGTCAGTAGTCGCCGTAGGCCTTGTGCTTCGCCCGCTCTGGATCCGACGGTTCACGCCCGTCGCCAGTGCCCGAGCGCGAGCTCGAGCACCACCTGCGCCGGCCTCCATGTCCACCTGCACGCCCGCACGTTTCCGAGCACTGCCTCGCCATGGCCGAGCTTAGCACAAGCTCTTGCTCGAGCCTCTGCCCGCGTGCACACCGCAGCAGCATCCGCCGCACGTTTCCGCACGCCCACAGCTAGTCGCTGCACCGCCTCAGCCTGTCGAGCTCCCGCCGGCGCCGCCGCTGTCGTCGCCGTCTCTGAGCTCGCTGAGAGGCAAGATCCTCTCCGGGTCAGCTCTTAAGGAGCCATGCCCCTTTCTATCTCGGACGCACGCTCAGCCCAGTGGTCTGGTTCTTCGTCAGCTAATGGAGAGGTTGCGGGTTCGAATCCTATAGGGGGCAGTGGGATTATTCCCCCCATTTTTTGCTCTGTGAGACCGACAAGCAGGCCCCACCTGCCAGCCTCACCACTCTCCGCACCCCCACGCGCACATAGCTGCCGCCACCTCAGCGCCCCTGACCCCATAGGTCAGTGGCTGCGGCTAGGAGGGCCCGGGTTAGTTTGACCTTTGCGCCTGTTTTCTTTCTCTGTTTTTCTTTTTCTTTTTATTTTTCTGCATATACTTTGCATAATTATAATCTGTTTCATTATGCTTCTGGTGGAAATGAGTTATATATGAAAAATGTTTAGTTTTTCATGTAGAATATTCGTATGCTGTTTGTTGCCATGTTTAAAACATTTAAAATGTTGTTTGAATTAATTTGTGTTTTAAATGTGCTCAAACTTGTAAAAATCATAACTAAATATCTACAACTCCAAATTTAACAAACTTTATATGCATTTGGGGTGGAAAAATGTGTAGAATAATGTGGTGCTATTGATTTGCATGTTTAACAACTTTAAAACAGTAGTTTCTCAGATCTGTCCCAAATGCATTTAAATGAATATGGGATTTTCTGGAAATTGTTGTTTGTTCTTTCCAGCCCATTTAGAAATGCTAGCATGTTGCTGTGGTCCTAGGTGCACCCTTGCCATGTTAATCAACTCCTTTAAACTTGTTGGGTGCTTGTTTAGATAATCTACATAACCTTGCTGGTTTTGTTCTTTTGCTTATGTTCATGCATCATGTGTTGTGATCTTGATTGCTATGATGTTAGTGCACTCTTGTGTTCCTAGGCTATGCATCATATCTATTCATGTCCATATGCATCATTTAATGCATCATGTGTTTGAGCATTGCATGATGATTGATTGTGTTCCGGTGTTCCATTGTTATGTTTGGTTAGAGCCCGGTGACGATTCAGAGTACGAGGTTCCTACCGAGGCTGAGTTTGAGGAGCAAGGTTACGATCCCTCCGTGGAAACAACATGCAAGATGACCATTCCCAGATATCACTACTATCTTTGCCTATGCTAGATGTCTCGCTCTTTAAATATTGCCTCAATGCCTATTCCTGTTTGTCAGCCCTCCTATTCTTGCCATGAAACTCTCTAACCACCCTCCTAGCAAACCGTTGTTTGGCTAAGTGCGCATCGCTCAGCCCCTCTTATAGCATTGTTAGTTGCAGGTGAAGATTTGAAGATTCTTGCTCCGTGATGAAGTTATTGTTGGGATATCACAATATATAATCTGTTAAACTAAATCACCTTAAACTAAATCACATGTATATTGGTAATGGGTGGAAGGCTAAGCCTCTTGCTTGGTGTTTTGTTCCACTCATGCCACCCTAGGAACCGATAAACCGGTGTTATGTTCCTTGATTTTGCGTCCCTAACACGGTTGGGGTTTATGGGCCCCCCTTGATAATTCGCTCAGTGCTAAAGCTTTTCCAGCAAGGCCCAACATTGGTCTTACATTTGCCTAATAACTAAAATTTGCATAGGGCGTTGCAAACCCAAGTTCTTACTTAACAACCCGGGCCAGTGCTCCTCATGAGTGTTGGTCCAAACTAGGGGTCCTGCAGGGCCACCTTGGGGAAACCCGAGGGCTGGTAAAAACCTGTAGCATCGCCCATCCGGTTGTGGCCTGAGACGAGATACGCGCGGCTACTGTCAGGGTGTCGGCATGCCAGGAGGTCTTGCTGGATTAGTTTTACCTTTATCGAAATATCTTGAGCACGGGATTCCAAGAATACTCGGAAATTCCCACCTTGGAGTTGCGACTCCGCAGATCATGAGCTTGTGATGGGCTATGTTGGGACACCCCTACAGGGTTTGATCTTTCGAAAGTCGTGCCCGCGATTATGTGGCAGATGGGAATTTTATAATATCCGGTTGTAGATAACTTGACACCATGTTCATGAATACACTACCTGCGTGAGTAACCGTGATGGTCTCTTTCCGAAGGGCTTCGGGATGTGAACATGGTGGGGTTATGTTTGATCGTGAGTAGCTAGGATCACTTCTTAATCAACTTGGCGATCGTTGGCACTTGTTCTCCTCTCGCTCTAAACTCGTAAGCTAGTTCTTAGTGCTTGTTGCAACCTTTGTTTACAGCCTTTCCACACCTAAGGCTTTGATAGTCTTGTTACCTGGGAATGGGATTGCTGAGTCCTCTATGGCTCACAGATTCAACACACACCAGATGCAGGTACCATTGAGAACTATACAAGAGGTGGTTCTGAGCTGTACTGGGAGTTCGATGAAGAGCATGGATGTTACTATGTGTCTTATCCCGACGATCAGTAGTGGCTCTTACTAGGAGGATCCAGGCTTGTGTTATTTATGGTATCCTTTCATTTGGATTTTCATCCGTAGTCGGACTCTGATGTTATTTGGATGATGTATGTTATTGTATTTCATTGTGTGACATGGCGAGTGTAAGCCAACTATCTTTTTACACTTTCGTCCCTGAATTTTACATGAGTTGTGCAAAGATACCATACTTGAGATCATTCTAGTATGCGTTTATGTCCTTAAGTCGTGCCTCAACATGTGGGGGACATAGCCACATACTAGGCATTACATGGGTGGTGGGTGGGAAGCAAAATTCCCTGTCCTCAGCCCCCAGTTCAAACAGGGCATAGTTCGGCTGGGAATCCTCTATTAGGGTGAGAGATTTTAGTAAGTCCAGTGCTTTGTTTAAGGGCGAGTGTTGGACGTATGTTCACCCATCTGCGGGGCAGAGTTCGGTGACAACCGCTTGATAGAGCCCAAAAAGCACGGATCCCGATAGTTCGGAGCTCGTAATCGGCGACAAGTCTAGTGCTCTAGCGGCGGGGGGAGTCCCGCCCAATGCTTGGTCTGTGAGTGTCCCGAGCGTCGCTAAATCTGCAGTTTCCGTGGCAGGGTTGATCTTCCCGTCCTCAGATGAAGCGATCTGCTCCGGATCTAGGGCCAGCGCTGTTGCAGGTGTTGACCCCTGGATGGGCTCCGATGACAGATCTAAGACGTCTTCATCGTGGAGGCGGGGAACAACCGCCATGGGTGCGATTCTGTCGAAGATCAAATCTCCACGGACGTTAGCAACGTAGTTCAAGCACCCAAATCTGATCTGATGACTAGGGGCGTAGCTGTCAAGCTGCTCGAGGTGGCCTTCCGTGTTGGCATGAAGCACGAAGCCACCAAACACGAAAAGCTGGCTAGGGAGAAAAATTCCCTCGGTGGTGGCGCCGCTGTTGATGATGACGCGGGCCATTAATCCTTCTGTCGACGACACAGTGGAACACTCAATGAAAGCATCAATGTCAGTGTCAAAACTGGCGGATCTTGGGTAGGGGGTCCCGAACTATGCGTTTGAGGATCGATGGTAACAGGAGACTGGGGACACGGTGTTTACCCAGGTTCATGCCCTCTCGATCGAGGTAATACCCTACTTCCTGCTTGATTTATCTTGATGAATATGGGTTTACGAGAGTTGATCTACCTCGAGATCATAATGGCTAAAACCCCAGGAGTCTAGCCTATTGAATTGTGATTGTTCTCCCTACGGACTAAACCCTTCGGTTTATATATGCACCGGAGGGACCTAGGGTTGTACATGACCATCTTGCAGAGGAAGGAAAGTATTACACCCGGACACTAAACTTGCTATTTTACACATATGGGAGTCATATCCGGATATGGGAGATAGTCTTCAGCAATAATCCTCACGGCCCACCAGTCCGGCCCATAACAAGCAATCCGGACACCTGAGGACCCCTTAATCCAGGACTCCCTCAGAGGCTGTTGATGAAGTCTAGGCCTGCTGGAGTCACTTGCGGTTCTTTCCCGCCCCGTTCTCCACCTCTGGAGTCTCCTTGTTAGCGGCGCTTTCTGGTAGAAGTGGGAGTACAGGGAATATTTAGATAAAGCAGGGCAATAGAAAAGTGTAGTGGTAACTAGAAGTTATTAGGTAGGATTATAGTAAGAAAAGGGAATAACAATTGGTTGCTTAAATACTACACAATTCATTTGATATTGCTGGGTAAGTCAACATGCAGATACTTGAAAAGAAAACTTACTTCGAACAAAGTCTGGACGGATGATATCATCGGGGAAGTTAGCATATATCTCATGACCAGGCTCTTTTATGTGCAGTGAAATTTTAGTCCCAGCTTTCAGTACATAAAACTTAGAAATTTCTTTCCAAAGGCCAGTGCCAAAATAGGAGTCGTTCATCAAGTATTATAGTAGCAACGATTGTAAATCCATGGTTTGTGTTCAGTATGACATGCCTGCAATCTCGATTTATGTAAAGGGAAAGATTGTGCACTAAAGATTCGGTTGCATAGCAAGGGACACGCTGCGGAAAAGGGTAGGATTGTTAAATAAAATATGGTAACATGCAAATATGGGCCCAAATTGAAAGAACTGTACATCAGTTGAAATTGAAGGACAAAAATATATAATTAAACAGATAGGGTAAACATGACGTCATGGAAATATGAGAGTAATCGAAGGAATAATACATCATTAATTTTCCTAATATAGAAAGAAGAGAAAAAAATCCCCTTTCACGTATATGGTGCATGTGGCACCTTTTATCCAAATGTAGCAATATTTAGAATATGTTCAGGAAAGTAGGCCATGCCAACCGATTTAGGGTTAGATTGAACATACCGCGTGCATCCTCAAGTCATCTGGTACGGTGAGATGGAATGTCTGGCGGAGGCCACAAAGTCCTGATGTGTCCGCACACTGCACACTCTATGAATGAAATAAAACCCTCAAATCAGCTCGAATAAAAATGAATTCACGGAGATTTTGGCCGGGTGATTAAATGAGGCAGATGAACTGGGATAAGAGATGAGATAATATCTCATTAAATTAGTTACCTTGTTGTCCATGAGAAAGAATCTCAGTACGGCAGATTCCCCAACCGAGCGAAGATGGGTTGACTGCGAGCAGCGTCGAGAAAGTCGATGGCGATAGGCGGCATCAAGCGGAAGTGGCAAAATGAGGTGGGGTTTGCCGGTAGCCTGGCGGCGGCGGCATGCGTCCAGCTAAGTGGTTACCGTCGTGATAGGCGGTGCCATGCATAGCGCGGAGGAGCTTGTGTAGGTGTGAATGGGGACTGGAGGGGGTGGCGAGCGGGGTGATGGTTTTGTGATGTGGGGATCATGAGGGTTTTCTTTTTTCTTTTTTGAATTGGGTGGTGAGGGTTTTTTTGTCCCACAATGAATTTCGAAGGCAACGGTTTGCTAGAGCCAACTGTGTGTGATTGAAGCAACAGGCAAAATGAAAGTCATTGCACACGGTTCCAATTTTGGGAACCATGTGTGATAGACGTACTACCTCCGTCCTGGTTTATTGGTCCCCTTTGTAATTTCTACCAAATTTAGGTCAAATATTTAACCAAGAAATGTTTATGCATGTCACCACAAATTATATCATTGAACACTATGTTCAAATACACATCCAACGATATAATTTTTGCTGACCTGCACTAACATTTTGTCAGTTAAATCTTTGGTCAAAATTTAACACAAATTACAAAGGGGACCAATAAACGAGGACGGAGGTAGATTCCATAACCAAACTGATTGCATCCATATCTCACATTTAGACATAAGTAAACATAGATTAAACATACTCAAACATAGATAATAAGCGTACGGATACACAAGCATAGTTCAACCATAAGTACATAGTTTAACCGTAATTAAGCATGCTCAAGCGTACATAGTTCAATCCCACATCTCATCTCACATGCCGGCACGATCCTGAAGCTTCTCCAGGTACTCGGCGTACGCGCCGTGCGCCACCCTGCGAGAATACTTCTGCTTGAACGAGCCAACGACTCGTACTCATGCATGTGCCAGAACACTTTGATACGCGTCATGAAGCTTGTGGTTGCAAAATGGGCATCAATAGCCACCGTCCTATGTCCTAATACGTCTGTTATGCATTCCCGCATAAAGCTCACTCAGGATTTGCCTCTTGTACCTCCTCTGGACATCTTCATCCTCGCTGTCCACATCGTCAGACAACACCTATCCCAGTAGTAAAAAAATGTCGCATCAAATTAATGTTTACAAACTAATCTCTAGCGAACATTTGACAGTTGCCAAAATTTGGCATCAAATCAATGGTTACACGCCGTGAAGTAGCATTAGGAATTTGATGGCTATTTATCTATACATATCTAGAGATTATGGTTTGATTTTTAAGCACAATCGTCTATGTACATACCAATCTTGAAGAAAATGTAATGCCCATGATGCGACTATAGCTCCTACGTGTCGAGGCACGAGTTAGAGGCATAATTGCATTCTGGAATGATCGCAAGCGTGGTATCTTTGCACAACTCATGTAATGAACATGGATAAAAGAGATAAATAGTTGGCTTACACTCGCCACGTCACACAATTAATTTAACATTCATACATTCATCGAAATAATACAGGGTCCGACTACGGACGAAATCAAACGAGAAAAGATACCAAAACCACAAGTCCTGATCGCCCCTAGTAGGAACCACTACTGATCGTCGGGATATGTCACATACATACGACCACGCTCTTCATCGAACTCCCAGTGAAGTTCTTGTCCATCTCATGCATCGTACTCAGTTGTACCTGCATCTGGTGTGTGTTGAATCTGTGAGCCACAAGGACTTAGGAATTCCATTCCCGGGTACCAAAACTATCAAAGCCTTATAGGTGTGGAGAGGTAATAAAGTGGCTGCAACAAGCACTAAGCAACTACCTTACGTAGTCTGAGCGACAAGAGAAAAATGCCAACGGTCGCCAAAGATGATCAATAAATGATCCTAGCTACTCACGTTCATGCATAACCCCACTGTGTCCACTTTCCGAAAACCCCGCCGAAAAGAGACCATCACGGTTACTCACACAGGTAGTGTA
The DNA here is from genome assembly GCA_902687465.1 of Secale cereale. Lineage (NCBI taxonomy): Eukaryota > Viridiplantae > Streptophyta > Magnoliopsida > Poales > Poaceae > Secale > Secale cereale. The sequence continues at coordinate 412,300,165 of LR738711.1, forward strand.
TTCTTAAGGATATGGTGTCAAGTTATCTACAACCGGATATTAACAAATTCCCATCTGCCACATAACCGCGGGCACGGCTTTCGAAAGTTCATAACCCTGTAGGGGTGTCCCAACTTAGCCCATCACAAGCTCACGATCCGCGGAGTCACAACTCCATGTTGGGAAGACCCAAGTATTCTCGGAATCCCGTGCTCAAGATATTTCGACAAAGGTAAAACTAATCCAGCAAGACCTCCCGGCGTGCCGACACCCTGATAGTAGCCGCGCGCATCTCGTCTCAGGCCACGACCGGATAAGCACTACGTACAACAACCGAAGACCCCAGAAAACTAGGTGGCACCGCAAGTGGCTCTAGTTTGGACCAACACTCATGAGGAGCACTGGCCCGGGGGTTGATTAAGAACTCGGGTTAATTACTCCCTATGCAAGTTTTTTTAGTTGTTCAGAAAATGGTAGTACCAATGTTGGGTCTTGCTGGAAAAGCTTTAAGCAATGTGAATTATCGAGGGGGGGCCCATAAACCCCAACCGTGTTAGGAATGCAAAATCAGGGAACATAACACCGGTTTATCGGGTCCTAAGGCGACATGAGTGGAACAAAACACCAAGCAAATGTGGGGACCCCGACTTAAGAGTCGAGATCACCGAATGCACGTGTACAGTGATCCCAGAGATCAATGCTCACTGAACACACAGAAGATGAATAACAAGAGTCTTACATCCATACATACCATCTTACACAAATTATGGCCATTATGGCCAAGTCTTACATAGATAAAGCCTCAAGGGCTGAATAGCAAATAACTCGAATAGTGGAAGTCTTCGAAGATAAGTAGAACCCATGCCATCTGCCTTAACCCTACAGGCATTCTGACTGGGATAGCGTCATAGTTCGCATGTTCGTCTCCATAGAATTCTTCTTCATATTCCTGCTCCTCCATGCCTGGCCAATTAAATAACCAGTGGCAAGCCAATGAGTACTTTGAATGTACTCGCAAGCAACCCATGATTTGGTTCAAGGCAATAATACAATTACACAACAATGAGCAATCTCGCCACAAGCTAGAATAAATATTCTACCATCAAGTGCATGCATCAATAAATTCAGGTAACCTCGAAGACAGGTTACCGGTATCAACATGAATAGGATTCAATTCAACGAGTCAAGTCACCACCTTGACTCAACACACACATATACTTTCACCGATATAGTAAAATTCTGGACATAGTTTAAGTAGCACCACCCAACTGTCCATGACCGTGGACACGGCTATTCGAATAGTTTTACACTCTGCAGAGGTTGCGCACTTTACCCACAAGATCCAGGAAGCTTTCGTGTCATCCACGATCCCGCAGTACCTCAAGTACTCGGGGGAAGCACCCGGTCATTATCTTTCCTTAGACGACACTAACATAGGGTCCACTCGTTGGTGCACAGCCCTCGAGTACAAACAATAGATCATGGGACTTGCCCTATTTTCAATGTCACGCATACACGAAGGGACCAACGGTGTGTCCGGTGGCCTATGAAAACAGTCATGGCCGCCTATCCAAGCACGACCCCGTCCCGAGAGTGACCTCATGTCACCCCCGTCACTAGTAATGCGGGCACCATGCTAGCATCGATCTAGGTAATCAATAATGCCCTTTCCCATATAAGGGTAGAGTGGTTGCGCATGTTTGGTTGGGACGGTAGTCACACATAAATCTAATCCATCTCTGTAAACAACACTTTCATCAAGCCTCGGTGCACTACTTCTTCACCAAGTAGTGCCCTAGTTTCTCATCAACTCCCAGGGGCATTAGTGGCACCCACTGGGTTATCTGCAAGTATGTCTTACCACACTTGTTCCTTTCCATGCATAACCCTGACCCATTTTGCGTAGCCAACTACTATAGCATATATCTATCTACTCCCACCCACATAACCCTCATAGGAAGGTAGGGTCATGTTTGATGCAAGTTTTAATAGTAAAGTATCAAAGGTACCAACCAAAGTGGTCACCTCCTCTACATGATTCCGATGCATTGATAATAAGGTGCTATGAGACATGCATAAAAAGGTTTCTCGAACATGGTCAAAGGGCTGCTTGCCTGGATTGGCTTGGTCTTCAAAGTCTTCAAATCCTTCCCCTCCTTCTCCTTCAGCAACCTCGTCAAACACGGTATCTAATCGTCGCAATAAACAACGGGAAAATAAGACCACAATAAAAACAGAAAAATCAAAGTGCTCAGAAAAATGTCAACATTTTTTTGTTAAATACTAGAGGGAAAACTAAGATGGCAAACATTCTTAGTTTGAGTTTTGGAGTGGCAGAATGGGGTACATGAATATTTGAACAGAAGTTTTAATGTTCAAATATGAATTTAAATTTGAACAGAACAGAAAAGGTCCATGGACATGTGTGAAAGTGACACCATTAAATAGGTTGGATTTTTACAAGTTTTTAGGAACTGGAATTAATTCATTTGGATATATAATTAATTATGTGGAATTATTTGAAAATCCACATAAAAGAAAAAGGAGAAAGGGTCCTGTGCACTGGGCCAGAACGGCCACAGTGCAGCAGGCCCAGGGCGAACAGCCCACCGCACGAGCGCTAGCTCGCGCGCCAGGGTTTTCAAACCTGACGGGCGGGGCCCGACGTCAGTGAGAGAGAGGGGCGAGGGCGAGGGGAGGCTGACAGGCAGGGCCCGCCTGTCATCCCGAACCCTCCGGCAGAGAGCCGGCGAGCTCACCGGCGGCGGGGCGAGCTAAGGGCAGGAATGGATTCAGCGGAGTGTCGCCGATCTAGTGGACGTGGTGCGGGTCGCCGGAGTGGCCTGGGTCGTCGACGGCGAGGTCACGCGGCGGAGGAGCTTCGGGCGGATGCTGCTCCGGTCGATTCCGGCAGCTGCAGAGAGGGGAAAGAGGGGGAAACACGTCAGGGTGATGCAGTGGTGCTAGATCGAGTGAGACAAGAGGCTGGGGCGGCCTGTGCCGAGCAGGCGACGGGGAGCCGCCGCGGCGGAGCTCGAGCTCGATCTCGAGCTCGGGCTGGTCTGGAGTGGGGCGAGTGGCTCTGGAGGAAGATTGAGAGAGGGGGAGTGCGACTGGTGAGGAGAGGAGGGGCTCGGGGGTGTCTATATATATAGGCGGACGGCGAGGTGCCGTGGACCTGTGCGCCGGCGAGCCTCTGCTCGTTGCCACAGGGCACAGGAGGCGCTGGGGAAGTGTCTGCTGGGTTGCTGGACGAGGTCCAGGGCAGAGGAAAGGAAGAGAGGGAGCGGGGGAAGCTTCTGGTGTTGCGCGCGTGTGAGGCTGAAGAATGGAGCTCGCGGGCGGCCGGCGCGCGCGCGAGGGCGTCCACTGGAGGGAGGAGGAGGAGGGGGACATCGCCGGGGAACGTTGCGGACGCCGAGGCGCCTCGAACGGCGCGAGGGGGGAGCACGAGGTGGTCGGGGCTGGCTGATTGGGCGAGGCTACAGTGCGGGCGTGCACTGTAGCGCGCTCTGGAGCGTGCCTTCTGCATGCCACGGCATGCCGTTGGCTAGCTGGGCGCGTCCACCATGTCTAGGGGGTCAAACATGGAGTAAACAAACTGGCTGTGGCCTTGGATGCCTTGGATGTCCAGTGAGAGAGGAGGGAAGCTGAGAGAAGATAAGAACTGGGCTGTCCAGCAAGGTAAATTGGGGTTTTCACCCTTCAATTATTGAACTCTGGTCATGGGGGAGTTACTGGAGGTAGAAGGTGACTAGGTAAGGCTGTGGTAGAAAGTTGAGTCAAGGGTAAATAGTAAAAGAGGCCAAAACAGTGGTTTTGGTAAAATGGCAGAAGGCGTTTGATCATGTTTTGGGCAAGCAAATGATCTCCACTGGCCATGACACTTAACATGATTAAATGGCATATGGAAATAGGGTGTTTCACCAAATTTGGGCTTGTTTGAAGAAACTTGCCAATGTAACTCTGGTGAACCCTAGAAATCAACAGAAATGGTTTCACCATATTTAAGTCAAGCTAATCATCTCCCCTTGATGCACCACTTGGTGTAGTGTCATCATTTGGGGTTATGATCATGCCCACAAAGTTTGAAGCCCCAGGTAAAAAGTTGGTAGTGTAAAGTTGTTCAAATTTGAATTTGAACAGAAATGGTTTTGGGGTACTCTGATCAAGTTACCCTTCTCCAAAGCTTGTGCCATTTGGTCTAGATGCCTTATTAGACCATTTTAGCATGTGCACCAAGTTTGAGAGCATTTGGATAAGTTTGGCAATGTAAAGCTGCTCAAACTTCAGATATGGACAGAATGGTTTTGAGGGGTTTTGATGATGTTTTCTTGCTTCCCAATGCATGGGGCTTGGCAAGATCATCAAATATGTCATATATGACATGATAGAATTTCCCTGGAATTTATAGAGGATATTTCCTTTGTAAATATTTCAAAAGCTTGAAATATCCAGAAAGGGTTTCTGAGGGATTAGCCCATTATTTTGAACATGACCAAGTGTTGAAACTCATATATATGGACAATATATGTCCTATGAGTCTCCCTGAATTTTGGCAAATATATTTGAAATAATTAAATAATTTTTACCTATTAAAGACCATTTCTGGCCTTAAGAAAAAGCCTTTAAATAAAATAGGAAAATAACTTTTAAAATTATACTTTTGTGGTTTCTGGGAGTCCTATATCTACTAGGTTTCAAATATACTTTTTGAAATAATTTTCTCACCTTAAATCAAGCACTTGCAGTGCAAACCTCAATTATGGGGTTTTTGGAATACTAATTTTTGAAAATACATTTTGGCCAAATTAATTTTAAAAGAAAATACTATATTGCTATAAACACTTGGTATGATCATTGGGCAGAAGTTTTGGGTAAGGAGATGAATTCTACAAGAGGTAGTAGTTAACTATAATGAGCACTTGAAAAACATAGGAAGAAAAACTCAATTCCAAATAAAAGCCAAATGATGCCAAAAAAAATTGCTGGTCCAAATTTTGATGCTTTATTGATGCAAATGACATGTTACAAAATGCAGGGTGTGACAGCAAAAGGCCAAGCCTTCCACCCATTACCAATATATATATGTGCATTGTTAAATAAGATATATATATTGTGTTATCCCAATAAAACCAGTCCAAACATGGAGCAATCTTCCAACTTCTATTTATTTAGTTGACTCTCGTTTATGAACCCAAAGTGCACAAATAACACTACAATTTATGTGGAGCTCAATATGCAACGAGTTGCATATTGAAGAAACACCACATTCTATTTATTTAGTTGACTCTCGTTTATGAACCCAACAAGTTAATTGTTTTTAGCATGGCAAGAGGTGAAACACAATTAAACTACAATATCTAAGCAATTTAAATGGAGCCGGAAATAACAATAACAATTCCGGAAAATCCCCATATGCATAGTTAGCCATTATTAAAGCACACAACAATTTTAACCATTTAAATATTGTTATCATGATGCGGATGACATATTCAAGTTTTTAAGCAATTTTAGTTAAAAGGTGACATGAACATGATATGAAGCATTTGGTCGCCACGACAGAAGGAAAGGGGTGTCATGGCAGCGAGAATGGAAACAGTCCCACGGCAATGTTCCGGTTCCGACAACTCATTGAGATGTCGAGCAACAGAAGGGCGGCATGAGCGTGTCATGCAAGATGGTGGGGTGTTCCCGGATACCGGGTTCCCAGGTGACGACGACATGGCAACAAGGAGGAATGTGCAAGAGACAACTCGGACACGGGGCAAACAAATGATGCATCTCATACAACACATGCAACATTCGTCCACGGGGATCGTCTCGTTGGTATACCTTTGTAGCGTGCGTTTTCGGAGGGGTTTGAGATCATCGAGGGAAGTACTGGTACACAGGTCGTAGAGGAAGTAGGGGTTCTCGGGTCGTCGAGGAACTTGACATTTCGAAGGGGTACTTGGCGAACAACGGTCGTCGTGGTACTTGGCGATTCCGGAAACGTGGTAGATGAACTTGGCGGTCCTCGTCATCCTGGTACTTGGCGTCAATAGTTCTAGGCAGCAAAGAGCACGCACAACAGGGCACAGCCGAGGTAGTGCACGACAGTGATGACCCACAAGTGTAGGGGATCTATCATAGTCCTTTTGATAAGTAAGAGTGTCGAACCCAACGAGGAGCAGAAGGAAATGATAGGCACTTTTCAATAAGGTATTTTCTGCAAGCACTGAAAATATCGGTAACAGATAGTTTTGTGATAAGGTAATTGGTAGCAAGTGACAAATAGTAGTAAAGGACAAGCCTGGACAAACTCTTATATGAAGGAAAAAACTCCCGAGGACACATGGGAATTACCGTCAAGCTAGTTTTCATCACGTTCATATGATTCACGTTCGGTACTTTGATAATTTGGTATGTGGGTGAACCGGTGCTTGGGTGCTTCCCTTACTTGGACAAGCATCCGCAACTACAAAAGAAGTATTATGGTAAACCTAACCATAGCATGAAACATATGGATCCAAATCAGCCCCTTACGAAGCAACGCATAAACTAGGGTTTAAGCTTCTGTCACTCTAGCAACCCATCATCTACTTATTACTTCCGAATGCCTTCCTCTAGGCCCAAACAATGGTGAAGTGTCTTGTAGTCGACGTTCACATGACACCACTAGAGGAGAGACAACATACATCTCATCAAAATATCGAATGAATACCAAATGCACATGACTACTTATAGCAAGACTTCTCCCGTGTCCTCAGGAACAAACGTAACTACTCACAAGACATAATATTGTTCATGATCAGAGGGGTATTAATATGCATAATGGATATGAACATATGATATTCCACCAAGTAAACCAACTAGCATCAACTACAAGGAGTAATCAACACTACTAGCAACCTACAAGTACCAATCTGAGATTTTGATACAAAGATTGATACAAGAGATGAACTAGGGTTTGAGAGGAGATGGTGTTGGTGAAGATGTTGCTGAAGATAACACTCCCCAAGATGGGATAGTTGTTGGTGATGACGGCGGTGACGATTTCCCCCTCCCGGAGGGAAGTATCCCCAATAGAACAGCTCCGCCGGAGCCCTAGATTGGTTCCGCCAAGGTTTCGCCTTGAGACGGCAGCGTATGGTCCCGAAAACCTCCTTATGATTTTTTTTCCAGGTCAAAACACCTCATATAGGAGAAGATGGGCATCCGGGGGTCACCGATTTGCCCACGAGGCAGGGGGCGCGCCCAGGGGGGCGCCCCCACCCTCATGGACAGGTGGTGCCCCCCTGGCAAATCTCTTTCGCCAGATATTTTTTATATTTTCTGAAACGGTGTTTCGTGGAGTTTCAGAGCTTTTTGAGTTGTGCAGAATAGGTCTCCAATGTTTGCTCCTTTTCCAGCCCAGAATTCCAGCAGCCGGCATTTCCCTCTTCACGTAAACCTTGTAAAATAAGAGAGAAAAGGCATAAGTATTGTGACATAACGTGTAATAACAACCCATAGTGCAATAAATATCAATATAAAAGCATGATGCAAAATGGACGTATCAACTCCCCCAAGCTTAGACCTTGCTTGTCCTCAAGCGAAAGATGATATCAAAATTATGTCCACATGTTTAGAGATAGAGGTGTCGATAAAAATAAAATACGGACATGAGGGCGTCATGATCATTCATATAATAGCAGCACATATATATATTTTCATATGACTCTTATGCTAAAGTAACAATTCATTCACAATGTCAAGTATGACTCAGAAACTTCATTGAAAACGAACAAACTATGATCTCAGTCATTAAAGCAATTATAATTTATCATAACATCGGAAAGAGTCAATATAAGAGCTTTTCAGCAAGTCCACATACTCAACTATCATCTAGTCTTTCACAATTGCTCACACTCACGCAATACTTATGGGTATGGAGTATTAATCGGACACATAGAAAGATAGGGGCTTATGGTATTGCCTCCCAACCTTTTACCTCAAGGGTAATGTCAACAGTAATAGCCCATGATAACTTACATCCAATTGGGTATATATGTCAGTATCTTTCCAACACAATGTGCTTGCCAAAGGATAAAATGTAAAAAGGAAAAGTGGAAATCACCTTGAATCTTATAAGGCGAGAGTAATAGATAGGCCCTTCGGAGAGGAAAGCCGAGGTTGTCATGTGCTTTTATGGTTGGATGTACAAAATCTTAGCGCAAAAGAACGTCACTTTATATTGCCACTTGTGATAGCGACCTTTATTATGTAGTTCATCACTTTTATTACTTCCATATCACAAGATCGTATAAAGCTTATTTCCTCGACACTAATAAATCATACATATTTTAGAGAGTTTGCAACCATGACAACTTACTTGAAGGATCTTACTCAATCTGTAGGTAGGTATGGTGGACCCTCATGGCAAAACTGGGTTTAAGGATGTACGGAAGCACAAGTAGTATCTCTACTTGGTGCAAGGAGTTTTGGCTAGCATGAGGGGGAAAGGCAAGCTCAACATGTTGGATGATCCATGACAATATACTTTATTTTGGATATAAGAAAACATAGCCCATTATGTTGTCTTCCTTGTCCAACATCAACTCTTTAGCATGTAATATTTTAATGAGTGCTCACAATCATAAAACATGTCCAAGATAGTATATTTGTATGTGAAACCTCTCTTTCTTTATTACTTCCTATTAATTGCAACGATGACCAAAACTATGTTTGTCATCTCTCAACAACTTTTATTCATCATACTCTTTATATGTGAAGTCATTACCTTCCATAAGATCAATATGATCTCTATGGTACTTTTTTACATTTTCTTTTATTCTCTCATGACCATAGTGAGGAAATCAAGCCCTTGACTCAACACTAATCTTTATTATATAGCTCACGGAGTCGATTACAAAGGTAAAGATCAAAAAGCAAAAGCTCACAACTAGATCATGCTAACTTTATTCTACTAGATCAATATATTACCAAAAGGATCGAACTAAGAAAAACGGTGAAGATAGGAGTGTGATGGTGATATGATAACGGGGCACCTCCCCCAAGCTTGGCGGTTGCCAAGGGGAGTGCCCATACCCATAAGATTATGTCTCTCTCTTCGAAGGTGGTGACGATGGGGTTGTTGATGATGTAGGCTTGTCGTCCATCTTCCAAGGAATGGCTCACCATCGTAGAAGGATGATCAAATCTACGGGATCCTCAAATCTGCAGCCACACTCATCTTCTTGAATCTATATTCATACTCACAGTTTTGGTTTTGCAGGTCATAGATCTGGGCCTGGAGGTTGCTCGATTTTATCTTGGAGGTTGGAGATGGTTTCCCCAAAGATCTTGGCGTCCAGCTTGTCTCGCCTCCACGCTTCCGGTCCTCCTTGGTCTCTCAACATCACGGATGTGTAGCACCCCCTCACGCACCTCGATGGTTTGAGGGTGATGTAGCACCTCCGCAAGGTAGGGGTTTATGACCTTCTCGAAGAACTTGTCCTTGGGGGTGCTGGAAGACGTCATGATCATCTAGTTCCGTCAGAAACAACAGCTCGAAACGAAAACAAAGGACTTTTGCGTGATATAGTGGTCAAAACCTTCAGGAGAATATATAATGAATTTTTACCGACCAAAAGAAGTAACGTGCAAGAAATCGGAGTCCGGGAGGCACACGAGGTGCCCACGAGGCAGGGGGCGCGCCCAGGGAGGTAGGGCGCGCCCTCCTCCCTCATGGACGCCTCGTGTCCTTTCTGGTCCGCCTCTTATTTTTTCTATTTTTCTAAATATTCCAAAACGGTGAAAAATTGCCATTAGAACTGTTTTGGAATCTGTTTACTTATCGTACCACATACATCTTCCTTTTCGGGCTCTGAATCGTTCTGGAAAGTGTCCCTTATGTATTCCTCCGGGGTTATGGTTTCAATAACATTGGTTTCAACATTTATAGGGTTACCTGCGATATAATGTTTGATTCTTTGACCGCTCACCACCTTCGGATTCGTGCCTTCGAAGTTGTTGATTTTTATGGCACCAGATCGATAGACCTCCTCGATAACGTAAGGACCTTCCCATTTAGAGAGAAGTTTTCCTGCAAAAAATCTTAAAAGAGAGTTGTATAGCAAGACGTAATCACCTACGTTGAACTCACGCTTTTGTATCCTTTTCTCATGCCATCTTTTAACCTTTTCTTTAAATAGCTTGGCATTCTCATAAGCTTGGGTTCTCCATTCATCAAGCAAGCTAATGTCAAATAACCCCTTCTCACCGGCAAGTTTGAAATCATAATTGAGCTCTTTAATAGCCCAATATGCCTTATGTTCTAGCTCAAGAGGTAAGTGGCATGCTTTTCCATAAACCATTTTATATAGAGACATACCCATAGGATTTTTGTATGCAGTTCTATAGGCCCATAATGCATCATCGAGTTTCTTGGACCAATTCTTTCTAGACCTATTAACTGTATTTTGCAAAATTAATTTCATCTCTCTATTACTTAGTTCTACTTGACCACTAGACTGTGGGTGATAAGGGGATGCAGTTCTATGGTTAACATCATACTTAGCAAGCATTTTACGGAAAGCACCATGAATAAAGTGTGAACCACGATCAGTCATTAAGTATCTAGGGACTCCAAACCTCAGAAAAATAACTTCCTTAAGCATCTTAATAGAGGTGTTGTGATCAACACTACTAGTTGGAATAGCTTCTACCCACTTAGTAATGTAATCAACAACAACTGAAATATGTGTATACCCATTGGGGGAAGGAAACGGTCCCATATAATCAAAGCCACAGACATCAAATGGTTCAATAACAAGTGAATAATTCATAGGCACTTCTTGACGTCTACTGATATTACCAATTCTTTGACATTCATCACAAGATAAGACAAACTTACGAGCATCCTTGAAGAGAGTAGGCCAATAAAAACTAGATTGCAATACCTTATGTGCAGTGCTATGTCCAGCATGGTGTGACGCCCGGATAATTAAGCTACAGTAAACCTTTGTTAATGATGCCATGTCACCTCAATTATTGATGCTAATCTCGCGTTAGTTCAAAATCTTGAAACCGATTCAAAATCAAACTCGTTATCAGGCAAACTATAAATGTTTTCAAATATTAAAACTAAAATGTTCGGGTTATGGCAAATAATCCATACTAAATACTAGTGAAGAAACCACACTTCAGTAAAGTTTAGAATTGCACTATAATAAGTAAAAGAACGGCAAGAACAATTATTTAGATGATTTTAAAATAATAAACAGTCACAAACTATTTTGATTTAGGTGCGAAGCTAATTGTGGGAGTGGCATAATTATTAATGCTCTTTTAGGTACAACTTTTGTATATAATAAAAGCTAAAATTTAATAAAGTAGAAAATAATTTTAAATAAAAAGAAAAGCAAAGCAGTAAACAAAATTATAAAAAATGAAAAGCCC